>CM022301.1:597827989-598427989 GCA_011799875.1 Thinopyrum elongatum
TTATGTGATAATGCCAGGTTGCACCATTTTGTTTATCAGGTATGTGAGACATATGAACTTTTGACGCCTGAGTTTCTTAGTACTCTCTCGCATAATGTTGGTTTAGTCCCAAGAGTTGACGAGGAAGAATGGATCACTTTCCGTCTCAAGGACTGAGACTTCAACATCACTCTAGATGAGTGGTGTAATCACTTTGGCTTCACCAACAACAATGATGACGTCCGCTATGTTTATGATTTTCTTGAATCGCACCCGAGGCAATCTTTTTACCAGATGAGTTACCATGGCCACAAACAAAGGGTCAGTTGCATTGAAAGTCCTGCTATTCGATATTTCAATTATGTTATCACTAACTCATTGCAGGCACGAGGAGAAGTTTCAAAGGTGAAAGACGAGAATATGCTAATTCTCGGGAAAGCAGCTAACCTTGACGTCGGTTATTGACCCAATTTAGGGGCAATACTTTTGTTACACCTTGTGCACCAAGCAAATCATGCACAAGGAGATATCACATGTGTAAGAATCATCACCATGTTGGCCAACTCCCTCAACTTCAACCATGTCCGCCCCATTGTCGGTAAGAACCTTGTTAATATTAAAGTTCTTTCTAGTGCTGCAATGGTAGTGGTTCGCCGTGGTCATCATGGTATTCGAATTCCTGGAGTTAGGTACTTGCTACCTACTCCTATGCCTAACCGTTTCTCCATAGACATGGAATTTTGCACTATGTGCCATAGGAAGGAGATGCAGCTTTTGACCAAGAGGCCCTTGAACAAGAATAAGTTGCTGAAGAAGATCTTGCCACTAACGAAGAAGAGGAGCAGCCCCAAGAGGAAGCACCACAAGGAGAGGCCTACACCACCTGCATGGACCTCTACAGTCTTCAGGGTTCCATCAATGACATGACCAACCTCGTCGATTCCTTTCGAAGCACGTCCGTCTACATGAACACCAGCTTCTCCAACTGGAGGCAGGTATGGGCTCCTGACCAGCCGCAGCCACAATGATCTCACCGGTTTGGGCTTATAGAAGCTTAAGTTCGGGGGAAGTCACTACCACGTCTCCATCAAGATGGGGAAGTATAATTTTTAATAAGTTGTAATGAGGTTGTAGTTCAGCTCCCTGAGCTTCAAACACTCGTGTTGGTTTATTCCAACACTTTGCTTTTTATTTTCTTTTTTTTTTGTTTTTCTCTTCACCGTTTGAGATTTTTCGTTTCCAAAGTTAGCTTTCAAAACCCCAGAAAAAACATATTGGTCCATGGTACCTAAAATTAAGCCACTACGAAACCTTATGCATGATCATTTCTTTGGCATAATCCTGTCACGTGACAATAAAAGTCTCAGCATGCAATGATTGAAACAAAGTGCTTGAGAGCCTTGATGATGAGACACTCGTGGGCGTGTAAGCGAGTTACTCTAGAATCATGTTGTCTTTACATACCTTTCACTCCCTAAAATTATCTTTTCATTGCTCAAGAAAGAAAACCTCTTCTGTCCATTCCCGGCAAGCAATTGTTAACTAGAAGAAATAGAATTGAGAGCTACTAATTTATTTTATGTAGTTGAGCAAGAGCTTTGTGTTGATTATCTTTGCTTCACTAACGCTTGCATAATAACCATGCCACCGATCGTAAGTGAACCAAGACCTTCTCGTTATTTTGGTTTAAACAATTGAGTTCCTTACGGTTTGGATTTCTCTCTATGTTGCTCGAGGACGATCTAGTTTAAGCTTGGGGGAGTTGATGAGAGTTATTTTTACGCTCATCAAACCTGAGTTTAAACCGAGATATTTCATAAAAACTGAGATATTCGCTCCGATATTGCCACTAATGACTAATGAATGCAAAGGATTCTAAATATCCTCTCTTTATTGTGTTTCCACAGAAAATGGGCTATTTATGGACAAAATCAAGCCAATACATGAAAAGGAGTAAAGAGGAGATAGAGTAGATCAAGTGGGAGGCGCACAGGATGAGCAAGAGCAAAAGACGGCGTTCCATACGACCGCGCGCGCTCGTATGCGCGCTCGTATGGCCTGCCAGGGGCGCCCTTAGATCCACCACTACAAATACCGTGAAGGGCCAACAGCAGAAACAACACCAATTGTCACCGAAACATCCATCTTCGTCATTCACAGCAACCCTAGCCGCTACCATTTCCTATCTACATCTCCATAGCCGCCACCATCACCACCACCATAGTTCAATCAATCTTCATGACGTGTTCTTCAATTATTTCTTCATGGGATTGCTACTTCTTGAGCTTGCGTTGGTTTTTCACTTGAAGAGGAAAGGGTGATGCAGCAAAGTAGAGATAAGTATTTCCCTCAGTTTGAGAACCAAGGTATCAATCCAGTAGGAGACAACGCACAAATCACCGAATACCTGCACAAACATTCAAACAACTTGCACCCAACGCGATAAAGGGGTTGTCAATCCCTTCACGGTTATTTGCAAAATTGAGATCTGATAGAGATAGGTAAAACTAAACAAAAGATAAAGTAAATATTTTTAGGTTTTTTGGTTTATAGATCTGAAAATAAAAGATTGCAAAATAGTAGACCGGAAAGTAATATGATGGAAAATAGACCCGGGGGCCATAGGTTTCACTAGAGGCTTCTCTCAAGATAGAAAATATTACGGTGGGCGAACAAATTACTGCCGAGCAATTGATAAAAAAGCGCAAAGTTATGACGATATCTAAGGCAATGATCATGAATATAGGCATCACGTCCTTGTCAAGTAGACCGAAACGATTCTGCATCTACTACTATTACTCCACACATCGACCGCTATCCAGCATGCATCTAGAGTATTAAGTTCATAAAGAACGGAGTAATGCATTAAGTAAGACGACATGATGTAGAGGAATTAACTCAAGCAATATGATGAAAACCCCATCTTTTTATCCTCGATGGCAACAATACAATACGCGCCTTGCTGCCCCTACTGTCACTGGAAAAGGACACCGCAAGATTGAACCCAAAGCTAAGCACTTCTCCCATTGCAAGAAAAACCAATCTAGTTGGCCAAACCAAACCAATAGTTCGAAGAGAATTACAAAGATATCAAATCATGCATAAAAGAATTCAGAGAAGATTCAAATAATATTCATAGATAAGCTGATCAGAAATCCACAATTCATCGGATCTCGGCAAACACACCGCAAAAAAGTTTTACATCGAATAGATCTCCAAGAACATCGAGGAGAACATGGTATTGAGAATCAAAGAGAGAGAAGAAGCCATCTAGCTACTAGCTATGGACCCGTAGGTCTGAGGTAAACTACCCACGCTTCATCGGAAGGGCAATGGTGTTGATGTAGAAGCCCTCCGTGATCGAATCCCCCTCCGGCAGGACGCCGGATAAGGCCCCTAGATGGGATCTCACAGGTACAGAAGGTTGCGGCGGTGGAAAAGTATTTTCATGGATGCCTCTGGTGGTTTGGGCAGATAAGAGTATATATAGGTGAAAGAATTAGGTCAGGAGGTGCATGAGGGGCCCACAAGGGTGGGGGCGCGCCCTCCGTCCTTGTGGCCGCCTCGTGGCTCCTCCGACTTCAACTCCAGGTCTCCTGGTTTCCTTCTGGTCCAAGAAAGATCATCGCGAAAATTTTATTCCGTTTGGACTCCATTTGGTATTCCTTTTCTGCGAATCTCAAAAACAAGGAAAAAACAGAAACTGGCACTGGGCTCTAGGTTAATATGTTAGTCCCAAAAATAATATAAAATAGCATATTAATGCATATAAAACATCCAAAACAGATAATATAATAGCATGGAACAATCAAAAATTATAGATACGTTGGAGACGTATCAAGCATCCCCAAGCTTAATTCCTGCTCGTCCTCGAGTAGATAAATGATAAAAACAGAATTTTTGATGTGGAATGCTACCTAACATATTTATCCATGTAATTTCTTTATTGTGGCATGAATGTTCAGATCCGTATGATTCAAAACAAAAGTTTAATATTGACATAAAAACAATAATACTTCAAGCATACTAACAAGGCAATTATGTCTTCTCAAAATAACATGGCCAAAGAAAGCTTATCCCTACAAAATCATATAGTCTGGCTATGCTCCATCTTCATCACACAATGTATTTAAATCATGCACAACCCCGATGACAAGCCAAGCAATTGTTTCATACTTTTGATGTTCTCAAACTTTTTCAACTTTCACGCAATACATGAGCGTGAGCCATGGACATAGCACTATAGGTGGAATACAAGGTGGTTGTGGAGAAGACAAAGAGAAGGAGATAGTCTCACATCAACTAGGCGTATTAACGGGCTATGGAGATGCCCATCAATAGATATAAATGTGAGTGAGTAGGGATTGCCATGCAACGGATGCACTAGACCTATAAGTTTATGAAAGCTCAAAAAAGAAACTAAGTGGGTTTGCATCCAACTCGCTTGCTCATGAAGACCTAGGGCAATTTGAGGAAGCCCATTATTGGAATATACAACCCAAGTTGTATAATGAAAATTCCCACTAGTATATGAATGTGACAACATAGGAGACTCTCTATCATGAAGATCATGGTGCTACTTTGAAGCACAAGTGTGGTAAAAGGATAGTAACATTGCCCCTTCTCTCTTTTCTCTCATTTTTTTCTTTTTCTTTTTTTTATTTGGGCCTTCTCTCATTTTTTTTGGCCTATTTTTTTTCGTCTGGAGTCTCATCCCGACTTGTGGGGGAATCATAGTCTCCATCATTGTAACACCCTGGTTTTCGCTCCTGTTTTTTTTTCCTTCGCGTGATTTGACTCCCGTCTTTTTTCTCGGTGTTATCGGATTTTCTTTAGCTCTTGGGTATGTGAAGATGGTCATTTAACCTTGCCTTCCCTATCCAACCAGAGATTCTTTCAAGACCAATCCGACCACCTAAGATTTATTCTCAGGGTTTTACCGTCGAAACCCTACCTTCCGAGTTATCCGAAGGAAAACCCTAACTCCTTCAGTTACAAAGGAACCCCAATTTCCTTTGACCTGTTGCCTCCCAAACTTTTCTCAGTGACCATCCTATCTTTGTAAACCCTGGATATGCAAAAATATTGCCAAGTCATTTGCCATATTTTTCATTAATTCCTTTTTCTACTATTTAAAGGAATTAAATCCAGGAAAATATCTAACCATCTCCACAGTTGATGAAAACTTGTGTAGATATTCTTTGTGATCATATTGAGCTCCCATAAAAATATTGGCCATAATTAAATAAGGGAAATTGCATTTTGCTATTTAAAGCCAATATTGCATTTTGGGCACTTTCTAAAGGAACTACCATTTTGGTAGCCAGGAAAAATCCCAAATAAAGTGTGGAGCTTCTCCTATCCATATATTCCCCATTTCCATCAAGAAACCAAATTCCACCCATTAAAGTTTGAGCACAGCATCCATTTGCAAATTATGTCCAGATTTTCAGTTTGCAAAGGAAGTGCTTGAACCCTTCATCTATTTGAGCTGAAATTTTTCATGGTGATTAACATTTATAAATCACCCATGGATGCCAAAAATAAGCTCAATCCCTCCATCCATTAATCCAGAGCATTTTTCTCAAGTTTCTGTTCATTTGAAAGTGCTGTGAAGGAAGTACCACTTTGGCATTTCCAAATGAGCTGAAACTTTTCCAGTATCTTCATACTTCCAAATCATTGGCCTCCACCAAAATTCAACTCATTTCATCAAGCCATTTGATCACAGCTCCAAATTCTAGTTTCTGGAGAAATTTGTGGTTTGTGAAGGAAGTGTATGCAAATGGGGTCTAAATGACTTCAAATTTTGCAGGCATATACTCCTTCCTACCCTATTATGTTATGAAAAATATCCAACTCCATTTATCCATCTATTTCTCCAGAAATATCTACAAACACCTTGCTATCAAAGACTTCTTCAGCAAGTCTCCCTCACCCCAGAGCCTTCCAGTTGATCCCAGTCACATAGCTTCCTTATTTGAGCAGTAAGCTACTTTCTGGACAAGGTTTGGCAAGCAGACACGCACCAGAAAGGCCGGTGCGCGTGGTGCCCGCGTGAACTGCACGCAGGAACAACGCTCTGTGCATCTATCGCGTCGGGCAGGCCAGCTCATGCTGCCCTGGCGTGTCCTAGCATGCCGACCTGACTCCCCGTCGTCCCGTCACCTCTCTCTGGTCATTTCCCCCTTCGTTTTCTTCCTCACCGCGCCGCGACGAACGCCATAACTCCGCCACTGTACTCGCACTGTCGCCACCGTATACAGCCGAGCCCGAGCTCTCCCGAAGGCTCCACGAGCTCCTCCACTCTCCCAGTAACCCTGCCGACATCGCCTCCTCCCTCCGCGTGGCCTCTGAGCTCCAATGCAGAGATAAGAAGGCCACGGCGGCCGTCCTCCTCGCTTCGACCGTCAGGCGGCTATATATAGCCTCCTCCCGAGCCCTCGACCTCACCAACCTCCTCCCCTCTCCCTCTGGACCTCCCCTGCATGCTCGCCCGGAAGAACTCCTCGCCGGAGTGCTTAGATTTCCGGCGAGCTCCACCTACTGTCCCGCCTCCAATCCCGGCGCCCGAGCTCTTCCTCTCCACCCTACCACCACCAGCGATCTCCCCCTCCCTCTCCTCGGCGCCCTTAGCTCCTCTGGAGGCCCGCGCGCCGCAGCCGCCTCGAACTCCGGCGAGGAGAGCCTGCCGGCGCCCTTGCCTTAAGCCGTGCTATCGCCGAGATGCCCGAGCCGCGGCGCCCCCGCTGCAGGCCGCCTCGAGCCCAGCAGAGGCTACCACGGGCGCGGCATGGGACGGCGGAGCCCATGCGCTCTTCGGCCAGCCCCCTCGAGCGGCGAGGCAACGGCCAGGCCAGCGACCGGAGCCATCCCCTGCTCCTCCTCTGTCTCGATCGGAAATAGAGGGAGGAGGGAGATGCCCCTGCAGGCGGGCCCGACCCGTCAGTGGCTCCACCCCCCTCCACCATTTTTTTTAAAGTGGCGGGGCAAGTGGGCCGGCCCATTAGCGGCAGCAGCGGCAGTTCTCTCGTGGTGGCCCGAGCTCCCGCCGAAATCGGCCCAAGTGCACAGTGCACTTTCATCTTTTTTAGCAGAAAAGCTATTAGGGTCCCGATGGTAAATATTTTATTTGCAGATGGGTCCCTGGCAGTCGAACCCCTCTAACTTTCTACTCGTAACCCCGATTCAGGTGAATTCAACGCTCACGTCTTCGTCTGGTCGAGTCCTTTCCGATGATATCATTTTCATAATGTTTACACATTCTGAAAATGACTATTTTGCCCTTGCCCTTTATCAGCCCCTCCGAGAGAGAACTTTTCCGGCGAATCCTTTCCGCGGACTCTCCGCACTTCTCCCGGAGTATTTCTTCGACCCCAGGCAAGCCGACCATCTGATATATGCCCTAAAGCATTGCTCTGTGATATTTTTTGCATATTTAAATTAATATGCCTGTGCTTGTCTATGTAGTAGTGAGCTGTATGTGACTCTGATGAACCCTTGCTTGCACTTTCTTCGGTGACGGCACCACGCCTGTGTTCTGAGCTGTTTCCGGCCGTCCGGGGTGGATGCCGACTTTTATTTCTCTTGTCAGCAATTGTCCGTGTTCTGAGCTGCTTTTCGGCCGTCTCGGACAGCTGTTGAATTTCTTTCCGTAGCACTGACCCTATGCTCTGAGCTGTTTTTCGGCCGTCTTAGGGAACTGCTACATTCTTCTTATCAACACCGTCTCATGCTCTGAGCTGCTTTCCAGCCATCTTGAGCCGGGGTTGAGTTATTCCGGTAATGTCCCAGATCTAAGTTGTAAAGACCGTTCTGGTGGCTACTGGTTTCTTTGCCGGTTTTGTGCAAGGGTTCCGATGGTCGTAACTTACAGCTAGAACTTGTAAGGTGATGACTTGCCATTTAAATATTGTTTCATTAATGACTCATTGTGATGTTATATGGAGATAGGTTGTTATGTTTCCATAGTTGCTACCTCATACATAGTTACCGCCATGTTAAGTTATTCATGATGAATATCCATACTTGCTAAATGATGGCTAAAGTTAAACTTAGTCGGTTGATCTAGAGTCACCTGTCCGGGCTTATTCGTGCAACAACATTTGCCAGTATGGGACGGCCTTGACTTGGTCTGATCACGTGCTCTTTTATCGATAGGGAAGGTTATGCATGCGCGCTGCCCTGGCCCGGTAGGCGACGATAACCTTGTGAGCCCAGTTGAGTTATTTTGCCAACGTCCCCATTTGGGACAGTTTAGTTTGGCCACGACGGTGGCAGGCGTCATGAGGTGACACATGGGCCACCCAGGACATGACCCTAGGAGGGTATGATTGTCGGTGGTACGGTAGAGGAGTCACGGGTCAGGCAGGTTTCGTTGGAGCAACGCTGGTCCACCCTAATGGGATCACGAGGTCAGTGCTCCATAGTGTGGGTAAAGTGCGCAACCTCTGCAGAGTGTAAAATCTATTCGAATAGCCGTGTCCACAGTATTGGACAGTCCGTCCAGACCTCACTAGGTGATCAACCGGAACAGTTATAATAATGATGGAAGAACTCGTCTTATGTCAGTGGATCGTGAATATTCTGAGGATTGTAAGACAACCCGGAAGAGAGTAAGTTTATCCGACTTACAAAAGAGATGCATAGACATCGGATGATGTCAGGAATATGATATGTTAGCCATGGGATGGCTATATGATGAGTGGTCGGATGACCACTTGAGTTGGATCGGATTTGGATCGGATTCAGGTTGGATCACGAGAATGTTCGGAGTATGGAATATGTACTTAATATGCTTTACCTTACTGCATTTACTTCAGTAGTTATCTTGCTGGATAAACCTGCTACAACATGATAATTGATATTGCTAGCTAGTTATGCTATGTCATGACAATTAATGTTGCTCTAATAACAAGTGCATGCTTGAATGCCATGGATTGCTTTGCTTGGTGTATATGTTGGTTTGGTTTGCTTGCGAGTACATTCAAAAGTACTTAGCGGCCTTCAATGTGGCCAGGTTCACATAAGGATCCGTCGTCCGCCAACGAGGATCCGGAGCGTTCGTGGGCTAGGAGCGTAACCCTGTCAGATCCCTGTGGTTTGGAGCCGCACCAGGACCATGCTGCCTTAGATAGAGCTTTTCCGCTGCCACCCTTCTGTAATGCATCCCATGTAAGACTTATATATCCATTAATAGAAATGCCTGTGTTCATGATACTGGTTGTAAACACGCATGCCAGAGTGATTTCCTGGGCAGGTATGCGTGGCGACCGTCTGGCTACAGTGGTAATCAGGCGGGGCACCACAATCATCCTTCTCCTCGCATGGGACAATGCTCTAATAATGAAGATCATCACACTTTTATTTGCTTACAACTCAAGAATTACAACTCCATATTTAGAACAAAATATGACTCTATATGAATGCCTCCGGCGGTGTACCGAGATGTGCAATGAATCGAGAGTGACATGTACGAAAGAATTATGAACGGTGGCTTTGCCACAAATACAATGTCAACTCCATGATCATGCAAAGCAATATGACAATGATGGAACGTGTCATAATAAACGGAACGGTGGAAAGTTGCATGGCAATATATTTCGGAATGGCTATGGAAATGCCATAATAGGTAGGTATGGTGGCTGTTTTGAGGAAGGTATATGGTGGGTGTATGGTACCGGCGAAAGTTGCGCGGCACTAGAGAGGCTAGCAATGGTGGAAGGGTGAGAGTGCGTATAATCCATGGACTCAACATTAGTCATAAAGAACTCACATACTTATTGCAAAAATCTATTAGTTATCGAAACAAAGTACTACGCGCATGCTCCTAGGGGGATAGATTGGTAGGAAAAGACCATCGCTCGTCCCCGACCACTACTCATAAGGAAGACAATCAATAAATAAATCATGCTCTGACTTCATCACATAACGGTTCACCATACGTGCATGCTACGGGAATCACAAACCTTTACACCAGTATTTCTCAAATCCTCAATTACTCACTAGCATGACTCTAATATCACCATCTTTATATCTCAAAACAATCATAAGAAATCAAACTTCTCATAGTATTCAATGCACTTTATATGAAAGTTTTTATTATATCCCTCTTGGATGCCTATCATATTAGGACTAAATTTATAACCAAAGCAAATTACCATGCTGTTTAAAGAATCTCAAAATAATATAAGTGAAGCATGAGAGTTCATCAATTTCTATAAAATAAAACCACCGCCATGCTCTAAAAAGATATAAGTGAAGCACTAGAGAAAAATTGCCTAGCTCAAAAGATATAAGTGAAGCATATGGAGTATTCTAATAAATCACGATTCATGTGTGTCCCTCTCAAAAGGTGTTTACAGCAAGGATGATTGTGGCAAACTAAAAAGCAAATACTCAAATCATACAAGACGCTCCAAGCAAAACAGATATCATGTGGTGAATAAAAATATAGCCTCAAGTAAAGTTACCGATAGGCGAAGACGAAAGAGGGGATGCCTTCAGGGGCATCCCCAAGCTTAGGCTCTTGGTTTTCCTTGAATATTACCTTGGGGTGCCTTGGGCATCCCAAGCTTAGGCTCTTGCCACTCTTTATTCCATAGTCCATCAAATCCTTACCCAAAACTTGAAAACTTCACAACACAAAACTCAACAGAAAATCCCATAAGCTCCGTTAGTATAAGAAAATAAATCACCAATTTGGTACTGTTGTGAACTCATTCTTTATTTATATTGGTGTAATATCTACTGTATTCCAACTTTTCCATGGTTAATACCCCACGATACTACCCATAGATTCATCAAAATAAGCAAACAACACAAAGAAAACAGAATCTGTCAAAACAGAATAGTCTGCGAAGATCCGAATTGTTCTAATACTTACGTAACTCCAAAATTCTAAAACATTAGGACAACATAGGAAATTTGTATATCAATCTCGTATAAAAATTTCAGGGTTTTTCAACTCTCCAGTGAATTATTAAAATTTTGAGACTATACGCAAAAGTTTCTATTTTTCAGCAAGATCAAATCAACTATCACCATAAGCCATCCCAAAGGTTTTACTTGGCACAAACCCTAATTAAAACATAAAACCACATCTAACCAGAGGCTAGATGAATTATTTATTGCAAAACAGAACCAAAAAGCAAAGAACAAAAATAAAATTGGGTTGCCTCCCAACAAGCGCTATTGTTTAACGCCCTTAGCTAGGCATAAAAACACGAATAGATCTAGGTATTGTCATCTTTGGTATGCAACTCTTCAATTGCACACTTATAATTCTTAGGAGATTCTTTGGTTTTATCAATGATCAAACTCCTAGGCAAGAAATCAAGAAATTCACTCGTGGCAATTGGTTCCTTAATAATATCAAAAAATTTGGGGTGAACACTTATTGTTTTGAGATCTTCATTTTCTTTAATAGAAGATTCACCCTTATTCTTAGGAACGTAAATAAACTTGGCAGTCTTAGTAGGAGGAAGATTTTGAGTGGTTTTAATGGAGGAAAAAGTGGAACCCAAGTTGGTAATAATATCCTCTAGTTTGCCAATTCTAGTAGAATCTTGATCTATCTTTTCATTAACTATGGGTTCCTTTTCTCTAAGATTCTTTAAAGTAGCTCGTACTTTAGATCCATATTGGGTAATCTGATTATGAATCTTTTTATCCAAATTTTCAATCAACTCAACGGTAGCAATTTTATTCTCAATAATGTCAAGCCTATGCATCACATGTTCCAAAGTTAAAGCAGTTCCATTGATCAAAAGAGGTGGTGGGCATAACAAATCTATCATGGCGTTATAAGAATCAAAAGTATGACTCCCCAAGAAATTTCCCCCGGTAATGGTATCCAAAACATATCTATTCCAAGGAGTAATGCCCACGTAAAAATTGCGAAGAAGAACGGCAGTAGATTGCTTTCGAGTAGATCTATCTTGAGCATTACAAATTCTATACCAAGCATCTTTTAAATTTTCTCCTTCCCTTTGTTTAAAATTGAGGACTTCATTATCAGGAGTGCTCATAGTAGTGGGAGGACTAGCCATAAGAGCGAAACAAGCGATCAAATGTGCGAGCACACAAAAAGCAAACGAGGAAGACGAACGGAAGAGGGGCGAAGAAAAGGCAAAGAGAGGGGCGAAGAAAAAGGCAAATCTTTTCGAATATCGTTTTAGAAGTGGGGGAGAGGAAAATGCGAGGCGAATGGCGATTAATGTAATGCAAGAGATGAGAGTTTATGATGGCTACTTGGTATGGCTTGACTTGGCGTAGATCTCCCCGGCAACGGCCCGAGAAATTCTTCCTGCTACTTCTTGAGCTTGCGTTGGTTTTTCCCTTGAAGAGGAAAGGGTGATGCAGCAAAGTAGAGATAAGTATTTCCCTCAGTTTGAGAACCAAGGTATCAATCCAGTAGGAGACAACGCACAAATCACCGAATACCTGCACAACAATCAAACAACTTGCACCCAACGCGAAAAAGGGGTTCTCAATCCCTTCACGGTTATTTGCAAAACAGAGATCTGATAGAGATAGGTAAAACTAAACAAAAGATAAAGTAAATATTTTTAGGTTTTTTGGTTTATAGATCTGAAAATAAAAGATTGTAAAATAGTAGATCGGAAAGTAATATGATGGAAAATAGACCCGGGGCCATAGGTTTCACTAGACACTTCTCTCAAGATAGAAAATATTACGGTGGGTGAACAAATTACTGCAGAGCAATTGATAGAAAAGCGCAAAGTTATGACGATATCTAAGGCAATGATCATGAATATAGGCATCACGTCCGTGTCAAGTAGACCGAAACGATTCTGTATCTACTACTATTACTCCACACATCGACCGCTATCCAGCATGCATCTAGAGTATTAAGTTCATAAAGAACGGAGTAACACATTAAGTGAGATGACATGATGTAGATGCATTAACTCAAGCAATATGATGAAAACCTCATCTTTTTATCCTTGATGGCAACAATACAATACATGCCTTGCTGCCCCTACTGTCGCTGGGAAAGGACACCGCAACATTGAACCCAAAGCTAAGCACTTCTCCCATTGCAAGAAAAACCAATCTAGTTGGCCAAACCAAACCGATAGTTCGAAGAGAATTACAAAGATATCAAATCATGCATAAAAGAATTCAGAGAAGATTCAAATAGTATTCATAAATAAGCTGATCATAAATCCACAATTCATCGAATCTCGGCAAACACACCGCAAAAAAGTGTTACATCGAATAGATCTCCAAGAACATCGAGGAGAACATGGTATTGAGAATCAAAGAGAGAGAAGAAGCCATCTAGCTACTCGCTATGGACCAGTAGGTCTGAGGTAAAGTACTCACGCTTCATTGGAAGGGCAATGGTGTTGATGTAGAAACCCTCCGTGATCGAATCCCCCTCCGGCAGGACGCCGAAAAAGGCCCCTAGATGGGATCTCACGGGTACAGAAGGTTGCGGCGGTGGAAAACTATTTTCGTGGATGCCTCCGGTGGTTTGGGCATATAAGTGTATATATAGGCGAAAGAATTAGGTCAGGAGGTGCACGAGGGGCCCACAAGGGTGGGGGGCGCGCCCTCCGTCCTTGTGGCCGCCTCGTGGCTCCTCTGACTTCATCTCTAAGTCTCCTGGTTTCCTTCTGGTCCAAGAAAGATCATCGCGAAAGTTTTATTCTGTTTGGACTCCGTTTGGTATTCCTTTTCTGCGAAACTCAAAAACAAGGAAAAACAGAAACTGGCACTGGGCTCTAGGTTAATAGGTTAGTCCCAAAAATAATATAAAATAACATATTAATGCATATAAAACATCCAAAACAGATAATATAATAGCATGGAACAATAAAAAATTATAGATACGTTGGAGACGTATCAGGGATCTGATATCCATGTGTGAGTAGTTCGGTAAGGTCATGGGTTGAGGCAAAGCCCTACAACCCTATGTATTTGTTGGAGGGATCGATGGAAGTACTTTGAATTAACGTCTCGTATGTGTAACATAAAATTGCTTCGTAGTTGTCTCTTGTCTCGTTCATGTTCTTCATCCATGCAGGTACCCAAGATCATGGAAAACGAGCCACGGAAAGGCTAAGGGCAGGGAGACCGTGATGTGTTATTCTGAACACCAATGACTGAAAGGTTTAGTACGGTAACAAGGATCCTATGTCTGGGGATACAAGAGGTGTATTCATTAAATGCCTAATGCTTTTGTCTTATTTCTCTCTTAATTACCGGGGCAACCCCGCGCGACGGATAGGGCCTTTGGTTGGACAACTGACTATTGATGCAGGACGTGTGCCGGTCAAGACGTAATTTGGACACATCCCCCACTTTGATATGTATCAAGCACATCTCGATGGATGACTTCCAGAGCACAAACTAAGATCATAATGGTCCCGTCACAAATATATGGTTGTAAGAATAAGTCCTCATACCCATGCCTATTTTTATTATAAGTGTTCTTAGTGTCAACTTGATTTTGATCCGGTTAAAAGCTGGAATTAATTCTCTCGCAAAAGCTTGGTAGAAACCTTTGACTTCAAGGGTGCCTTCCTCTCGTGGGTTCGATAACTCAGTGTCACCTCTGGGGAAAAAGGTGAGAATCCTTTCTGCTCCTTTACCGGATCTCTAAAGGGACTAATCAGATTGTTTCCCACGAGGAGGAGAACGCACACTGCCGGGTCGAGGCACAACGGCAGGCCAGGGAGATGGATGAGGTGGCCATTTCGTATTAGTGTTTACTTATGTCGTAGTAGTATTTAAGTATGTCATAGTAGTGATGATCTATGTAGCGTTTAATTATTTTGTGTTATCGATCCTCAGACTGTTAGGGGCCTCTAATTTAATTATTCCCCAGATCTTTCATTGATGTTGGTTGACAAACCACTCTGGTATCAGCTGTCACAAACATGTGATATCAGAGTGATTTGTGAACCAACATCAATGAAAGTTCTCGGGAATCATCAAGCTACAGGTTCTTAACTAGCTCAGAAGGAAGAGCAGTCGTAGTACCAAGAGGTAAGAGTGATTCTGGCAGTACCAAGAGGGAAGAGACTCCTTTTGACTAGCTATATGTATCAGAGCACCTTTTGGGGGAGTAGCAAAGAATTAATCTGTCTTGTTGGGCAGCGGCAAAAATAATTGCTTTTTACAGCTCTGGGAACACTCGCCGCTTCCAAGAGTTGTAAAAAGCAATTACTCTTAGTGCTTCCCAGCAAGACGGATTAGTTATTGCTGATTCCAAAAAAGGTACTCGTACATATATCGAGTCAAAATGAGCCTCTTCCTCTAGGTACTACTAGTACTACTCTTCCCTCTTGGTACTACGACTAGACAGAAATCATCTTTAAATGCTATGGCCCACAAACTGAATTATCTATGACTGTCTCTAATCGAACGAGTGTTGGACGTGACCTCATCGTATGTAATTGAAACAGAGAGCAGAAACTATGGTCTACAAATGGCCATTCTCACCCGAAACTGTATGCGGACGATGATCGATGGATTTCTTCAAATGAACGTGTCGTCTTTGCACGACCGGACTGTGGTACGAATAAAGGGACGTCCAACACGTATTTTTATGGATACGCGCGCGTGTGTGTGTGATTCCCATATCAAAACGGACGGTCATGCTAACTTACGTACTAACGGACGACAACAAGCAAATCTGTGCAGCTTTCGTGCAGGTCATACTCAAATCGATAGCATCAGATCCCAACTAATCAAATCATCAAAACCATTGGTTACATTTCAGAAACGCTAAACCCGGCGATCCGTGCCTGTCATTAATTCCACACGAAGTCGAGCTCGACGACTTTTCTATGCCAATTTAATTTTGACAACTCTGCTCCTGCTCGGTGGTGTGTCGTTGTAACGGGTAGCTAGAAAGACTATTAGCCAATACTATGAGGCAGACACGCAATCGATGGCCCGTGGACTACGTCCAAAAACATTAGCCGTGCGCGTCAGCAGCATCTCTGTCCGGGAGAGCGACCGGAGGTTGCTATCAGCGCAGTGCCAGTCTTGTTTGTGTAAAGCCTCAAAAGAATGTGAAAACTAATATGTATGTCCCTTTTAAGTTTTTTATTTTTGTTTTGAGAATTACATGTCCCCACAAGCCATCGGAAGAATTACATGTCGGTTGATCCTTTGGGACAAGGTCTTCCCACCGGTGTGCCGCCTCGCCTCGTGTCACCAAAAAAGGCGCTGCAAAAGCACACGGAAAAGCCAGAAATGATGCGGCACGGCAGACAGCAAAAGCCCAGGCCCCCCGGAGTACGCACCCCTCCCGCGACACCTCAACTCGCGCACTGTCCAATCCAGCCCCAGCTCGTCGCCAACGTGCGCATCACGCCCGCCGACATCGGCGAGGTGTTCATGGGCTGCGACAGCGTAGGCGCCTCCGCCGCCTTGAGGAGGCTGGTCAGCGAGCTGCACCGCAGGAGAGACACACCGGTCGTAGACACGGCGGAGTTGGGTGCTTTGACAGAGGAGTAGACGGACCAAGGCAGGTAGTGAGATTGACCCGTACTTTGTTGGCAGTAATCTTGAGCAGTCTAATTAGATAGGTATGCATACATGTACGTGTTGTGGTTGCATGAACTCTTTCAGTTCCTAAATATAAGACCTTTTAGAGATTTCAATATAAACTAGAGTAAATACAAAGCAAAATGAGTGAATCTACTCTCTAAAATATGTTTATATACATTCGTAAGTAATCCGCATTGAAATCTCTAAGAAGACTGATATTTAAAAACGGAGGAAGTACGTGCGAGCTTAGAGTCAGTTTCCTATACGTGTTTGTGTCCTATCCGTGTAGTGTTAGTTGAGTCCATGGTCGTCTAGTTAGTACTAGACTACTAGTTCACGTCATGTTAAAAGGTTATATCCGGCTTGATAAATCCCGAGTGGACATGGTGCCACGCGAAGATGGTATCATCCCCGCCCGTTGCCATGTGATTCGCGCTGTTTGTGTACAATGAGCCATGTATAGCGATTTCTCAGCGTCGTATCAATGTCTAATAGTCCATGTATTACGTGGTCAATAAGTGTGTGTCCCATCACACAATAACTGCATTCATCCCACGTTATTGTTTATATAAGAGTTAATGGGCAACCTGCACCATCGCCTGCATTTTCTCCCCATCCTTTCACCATCCATCAGCTCCTCTCTCACTCATCCTCCTTCTCTAGTTCATGGCCTCTGTTCATCCTCATTCTCTAGTTCATGCACACTGTTCATGTTCATATCTAGTTAGAACTCATCCATGGAGATATAGAGCTCCTTATTTTTTGTACAAATGGAGATGTAGACTCGTAGCTATACTGCAGTCCATCTTCCTCGTCTTCTCTCTCTCTCTCGATCCTCTCCGTCGTAGCAGCAGCACCTTCAACACCAGTATTTATATTCATGTCCTAGTGTCATGTATGTGCTCATCAATGTCCCAGAGCAGTTCTTTAGCTCCTCCAGGGACGCCCATAGTGATGTGGTTGCTCTATTCCCACTAGTCACGACAAGTTGAGGTTCATACCGTGGAGTCAAACGTTCAGATGTATCTAAGGTGACGTAATTAGCTAATACTAGTAGTTTATCATTCTTAATTTTGTCGAGCGCTAATGTTCTAAGCACCTAAATGGAATATTTCCCAGCAAGTTATTTAAAATACAGTGCCAGTGTCTTGTGAGTTGCTGTTTATACCTGGTAAAATTTTAATTTTTTTCTATTTTCTTGTTCTTTGGAGATTGAAATCCTCTTTGTTTATTTATAATAGAAATTGACAGTACGATGGGCTCCCCTAGTGTTCAAGCCTAAAAAAAATTCTGCCGCAAATATTATAATCAAAACATGTGAGCTCTCTAATCCAAACTGTCGTCCACACACGGGAGGGAGCAGCAATGCATGTGCATTGCTTAACATGCATGATCAATGCCCGGCAGAATCCAAACACACCATTAAGTGAACATGGCCCCATACATATTGATGACATCACTACTGGAATTTTCGTATGCGCCGGGTGTCGGCGTCTTCGCCGAGAGCCAAAACGCGGGCACTCAGCAAAGTAAAGAACGCCGAGAGCCTCACTCGGCAAAGGAAGTAAATCGGCAAACGTACACATGGTGCTGCCGACAGTATTGCTCGGCAAACAGGATACACTCGGCAAAGGCACTATTTGCCGAGGGCCATCTGGTCACACTCGGCAAAGTATTGCCACGTGGAGCATTCGGCGGTGACTAACGGCACGGTGACGGCTGTAACTCTTTGCCGAGAGTGGCTCTCGGCAAACATTTAGTCCCACCTCGGTCTTCATTAGTAAGAGTCCGTACAGTCAACTAGCAAAAATTCATAGTGGCTGTCGTATTCTAAAAGTGGATGCCAACGTTTTTTCAAATTTATGATCCACACCGTTACCGAGAGGGGTTCTCGGTAAGAGAGAAGTTTCTGAGAGTGGCTCTCGGTAATTATAAGGCCACCATCAAAGTTTAGTCTCACCTCGCCTAGAGACAAGCAACAAAACCTGTTTAAATAGTGGGATAGTCCAGATGTAGTAAGCTTCGGTATTCATTAAGCTCTTGTTAAGGAGATGGACTATCACTTTAAATGTTCACCTGTCTCGAGCAGAGAACATTCAAAGTGATAGGCCATCTTCTTAATGGTGGATGCCGGTGTTTTTTTAATTAATGGTGTCATCACAGGGCCCTGAGCTTGTAAACCGCACTGTCTCCGAGCTAGTATCTGGGTATCGAGAGGGAACGTGTCCGGTTTGTGCAGGAAGTGCTGGTCCTGTTTCTCCGTTGGCCTCGAAACTTCTCGTGCTCTAAGAGGGGGCAACCGCATGGCACGTGCCACGGCCTCGCATTTTTCGGGGACACGTGTAATATTCGAGAAATTTATTGCTATGCTAGGGTTTCAGCACCGGGAATTGCAGATCAGCAAGGCGGCACATGAAATCATGCCTGGTAGCAGCATGGGAAATTATTTATGATGTCCTTGTGGAATGCCTAGGCCTTGCAGACACGAGGGAGGGGCATGCCCTACTACCGGGTTACCGAAAGTACCTCGGTGTCATTCCTGATGCAACCGTTGAAATCCTCGGAAAATTGTACGATGGTAGGATTGCTCAGGATCTGGCACAGTGTCATCACAGGGCCTCTGTAGGGTGTGGTAAAAGTTTGGACGCATTTCGAGAGAGGTGACCACTGAGGTCGCTTGTAAACCGCATTGTCTCCGAGCTAGTATCTGGGTATCGAGAGGGAACGTGTCTGGTTTGTGTAGGAAGTGCTGGTCCTGTTTCTCCGTTGGCCTCGAAACTTCTCGTGCTCTAAGAGGGGGCAACCGCATGGCACGTGCCACGGCCTCGCATTTTTCGGGGACGCGTGCAATATTCGAGAAATTTATTACTCTGCTAGGGTTTCATCGCCGGGAATTGCAGATCAGCAACACGGCACATGAAATCACGCCCGGTAGCGGCATGGGAAATATTTGTGATGTCCTTGTGGCATGCCTAGGCCCTGTATAGACGAGGGAGGAGGTGCATTTCCGAGAGCTGCTCTCGGTACGCGTGGCATTTTTTAATGCAGCTCTCGGCATAACGTAAACTAGATATTAGGTTATATCCTTTACCGAGGGTGACTCTCGGAAAAGGTGAAACCCTAGATCTAGGTCTCATACCTTTACCGAGAGCCGCACCGACAGACTCTCAGTAAAGGTCGGCGAACACTTAACACCCCCCCCCCCCCCCCCCCCCCCGTGCGATCTCTTCTCCTCCATTCTCTCTTTCCCACCAGCGCCCCCCCCCCCGCCCCCAACCGAGCCGGCGCCCTCCCCCTTGGCCGGCCCCTCACCCAACTAGCGTCGGCGCCGCCCGACCCCGCCGGCGCCCCCCCCCAACCCCGCTGGCACCACCTCCCCCTCTCGGTGAGCTTCGTCTCCCCCTCACCGATCTTGTATGTATGCATGAGTGTATGTATGGATGCATTGATTTTTATATGGATGCAAGGATTGATGGATGCATGGATGTATGAATGTATATATGTATGTATTAATGCATGGATTGATGCATGAATTGATGCATGGAACCCGATGATATTTGACAGATGCCGATTGTTGTCATAGGGGGTCGCGCTTCCTCTGTTCCTCTTCTGTGATCTTTTCATAGTTGGAGGAACAGATGAAGAGCGACCATCACCGACAGTCGATGAGAGTTGTTTTTGGAGGAAGAAAATTGACTTTTGATGATGGCGGTCTATCTGGGCGAGTTCTTCTTGTGATATACATTTGTCACGCATGATGGACTCGCCAAGCTAGACCATCACCGAAAGTCAAAATATCCGTGAGATAGTGTCCACCATATATACCACCACCAGAGCGAGTTCCACCATATATACGTCAAAGAGATGAGAGTTGTTGGAGGAAGAAAATCGACTTTTGACGATGGCGGTCGATCTGGGCGAGTTCTTCTTGTGATATACATTTGTCACGCACGATGGACTCGCCCAGCTCGACCATCACCGAAAGCCAAAATATCCGTGAGATAGTCTCCACCATATATACCACCACCAGAGAGAGTTCCACCATATATATATCAGAGAGATGAGAGTTGTTCTTGGAGAAAGAAAATTGACTTTTGACGATGGCGGTCGATCTGTGCGAGTTAGTCCTGTGATATACATTTTTCACGCACGGTGGATTCGCCCAGCTCGACCATCACCGAAAGTCGAAATATCCGTGAGATAGTGTCCATCATGATTAATTTGCTTAGAAGTAATCTTTGATGTTTGATTCTTATGCTATTTTTCATTGTGTGATGAAAGGTGTTAGCACCGATCGATTTCGCGGCTATGGCTTCCTCCGACGACGCATCTTCCATTAGGGTCGACTCCGCGGTCAAGGAGAAGCTCGTCGAGGACCGCTTGGCGGCGCTCATTGAGAAGCACTCGCAGTTGATCGTAATAAAGTATTTTGAGGATCTGGCCAAGAAGAATCCGCCAGCTAAGGAGAAGAAGGCCCAACCACGTAAGGAGTGTGACGACTCGATGCCATTGAGTCCACCGACGTACATTCCCGACGACGCTTGTTCCTCCACCATGGGGGATGCCCCGACGTGCTCTGACTCCACGATCACCGGTTTCACCGACTACACCTCCGAGTAGTCCACCTAGATAGTTTGGCGATGATTTAGTGATATAGTCATGTTGGTGCTGATATGGACTTCTTAGATTGCCACTTGCGATGCTTTTGATTGTATGAGTGATGAACGCTTACGTGGATTATGTATGATGTGATATTTTTAACCTTGCATTCCTTCTCTGCCTTTTTTTCTCTATCTTTGTAGATGAAGTGGTATGCGGTGTACAGAGGTAGATGTCCAGGAGTCTACGATTCATGGTCTGAATGCAATGAACAAGTGATTTACTACGAAGGCAGCTCCTACGACTCGTTCAATAGCAGAGAGAAGGCAGAGTATCATTACAATCAGTATGTGCTTAAGCAGAAGAGAAAATCTGAATTAGTGGGTTCAGTGGATGGGTTCACTGGATGTGCTAGCCAGAAACGACTTATCGGGTTCGGTGGATGGAAGAACTTGATAATTCTTCTTCAGTTTATGATAATTGTGGTGTTGTTTTTATCTTGTGGTCGCAGGTAGAAATGCACTGACCACTTTATTGTTTAGTAAGTAGGCATTTGTAGTAAAGAGCTACCTTGTAATCTCAAAAGAAGTTCGTGTGAACTATTTTATGTAATAGTTATGTGAGTTTGTTGCTAGACATTGAGACTTGAAATGCTCGTTTGTGTATTGTATATAAATTTTTGCTGCAGGGATCCGGGGGAAAGCAGTAAAAAGTTATCTGAGAACGGATCTTTGCCGAGAGCCGCTCTCGGCAAAGTGGCACGCTGGTGGCAGCTTTGCCGAGAGCCACTCTCGGCAAAGTGGCATGCGCTGGCTGTTGGCTGTGGCATCTTTGCCGAGAGCCACTCTCGGCAAACAGCTGACGGAACCAGCCGACGTGAAAGTCACTTTATTTTACCGAGTTGTACTGTTTGGCTCTCGGCAAAGACTTTACCGGCGGAGATAGGCCCTTTGCCGAGTGTCCGTAGCAGTCGGCGTATAACTAGATTCCAGTAGTGCATTCAAGACCTGGGCAACCCACGTACACTACTGTCTACTGACTCACTGATGCATAGCTCAACCCACGTATTTCACTTATCACTGACGCGTATTCACCAAATTAAACCACAGTATCATTTTTGTATTCATTAATTCGCTATATTAAGTGCTAATCTCGTAGCACAGATGGGCAGCTCAGATTTCATCCTCGCGTGGCACCATGTCCCAAAAATCAGGGTCCCCGTATCCGGCTAGGTTAGTTTCCTTGTTAGAAGTGTATGTCCGATGTAGAGCTGAGTCCTGTTTGGACTCGATGGCAATACGAATAGGTTTGTGTTTAGTCGGTTCGCCCCTGCGTGATATACACAGGATTGGCGTGATATTGTAAACGTGGAATTTGACAGAGAAATAAAGAAGAAAAGAACAAGGCATGTCATGTGCCTTTGGCGAAAGTTTTGTTCGCCTGTGTTCCTGTGATTTGATGTGATCGATTTTGCGGGTGAATTCCAAAATACTTGGCTGGTTATCTCGGGCTGCTGAGCCTCTCGGAGGTTGATGTGGTGATGGGAGTCATCAGGACGCCGTCCCCGCTGGCCACCTCTGTTCCCGCGCCGGCTATGAAGACCTCACGGGAAGGATCGTAACTCCCTAAGCTCCCGCTGACATCTGAGTCGGCGCTGAGGACATCCGGGACAGAATCAACCATAGCAACCAGATGAGATCCCTGACCTGTGGATGAGGTGGGCAATGCAGATTCCGCTGATCGGCACAGAGCTGCGTCGCGGAGTCGCAGGTTGCCGAATTTGTCAGTGATGAAGTCCAGATCCCCAAATTGGAGATGAAGGAGATGACGGGGACTAGATCTCCAACCTGGTTGGCGACAAAACGCATGAAGCCGAAGCGGATGTCCCGGACCAGAGTGAAGCCACTGATCTTGAAGGTGCAAAAATCCATCTCGATCTGTTCAAATGGATCGATGCGCACAATAAAAGGGGTAGGTTGCGAGTACCAGATCATGATGATGGCAAACGAGACACAAATTTACCAAGGTCCGTTCACTCTCTGACAGAGGTAAAATCCTACTCCTGCTTGATAGGATTGAATTGCTCGCATGCGTCTTGAGATCGGAGTGATTGCAAACTAGGGTTCTTGGTTACAACTCTAAGCCGACCTGGCGGCAAAGAGGAGGAAGATGAAGGGTTTGGTGCAAAACCCTAAACCCATCCAACTTGCTACAGTTGTCTTGTGTGTGGACTTACCGACCGTGGGGACCCAAACTTGCCTGATATATGTGGTCAGGTGGTAGGTTTACATGGTCGGGATCGGTCTAAAGTAGGTGCGTGCATGATCCAGCCAGACCTTGATGTGTAGATGGCTTGGCTTGTACTCCAAGATGGTGACGTGCTTGGTCAGTGTAGGAGGACGCTGGGTCGTGGGGCTGGCCTACCCCGTGACTACTTGGCCTTGTTTGCCCTCTTTGACCATACCAGAGTGTTATGTTCTCGGCACGTCTCCTCCCAGGCATAAGCTAAAGCTATCCATCCTCAACACGTGCACGCCGCTGGAGCTTGCACCGTCACAAATTCAGTCTCCACAGAAGAAAAGACCAAGTTCAGAGATGGCGCTGCCTCTCTACGGGCCGAGGAAGTTACTTTGCGGAAAGAAGCTCACACCCGCTTTCTAGACAACACCAACAATATCCATGCAAGCAAAGTTCAAACAAAAAAGAAGTACACTGCTGGGGGCACCAGCTTAACATCAAGCCCAAAAAACATAAATAAATCACTAGCCAGAAATCGAAGGAGGCGCCGTCAACCAATGTGCCTGTCAGAGTATGTAGTGTGTATTGTATGTGCTCCTGTATAGAACAGCACATATGATACAGTAGTTGCCGTGCTGCCCTCTGTATAGGTTAGTGGCGCACGATCGAGAGTAGTGGCTCGCCCCATGATCTCCACTAGGCGGATGTGGCTCTCCAACTGTACATATACCCCCTGCCTATGTGCTAATCAAACTGTTGTGAACATTCTCCCTAATCCTGGTCTAACATGGTCAGAGTATGTGTTGTGTATTGTATGTGCTCCTATATAAAACTGCACATACGATACAATAGTTGCCATGCTGCCCTCTGTATTGGTTAGTGGCGCACGATCGAGAGTAGTGGCTCGCCCCATGATCTCCACTAGGCCGGTGTGGCTCTCTAACTGTACATATACCCCCTACCTATGTGCTAGTCAAAGTGTGGTGAACATTCTCCCTAATCCTCGTCTAACATGGTATCAGATACCCCCTCTGCTCAACCCCTTTGCGCAGACACGCGACCCTGCTTCCGCCGCCACGGAGCATGTTGGCGATGATGCTGTTGACACCATCCTGCTGGCCAACGCGCCTCCTGCTGCTGGCGCACCCGCTGCTGGTGCACCCGCCATCGGCCCTGTCGCGACTGCTCCACCACCAGCCGTACTCCCACCCGCGCCGGCCGCGCCTGCGGTTGCTGCCGCGGCTCCGCTTCGCCCATACTTCCCATCGTCGGTCCTTCAAACCATCGACATTTGCCTATGTCCAGACGCAGTTTCAGTTACCAATCTTCGCACTCTAGACCGATAATGGCCGCGAGTTCGATAAGGCAGCCCTTTGCTCATTCCTTGCTGGCCATGGCACCCATTTTCGCCTCTCATGTCCATACACTAGTCAGCGGAACGTGAAGGCTGAACAGGTGCTGCAAACTCTGAATGACGGTGTTCGAGCTCTTCTCTTCCACTCCAGCTTGCCACCGCGCTTCTGAGCCGAGGCGCTCAACACCACCACCTACCTTCTCAACCGCCGTCCATGTCGCACTAGCACACCGCGGTCGCCACACGCACTCCTGCTGGGCATCGAGCCCGATTACTCACTGCTTCGGGTCTTTGGGTGTCTATGTTTCCCCAACCTCACGTCCATGGCGTGCCACAAACTCGACCACCGCTCCACCCCATGCATGTTCCTCATATATCCCTCCGATCACCGTGGCTACCGGTGTTTTGACCATCTCTCTCGGCGAGTTTTTACGTCGTGGCATGTCATCTTTCACGAGACCGTGTTTCCCTTTGCTACATCGTCCACCCCCGTACCCCCTCGCCATTGCCGCTTGCTGCTTCTCGCTTTATGGTGTGGGTCCCAGCCATCTCTTCGCCCGCCGTTGTGTGCGCACTGTCGGCCTCTTCAACTGCCACCGTCGGATCCTCATCGAGCGGTTCCGTGCCATGCCCGGCGTGCACGCCTGCTGGTGGTTCATAATTCACCGACTGATCAGGAGCGCACGGCCCTCGCGCGCCCGGCTCCATCGCGCCCTCGCACGGTTCAAGCAGTGCCTTTGGATCCCCATCTGACGGCCTCCCCGCCTCGTCAACGTCCATGTCGCCGCCCGGGTCTTGCGCCGATGGCTCGCTACAAGGAGCGGTGGGTGGTGCGCGGCTTCCGGCAACGTGCCGGTGTGGACAACGGCGAGACGTTCTTGCCCGTCGTCAAGCCCGCCACCATTCGCATGGTCCTTACCCTAGCGGCGTCGCCTGGCTGGCCGATGAACTAGCTTGACGTCTTCAACGCCACGGCAAAGTGCATCTGGCTCCATCAGCTCCTCGCCGAGCTCCATGTAGGAGATATGCCCTAGAGGCAATAATAAATGATATTATTTATCTCCAAGTTCAAAATTATGTTTATGTTCCATGCTATAACTGCTATGGTTCTCGAGTCTACAATAACCACGAGGCTCGGAGGAAGACTCATATGCACGTGTGGAATAATAAATGGTAAAATGTATTCCTAGTCATGCCTCTAAGACTAGCTCAAGTGTTGCATGCTGATTATGTTTTCCCAATCATGGGCATGTCTATGCCGGCAACTTTGAGGGCACAGTGTTGGTAGAACATTTGTGTTGAATCGACCCGAATTGATGTTATGCTATGAGATACTTTTGGCACAAGTTAATGGTTAATAACACAGAGATGGTTAACGTTTGCATGATTCCTTAGACCATGAGAGTATCGAGTTTCTTCATGCTTGCTTTAATGAACTTTGGGGTTTGTTAAACGTCATCCGTAAATGGGTGGCAATTACGGCGGCTTACGGGTTCATGAAAAAGTATGTCAAGTAATATGATAGCTCAAGATAGGGATTTGCTCCTCCGATGATGGAGAGATATCTCTGGGCCCTCTCGGTGTTATGGTATCCATCATCGTCTGGCCAGACATAATGTGATTTGATCACTGGGATGCCGGAACACGGGAACGAGAAAAGAGAACAATACCGGTAATGAGGTAACTGGCATAGTGGACAAGTTGTTGATCCACGGGGATGCCAACATATCTCACCTCGGGTATTTGTAACATATCGCGAAGCAACAGGAATAGCACACGGCAACTTGAGGTTCACTCTAATATTCATTCGTGTGGGTATAGGGGTCAATATGGGTGTCCACGGCTCCGATGTTGATCATTGATCGGAAGGGGTTCTGGGTCATGTCTATACTTCACCGAACCTATAGGGTCACACGCTTAAGGGTCATCTATCTACTGAATACTAGACAGGGAGTCTGAGAGAAAGTCTCCGGGAAAAGTTTCGGAGACAGCGGAAAAGTTCCGAAGAGAGAGGTCACCGGATGAGTTCCCGTAAAACTGAAAAGTTGTTTCAGGGGATACCATTAAGTCAAATTGGTTTTAGCACACACCTGATAATTCTTGGAGGGTGCCAGAATCATTCTGGAAACTTCTGGGAATTTTCCAAGATAAAACTAGAAATGTTCCGGAGCTGCCAGAACCGATCTGGTTGCTTTTCGCAGATGAAAATCACTAATCCGGAATTGTTTCTGAACGCGTCGAAAGTTATTTTAGTGGGTACTGGAAATGTTCTAAGCCCACATAAGTATTTTCGGTTCAAACGGACGCTGAAAAATGTCGTTATGAATAGTGAAATCAACTTTATGGTTACTTTATTTGAAAGCCACCTTTTAGGGCTTTTACAAAAAGGCTTCTAGAAGGACCTAGGGACCAAGGACACCCCTTTGGGGGGGGCTCATGAGGGTGGCCAGCCAAGGGTGGGGTTCCTCCTTGGAGCTCCACATGGCACTCCTTTTTCCCCTTATGCCCTTTATGTATGATATAAAGTGTGGGTATTTTTGTGCCAACTCTACCCCTTGGTTTTCCTATAAAAGGAGTGGAGGCGGCTGCCCAAACACTCATCCTTGCTCTCGTACATATGCCATAGACTTGTATGGCTTCTCTCTCCCTCCCAACGAAATAGTTTCGTAGAGGCGAAAGGCTGTCTGGGTTCCGGCAGGAACTAGTTCTGGACGACGAAGCCCTGCCGGATAGATGACACTGCATGTGTGCAACTCTGTAGAGAGATCGTTGTTTCGGTCTTAGTTCGAGAGTGCCTCCCTAAGGGCTGTCCGAGTGACCGTCCGAGTTTCGAGTGTCCTCCCGAAGGGCTGTCTGAGTTTCGAAGGTCCTCCCGAAGGGCTGTCCGTAACACGGTCTGGGGGACTGTCCGAGGGGCAGATGAGGGTATACATCCTCGCGGTTGGGAGGTTGTAAATCTTAGCTGCGGGGATCTGCACCACCGATCGTCATCGACTCTACTTCCGCTGTGCTACGAGTCGGTAATGAAAAAGATCAAACATTGTATGCAGTCTCCATAGTGGTCTTGGGCTGGTGCGTAGGTCAGAATTTTTTGTTTTCTGCCGCGTTCCCTACAGTGGCATCATGAGCCGTGCTATTCGTAGATGTAGGTTACGATCTAGAATACATAGAGATGTATGGGTGTTGCACAATATAATTAGGTACTAGATGAGATCTATTGCTGAAAATTATTTGTGCGGGTAGCAGATGAAATCTGTTACCCGATGTTCTTGTTGCTTCCCCGGAATTTGCATATTTCTGATCTTGATAACAGCATGGTGGAGTTTCAATGATCTGGCAATCCGCGATCCTGATTGATCAACGAAGTGCTAATAGTTCATTGATTTCACAGACGAAAGGGCAATGCAGATATGATATGCACGGGGGTCATGCGTATGAAGAAGTTCAGTATGGGGCTCGAGATTTTATTATCTCATGTTTCATACACCCCACAATGTTAATATAGCGACTTGAATTATCAGGCTTGATGATGAACATTGGTAGCTTTGGTTTGTTTCGAAACCTTAGAAGCCACGTAAAACCAGTTCATGCATGAACCGATTAGAGTCGTCTAACTTGGTTTTGCAGGATGGTTTGCATGTGCATGTGATGTGGTATAGCAGTGCCCATAATAATTTGATTATGTATGAGATGACTATATAATGTAAATTGATTAACATGACCTGCGTGTCATGATTCGGCATGATGGCCGGAGCCATATGATTGTCACTTTAATGACCTGCGTGTCAACCTTAAGTAATGCACTTATCTTATTAGCTATAGAGATAGCAATATTATCTGGTGCATCGACAAGGTGGTGGCAATCTTCGCGAAGGTGAACACCGAAGCGAATGCCGAAGACGAAGAAAATAAAGACTTCTTCGTCAGAAAGGGCTATACCATATCATGCTATTATGAATTTCCTGAGATGTTTATCCCTTATGATGCACCCTTCTTGATTGCGCGGTAGTCGCTTTTATTAGGGTGATCTCTCACTTAAAATATCAAGTAGTTAGTGTTCTTCCAAGTGTAGCACCGTCACGGCACCTATCTCTTCGGGGCATCACATGATCTCCATGGGTGCGAACGATTAGAGAAGTGTGAGGCGGGTGAGTTGAGACCTCGCAGCGAGATCACTTGGTTGTCTTGATGTTCTGGAAGGATATCCCTGAGCTCGGAACATGCCCATCAAAAGATGAACAAGAGTCACATAGAGATGTGATCGGCAAGTTTGCCTACCGATTGAAGTTCGCGCCATCAGTGTTCATCTCGTTCAATGGCGTTGAATGGAAATGCGGGTCTTGAATCACTCACAATCAATTATGAGAGATATTGATTTGAGTGGGAGCGCACTACAGAATTAACTTGTTTAAATTCTCAGTGCAATTAATTTTGAACACTGTCTAAGTGTGCTTTGCATAAATAGTTGTAGAATAATGGCTCGCGTTTCCACCTTCCCTGTTAAAATTGAATAGCTATTAAATATCTGGTTAAAACTTTACAGTTGGTAACGTAATGTGAGGATTGTCCTCAAGAGTGCCGAGAAGGACTTTGTCCTATCGCATGCTTTCAGTATTCTCTCGCTAATGCTATGGATCATGTGACTCTCGTCCTTCGATCCAAAAGCTAGAATTCCCTTTTTAGTCAAGTGCAATACGTTTGCTTCCATGAGACCCGAACTTCGAAAGTTTTGGGATAGTTATGTGATATTCATGGAATCTGAAAATCATTCTCAGAGACAGACAATGGCTAACAGATATGAGATATCCAAAGCAATGTTTGTTTGCAAAATATTAGTAAAAGTGTTTACTGGGCAATTGACTGATAAGAGAGGGATCCAGTAGAATGCCTATCATGTAAATGAAGGTAAATAAAACAACAACTTAAAGAGGAAGGAAAGTTCCGAAGGGTGTTAGTAAGATTTTCACGCCTAGGAAGTCCGGGACTAACGCCACTGTTAAGTTGGGTGCTTCTTCTGAGAGTAGGAGAAATACTGAAAGTTAAACTGTTAGAAGTATAAAGGCAAAAGGAAAGAAGACTGGAATATCCAGCTCATGTATGAATGTCATACAAGTTTTTGATGTATAGAAGGCTGGTCAAAGATATAGTTCTTGGGAATTATGGTTAAACATGTTAATCACTAATTCTTGGGTATTGCAAGTTAATCACAAAGATACCCGCTCGATTACATTCTGTTGCAACTCGATGTAAGAACTATTATGGCCTGAAAGACTAGCCAGGAATGAGGTTTTGATACACGCTGGGAACATAGTAATAGTTACTATACCTTCCATCGGTGTATTACCTATGTATTTACTTTGATAATTCATTTTAGAGTTACACACTCTAGCCCTTTGCAGAAGGTATTTTGCAAGAAGGTTGTTCATAAGAGAACTTTTAATGTTCGGTGTTATGAATAACATAAGGGTCATACTTTCATTATGAATGAGACGTATGTTATGAATATTGATAATAATACATTACCTCTAGGTTTACTTTCATAATTCATTTTAGAGTTTCATACACTCTAGCCCATTGCACAATGTTTGTTGCAAAAGAGTTGTTCATAAAAACAACAATTTTTGTTCAGTATTATGAATAACATGAAGGGCCATGCTTCCATCAAAGATGGGATGTATGTTATGAATATTGATGGAAATATGATACATCCATAACACTGTCGCTAAATGTCACAAGACTAAAAGAATTTCACGTATGTGTGGCACTGCATTTGGTCACATTGGAGAAACCCGCATGGAAATTCCATTATGATGGATTTTCATGTCGTTTGATTTTGAATCATCTAACACTTGAAATTTTCCTCCGAAAAGTGAAGTGACTGAAATACCGTTCACATGCCATAAGGAACAAACAACAAACTTATTGGTGATCATACATTTGATGTGTGTAGTCCGATAAATGTTGTTAGTAGTGGATTTATCTATCATCAGAAATGACTCAAGTAGATATATGAATATTTACTTGATAAGACGTAAGTCTGGATCTTTTGAAATCATTCGAAAGGTTTTCAAAAATGAAGTAGAAGTTATTGTAACAAGAAACTTATGTTTCTACAATTCAATTGCAGAAAGGAATATTTGAGTTACAAGTTTAGCGAATGTCTGATGAGTTGTGAAAGCGGTTTCATAACTTCCACCTCCCGGAACACCACTGCAAGTGGAAAGTCCGTGAAGATGTAATCGAACCATTCATGACATGGTAAGATCAAAGATGACATAAATAAATTTTCCATTATCTCTTTTAAAGTGATGCTTTAAGACTGCGGCTTTTACACTGAAAAGAGCTCCATCGGGTCTGTTGAAATGACGCCATGGTATGGTACGCCCAACCATGTTATATCTTTTCTTAACATTTGGAATTTGGGGCTTGTGTAAAAGGTTGCAAACCTATTCAAAATCAGACAAGTGCTACTTTGTAAGTTATCCCAAGTCATTGGGTATTCCCCCACCACTATACCGAGGCAAAGGATTTTGCCACAAAACGGTATGCTTTTAAAGAGAATAGTTCTTGCAAAAGGTTGAGTGGGAGGACAGTGCAACTCAACGAGATAACAAGTATCTTCATCATCAGATCAAAGGAAAGAAACCTTGGAAGTGATTCCAAAGTTTCCTACTGCGACTGATACGGAAGCCTCTACATGACATGTAGGGACTTCGATCGAACTTGCAGCTGAACAACGTAGGCAAAGCTCGTGCAAACCTCTCAGGTGTGCAAATGAGATATTGTTGTTAGACAACAGTATACCTACGATACACAAGGAAGCGTTGATGGGCCTTGACTCCGGAATTGGCTAAATGCCAATACAATCAGAGATAGGTTCCATATAAGTGATTCAAGATTAAAATCTTGATACACCTTTCGGAAGACTTAGAGTCTAACGAATATTTATGGAACTAAAAACTGATACGGATAAAAATGTTTTATCCATAAAGCTCGACTTGTTGCAATAACAAGTTCAAGGAGTTGACTACGATGAGGTTGTTTCACCGTAGCGATGCTTAAAGTCGGTTCGGATTGAACTAGCAATTAATACATATTTCAAATCATGAGATATGAAACAAGGATGACGAAAGGATTTCCATCTGATAGAAATGAAACCAGGGACTTGCATGTGTTACAGTCCAAGGTATTTTGTCAGTCCAGAGGATGCTTGTAAGTATGCAAACTTCAGAGTTCGAGCAATGGACAGAAGATAGCAAAATGGAGTTGGAATCTTCGTTTTTGATGAAATGGTAAAAAAGGTTTGACTTTATCAAATGGGTATCGAAGATGCTTGTGGTTCAAGAAAGTAAGTGGGAGCATGATAATATTTTTAAAACCCTTGTGTACTTGACACATTGTTAATTGGAAATAAATTTCTTGACACGAATTAGGACTTCATTTGAGAATAGATTTTCGATGAAGTGCTTGGGCTAAATAGCTATGATATTAGGCATAATGATCTATGGAGATAGATTTACCTAATGGGGCTAAGCAATGAATACATATTGACAAGATGCTAAAACTTTTTAGCATTTAAAACGCCAAGGAGTGTTTCTTGCCGAAGTCACATGGAAAGAGTTTTGCAAGACTCGGTGTCCCAAAACACTGATGAGTAAAATACATGATGGAAATTCCACACACTCTTGTGTTTGGATTAATCATGTATTCCATGGTATGTAAAACAATCAGATATGTCCAATACTCCAAAGGTGTTGCGAGTATGGATACCAATGTAATCAAAGTACTGATCATGGGACAACAGTGAAAGATGTCATTGAGTACTAGAGTAATACTGATGACATGTTTTCTCGCAAGCAGAGATTATGAAGTGCTTGTTGTAAGTAATTACATCAATACAGTCTTCATCAATGCTCCATGCGATTTTTGATTTAAGTTAAGGGTTTTGTGTAATACATAATATGGTGGCACGGTAGTTGGAAATTGTTCCAAACAAGATACTGTGGCGAATTCTATAACAAAGGATAAGTATGTTGACGCTTTAGAAGCGACAAACAAGATCTTCAATCATATAGTTCATTCATGAACTTAGTATGGTTCCAAGAAGGCTTTGGTCAATGGGACACTATTGCAGATAGTTGCTCCATAGCTCAGTCTGAGGAATCAGGTTTCGACCAATGATTCACATATATACAAAGCCAAGTCCGCACAAAATATGAATTTTGTGAAAGCGTGAAAACGCGAGGATATGCAGAGATACACACGGAGCTGAAGTTGTCAGATTCGTTGGACATCAGGCTATACCACATGCGAATCATTTTTTACACCGGTATGCCATAGGTGTAAAGTGCATTAGCATTGACTAGCTTATTGACTCTACTGCAAGTGGGAATCTGTAGAAGATATGCCCTAGAGGCAATAATAAATGATATTATTTATCTCCAAGTTCATAATTATGTTTATGTTCCATGCTATAACTGCTATGGTTCTCGAGTCTACACCACGAGGCTTGGAGGAAGACTCATATGCACGTGTGGAATAATAAACGGTAAAATGTATTCCTAGTCATGCCTCTAAGACTAGCTCAAGTGTTCCATGATGATTATGTTTTCCCAATCATGGGCATGTCTATGCCAGCAACTTTGAGGGCACAATGTTGGTAGAACATTTGTGTTGAATCGACCCGAATTGATGTTATGCTATGAGATACTTTCGTCACAAGTTAATGGTTAATAACACAGAGATGGTTAACGTTTGCATGATTCCTTAGACCATGAGAGTATCGAGTTTCTTCATGCTTGCTTCATGAACTTTGGGGTTTGTTAAACGTCATCCGTAAATGGGTGGCAATTACGGCGGCTTACGGGTTCATGAAAAAGTATGTCAAGTAACTTGATAGCTCAAGATTGGGATTTGCTCCTCCGACGATGGAGAGATATCTCTGGGCCCTCTCGGTATTACAGTATCCATCAACGTCTGGCCAGACACAATGTGATTTGATCACTGGGATGCCGGAACACGAGAACGAGAAAAGAGAATAATATCGGTAACGAGGTAACTGGCATAGTGGACAAGTTGTTGATCCACAGGGATGCCAACATATCTCACCTCGGATATTTGTAACATATCGCGAAGCAACAGGAATAGCACACGGCAACGGAAGGTTCACTCGAATATTCATTCGTATGGGTATAGGGGTCAATATGGGTGTCCACGGCTCCGATGTTGATCATTGATCGGAAGGGGTTCCGGGTCATATGTCTATACTTCACCGAACCTATAGGGTCACACGCTTAATGGTCATCTATCTGCTGAATACTAGACAGGGAGTCTGAGAGAAAGTCTTCGGGAAAAGTTTCGGAGACAGCGGAAAAGTTCCAAAGAGAGAGGTCACCGGATGAGTTCCCGTAAAACTGAAAAGTTGTTTCAGGGGATACCAGTAAGTCAAATTGGTTTTGCCACACACCTGATAATTCGTGGAGGGTGCCAGAATCATTATGGAAAGTTCTGGGAATTTTCCGAGATAAAAACCGGAAATGTTCCGGAGCTGCCGGAACCGATTTGTTTGCTTTTCGCAGATGAAAATCACTAATCCGGAATTGTTTTGGAACGCATCGAAAATTATTTTAGTGGGTACTAGAAATGTTCTAAGCCCACATAAATATTTTCAGTTCGAATGGACGCTGAAAAATGTCATCGTGAATAGTGAAATCAGCTTTATGGTTACTTTATTTGAAAGCCACCTTTTAGGGCTTTTACAAAAAAGGCTTCTAGAAGGACTTACGGACCAAGGAAGCCCATTTGGGGGGGGGGGGGGCCCATGAGGGTGGCCAGCCAAGGGTGGGGTTCCTCCTTGGAGCTCCACATGGCACTCCTTTTTCCCGTTATGCCCTTTATGTATGGCATAAAGTGTGGGTATTTTTGTGCCAACTCTACCCCTTGGTTTTCCTATAAAAGGAGATGAGGGAGCTGCCCAAACACTCATCCTTGCTCTTATACACATGCCATAGACTTGTCTGGCTTCTCTCTCCCTCCCAGTGAAATAGTTTCGTAGAGCCGAAAGGCTGTCTGTGTTCCGGCAGGAACTAGTTCTGGATGGCGAAGCCCTGCTGGATAGATGACACCGTATGTGTGCAACTCTGTAGAGAGATCGTTGTTTTGGTCTTAGTTCGAGAGTGCCTCCCTAAGGGCTGTCCGAGTGACCGTCCGAGTTTCGAGGGTCCTCCCGAAGGGCTGTCCGAGTGACCGTCCGAGTTTCGAAGGTCCTCCCGAAGGGCTGTCCGCGACACTATCCGGGGGACTGTCCGACCGCCTCCCGGAGGGCTGTCCGAGGAGCAGACGAGGGTATACATCCTCGCGGTTGGGAGGTTGTAAATCCTAGCTGCGGGGATCTGCACCACCGATCGTCATCGACTCTACTTCCGCTGCGCTACGAGTCGGTAACGAAAAAGATCAAACCTTGTATGCAGTCTCCATAGTAATCCTGGGCTGGTGCGTAGGTCGAAATTCTTTTGTTTTCTGCCGCATTCCCTACACTCCACCTGCCGGTGCACATGGCCACTGTTGTCTACTGCGATAAGGTGTCTGCCGTCTATCTTTCTGCCAACCCAGTTCACCATCGCCTCACGAAACATGTCGAGCTCGACATTCACTTCGTTTGCGAGCGTGTCGCTCTAGGGCAGTTCCGCGTTCTTCACATCCCGACTCGCCAGCAGCTCGCCGACATCATGACCAAAGGCTTGCCCTAGGATGTCTTCCTCGACTTTAGATCCAGTCTTTACGTCGTCACGACGATGTCACGATACATTAGTTGCCGTGCTGCCCTCTATAGGTTAGTTGCGCACGATCGAGAGTGGTGGCTCGCCCCATGATCTCCACTAGGCTGGTGTGGCTCTCCAACTGTACATATACCCCCTGCCTTTGTGCTAATCAAAGTGTGGTGAACATTCTCCCTAATCCTCGTCTAACAGTGCCAAGGCACGAAATCTGGCGGTGAGCTCGTCGATGGTGTCACACTCCTTCTGCTTGCTATATGGACCTTCTACTGCTGCAAAATTCCGCAAAGTTCCTAAATGCCACCAGTCGGACAGAGCAAATGAATTATCAAGGTTGCGTGGCATAATTAATTACCCCGCCATGTACGTACGCTTTGGAATTTCAGGATTAGTGCGAGTCACCTCTGATGGACGTCCACTTTGGGCCTTTTGACACCGGAGAGACAAACAAAGAAACAAAGATAAGCACCAGCAGGCGAGCGGAGCTGAGCACGAGGCCACTGGAACATGAAAGGATCAAATGTTTCACCGGCGCGGCGCGGCGAAGATATGGACACATACGTGCAGGGTAGGAATTAAACATACAGATTCCTGGCGACACCGATAGACGGGAGATAAGATGCGTATCTATATATCCTGCAGGTATATATGCTCTTTGTGGCCGGCACGGATGCTAGCTCCTCCTTTCCTTTTGGGCGGGAGTTGCTATAAAACACTCCGTACTTACATGCAGATTCCATCGCAGCCTGGAAGATGTAAAGCATGATTGGTTTGATACCAAAAGTTGCATTTGGCTTGTGATTGGTTGATTACCAACCTTTTTTGCCAACCTCACAAAAAGTTGCCAACTTATGACAACTTTTTATTTTGTCAAATGTTGGCTTGTCAAATATTGGCAATGCCAAATGTTTGTATCAAACCAATTATGCTCGTACACCCTACCCTACATGCCTGATCATAGGTAATTTAATTGTATGAATCTAGGGGGGGGGGGGGGATCATCTTAATTGGGATTAGCATGTGAATGTTATTGATGTTTTTAGTGAAAAAGGCTATTTAGTGGACGACTTATTATTTCCCGTCCATTTCGGGCCTTATCTAGTGAACATATGCAACTTAGCTAATTTAGTGGAATACATTACCAAACATACATCCGCGTGTGCCTCACGTCCGACATACCACGTGCGCGGATGTATCAATGGGATCCAATTTTTAGTTTGTATTAGACAAAACTTTTGGCATCAAGGTCCACTAAGGTCTTACACGAAACAAGAATGTCTTCCTTCAAATCATATCATGATCAACAAATAGACTAGGGTCTTGACAGTGGACGGTTGTGGGTCTTGATTGTACTTGTACCCACAATGTGGTTTGGCTTTTTTTGGCCCTTCTTCTTTAATACAGCAAGCTTATGCGTATCTAGAAAAAAAATCATGATCAACAATTCAACATCTTTGGTAATTTCTGCATACCCAGGCCATATTCTCATTGCAGCTTCCTTGAACACTCTTTTTCATTAAGTTTCGACAGAAGATTGTGGTGCTATACATCCTATACCTACGCTACAAAGTGTAATTGCTACGTGCAAGGGTCGACACGTCCAGTAGCCTCTCGAAGCTTTTCTTCAAGCTACACCACTGCCCGGCTCAACCTCAATTCATATACATTCTACATATAAAAATTGTAATTCCTCCGCTCATAAATACATATCGTATAGAATACGTGCACTCATATGTCGCCAACTTTGATCGCGGCATGTATAGAAAAAGGGAAAGTAGTGGTTGAATCCCAGTTCGGTGCACTTACATTTTGACTAATTTTCAGCGATTTTGTCTTTTTATACAGAGCTCCTCGAATGTTATTTGACCACCAAACTTTGCAAGTGCCCATAGCATTTGTTGATGATCATTCCTACAAAGTTTCAGAATTTTTTGAAATATTTTGCTATGTTTTCTTGCGTAGGTGCACCGTGGATGCACCGAGCTGGGTGTAGAAAAACCACTCTCATAGAAAAAAAAATATATTGATATCTTAAAAAAATATCATTATGTAAATATATAGACTTTGACCATCATATTTTTGTGAAAAACAATGGTCAAAGTTGAATGTTGAGACTGCCAATTCTAAAATGGCAGGCATTTCCAAATATGTATTGAAATTAGGTTTTGTTGAGACTGCGCACACTATTAAAAACTGGTTCAACTAAGATTTAGTAAAGCAAACAACAAAACATATGCTCCAATTAAGTAATACCAAAATTATAGAAGGAGTACGTTTCATGAAGAGGCATAACTCTGATCAATACCTGCTTCTTGTTTTTTCTGCTGTTGGTCGTGGGTTCGTTTGCTCAGATGCATGCAAGCATGAGTCTAGCCGTCCAGTTGCTTGACCAAATCGAATAAAACGCGTGTCACCGTGCTCATCCTATTGGATAGACAAAACTTTTGGCATCAAGATCCACTAAAATCTAACACGAAACAAGAATGTATTCCTTCAAATCATATCATGATCAACAATTCACAGCATCTTTGGTAATTTCTGCACCCCCCGGCCGTATTCTCACGGCAGCTTCCTTGAACACTCCTTTTTCACCTGAAAGTGTTGAGAGAAGATTGTGACGCAATACATCCTATACCTATGCTACAAAGTGTAATTGCTGCGTGCAAGGGTCGACACGTCCAGTGGCCTCTCAAAGTTTTTCATCAAGCTACACCACTGTCCGCCTCGACCTCACATTATATACATTCTACACATTGAAATTGTAATACCTCCGTTGATAAATACATATCGTCAGAGAATACGTGCACTCGTGTAGAGTTGATCGCACTCGTTGTCTATATTGCGACGACATCATGCTTAGGAAACCTACGGTGTTAATTTGGAGAGCTAATTTTTGGAATGGCTTAATTTGGGTGGCAGGAGTATGTGCTAGAACTTCAAGTGAATAATCTGATACGTACTAGAACTACAAGTGAGTACGTCCATTCTGTCACACGATTTAATCCCCTCTGCGTTATAATTGGATATAGGGAACATATGGCTTGCATATGAATGATGGTGCAATGCGAACGGAAGTTCCTATACTCAGGGCCGGTCCTGAGATTTAAGGGGCCCGGGGCGAAACTACAATCCTGGGCCCTTCGGGGCCCTTAGTATAAATGTCTAAGTAGTAATCATCATATGTAGATATAATTTTATCAAAGAAACAATTAAGTAAATCCAAAATCAGTGTGGATATCACATAATGTATTACATATTACTTTCAAAAATTCTTTCTAACATTCTGAGATGCAAAATCGCTAATGATTGTACTGCTACTTTGGTTACTTGCTATCAAACTATTATATTATCTTGCTACTAATCACTTTGCTACAGATATTTAGTCTCCAGGTGGGGTTGAATTGACAACTCAACTGTTAATACTTCCAAGTACTCTTTGGCTCCCCTTGTGTCGAATCAATAAATTTGGGTTGAATACTCTACCCTCGAAAACTATTGTGATCCCCTATACTTGTGGGTAATCAAGACCTTTTTCTGGCGACGTTGCCGGGGAGCATAGCAATATTTGTGAAGTCACTTGGAATTTATATCTGTTTGCCACTATGAAGAATCTTAAGGATGACAGAACTAAAATCTTCCCCTCAACTACGAGGACAGGTAAGGAACTGCCATCTAGCTTTGCACTTGATTCACCATCTGTTTTGAGTAAGCTTGCAACACCACCATCTGCTATGAGTTCTGCTATGTCACATGTTATTGATGATGCTGCTGATACGTCTCCGTCGTATCTACTTTTCCAAACACTTTTGCTCTTGTTTTGGACTCTAACTTGAATGATTTGAATGAAACTAACCCGGACTGACGCTGTTTTCAGCAGAATTGCCATGGTGTTGTTTATGTGCAGAAATCAAAGTTCTCCAAATGAGCTGAAACTTTTCAAGGATTTTTTATGGAAATAATAAGAAATATTGGCGCAAAGAACAACCAGAGAGGGGCACCAGGGTGGCCACACAGCACCTGGGTGCCCCCCTCCCCCGGGGCGTGCCCTGGTGTTGTGTGGGCCCCTGATGGCTCTGTTTACCCAACCTCCAGGCGTAAAAAATCACATTCACGGAGAAAAAAATAAGGGAGGAAGAATTATCGCGTTTCACGAGACGGAGCTGCCGCCACCTCCTGTTCTTCTTCGGAAGGCCAGATCTAGAGTCCGTTTGGGGCTCCGGAGAGAGTAATCTTCGATCTTCGTCATCACCAACCTCTCTTCATCACCAATTCCATGATGCTCCTCACCGGGAGTGAGTAATTCCTACGTAGGCTTGCTGGTCGGTGTAGGGGTTGAATGAGATTGATCATGTAATCGAGTTAGTTTTGTTAGGGCTTGATCCCTAGTATCCACTATGTTCTGAGATTGATGTTGCTATGACTTTGCTATGCTTAATGCTTGTCACTAGGGCCCGAGTGCCATGATTTCAGATCTGAACCATTTATGTTTTCATCAATATATTTGTGTTTTAGATCCGATCTTGCAAGTTGTATGCACCTGCTATGAGTTATGATCCGCATATCCCAGGGTGACAATAACTGGGATTCTTTCCGGTGATTACCGTACTTTGAGGAGTTCATGTATTCACTATGTGTTAATGCTTTGTTCCGGTTCTCTATTAAAAGGAGGCCTTAATATCCCTTAGTTTCCTTATGGACCCCGCTGCCACGGGAGGGGAAGACAAAAGATGTCATGCAAGTTCTTTTCCATAAGCACGTATGACTATTTATGGAATACATGCCTACATTGAATTGACGAACTGGAGCTAGTTCTGTGTCGCCCTAAGTTATAACTGATACATGATCAATATCATCCAACACATGCCCAACATCACCGATCCAGTGCCTACGAGTTTCTGCCCATTGATACTTGCTAAGTTACTACCATTGCTGCTACTGTTACTTTTGCTACAAATTACTATTGTTACTGTCACCGCTACTATTGCTACTACCGTTACTTGTTACCAAACTATCATACTACTTTGCTACTTATCACTTTGCTGCAGATATTTATCTTCCAGGTGTAGTTGAATTGACAACTCAACTGCTAATACTTCCAAGTACTCTTTGGCTCCCCTTATGTCGAATCAATAAATTTGGGTTGAATACTCTACCCTCGAAAACTGTTGCGATCCCCTATACTTGTGGGTTATCAAGACCTTTTCCTGGCGCTGTTGCCGGGGAGCATAGCAATATTTGTGAAGTCACTTGGGATTTTTATCTATTGCCACTATGAAGAATCTTAAGGATGACAGAACTAAAATCTTCCCCTCAACTACGAGGACAGGTAAGGAACTGCCATCTAGCTCTGCACTTGATTCACCATCTGTTTTGAATAAGCTTGCAACACCACCACCTGCTATGGGTCCTACTATGCCACATGTTATTGATGATGCTGCTTCTGCTATGAATATGAATGATGCTATGAATGATGCTACCTCTACTTTGAATGATGATGCTACTACTTTGTTTGATACTACTATGCCACTTGGTGATTTTCTTGATGAACAACTTGCTAAGGCTAGAGAAATAGTGAGAGCTGAAATTCCTGATGAACAATGCTTAGAAAAAGAATCTGCTTTAGCTATTCTTAACTGCAATACTAGAGAAGAGGCTTTGGCTATGATTGCTGTGATAAAAGAAAAATCTTTGAGGGAGAGGATGAAGTGTGATCCTAAGTTTGCTACCTCTCCCATCTTTATTACTGATAAGGACTATGAATTCTTTGTTGTTCCTGAGTTGATTACTTTGGTAGAGTCTAATCCTTTTTGTGGTACTGAATCTGAAACTGTTGTGGCACATCTTACTAAGCTGAATGATATTGCTACCCTTTTTACTCATGAGGAAAAGATTCGTTATTACTATATTTTGAAGCTATTTCCTTTCTCGCTAAAGGGTGATGCTAAGGCTTGGTACAACACTCTTACTCCTGGTCATGTGCGTAGTCCCCTGGATATGATTTATTACTTCTGTGAAAAATATTTCCCTGCTCATAAGAAACAAGCTGTCTTGCAGGAGATATTTAACTTTTTGCAGGTTAAAGGAGAGAGTCTCCCACAAGCTTGGGGGAGGCTTCTCCAGTTACTTAATGCTTTGCCAGATCATCCTTTGAAAAAAATGAGATCCTCAATATCTTCTATAATGTTAGTAATGATGCTTCTAGGGATTACCTAGATAGTTGTGCTGGGTGTGTCTTCAGGGAAAGAACTATTACTCAAGCAGAAGAATTATTAATGAATATATTGAAGAATGATAATGAATGGACACTTCCCAAACCACCGCCTGAACCTACTCTGAAGAAGAGAGGTATTCTATTTCTCAGTCCCGAAGATATGCAGGAAGCAAAGAAATGCATGAAGGAAAAAGGTATTAAAGCAGAAGATGTTAAAAAGTTACCACCTATTGAAGAAATACATGGGCTCAATGCACCACCACCACCACAGGTGGTAGAGGTAAATTCTTTGCTGAAGTTTGATGAAAATGATGTTCCTTTCGGTAAAACTCCTCGTCAGTGCTATCTTGAATTTGAACGTTATATGGGCAAGCAAAATTATTTCAATGCTCGTGTTATGAAACAGTTAGAACATAATGCCCATGCTATTGATCGTTTGAGTGACTTGCTAGTTAGAATTGTTAATGATGTTAAGGGAGTTAGTAAGCATGCTTCTATGGTTCAAACTCAGTTAGAACAAGTTGCTAAATCTCAAAGTGATTTGCTTATTGAAATGAATAGAAATATGCATGATCATGCTGCTAGAGTTATGACTAGGGGTGGCAGGATGACCCAGGAACCTCTTTATCCTGAGGGACACCCCAAGAGAGTGGAACAAGACTCTCAAAGAGCTAATGTTGATGTTCCTAGTTCTTCTAAAAAGAAGAAGAAAAATAAAAATGATAGAACTTTGCATGCTTCTAGTGAACCAGAGGTAGAAAAACCTCCTGATACTAATCTTGATGTTTATATTTCTGATGCTGAGACACAATCAGGTGATGAACACACACCCGATGTTACTAATGAGATTCTTGCAGATACTCAGCCAGAAAATGTAGGAGAACCAAATAATGATATTGATATTGAACCAGCTGAGGATCTTGATAACCCACCGCCTAAAAACAAAAGGTATGAGAAAAAGACTTCGTTGCTAGGAAGCACGGTAAGGAAAGAGAACCATGGGTTCAAAAACCCATGCATTTTCCTCCTAAGCCTTCCAAGAGTAAGGATGAGGAGGACTTTGATCGTTTTGTTGAAATACTTAGACCAGTTGTTCTCCGTACTCGCTTGATTGATATGATGAAAATGCCTCCTTATGCAAAATATATGAAAGAAATTGTTAAAAACAAAAGAAAAATTCCTGAGGCAGAAATTTCTACTATGCTTGCTAATTATTATTTTGAGGATGGTGTTCCCAAGAAATTGGGAGACCCAGGTATACCTACTATACCTTGTTCCATTAAGAGAAATTATGTTAGAACTACTTTTTGTGATTTGGGAGCCGGTGTCAGTGTCATGCCTTTCCCTTTATATAAAAGACTTGATTTGAACAAACTCACCCCTACTGAGATTTCTTTGCAGATGGCTGACAAGTCGACAGCCATTCGTATTGGTATTTGTGAGGATGTGCCCATTGTGGTTGCTAATGTTACTATTTTAACGGACTTTGTTATACTTGATATGCTCGAAGATGATAACTTGTCAATTATTCTTGGAAGACCATTCTTGAATACCGCAGGGGCTGTTATTGATTGCAACAAAAGCAAAGTCACTTTTCATGTTAATGGTAATGAACACACAGTGCACTTTCCGAGGAAACAACTTCAAGTGAATGGTATTAATGTTATCGGAAATTCTCCCACTATCACTATTGGAAGTTTTCAACTACCCATTCCTACTGTCAAAAAGAAATATGAAATAATTATGATAGGGGATATGCCTGTCCCCATTGAGGTAACATAGTGTTTTCCGCGAAAATTCTTCGGTTTCATGTTAACCGGAAGGGGGTTGTTAATAAGACTTGATCAACCTTACTAATGAATTCTTTTCGAGAGAAATGGAGTTGATGAATTCAGCAAGCACAACTTTCTGTACCCAACTTATTTTCTCTTTTCTTTATTAGTTAAACAAAATAAATGCCATGCCTTTCCTATTTTCTGAATTTTCCGTGCAATAAAAAAAATCCAGAAATGAAAGTGCTCAGAATGTCTTGAAATTTTTACATGAATTTTTATTGAATATATTAGAATTTCTGACATAAAAACTAGTGTGAGTGGGCAACCTGGGTGGCCACACAACACCTGGCCGCGCCCAGCCCCTGGGGCGCGCCCAGGTGCTGTGTGGGCCCCATAGGGGACCCCTCACTTATCCTCTCCAGCTATCTTCTTCCTCAACATCAGAAAAAATTCCTCACCTGTTCTTGCCCGTGTTTGAGCTCATCTTGCTGCCATTTTCGATCTCTTTGCTAAAAACTCCATTTCTGAAACTGTTTTGAGGAATTGTTCCTTGGTATGTGACTCCTCCAATGCTCCAATTAGTTTTTGTTTTAGTGGTTTATATTTTGCATATTTATCTACTCTTGGTGCTACAGAAAATGAGCTTGCATGTTGAATTCTTTGAGTGCTAAGTAGTTTGAATGCTTGATATTGCCTCTAGGCACTTGTATGTGTAGTTGCTATCAATCTTGTGAAGTTTTGTTAATATCTTTTTATGGACCAAAAAATTTCAGAAATTTGTTCAAGTAGAGATGAACTTTTTGAGAAGGAGTTCTTCTAGGAAGAAATCTATGGGGGCATCTTTGAGTCTAAGCTCTGCATGCCCATCTTATGAAGAACCCCGAGCAAGTTCTGTAAGAGGCGCAGAAATAGAAGGATGTCGATGGCCGTGTCGAGACTTTATGATTGGAGCAAGAATAAGGAAGAGTTTGATGAGTATATTTAGAATGCCTACCTCGTCGCGTATATGGCTGATCAGCCTGATCAGTACCTCCATCTTACTCACTCCTTTACTAAGCATTTCTCATACAATAGCCGTACTTCTAGAATTTCATTTCGCATTTATGAGGATCTCCATAGTTTATCTCTAGAAGATTTTTGCCTTGCTTGCAAACTTCCATATTGGGGGTCACTGAATGATCCTCCAGCGGAAGAGTATTCTCAATTTCTGAGAAGCCTCTGCTTTGGTGAGGATAGGGGTGTTACACAAGCCAGAATAAAAAGTATTCAATTTCCTGCCATTCGCTACTTTGCACTTTTCAGTGGGAAGTATATCACGGGCAAGCAGGATTGTAGTGCACTCTGTGCTCCTGATTTGAGTATCATTCACACTGCTTTGACTGGCGAGAAGCGTTATAACTTGGGTGTTATTGTAGCACGTAGATTGTAATGCAATGCAAATGATGGTGATTTATATGGAGGGATCTATGCTTCACGCGTAGCTGCACATTTGAGGATCCCTCCGAGGCCCAATGACACATTTATATCTTACAAGCTAAGGGAAGATATACTCGGTCAAAATGTGAGGCGGAAGAGTACAATGCAGGAATTGAAGCTGCCCGTCAGGCTGAGGAAGCTACTCAGCGTGCTTCTTCTTCGAGCTACCACGTCGATTATTACCCTGGACAGGGTTAGCAGTAGACCAAGCTAGGCCAAAAGCCTAAGCTAGGGGGAGTACGTATTTCTCACCGACATTCTATCCATGCTTATGTGTTTCACTCTAGTTGTCGGTGCTCATACTTTTTGATTGTAATATCCATGTTAGTTTTATTTTCTCGCTTTCTTCTTGTGTGTTTGAAAAACTTTGAGAAAATCCAAAAAAATAAATTAGTTAGATTCTTTTTGGTTTTTGGTTTTTAGTTTATTGAGTTGTAGCAGTTAAAAACCAAAAACCCAAAAAGATTTCTCGTTTCTTCTTTTGCTTGTTGGGAGCTTTCCCGTGTAAATAGTTTTTCTCGTCTTTGTTTTTCTTTCTTTGAATTGCGTTCTCTTAGAAAAACTAAAATCTCCAAAAATATTTCAGTGTGTTTCTCTGAATTTCTTTTCTTTTAGTTGGGTTCTTTTAAGGAGGAGACCGCGATGAAAATTGTTGAGTGGCTCTCATTTGCATTATTGATTATCTATCCGAGAGCCTATTTTACCTTGTCTTCTCCTTTGTATTAATATGTTGCAGATTCCAGCTTAGTCCATGGCACCCTTGCACTATTATTATTTTCATACCATTCGGTCGTGCAAGTGAAAGGCAATAATGACGATAATTTGGTGAAGTGACCGTGGCAAGGAAAAGCGGGTATGAACTCAACTTGTTCTTGTCGTTATGAATATGTTTAGATTGATATCCATGATTTAGCATATTATGATCAAACATGTTTGTGATGACAATTAGAGATTATAGCTATTCATGCCATGCTTAAGTAGCTAGGAGTTGATAATGATTTATCTTGGAGGTCAACATGCACTTAAAATGATTGTGATGTGGTATGATGGTATGGTATCCTCCTCTGATTGATTCAAGTGGCTTGACTTGGCACATGTTCATGCATGTAGTTGAATAAAAACCAACATAGCCTCTACAATATTTATGTTCATGGTGCTCATATCCTACCCATGCTAGTACTCAATGCTGATTGTGCACAGTGTATGTTAATGACCATATTCGCACTCTAGCTGGTCGCTTCCCAATCTTATTGCTAGCCTTCACCTGTACTAAGCGGGAATACTACTTGTGCATCAAAATCCTTAAACCTAGTTTGTTCCCGATGATCCACTATACCTACCTATATGCGGTATTACCCTGCCGTTCTAGGTAAATTTGTATGTGCCATCTCTAAAAACCTTCAAATGAACATATGTTTTGTGTGTCTGGACCGCTCATGGAGCGACAGGGGGAAGTCGATATCTTCTATGCTAAGTGAGTTATTCTCAGATGAGTATTTATTCACTTGTCATCGCACGAGAAAAGGGCGGTAATTGGGATTACCAGTCCCAAAACATAAACTTGCAATTATTTAAACAAACTCTGATGAGCCGTAAGTGGAATGAAGGGCAAACGATTTCCAATCTGCCTCGGACTATGATAAGGTGAAGAGAAAATAAACTTTACTTTTATCGCTTGGGAACTGCCACTAATTCGTTTAGCATGGAAGATATTGAAAGACCTCGGTCGTGACGTTGACAGGAAGGGCATGCCACCCAAAATTGAACTTTATCTCTATTTTTAAAACTTGAGCTCTGGCACCTCTGCAAATCCATGCTTCCCTCTACGAAGGGCCTATCTATTTACTTTTATGTTGAGTCATCACCTTCTCAAAGAAGCACCAGACCTGAGAGCATTATTGTCATCATCATGCATTGTGTGGGGTTAGTCGTTGAGCACATCATGATTGGATCTTTGTTACCATGAATTACAATGTTTAGGCACTGCTTGAACTTTGGAGGTGCTCTGCATTTATGTTTTGCGGTCTCAGAAAGGGCTGGCGACATACCATCATTGTCATATTATATCATGATTGTTTTGACAAATTGTTGGCATTTGAGTTATCTTATTATTGCTCTCTAGTTGTTTATGACATTGTTATGAATGAATATGATTTCTAAAAGTTATCATGAATATGGTTAGTTATAATCTTTGTTGAAAACCTGGATGATGTTTGAGCATAATCATAAGCACAAGAACAAAAAGAGTTTGTAAAAGTTTTTCTTTATCACTGTCAGTTTGCCAACTGAATTGCTTGAGGACAAGCAATGGGTTAAGCTTGGGGAGTTGATACGTCTCTGTCGTATCTACTTTTCCAAACATTTTTGCTCATGTTTTGGACCCTAACTTGCATGATTTGAATGAAACTAACCCGGACTGACGCTATTTTCAGCAGAATTGCCATGGTGTTCTTTTTGTGCAGAAATCAAAGTTCTCCAAATAGCTGAAACTTTTCAAGGATTTATTATGGAAATAATAAGAAATATTGGCGCAAAGAAAAACTAGAGAGGGGCACCAGGGTGGACACACAGCACCTAGGCGCGCCCCCCTGGGGCGCGCCCTGGTGTTGTGTGGGCCCCTGGTGGCTCCGTTTACCCTACCTCTAGGCGTATAAAATCACATTCGCGGAGAAAAAAATAAGGGAGGAAGAATTATTACGTTTCACGAGATGGAGCTGCCGCCACCTCCTGTTCTTCTTCGGGAGGCCGGATCTGGAGTCCGTTTGGGGCTCCGGAGAGGGGAATCTTCGATCTTCTTTATCACCAACCTCTCTTCATGACCAATTCCATGATGCTCCTCAACGGGAGTGAATAATTCCTTCGTAGGCTTGCTGGTCGGTGTAGGGGTTGGATGAGATTGATCATGTAATCGAGTTAGTTTTGTTAGGGCTTGATCCCTAGTATCCACTATGTTCTGAGATTGATGTTGCTATGACTTTGCTATGCTTAATGCTTGTAACTATGGCCCGTGTGCCATGATTTCAGATCTAAACCGTTTATGTTTTCATCAATATATTTGTGTTTTAGATCCGATCTTGCAAGCTGTATGCACCTGCTATGAGTTATGATCCGCATACCCCAGGGTGACAATAACTGGGATTCTTTCCGGTGATTACCGTAGTTTGAGGAGTTCATGTATTCACTATGTGTTAATGCTTTGTTCTGGTTCTCTATTAAAAGGAGGCCTTAATATCCCTTAGTTTCCTTATGGACCCCGCTGCCACGGGAGGGTAGGACAAAAGATGTCATGCAAGTTCTTTTCCATAAGCACGTATGACTATTTACGGAATACATGCCTACATTGAATTGATGAACTGGAGCTAGTTCTGTGTCACCCTAGGTTATAACTGATACATGATCAATATCATCCAACACATACTCAACATCACCGATCCAGTGCCTACGAGTTTCAGCCCATTGATACTAGCTAAGTTACTACCGTTGCTGCTACTTTTACTTTTGCTACAAATTACTACTGTTACTGTCACCGCTACTATTGCTACTACCGTTACTTGTTACCAAACTATCATACTACTTTGCTACTTATCACTTTGCTGTAGATATTTATCTTCTAGGTGTGGTTGAATTGACAACTCAACTGCTACTACTTCCAAGTACTCTTTGGCTCCCCTTGTGTCGAATCAATAAAATGGGTTGAATACTCTACCCTCGAAAACTATTGCGATCCCCTATACTTCTGGGTTATCAGCTGCTTCTGCTATGAATATGAATGATGCTATGAATGATACTACTTCTGCTCTGAATGATGCTTTTGATGATGCTAGTACTATGCTTGATACTTCTGTACCGCTTGGTGAATTTCTTGATGAACAACTTGCTAAGGCTAGAGAGATTGAGAGAGCCAAGAGTGCCGAAGCTCTTGAGAATCTCGATCCACCTTTATTGCTTCGTTCTGTTGCTAGACCTGAAATACCTGATGAACATTGCTTAAATAAAGAATCTGCTTTAGCTATTCTTGATTGTAATACTAGAGAAGAGTCTTTAGCTGTGATTGCTATGTTGAAAGAAAAATCTTTGAGGGTGAGGATGAAGTGTGATCCTAAGTTTGCTACCTCTCCCATCTTTATCACTGATACGGATTATGAATTCTCTGTTGATCCTGAGTTGATTACTTTGGTTGAGTCTGATCCTTTTTGTGGTACTGAATCTGACACAGTTGTGGCACATCTTACTAAGTTGAATGAAATTGCTACTCTGTTTACTCATGAGGAAAAGAATCGCTATTACTATATTCTTAAGCTATTCACTTTTTCATTAAAGGGAGATGCTAAATCTTGGTACAATACTCTTGCTCCTGGTTGTGTGCGTAGTCCCCAGGATATGATTTACTACTTCTCTGAAAATATTTCCCTGCTCATAAGAAACAAGCTGCCTTGCAGGAGATATTTAACTTTGTGCAGGTTGAAGAAGAGAGTCTCCCACAAGCTAGGGGGAGGCTTCTCCAGCTACTTAATGCTTTGCCAGATCATCCTCTGAAGAAAAATGAAATACTTGATATCTTATATAATGGTATTAATGATGCTTATAGGAACTACCTAGACAGTTGTGCTGGTTGTGTTTTCAGGGAACGAACCGTTACTCAAGTGGAGGAATTACTAATGAATATATTGAAGAATGATAATGAATGGACACTTCCTGAACCACCGCCTGAACCCATTCCAAAGAAAAAGGGCATTCTATTTCTTAGTCCTGAAGATATGCAAGAAGCAAAGAAATGTATGAGGGAAAAGGGTATTAAAGCTGAAGATGTTAAGGATTTACCACCTATTGAAGAAATACATGGGCTCAATGCACCACCACCACCACAGGTGGTGGAGGTAAATTCTTTGTTAAAGTTTGAAGAAAAAGATGTCCCTTATGGTAAAACTTTTCGTCAGTGCTATCTTGTGTTTGATAATTATATTGGGAAGCAAAATTATTCCAATGCTCGTGTTATGAAACAGATAGAACATAATGCTCATGCTATTGATCGTTTGAGTGATTTATTGTTTAGAATTGTTAATGATATTAAAGGAGTTAGTAAGCATGCTTCTATGGTTCAAACTCAGTTAGAACAAGTTGCTAAATCTCAAAGTGATTTGCTTTATGACATGAACAGAAATATGAATGATCATGTTCTTAGAGTTATGACTAGGGGTGGTAGGATGACCCAGGAACCTCTTTATCCTGAGGGACACCCCAAGAGAGTTGAACAAGACTCTCAGAGAGCTACTGTTGATAATTCAAGTTCTTCTAAGTAGAAGAAGAAAAAGAAAAATGATAGGACTTTGCATGCTTCTAGTGTACTAGAGGTAGAAAAACCTCCTGATATTAATCCTGATGTTTCTATTTCTGATGCTGAAACACAATCGGGTGATGAACATGCACCTGATGTTATGAATGAGATTCTTGCAGATACTCAGCCAGAGAATGTGGGGGAACCAAATAATGATATTGATATAGAACCAGCTGAGGATCTTGATAACCCACAACCTAAGAACAAAAGGTATGAGAAAAAGGACTTTGTTGCTAGAAAGCATGGTAAGGAAAGAGAACCATGGGTTCAGAAGCCCATGCCTTTTCCTCCGAAGCCTTCCAAGAGTAAGGATGAGGAAGACTTTGATTGCTTTGTTGAAATTCTTAGACCTGTTGTTTTACGTACTCGCTTGATTGATATGTTGAAAATGCCTCCTTATGCTAAGTATATGAAAGATATTGTTACTAATAAGAGAAAAATTCCTGAGGCTGAAATTTCTACTATGCTTTCTAATTTTTCTTTTAAGGACGGTATTCCTAAGAAATTGGGAGACCCAGGTATACCAACTATACCTTGTTCCATTAAAAGAAACTATGTTACAACTGCTTTATGTGACTTGGGAGCGGGTGTTAGTGTTATGCCTTTTTCTTTCTATGAAAGACTTGATTTGAACAAACTCACTCCTACTGCGATTTCTTTGCAGATGGCTGACAACTCAACAGCCATTCCTATCGGTATTTGTGAGGATGTGCCCGTTGTGGTTGCAAATGTTACTATCTTAACAGACTTTGTTATACTTGATATGCCCAAGGATGACAATATGTCAATTATCCTTGGTAGACCTTTCTTGAACACTTCAGGGGCTGTCATTGATTGCAACAAAAGTAAGGTCACATTTCATATTAATGGTAGTGAGCATAATGTGCATTTTCTGAAGAAACAATTTCAAGTGAGCGGTATTAATGTTATCGAAAAAACTCCTACTATCACCATTGGAAGCTTTCAACTACCTATCCCTACTGTCAAAAAGAAATATGAAATAATTATGGTAGGGGATATGCCTGTCCCCATTGAGGTAACATAGTGTTTTCACAAAAAATCCTCGGTTTCATGTCGATTGAAAGGGGTTATTAATAAGACTTGATCAACCTTATTAACGGATTCTTTTTGAGAGACATGAGATTGATGAATTTAGCAAACACAACTTTCTATACCCAACCTATATTCTCTGTTTTTATTAGTTAAATGAAATAAAATGCCATGTTTTCTTGTTTTCTGAATTTTTTGTGCAATAAAAAGTGCCCAGAAATGAAAGTGTTCAGAATGTCCTGAAATTTTTACATGACTTTTTATTGAATATATTAGAATTTCTGGCATGAAAATTACTGTGAATGGGCACCCTAGGTGGCCACATGGCACTAGGGCGGGCCCCCCTGGGGCACGCCCCTATGCCATGTGGGCCCCCAGGGGCCCCCTCACTTATCCCTTCCAGCCATTCCCTTCTTCCACCTTATAAAAAATTTGTGCCTAGTTCTTGCCCGCGTCCTAGTTGTTCTTGCTGCCATTTTCGATCTCTTTGCTCAGAACTCCGTTTCTGAAACTGTTTTGAGGAATTGTTCCTTGGTATGTGACTCCTCCAATTAGTTTTGTTTTAGTGGTTTATATTTTGCATATTTAGCTACTCTTGGTGCTACAGAAAATGAGCTTGCATGTTGAATTCTTTGAGTGCTAAGTAGTTTGAATGCTTGATATGGCCTCTAGACACTTGTATGAGTAGTTGCTATTAATTGTGTGAAGTTTTGTAAACATCTTTTTGTGGACCAAAAATTTTCAGAAATTTGCTCATAAGAAGATGAACTTTTTAAGGAGTTCCTCTAGGAGGAAAACCATGGAGGCATCCTCGAGTTCAAGCTCAGCATGCCCATCTTATGAGGAGCCCCGAGCAAGCTCGATGAGAGGTGCAGAAACACAAGGTTGTCGCTGGCCGTGTGTGGATTTTGTGTTGGGGGCCGGAATCAAGGAGGAGTTTGAGTAGTATATTCGTAATATCGACCTCACCGTGTATATGGCAGATAAGCCTAATCAGCACCTTCATCTCACTCATTCATTTACTCAGCATTTTTCATACAACCCTCGCACCTCTAGAGTTTCATTTCGCATTTATGAAGATCTTCATAGTTTATCTCTAGAGGAATTTTGTATTGCTTGCAAACTTCCATACTGGGGGTCGTTAGATGAACCCCCTACAGAGGAGTATTCATTGTTTTTAAATAGCCTCTGCTGGGGTGAGGATAGAGGGGTGACACAAGCTAGAATTAATAGTATTCAATTCCCTACTATTCGTTATTTTGCACTTTTGAATGGGAAGTGCATCGCGGGCAAGCAGGACTGTAGCGCACTTTGTGCTCCTGATTTGAGCATTATTCACACTGCTTTGACTGGCGAGAGGCATTACAATTTGGGTGTCATTGTAGCATGTAGGTTGCAATGCAATGCAAATGATGGAGATTTATATGGAGGGATTTATGCTTCACGTGTAGCTGCACACTTAGAAATCCCTCCAAGGTTCAATGACCCTATTATACCTTATAAGTACTTGAACTTTGCCACTATGCGTGCACATAGGTTCCTGAAGCCAGGTGTAAGCACATATGAGTATAATTTAATTTTTAATAGATATGACCCTGTGTATGTGCTTTTGCCCGCTCCTGCTCTTTTTGACTTTCAGGCTAAGGGAAGGTACTCGTTGGCGAAGGAAGAGGCGCTAGAGTACAACGCGGCAGTCGAGGCTGCCCGTCAGGCTGAGGAGGCTGCTCAGCAGGCTTCTTCGAGCTACCACATTGATTATTATCCAGGTCACGGATGGCAGTAAACCAAGCTAGGCCAAAAGCCTAAGCTTGGGGGAGTACGTATTTCCCACCGACATTTTATTCATGCTTACACATCTCACTCTAGTTGTCGGTGCTCATACTTTTTCATTGTATTATCCATGCTTTGCTTTATTTTCTCGCTTTCTTTTCATGCGTTTGCAAAACCTTGAGAAAATCCAAAAACATAGTTAACTTCTTTTTGCTTTCTGCTTTCTTGTTCAATTAGTTGTAGCCTTTAAAAATCAAAAACCAAAAAAGATTTCTCGCTTCTTCTTTTGCTTGTTGGGAGCTTTCTTGTGTAAATAGTTTTCTTTTTTTTTCTTTCTTCAATTTGCCTTCTTCGAGAAAAACCAAAAACTCCAAAAAGATTTTAGTGTGTTTCTCTGGATTTCTTTTCTTTTCTTTTGGTTGAGTTCTTATAAGGAGAAGACCACGATGAAAATGTTGAGTGGCTTTCATATGCATTATTGATTATCTATCAAAGAGCCCATGTTACCTTGTCTTCTCCTTTGTATTAAAATGTTGCAGATTCTAGCTTAGTCCATGGCACCCTTGCACTATTATTATTTTCATAACCGTTCGATCGTGCAAGTGAAAGGCAATAATGATGATAATTTGGTGGAGTGACCGTGGCAAAGAAAAGCGGGTATGAACTCAACTTGTTCTTGTTCTTATGAATGTGTTTAGATTGGTATCCACGATTCAGCATATTATGATCAAACATGTTTGTGATGACAATTAGAGATTATAGTTGTTCATGCCATGCATAAGTAGCTAGGGTGTTTATAATGATTTACCTTGGATGTCAACATACATTTAAAATGATTGTGATGTGGTATGATGGTATGGTATCCTCTTCTGAATGTTTCAATGCATGTAGTTGAATCAAAACCAACATAGCCTCTATGATATTTATATTCATGGTGCTCATATCCTACTCATGCTAGTACTCAATGTTGATTACTGATACGTCTCCATCGTATCTACTTTTCCAAACACTTTTGCTCTTGTTTTGAACTCTAATTTGCATGATTTGAATGGAACTAACCAGACTGGCGCTGTTTTCAACAGAATTGCCATGGTGTTGTTTTTGTGCAGAAATCAAAGTTCTCAGAATGAGCTGAAACATTCCAGAGAATTTTTATGGAATTAATAAGGAATATTGGAGCAAAGAACAATTGGACAGGGGCACCAGGGTGGACACACAACACCTGGGCGCGCCCCCCCTGGGGTGCACCTAGTGTTGTGTGGGCCCCTGGTGGCCCATCTTACCCTATCTCCAATCGTATAAATTCACATTCGTGGAGAAAAAAAATCAGGGAGGAAGAATTATTGCGTTTCACGAGACGGAGCTGCCGCCACCTCCTGTTCTTCATCGGGAGGTCAGATCTGGAGCACGTTTGGGGCTCCGGAGAGGGGAATCTTTGATCTTCGTCATCACCAACCTCTCTTCATCACCAATTCCATGATGCTCCCCACCGGCAGTGAGTAATCTCTTTGTAGGCTCGCTGGTCGGTGTAGGGTTGGATGAGATCGATAATATAATCAAGTTAGTTTTGTAAGGGCTTGATCCGTAGTATCCACTATGTTCTGAGATTGATGTTGCTATGACTTTGCTATGCTTAATGCATGTCACTAGGGCCCGAGTGCCATGATTTCAGATCTGAACCATTTATGTTTTCACCAATATATTTGTGTTTTAGATCCGATCATGCAAGTTGTATGCACCTGCTATGATTTATGATCCGCATACCCCAGGGTGACAATAACTGGGATTCTTTCCGGTGATTACCGTAGTTTGAGGAGTTCATGTATTCACTATTTGTTAATGCTTTGTTTCGGTTCTCTATTAAAAGGAGGCCTTAATATCCCTTAGTTTCATTATGGACCACGCTGCCACGGGAGGGTAGGACAAAAGATGTCATGCAAGTTCTTTTCCATAAGCACGTATGACTATTTACGGAATACATGCCTACATTGTATTGATGAACTGGAGCTAGTTCTGTGTCGCCCTAGGTTATAATTGATATATGATCGATATTATCCAACACATACCCAACATCACCGATCCAGTGCCTATGAGTTTCCAAATATTGATACTTACTAAGTTACTACTATTGCTGCTGCTCTCACTTTTACTACAAGTTACTACTGCTACTGTTATCGTTACTATTGCTGCTACCGTTACTTGTTACCAAACCATCATATTACTTTGCTACTTATCACTTTGTTGCTGATATTTATCTTCTAGGTGTGGTTGAATTAATTAACTCAACTGCTAATACTTCCAAGTACTCTTTGGCTCCCCTTGTGTCGAATCAATAAATTTGGGTTGAATACTCTACCCTCGAAAACTGTTGCGATCCCCTATACTTGTGGGTTATCAAGTCCTTTTTCTGGCGCCGTTACCAGGGAGCATAGCAATATTTGTGAAGTCACTTGGGATTTATATCTGTTTGTTACTATGAAGAATCTTAAAGATAATCGTACTAAAATCTTTCCCTCTACTACGAGGACAGGTAAGGAACTGCCATCTAGCTCTGCGCTTGATTCACCGTCTGTTTTGAGTAAGCTTGCAACAGCACCACCTACTATGAATTCTGCTATGTCTCATGTGATTGATGATGCTACTTCTACTATGAATGATGCTATGAATGATACTACTTCTGTTTTGAATGATGCTATTGATGATGCTAGTACTATGCTTGATGATACTGTGCCACTTGGAGAATTTCTTGATGAACAAATCGCTAGAGTTAGAGAAGCTGAGCATGCTGAAATTCTTGAGAATTATGATTCACCTATTCTGCCTAGTCCTACTAGAACTGAAATTCCTGATGAGCACTGCTTCGATAAAGAATCTGCTTTAGCTATTCTTGATTGCAATAGTAGAGAAGAAGCTCTAGAGTTGCTTGCTATGTTGAAAGAAAAATCTATGAGAGAGAGAATGAAGTGTGATCCTAAGTTTGCCACTTCTCCCATCTTTATTACTGATAAAGATTATGAGTTCTCTGTTGATCCTGAGTTGATTACCTTGGTAGAGTCTGATCCTTTTTGTGGTATTGAATCTGAAACTGTTGTGGCACATCTTACTAAGTTGAATGATATTGCTACTCTTTTTACCCATGAGGAAAAGATTCGTCATTACTATATTCTGAAGTTATTCCCTTTCTTGTTAAAGGGTGATGCTAAGGCTTGGTACAATACTCTTACTTCTGGTTGTGTGCGTAGTCCCCAGGATATGATTTATTACTTCTCTGAAAAATATTTCCCTGCTCATAACAAACAAGCTGCCTTGCAGGAGATATTTAATTTGCGCAGGTTGAAGGAGAGAGTCTCCCACAAGCTTGGGGGAGGCTTCTCCAGTTACTTAATGCTTTGCCAGATTATCCTTTCAAGAAAAATGAAATCCTTGATATCTTCTCCAATGGTATAAATGATGCTTCTAAGGACTACCTAGATAGTTGTGCTAGGTGTGTTTTCAGGGAACGAACAATTACTCAAGTAGAGGAATTATTAATGAATATACTGAAGAATGATAATGATTGGACACTTCCTGAACCACCGCCTGAACCCACTCCTAAGAAGAGAGGTATTCTATTTCTCAGTCCTGGAGATATGCAAGAAGCAAAGAAATGCATGAAGGAAAAAGGTATTAAAGCTGAAGATGTTAAAAATTTACCACCTATTGAAGAAATACATGGACTCAATGCACCACCACCACCACCACCATAGGTGGTAGAGGTAAATTCTTTATTGAAGTTTGTTGAAAATGATGTTCCTTTTGGTAAAACTCCTCGTCAGTGTTATCTCGAGTTTGATAATTATATTGGCAAGCAAAATTATTTCAATGCTCGTGTTATGAAACAGTTAGAACATAATGCCCATGCTATTGATCGTTTGAGTGATTTGCTATTTAGAATTTTCAATGATGTTAAGGGAGTTAGTAAGCATGCTTCTATTGTTCAAACTCAGTTAGAACAAGTTGCTAAATCTCAAAGTGATTTGCTTATTAAAATGAATAGAAATATGCATGATCATGTTGTTAGAGTTATGACTAGGGGTGGTAGAATGACCCAGGAACCTCTTTATCCTGAGGGACACCCCAAGAGAGTGGAACAAGACTCTCAGAGAGCTACTGTTGATGCTCCTAGTTCTTCTAAAAAGAAGAGGAAAAAGAAAAATGATAGAACTTTGCATTCGTCTAGAGAGCCAGAGGTAGAAAAACCTCCCGATGTTAATCTCGATACTTCTATTTCTGATGCTGAAACACAATCGGGTGATGAACATACACCTGATGCTACTAATGAGATTCTTGTAGATGCTCAGCCAGAAAATGTTGGAGAACCAAATAATGATATTGATATTGAACCAGCTGAGGATCTTGATAACCCACTGCCTAAATAATAAAGATATGAGAAAAAAGACTTCATTGCAAGGAAGCACGGTAAGGAGAGAGAAACATGAGTTCAAAAGCCCATGCCTTTTCCTCCTAAGCCCTCCAAGAGTAAGGATGAGGAGGACTTTGATCGCTTTGTTGAAATACTTAGACCTGTTGTTTTACGTACTCGCTTGATTGATATCTTGAAAAATGCCTCCTTATGCAAAATATATGAAAGATATTGTTACAACCAAAAGAAAAATTCCTGAGGCAGAAATTTCTACTATGGTTGCTAATTATTCTTTTGAGGATGGTGTTCCTAAGAAACTGGGAGACCCAGGTATACCTACTATACCTTGTTCCATTAAGAGAAATTATGTTAGAACTGCTTTATGTGATTTGGGAGCCGGTGTCAGTGTCATGCCTTTCCCTTTATATAAAAGACTTGATTTGAACAAACTCACTCCTACTCAGATTTCTTTGCAGATGGTTGACAAGTCAACAACCATTCCTGTTGGTATTTGTGAGGATGTGCCCGTTGTGGTTGCTAATGTTACTATCTTAACGGACTTTGTTATACTTGATATGCCCGAAGATGATAACTTGTCAATTATTCTTGGAAGACCCTTCTTGAATACTGCAGGGGCTGTTATTGATTGTAGCAAAAGCAAAGTCACTTTTCATGTTAATGGTAATGAACACACGATGCATTTTCTGAGGAAACAACTTCGAGTGAATGGTATTAATGTTATCAGAAAATCTCCTGTAACACCCCTAGTGGTTAGCTCCAGTAATCCCCTTTTGTTGATGCCATGTCAGCAGGGTCGTTAGTGCCTAATCGTCATTTGTATCATATTGCATTTCAACTCCTAATTCAAACTTCAAGTTAAATTAAATTGGAAATAGAAGTTGCTCCAAATTGAAAACTAAATTGTTCATCTTGTTGCAAATAATCTAGAGGCATTTATAAAATTAATAGCAACAATGTTACAATGTTTATATGGCCCTAACATCCTAAAACAGCAGCAAAACAATTTTTTTAATCCATTTATAATTAAATAAAATCCAAAAGAAATGATACGAACTCAAAACCATTTTATGGCAGTGGTAAATGTTGCACTGGAGTATTGTGGCTAGTTCACATATTTTACAAAACTATAGATGGGCTCACACATTTTAGAAAAACAGAAAACAAAACAGAATAGAAAAGAAGAACAGAAAAAGGCCAGAAGTTACTGTGCACTTAAGCCCACCGAGCACAGTGCAGCCCAGCCCGCGCCTGTCCCCTCCTTCCTCCTCTGTTCATCCCCGCGCCGCTGTCGCCATGCCCGCGCTCGCCTCGCCTGGCCCCCCTCCCCCTCGCTCGACAGCGCGTCACCGCGCTCGCCGTGGAGGATAAGGGCAGAGCTCCGGGACCCCTCTGGCTAACCCTAGCCATCTCTCTCCCTCTTCCCCACTCGCTTCCACCTCACCCGACGCCGCCATGAATGGCCTCCGCTGAAACGCGTGGCCACCGCCTCCCGAACGCCGCTCCGCCGCGCCCGACGTGTTCCCCGTCCCCGACTACGTCGCCTGCGTCCTCGGGGTCGAGCCGGGCGCCTCTTCTCTGACCGGGGCGAGCTCATCTTCAACTTCGGATCGCCGGCGTTCGTCGACGATTCCGGCGCCACCGGACTTCCCTGAGCCCTCTGCCTAGACCCCACGCTCCCATGGTAAGCTCCTGCGCAGAACGCGCCCTTCCCTGCCCCCTCTGGCCGCCCGTAGCACGCGCTCCATGTTAGGCCGCACCCTCCGCAGCCTCACCTCGTCGCCGGCGAGGCCACGGTGACCAAATGGTCCCTTGCGTGCCACCGTTGCACTCACCGCATCGAGTAGACGTCGTAGCCACCTCACGCCGCTCGTTTTGCGCCCCCCAGCTCCGATCCCGACGATGGCCGAACTCTGGCGTCCGCCTCGCCGCTCGCCGTCGACGCTACCGACCACCGCAGCACCCGCCGTCACCCTAGATCGCTTCGCTGTCGTCTGCCCATTAGAATGAGCCCGGCTGCGCTCGCAATGGCGCTCTGTGCGCAAATCCCGACCCCCTCCCAATTGCGCCGCCGTCGTTTTTGGTCGCCGGCGATGATCGCCGGTCGACGCCGACGTGGACATGCCGGCCCCGCCTCTGTGCCACTGACTGTGGGCCCCGCGGGCCCCCGTTGACCTGTTGACCCAGTCAACGCTGACTGGGCACGCCCTGAGTCAATGACATGCGGGCCCCACTTCATTAAACGTTTTAAAAATAAATAAATAAAATGTTAGTTAATTAATTAATTAACTTAATCTGTCACTGACAGTGCGGGCCCACAAGCTAATTAGGTTAATTAGTTAAATTTAATCCTCTGATAATTAGTAGTGTGAATCACATGTGGGCCCCACCTGTCACAGTTGACTTTGGTCAGCTGGGTTTGACCCGCTGATGTCATGCTGACGTCATGCTAATGTCAGCTGCTACTATTCTAGAAAGTTCGTATTTAAATAACTAAAATAATTTCAGAAAATGTTAAAATCTTTAGAAAATCATAGAAATTAAACCGTAGCTCGGATCGAAAAACTTAATACAAGAAAGTTGCTTAGAACAACGAGACGAATTCAACAGTGCCATCTGTTTCGTGTCGGGACCCTCTACAGAGGTGAACCCACAAATTTTAGCCTATTTCCGATAGATGAATAGTACTTATGCACGGGTAAATAATTCCAACTTAAATCCTAAAATAACTAATATGACTTAGACCTGCTCTTAGGCAACCCTGCACTGCACGTTAGCATAGCCTGCTCTGTGTTGCATATGTTTGCCGTGTATTTATTTGTTTCCTCCCCCTCTTCTCTCTCGGTAGACCCCGACACCGACATCATCCCCGAGGCCAACGCAGCTCCGGAGGTTGACTACACCGTTGAAGACCAGGCCTTTGCCGCAGAGCAACCAGGCAAGCACCCCCCCTACTTGAGCATACCTATATCGCCTATTCTCTTCTCTCTTGTGCTTGCATTAGAATTGCTGCTGCTACTGCTTTACCTATTCGGATGCATAGCATGTTTATTGTAACCTGCTATTGATACCTTACCTACTTATCCTAAACTGCTTAGTATAGGCTAGGTAGAGACCCCAGTGACCCCACTTGTCCCGGTTGCCCCGCTGGATCATCGGAAGACTCGACGACCAGGCCCCAGCACCGCACATCACACCCCCTTATCTGTACGACAATGTAGCATTACTATCGAGCGCCAAGGGTGATACCTCATAAGCACTTCCGATGATAAATCTGTGGAGTAGTTACTCGGTCATGGTCATCGAGGGTGATTCCTCCTTCACCACTTCCGGTAACGACGTTGTCGTGCAACACCTCAAGTGTGAACCCATCGAGGGTGATTCCTCCGAGTTCACCTTGACGGATACATCGAGTAGGAATCCAACGAGTGATACCTCGGATTCCCCTGATGTTATAGACACACGAACACTTGGACTGTACTACTGATAATTGGAAAGGCGGGTCGACCCTGAGGGGTACCCGCGAGTGATGTGGAGACGGGTTGACCTGGATGGTGCCCGAGTGATGAATACAAGGCGTGGCCGGGCATTCTTAGCCCTTGTCGCATGTCCTCGAGACGGGACGACGGGGTCACATCGATCGTGAGTCTCTGCTCGTTACCGCACCCCCAATGTACTAACGATTTGGATATTTGATTCGAGTGGGCCTCTTGCCCGGTAGCACTAACCATCAAGCGAGAATAAATATGGGTACTCTGCATTGTGGCATCAGCCGAAAGCTCTGTCAGACGTCCAGTTCAGCATTGCAGCCGGGAAGGACCGGCGCCCCCTTGGTGCCTGGCTTCCCCCTACACGCAATGACTCGGAGTGCACAGGGCGATGGCCCAAGACCTCTGAGCGCTTAGGATGTAGACCGACGGGGACCTCTTTGCTAAGCTCTAGGTAGGGTTGCGGTGTGTCGTTTGGCCGAGGCCGGGCATGACCCAGAAAGTTTGTCCGGCCGGAGTTAAGCGAGCGTGGTGGGTAAGTTGGTGCACCCCTGCAGGGAAGAACTAATCTATGCATAGCCGGATCCTCGGTAACAGACGCTCGGAGTTGTATCCCGATCGATACAACTAGAACTGGATACCTGTGATGAGTATGGCTCTGGGATTGCTTTCCCACAGGGAATCGAGAGAGGATCTCTGGCCGAGGTTGACACTTGGACATTATGGCTCTGGGATTGCTTTTTCGCAGGGAGTTGAGAAAGGATCTCTGGGTGATGTTGATAATACTACTACTTTATACTGTGCTAATCTACACTCTTCTAATGCTACAAGACCGCTGAAGATGCTAGTCTTCGATAGGACTAGGCCTTCTCTCTATTCTGGCATTTCTGCAGCCCAGTCCACATATACAGCCCTTCTTTTATAATGTTGAATATGTAGTGTAGATCCTTGCTTGCTGAGTACTCTGGATGAGTACTCACGGTTGCTTTGCTTTCTTTTTTCCCCATATCCTTTTGATGCAACCAGATGATGGAGCCCCTGAGACAGCTGCCCCGCCGACGTTCGCTACTACTACCCCGAGGGTGGATACTTCTATGAGCTGGCCAACGACCAGGAGTAGGATCGGAGGGTCCCAGGCAGGAGGCCTGTGCCTTTCGATCATAATGTTTTCTTTTGCCCTGCCTTCTAAGGGCCTATCTGTGTTTTCTTTTATATCTGTACTCAGATATCTGATGCTTCCGCTGATGCTTGTATGCGAGCTTATGTATTCTAGCCCTCGAGGCCCCTGGCTTGTAATATAAAGCTTGTATGACTTTATTTATGTTTTAGAGTTGTGTTGTGATATCTTCCCGTGAGTCCTTAGGCTTGATCGTGTGCATGTGCGTGTATGAATAGTGCACAATTGAGCCAAGGGCGTCACAAGTTGGTATCAGAGCCGACTGCCTGTAGGAACCCCCTTTCCATCTCCTTGGCCGAAGTTCAGTCTAGACTTCAAAAATTGTTTTACTAACTTGGCTGTGTGGCTTACGGGCCCATGTCGCCAAATGGGTGGTATTAGGATCTTTTACTCCTCGACCTTTGCTCTGGGACTCTGATCTCTCTTCCTTTCGGGTTAAACGAATTTTACTAACACCGACACTTAGGATCTCGTAAATTTCGTCTACCCGGAGAGCTGGATATCTGTGCTTAATTTCTTACCATTGATCTGATTAGTCTGATAATTATTTTCCTTTCCATTGTTTTGTTTAACCTTTCTCTCCGAGTTATATTATACTTCTCATTGTCTTTTGACAATCCTGAATTTCCTCTGTTTCAGATGGATCGTTTGTTTCGACCACGCCCTACGACGCAGCTTGTGCTTCGCACTTGGGCTCGTGGTGCCCCTAGTTTTCCAGCTGTCCTGATCGCCCTCCTGACCAGACTAGGCTACCCCTGGTACCCCAAGTACATGGTCTACGAGGATTACCGCGAGTTCAACCACGAGCAGTACCATGCTGATGTTCGTATCTATGATTAGCGCGAGGACTCAGACACTGAGCTGCACCTTTTCCACGGTATCGGTGTGACGATTGAGATGGCAGTCCATGATGCCACCTACTCTGCTGTCGCACGTCTCCGAGGAAAGTTCAGCGATAGCTTGGATGCCTCTAAGTTCCGATACATTCCGTATACCCCTACTGGAGATACTACTGGATACTACACAGTTATCTGTGCCCCGTACGAGCGTCGTCGTTACAACCCGCATGTTCTAATTCAGTGCACTCAGGCTCTGGATCGCACTGTTCGGGCTCTTGCCGTTGAGTTGGTTGCCACTCGAGCATGTCTCTACGATGCTATGACGCAGTTGCTACCAGCTGTTCAGGCATGGATACATCCAGAGCACATCCTTTACCCGCGCAGGACTCAGATGTATACTGGTATTGATTGGCCTGCTGTTGGAGGTCACACACCTGTGCGTGGACCTCTTCTTTCAGTTCGAGACCGGATTCTGCATCAGAGTGCACATGGATAGCAGGATCCTTCCGCGACGAACATTCATCGTCCGCACGTGCAGCTACCCCGTTTCAGTGGATCTTCCCGATGATGATGTAGCCTTTGCTATGTCTCGTGGTGTACTTCCTTATCGCGTGCCTGCGCGCCGCCTAGCATGTCTAGCTTTTAAATTTGCGCAGCTATGCTATCCACATATACCCGACTCTGTGTATGGATCTGTATGTCTTAATCGACTACTGTTAAGTATCTAGTACACTGCTTAATTATTGTCATGTTACATCATGCTTGTCTCTAAACACCCGTAAATGCTTTTACTGAACAACCCCTGTTAAAACTTAGCAGGATGGTTAGACCAGGTGATCGTGGTCGTGGTCGTGCCCCTGAATGCCCACCACCGCCAGATTATATGGCAGCTATGATGCAACAATTTAAGCTCAACCGCCAGTTCATGACTGGGATTATGACTCAGTTCCCGCATCTGAACAACCAGAACCAGGACCTCCTTCAATAACTCTGCTGGAGTTTATGCGTCTTAACCCCACTAAGTTCCGCAACTCTGAGATGCCACTGGATGCTGATGACTGGATTCGCGATATCACTCACGAGATGGAGTCTGCAAATGTCTCCCCTGCCAACTTTGTCGCCTTCGCGTCCTTTTTCTTAAAGGGTCCCGCTGCTCAATGGTGGGACATCCATAAACGTACACTGCCTGCTGGAACAGCCGTTACTTGGCCTGAGTTCCAGGCTGCCTTTCGTGCCTGATATATTCCTCAAGGAATCATGGACCGGATGAAAACTCAGTTCCGCAACCTCACTCAGGGCAATAAGACTGTCGAAGCTTATCAGCGGGAATTCCTAGACTTGTCCCGCTATGCTGAAGAAGACATCATCTCGGATGACCGTAGACAAGAGAAGTTCCGTAATGGACTCCACCCAGACATCGAGCTTGCACTTGCTGCTCAAGACTTCACCGACTTTACTACTCTTGTGAACAAGGCTATTCTACTTGAGACTGCACAAATGAAGCATAAGGAGTCGCTGAAGCGCCATCGTGATGTTGGCTCATCTTCGGGCTCAGCACAGAAGCGTCGAATCTGGATTCCCAACAACGTGTTCCGTCAAGCTGCCCCTGCCCCAAGTAACAACTATACTGCACCACATGTTCCACCCAATGCTCCTCTTCGTCCTGAAGATGGACTGTGCTTCAAGTGTCACAAACCAGGAGACCTTGCTAAGGACTGCCGCCAGACTCAGAATCAGTTGGCTTTCCCTCGTACTGGCCGTGGCAATGGTCGTGGCAACAATCAGTCCCGCAACTATAATATTGGGCCTGCTGCTCATGGTCGTGGACACACTTACAACATTGGTATTGAAGAAGTCAAGAATCAACCTGGCACTATGATGGGTATCCTTCTCGCTAACTCAATACCTGCTTCTGTTTTAATTGATTCAGCAGCATCATATTCATTCATCTCTGGAAAATTTGCATTTCCGTTAGTCGTTAAAACTCCCGGAGATCATTGTCATGCTGACGTGATAACACCTAACATTACCGTCGAAAATAAAGGATTAGAATTCCTTGCCTCACCCATCACCTTCGAATCTCCCACCATAGACATCATCCTCAAAATGGATTGGTTCAAGGCTCACTACGCCTCAATCAATTGTGCCACTAAAGTTGTACACCTCATTCACCCAATAGCTGGGCTAGTGAATTACCGATCCCAGATAACTCAAAATGCTGAGGCTAAAATATACACCTTGGATGCGTTGAACGCTTCTCCGCTCGAGGGGATCGAAAACATTCCAGTCGTTCGAGATTCTCCGGACATTTCTTCGAAACAACTTCCAGGGATACCCCGCTTTCTTTCGGTCTTCCTCTTAATTCTCCGGACGAGAATTCTTATTAGTGGAGGAGATTTGTAACACCCCCAGTGGTTAGCTACAGTAATCCCCTTTTGGTGATGCTATGTCAGCAGGGTCATCAGTGCCTAATCATCATTTGCATCATATTGCATTTCAACTCCTAATTCAGAATTCAAGTTAAATTAAATTGGAAATAAAAGTTGCTCCAAATTGAAAACTAAATTGTTCATCATGTTGCAAATAATCTAGAGACATTTATAAAATTAACAGCAACAACGTATAGAATGTTTATATGGCCCTAACATCCTAAAAAAGCAGCAAAACAAAATTATTTATTCCATTTACAATTAAATAAAATCCAAAAGAAATGATATGAAGTCAAAACCATTTTATGGCAGTGGTAAATGTTGCACTTGAGTATTGTGGCTAGTTCACATATTTTACAAAACTATAGATGGGCTCACACAGTTTAGAAAAACAGAAAACAAAACAGAAAAGAAAAGAAGAAAAGACAAAAGGCCAGAAGCTACTGTGCACTTCAGCCCACCGAGCATAGTGCAGCCCAGCCCGCGCATGTCCCCTCCTTCCTCCTCTGTTCATCCCTGCGCCGATGTCGCCACGCGCGCGCTCGCCGCACCTAGCCCCCCTCCCCCTCGCTCGACAGCGCGTCGCCGTGCTCGCCATGGAAGATAAGGGCAGAGCCCCGCGACCCCTCTGACTAACCCTAGCCGTCTCTCTCCCTCTTCCCCACTCGCTTCCACCTCACCCGACGCCGCCATGAACGGCTTCCGCTGAAACGCGTGGCCACCGCCTCCCGAACGCCGCTCCACCATGCCCGACGTGTTCCCCGTCCTCGACTACGTCGCCTGCATCCTCGGGGTTGAGTCGGGCACCTCTTCTCCGACCAGGGAGAGCTAATCTTCAACTTCGGATCGCTGGCGTTCGTCGATGATTCCGGCGCCACCGGACTTCCCCGAGCCCTCTGCCTAGACCCCACGCTCCCGCGGTGAGCTCCTGCGCGGAACGCGCCCTTCCCTGCCCCCTCTGGCCGCCCGTAGTGCCCGCTCCGCGTTAGGCCGCACCCTCCACCGCCTGGCCTCGTCGTCGGCGTGGCCACAGTGACCAAATGGTCCCGTGCGTGCCAACGTTGCACTCACCGCATCGAGTAGACGTCGTAGCCACCTCGCGCCGCTCGTTTTGCGCCCCCCAGCCCCGATCCCAACGACAGCCGAAATCTGGCGTCCACCTCGCTGCTCGCCATCGACGCTACCGACCACCGCAGCCCCCGCCGTCACCCCAGATCACTTCGCCGTCGTCTGCCCGTTCGAATGAGCCCGGCCGCACTCGCAACGGTGCTCTGTGCGCAAATCCTGACCCCCTCCCGATTGCGCCGCCGTCGTTTTTTGTCGCCGATCGACGCTGACGTGGACGTGCCGGCCCCGCCTCTGTGCCACTGACTGCGGGCCCCGCGGGCCCCCGTTGACCTGTTGACCTAGTCAACGCTGACTGGGCAGGCCCTATGTCAATGACATGCGGGCCCCACTTCATTAAAAGTTTTAAAAATAAATAAAGAAAATGTTAGTTAATTAATTAATTAACTTAATCAGTCACTGATAGTGTGGGCCCACAAGCTAATTAGGTTAATTAGTTAAATTTAATCCTCTGATAATTAGTACTGTGAATGACATGTGGGCCCACCTGTCACAATTGACTTTGGTCAGCTGGGTTTGACCCGCTGATGTCATGCTGATGTCATGCTGAGGTCAGCTGCTACTATTCTGGATAATTCATATTTAAATAATTAAAATAATTTCAGAAAATGTTAAAATCTTTAGAAAATCATAGAAATTAAACCGTAGCTCGGATCGAAAAATTTAATACATGAAAGTGGCTCCGAACGACGAGATGAATCCAACCATGCCATCTGTTTTCATGTCGGGACCCTCTACGGAGGTGAACCCGCAACTTTTAGCCTATTTCTGGTAGATGAATAGTGCTTATGCACGGGTAAATAATTCCAACTTAAATCCTAAAATAACTAATATGACTTAGACCTGCTCTTAGGCAACCCTGCATTGCACGTTAGCATAGCCTGCTCTGTGTTGCATATGTTTGCCATGTATTTATTTGTTTCCTCCCCCTCTTCTCTCTCGGTAGACCCCGACACCGACGTCGTCCCCGAGGCCGACTTAGCTCCGGAGGTTGACTACACCGTTGAAGACCAAGCCTTTGCCACAGAGCAACCAGGCAAGCACCCCCCCCCCCTTGAGCATACCTATATCACCAATTCTTTTCTCTCTTGTGCTTGAATTAGAATTGCTGCTGCTACTGCTTTACCTATTCTGATGCATAGCCTGTTTATAGTAACCTGCTATTGATACCTTACCTACTTATCCTAAACTGCTTAGTATAGGCTGGGTAGAGACCCCAGTGACCCCACTTGTCCCGGTTGCCCCGCTGGATCATCGAAAGACTCGACGACCAGGCCCCAGCACCGCATATCACACCCCCTTATCTGTACGACAATGCAGCATTACTATCGAGTGCCGAGGGTGATACCTCGTAAGCATTTCCGATGATAAACCTGGGGAGTAGTTACTCGGTCATGGTCTTTGATGGTGATTCCTCCTTCACCACTTCCGGTAACGACGCTGTCATGCAACACCTCAAGTGTGAACCCATCGAGGGTGATTCCTCCGAGTTCACCTTGACGGATACATCGAGTAGGAATCCAACGAGGGTGATACCTCGGATTCCCCTGATGTTATGGACACACGAACACTTGGACTGTACTACTGATACTTGGAAAGGCGGGTCGATCCTGAGGGGTACCCGCGAATGATGTGGAGACGGGTTGACCTGGATGGTGCCCGAGTCATGAATATGAGGCGTGGCTGTAACATCCCAAAATTCTAAATTTTGGAATGTTATATTAAATAAATAGTTTTGATTGATTGTTTGATTGTGGTGTGGTTGTTTGTGTGAAATTGAGTGAAATTTGAAACTATTTTTTGAGAGGGAATAAAATGACTTTCCCAAAACTTTCACCTTGCATTTATGATCTCCTTGAATTCAAATCTATTTCATTACAAACCCTAGAGTGAAGATAACATGACTTCTTCTATTTTAAAAGGGGTTTAAAAAAGATTTGAATTTCATTTGAAAATATTTCAACTTCAGAAACTTTATGCAACTCAATGATTTTCATGAGAGAAGATAAAATGACTTCTTCAAATCATATGAAATATGAGTTGGAAGTTTGAAAGAATCAAAATTTAAAGTCCCTTTGAAAATTATTTTCAATTTGGAATTATTTGGTTTTTATTCAAGTTATTTTTCTCCAAAAATAAAATATATGGAAATTAGGGTAAAATGATTCCCTTCAATAGAAAATTGGAGAGAAATAAATTTGAAATCATTTTGGTATTTTTAAAATGATTTTTTTTGGGTTTTATTGCAGCAGTAGCACTGTTTGCTTTATTTAAATTTTTGTGTATTTTATTTGACGCTAGAAAAATGTTCACGTTGTAGAAAAATCTTTTTCTGAAAATTTTGATATATAATATGCCTATATATCATTTTATTATTTATTGTTTTATTTTTATTTTTTGTAAAATTCTTTTAAAAAAAAACTTTCGGACCGAACTGGGCCGAAGCCCAGCCGGCCCAACCACCGCGCCGCCTACCTCCGCCATCCACGAGCCGGACTCCGGCAGGAGTCCGAGCCCCACCCGCCACCGCCTTGGCCCTTCTCCAAGGCCGCCGCACCCCCCCACCTATATAAGCGCCGCACCGGACCCCTCGCTCCCCTTCCCGAGCCGCATCTCGCTACCGCCACCGGATCTCACCACCGCCGCCACCGCCGCCGTAGCTCCGCCGCCGCTTGCGCTCGGTGCTGCTCGCGCCGCCTCCCGCCGCTGCTGCCTCTACTCGCCGACGCCGTCCAACGCCGCTGCCGCCGCCTCGCCGGAGCACCACGCCGCCGCCGCCGGTTCCTCTCCCCCGAACCGGTAGAAACCGATTTAACCCGCCCCAGTTTTTTTTAGGTTTTTCTTAGAATAGATTGGTTTTATTCTTTTAGATCGGTTTATTATTTAGGTTTTGTTAGATAGCGAGCGTTCACCCGTTTAGATCTGTTAACGAACGAATTCGTTCGTTAGCCTCTGTTAGCGAACGTTCGTTCTGTAGTTTTTTGTTTTTATTTTATTTTTCTACCAGGGACCTAGTTGTAGTTGTTCTATTTTACAGTTTAGCCCCTGATCTTCAAACGATCACAACTTTTTGCTCGTTTATCCAAATCCAACGAAACCAACGCCAAATTCTTCGTTATGATCCCCTCTGTCCAGATAACCAACTTAAACATATTTTTGAAAGTATAAAATTTGGTTTCAAACATATTTGAATTTGAACTTCTTCTGTTCATAACTTGAGTTTCATAACTCCGATTTAATTGATTCTTGTTGCTAATTGAAGCTCTTGATCTAAACTTTCTGATAAGACCAAATGCACCCAATTTTGGTACTGTTAGAAATTGTTTTCTGTTGCAAGAGTTAATTGCTTGTTATTGAAGTTTTCCGAGATCTTTTCTTCGAATTTTATGCTTGGGTGCTTATGTATGCAATTGCTTTCTTACGATAGATTGAACGGAGTGTGACGAGTAGAACTATCAGGAATTATGAGTTCGAAGGATCTTCATCAACAATATAGGCAAGTAACACATTGATCATACTTCCTTATTACCCAGTTTTTATGCAATAGTTACAATCCTCAAACACTGCATGATTAGGATGTGATTAACTTGTGGGTATTGGGAAATAGATGATGAGGTAGAACCTATTGCCCTTTATTATCAAACCTTGGGTGTTACTTCTACGTTATGCTTATACTGCTATCCTATGCTCGTAGACGTGGTTTGGTTGAGTGTATCCATGACAGATGTGATATTATTTATAAACTAAGGGTTTATTTAAGGTGGCTACTTTAACACACATCTGGGTGGATTGTTTGTGGGCACCTGGGGAATCTAGTGTTGTCCAAGGAGATCCCGGGGCATCCGTGTGATCATCCTATGGTTCGCCACCCAGGCTCAAAGGGATCATAAGATTATTCAAGCTAGAAACTTTCGTGTGCAGCCACAAGCCATTATGGGCTCTGGCATAGTTGAGCATGTTGTGTGACCTCTTTCGGTGGTAAACTAGCAGATGTAGGGGATGTAGGTGGTACGGTTTACCCGTCGAAAGAATTAATGCTTCTGAAAGACTGTGTCTCGGTCATCCGTTTCTCAAACACCATGTAGTGCGAGAAATCCAACGAAGGAGATCGAGTCTTCCGGGGAAAAGTGCGCAAACCTCTGCAGAGTGTACAAACTAATCATGATTAGCCGTGTCCCCGGTTATGGACATCTTGAGTATCTGGTACTTGAATTATTGATTTGATCTCATCACATTACTTAATTAATTTGATTGGGTTGTTAACTTTTAATTGGGATTGAGTTGGGGTTACCTTCTCAATGTTTTCAACAAACTCAGTAGTAAATAAAATATATTCCTTTGTTGTAGGGAAAAATTGGCTTTGTGCAAAATTAAACTTAGAGCCTCCACCAGCCAAATATGCATGTAGTGATAGATATTGTTCATCATTATCCCATGGTGTGAATTTGCCAGTACATTCAATGTACTGACCTACATGGCTGCAACGTCTCATGTTGCAGAAATTCTTACGACGAGTATGTGATACGTTAGGGTTACGACGTCTACACTCAACTTTGCCGTTGGCGTTGTTGGGAACTCCACAACCTTGTTGTTACTTCCGCTATATGGATTGAGGTAATAGTATTTACGTTACTTTATATATGTGATTTACCTCTGTTATAAATCCTCGAGTACTGTGTGCGTCAGCATACCGATCCAGGGATGACACTTAAGCACAGAGACTTGATCCATTTGGGTCGGGTCGCTACAAGATGGTATCAGAGCACATGTTGACTGTAAGACATGACCCCTAGAAACTGACAAGCCCATAGGAAAGGATTTCTCTAAAACCTCATTTTTAAAAGAGATCCCTTAACTCTCATCTTTTCCAAGTATTTCCGTCTCATCTCAAGTAGTTAGACTATACCCTTTTTCCCTTTTGACCACACGAAGATTCGACTGATGAGACCACTCCATGAAGTACAAGATATCGGATAACTAAGACCACCTCGGAATGAAGTGGATTTTACCGTGCATTATAATAATGGAAACTACAACGGTTGAAGAATCTGAAGACTAGGAGAATTTGAAGGCTCTAAAGAATTTCCAGATTGGTATGACCTAGGAAGGCTACCCTTATGGAATTTTTCAGACTATTGAAGCTGTGAATACCCGAGATCAAGGTGTGTCTGAGAAAGACCGGAACATGGAGCGTTAAAACTCAAAGTTTTTGTCAAGAAAACCCTAAGGCAGGAGATATCAACTATGGAATGATAGCTCATGGCAATGACAAGGGCAGAAACACTGCTATCCATGATGATATCGCACGCTTATGCTATTGTCGCCGTGTTGAGTTAAGCATGCATTTCGTCAGAAGGATTGGATGACAAAAGGGCTAATGGAGCATCTATCAGCAAAAGATGAAGTTTAACCTTAGCTGGTGTATCGACAGGATCTGGAGTATTACATCAAAAAATTTAAGATGGACCTTCAGGAAACCGTATTTGACAAGGAAGCATTTCGTGAAGAACTCAGGACCCAGAAGCTGAAAGTAGCCAAGCTGGAGGAGCAAAACCTCGAGATACCAGAGATTCATCAGGAACTAAAGGACTGTAGGACCATGGTTCATGCCAAGGATGTTGAAACCCAGAAGTTTGGAACGCAACTCCAGAATATTAAAGGACGTCACGAGAAACTTCGCGTCAACAGAAAAGACCTGACAGAAGAACTTGAGAAGGACAAGCACGATCGGAAGAAGCCATCGAAGACATGAACAAGACTTGAAGATTTTGGTGACTTTGAAGATTTATTGACCTTTAGAAGACCAAACCCCTGTTATACCTACGTTAGATGCGACGATTGTGAGCTGTCATTTGTTTGATGTTTTTCCGACAGCCACAAAATAAAAATCTGTCTCTTCAAAACTATTGTTTGTATTGTGTGTATCCCTCTCTATCTCTCTTATCTCACCCCGAAAACCTTGGAACCAATAGAGGATGAATCGAGATGAACTCATATTTTCTGGACCGATGACTCAATTGGAGACGCACCGATGGATTCGGATCATGGAAGATCACATGAAGAATAACACTATACCCAGAAGGGATATGACCCAGCATGCTCTTCAGTGCTTTGAAAGAGGTGCTGCTACTTGGTGGAGAATGTACCAAACCATCAATGGATGGCAAAGAGTAACCACTTGGGAAGAATTTAAGTTGACTCTGCTAAAGTCTCGCCTTGTGTCCCAGAAATTGAAGACTTACGGAAATGATATGAAGAAACCTTGTGCATGCAAGCTCTGTGGAGAAATAGGACACAACCATAAAGAACACAAGAATGAATAGCCTCATTGTGAAGAAATTCACCCAGCTGAAGAATGCCCAACTAGGCAGATTACTTGTTTCTTGTGTGAAGGGACTACCCACTACCCTGCTCAGTGTCACATTTACCCCATAGTACAACGAACCATCCAGCAGAAGAAAGAAGCAATGAAAGGAGCCCTCATGGAAATTTTAGAAGAACCTGTGATGAAGGAAGAGGTGGAGGACACACCCAAAGAAGACCCAATTAAACTCTGCACCAAGTCATGCTATTCATGTGGAGAAGAAGGACACATCTCCCAGAATTGTCTGAAGGGGGATCTAGTAGCATTTCCGACAGTAGAAGTAGAGTATGATCCACAGGAAATAGAAGCCCTGATCGGCACGGAAGAGTCCAGGAAGAGAAATAGATTGGACTCCAAGAACAACCAAATTTCTACAAAGAAGGACCTGAGTCATATCACATGTTTCAGGTGCAAAGATTCAGGACACTACTTCAGTGATTGCCCAAAAGGGAAGACGAGGACCCAAGGAGGCTATGTAATCACTAGGAAACCTCAAGACTGGTCAGAAGTAATATGTTTTCGTTGTAATGAAGCATGGAACTTTGCCAGAGATTGTCCCAATGAGAAGGAGACTCGTGCTAAATAGTTGTGTCAAAAAAGAAATATAGTAGTAGTAGTGGGAACAATTCTTTTTAGACTCAGGTGTTGAGTTGAGGAATGTAATGGAAATGCAAGAGATTGTAGTAAATTCATGAAATCAATAAAGTTCATGTGTCGTGATTTCATAAATTGAATTTTATTGAGTTGTTACTCTATGAAGAAAGATTTTGACCATTTTCGAGGATATGAGAAATATGGTCTATGGAAGAATTTGTGCATTTCAAGGGTGGTAGTACCCTGTGAGGACCCTTGACCCCTAGAAAAGATAATGATATTCCACGAAGTGGACTTCGGACAAAGTAAGTACGAGTTTTATCTCGATATGTGGGATACCCCAAGAATATGAAGGGATGAAGTACTATTGGATATAAACGAAGTATAATGTTGGTAATAAGGAGCAATTATAACCCCAGTATGAGTTGAAGCTATAAACGTGAGGAGGTGAGCCCATGACCCACAGGCTGCAGTACCTACCAAGAAGCAATCACACTCTTGCTGAAGGAAAAACCCTGGAAGAAGATACGACTTTATCAACAGACGATCTTATAGGAGTAACGCAAAACCTGAGAGTTGTGAAGGAACGATAGATGTTTGTTTGGCTTGCAGAATCAATGGATTTATCCGAACTTGGTTCGTCAACAAGAGAAAATTCTGCAATGCTTGTGAGGATGACCGAGTGTTAGAATGCGGGATTCGCTAAACCATGTACAAGGTAATGATTTGGGTGCGGGATGGATTGATCACCACACCGACTTACTCTTATTATTCGCCTTGCTATATGGGATGGTAAATCTGAGTGACTTACCCATAGTAGAGCGACGATGATCAAAACCTTGTTTAAACCTTAGAATGGTATGACAATTTTCCATTGTACAAGGCAGCTATTGCCAATCATAGGTCATACGGTGAGAATGAAGCCCAGACCCGTTTTCTGCAGGGACCCAGTCAAATTGTTTGATGACCACCATGAGATATCGATAGTTGTTTAGTATTGGCGCTAGACCTGTCAGCTAAAGAAGATCCAGTCTCTGAAGAACCTTAATTACCATGATGCAAGGACACAAGGATTGAGGAAAAGGTTATGCCACTACCGGAAGAGCCCAGAGAAGGAAATTACCCTGAAGATCTGAGAAGATCGACACTGTCAACAATAAGGATGGAGTACATGAGTTTTGATGGAACCGTAACCATGCTTCTAAGGGTGGTAGCACCCCAGATCTTTGCGACAATCAACGGATTTTGAGGAGACCCCGAACCTAACCTATTTCTTCCTAGCCTCTCTGAATCTCGAGGGCGAGATTCATTTTAAGGGTGGTAGGTTTGTAACATCCCAAAATTCTAAATTTTGGAATGTTATATTAAATAAATAGTTTTGATTGATTGTTTGATTGTGGTGTGGTTGTTTGTGTGAAATTGAGTGAAATTTGAAACTTTTTTTAGGAGGGAATAAAATGACTTTCCCAAAACTTTCACCTTGCATTTATGATCTCCTTGAATTCAAATCTATTTCATTACAAACCCTAGAGTGAAGATAACATGACTTCTTCTATTTTAAAAGGGGTTTCGAAAAGATTTGAATTTCATTTCAAAATATTTCAACTTCCAAAACTTTATGCAACTCAATGATTTTCATGAGAGAAGATAAAATGACTTCTTCAAATCATATGAAATATGAGTTGGAAGTTTGAAAGAATCAAAATTTAAAGTCCCTTTGAAAATTATTTTCAATTTGGAGTTATTTGGTTTTTATTCAAATTATTTTTCTCCAAAAATAAAATATATGGAAATTAGGGTAAAATGATTCCCTTCAATAGAAAATTGGAGAGAAATAAATTTGAAATCATTTCGTTATTATTAAAATGATTTTTTTGGGCTTTATTGCAGTAGTAGCACTGTTTGCTTTATTTAAATTTATGTGTATTTTATTTGACGCTAGAAAAATGTTCACGTTGTAGAAAAATCTTTTTCTGAAAATTTTGATGTATAATATGACTATATATCATTTTTATTATTTACTGTTTTATTTTTATTTTCTTTAAAATTCCTTAAAAAAAAATTCTGACCGGACTGGGCCGAAGCCAAGCCAGCCCAACCACCGCGCCGCCTACCTCCGCCGTCCCCGAGCCAGACTCCGGCAGGAGTCCGAGCCCCGCCCGCCACTGCCTTGCCCCTTCTCCAAGGCCGTCGCGCCCCCCCACCTATATAAGCGCCGCCCCGGACCCCTCGCTCCCCCTCCCGAGCCGCGCCGCCGCCCTCGCATCTCGCCGCCGCCGGATCTCACCACCGCCGCCGCAGCTCCGCCGCCGCTTGCGCTCGCTGCTGCTCGCGCCGCCGTCTGCCGCCGTAGCCGCGCCACCTTCCGCCGCTGCTGCCGCTTCCCGCCGAAGCCGTCCAACGCCGCTGCCGCCGCCTCGCCGGAGCACCACGCCGCCGCCGCCGATTCCTCTCCCCCGAATCGGTATAAACCGATTTAACCCGCCCTGTTTTTTTTTCGTTTTTTTAGAATAGATCGGTTTATTATTTAGGTTTTGTTAGATAGCGAGCGTTCACCCGTTTAGATCTGTTAACAAACGAATTCATTCGTTAGCCTCTGTTAGCGAACATTCGTTCCGTAGTTTTTCGTTTTTATTTTATTTTTCTGCCAGGGACCTAGTTGTAGTTATTTTATTTTACAGTTTAGCCCTTGATCTTCAAACGATCACAACTTTCTGCTCGTTTATCCAAATCCAAAGAAACCAACGCCAACTTCTTCGTTATGATCCCCTCTGTCCAGATAACCAACTTAAACATATTTTTGAAAGTTTAAAATTTGGTTTCAAACAGATTTGAATTTGAACTTCTTTTGTTCATAACTTGAGTTTCGTAACTCCGATTTAATTGATTCTTTTTGCTAATTGAAGCTCTTGATCTAAACTTTCTGATAAGACCAAATCCACCCAATTTTGGTACTGTTAGAAATTGTTTTCTGTTGCAAGAGTTAATTGCTTATTTTTGAAGTTTTCCGAGATCTTTTATTCGAATTTTATGCTTGGGTGCTTATGTATGCAATTGCTTGCTTACGATAGATTGCAAGGAGTGTGATGAGTAGAACTATCAGGAATTATGAGTGCGAAGGATCTTCATCAACAGTACAGGCAAGTAACACATTGATCATACTTCCTTATTAACCAGTTTTTGTGCATTAGTTACTATCATCAAACACTGCATGATTAGGATGTGATTAACTTGTGGGTATTGGGAAGTAGATGATGAGGTAGAACCTATTGCCCTTTATTATCAAACCTTGGGTGTTACTTCTACGTTATGCTTATACTGCTATGCTATGCTCGTAGACGTGGTTTGGTTGAGTGTATCCATGACAGATGTGAGATTATTTATAAACTAAGGGTTTATTTAAGGTGGCTACTTTAACACACATCTGGGTGGATTGTTTGTGGGCACCTGGGGAATCCAGTGTTGTCCAAGGAGATCCCGGGGCATCCGTGTGATCATCCTATGATTCGCCACCCAGGCTCAAAGGGATCATAAGATTATTCAAGCTAGAAACTTCCGTGTGCAGCCACAAGACATTATGGGCTCTGGCATAGTTTAGTATGTTGTGTGACCTCTTTTAGTGGTAAACTAGCAGATGTAGGGGATGTAGGTGGTACGGTTTACCCGTCGAAAGAATTAATGCTTCTGAAAGACTGTGTCTCGGTCATCCGTTTCTCAAACACCATGTAGTGCGAGAAATCCAATGGAGGAGATCGAGTCTTGTGGGGAAAAGTGCGCAAACCTCTGCAGAGTGTACAAACTAATCATGATTAGCCGTGTCCCCGGTTATGGACATCTTGAGTATCTGGTACTTGAATTATTGATTTGATCTCATCACATTACTTAATTAATTTGATTGGGTTGTTTACTTTTAATTGGAATTGAGTTGGGGTTACCTTCTCAATGTTTTCAACAAACTCAGTAGTAAATAAAATATATTCCTTTGTTGTAGGGAAAAATTGGCTTTGTGCAAAATTAAACTTAGAGCCTCCACCAGCCAAATATGCATGTAGTGATAGATATTGTTCATCATTATCCTATGGTGTGAATTTGCCAGTACATTCAATGTACTGACCTAGATGGCTGCAACGTCTCATGTTGCAGAAATTCTTACGACGAGTAAGTGATACGTTAGGGTTACGACATCTACACTCAACTTTGGCGTTGGCATTGTTGGGAACTCCACAACCTTGTTGTTACTTCCGCTATATGGATTGAGGTAATAGTATTTACGTTACTTTATACATGTGATTTACCTCTGTTATAAATCCTCGAGTACTGTGTGTGTCAGCATACCGATCCAGGGATGACACTTAAGCACAGAGACTTGATCCATTTGGGTCGGGTCGCTACAGTGGCCGGGCATTCTTAGCCCTTGTCGCAAGTCCTCGAGATGGGGCGACGGGGTCACATCGATCATGAGTCTCTGCTCGTTACCGCACCCCCAATGTACTAAAGATTTGGATATTTGATTCTAGTGGGGCTCTGGCCCAGCAGCACTAACCATCACGCGGGAATAAATATGGGTACTATGCATCGTGGCATCAGCCGAAAGCTCTGTTAGACGTCCAGTTCAGCATTGCGGCCGGGACTGATCGGCGCCCCCTGGTACCTGGCTTCCCCCTGCACGCAACAACTCGGAGTGCACAGAGCGATGGCACAAGACTTCTGAGCGCTTAGGATGTAGACCGACGGGGACCTCTCTGCTGAGCTCTAGGTAGGGTTGCGGTGTGTCGTTTGGCCGAGGCCGGGCATGACCCAGAAAGTGTGTCCGACCGGAGTTAAGAGAGCGTGGTGGGTATGTTGGTGCACCCCTGCAGGGAAGAACTAATCTATGCATAGCCGGATCCTCGGTAACAGACGCTCGGAGTTGTATCCCGATCGCTACAACTAGAACTGGGTACTTGTGATGAGTATGGCTCTGGGATTGCTTTCTCGCAGTGAGTCGAGAGAGTATCTCTGGCCGAGGTTGATACTTGGACATTATGGCTCTGGGATTGCTTTCTCACAGGGAGTCGAGAAAGGATCTCTGGGTGAGGTTGATAATACTACTACTTTATACTGTGCTAATCTACACTCTTCTAATGCTGCAAGACCGCTGAAGATGCTAGTCTTCGATAGGACTAGGCCTTCTCTCTATTCTGGCATTTCTGCAGCCCAGTCCACATATACAGCCCTTCTTTGATAATGTTGCATATGTAGTGTAGATCCTTGCTTGCTGAGTACTTCGCATGAGTACTCACGGTTGCTTTGCTTTCTTTTTCCCCCATATCCTTTTGATGCAACCTGATGACGGAGCCCTTGAGACAGCTGCCCCGCCGACGATCGCTACTACTACCCCGAGGGTGGATACTTCTACGAGCTGGCAGACGACCAGGAGTAGGATCGGAGGGTCCCAGGCAGGAGGCCTATGCCTTTCGATCGTAGTGTTTTCTTTTGCCCTGCCTTCTAAGGGCCTATCTGTGTTTTCTTTTATATCTGTACTCAGATATCTGATGCTTCCGCTGATGTTTGTATGCGAGCTTATGTATTCGAGCCCTCGAGGCCCCTGGCTTGTAATATAAAGCTTGTATGACTTTATTTATGTTTTAGAGTTGTGTTGTGATATCTTCCCGTGAGTCCTTAGGCTTGATCCTGTGCATTTGCGTGTATGAATAGTGCATGATTGAGCCGGGGGCGTTACATCTCCCACTATCGCTATTGGAAGTTTTCATCTACCTATTCCTACTATCAAAAAGAAATATGAAATAATTATGGTAGGCGACATGCCTGTCCCCGTTGAGGTAACTTAGTGTTTTCACGAAAATTCATCGGTTTCATGTTAATTGAAAGGGGCTGTTAATAAGACTTGATCAACCTTATTAATGGATTATTTTTGAGAGACATGAAGTTGATGAATTTAGCAAGCACAACTTCCTGTACCCAACTTGTATTCTCTGTTTTTATAAGTTAAATAAAATAAATAGTCATGATTTTCCTGTTTTCTGGATTTTCCGTGCAATAAAAAAGTGCCCAGAAATGAAAGTGCTTAGAATGTCCTGAATTTTTTTACATGAATTTTTATAGAATATATTAGAATTTCTGGCATAAAAATTAGTGTGAGTGGGCAACCTTGGTGGCCACACAGCACCAGGGCGCCCCCCCCCCCCCCCCGGGGCGCGTCTCTGTGTCATGTGGGCCCCATAGGGGCCCCCTCACTTATCCCTTCCAGCCAACTCCTTCTCCTACCTCTGAAAAAAAATCATGCCCAGTTCTTGCCCATGTTCAAGCTATCTTTGCTGTGATTTTCGATCTCTTTGCTTGGAATTCCGTTTCCGAAACTGTTTTGAGGAATTGCTCCTTGGTATGTAACTCCTCCAATGCTCCAATTAGTTTTTGTTTTAGTGGGTTATATTTTGCATATTTAGCTACTCTTGGTGTTGTAGAGAATGAGCTCGCATGTTGAATTCTTTGAGTGCTAAGTAGTTTTGATGCTTGATATGGCTTCTAGGCACTTGTATGAGTAGTTGCTATCAATCTCGTCAAGTTTTGTTAACATCTTTTTGTGGACCAAATTTTTTTCAGAGAATTGTTCATAGGAAGATGAACTTTTTGAGAAGGAGTTCCTCTAGGAAGAAATCTATGGGGGCATCATTGAGCTCAAGCTCTGCACATCCATCTTATGAAGAGCCCCAAGCATGCTCGGTGAGAGGTGCAGAAACAGAAGGATGTCGATGGCCGTGTCCAGACTTTATGTTGGGAGCAGGAATTAAGGAGGAATTTGATGAATATATTCGTAATGCCGACCTCACCGCGTACATGGCAGATAAGCCTGATCAGTACCTTCATCTTACTCACTCCTTTACTCAGCATTTTTCGTACAATCTTCGCACTTCTAGAGTTTCGTTTCGCATTTATGAAAATCTCCAGAGTTTATCTCTAGAAGAATTTTGCTTTGCCTGCAAACTTCCATATTGGGGGGTCGCTGAATGAACCACCGACGAAAGAGTGTTCTCTATTTTTAGAGGCCTTTGCTTTGGCGAGGACAGGGGGTTACACAGGCCAGAATAAATAGTATTCAATTTCCCGCCATTCGCTACTTTGCACTTTTCAATGGGAAGTGCATCGCGGGCAAGTAGGATTGTAGTGCACTTTGTGCTCCTGATTTGAGTATCATACACACTGCTTTGGCTGGCGAGAAGCGTAATAACTTGGGTGTTATTGTAGCACGTAGATTGCAACGAAATGCAAATGATTGTGATTTATATGGAGGGATTTATGCTTCACGCGTAGCTGCACACTTGAGGATCCCTCCGAGGCTCAATGACACCTTTATGCCTTACAAGTACTTGAACTTTTCTGCTATGCATGCACATAGGTTTCTAAAGTCAAACTCACGCACTTATGAGTATAATTTGGTTTTTAACAAGTATGACTCTGTATATGTGCTTTTGCCTGCACCTCCTCTCTTTGATTTTCATCCTAAGGGAAGACATTCTTTGTCAAAGAGCGAGGCGAAAGAGTACAACGCAGAAATTGAGGCTGCCCGTCAGGCTGAGGAAGCTGCTTAGCACGCTTCTTTGAGCTACCACTTTGATTATTATCCTGGACAGGGTTGGCAGTAAACCAAGCTAGGCCAAAAGCCTAAGCTTGGGGGAGTATGTATTTCGCACCAACATTTTATTCATGCTTATGTATTTCACTTTAGTTGTCGGTGCTCATACTTTTTCATTGTAGTATCCATGTTAGATTTATTTTCTTGCTTTCTTCTTGTGTGTTTGAAAAACTTTGAGAAAATCCAAAAAAATTAGTTAGTTTCTTTTTGGTTTTTGTTTTCCAGTTTATTTAGTTGTAGCCTTTAAGAAAATCGAAAACCCAAAAAGATTTCTCGTTTCTTCTTTTGTTTGTTGGGAGCTTTCCCATGTAAATAGTTTTTCTCTCTTTAAATTGCCTTCTTCCAGAAAAACCAAAAACTCCAAAAATATTTTAGTGTGTTTCTCTAAAATTCTTTTCTTTTAGTTGAGTTCTTATAAGCAGAAGACTGCGATGAAAAATGATGAGTGGCTCTCACATGCTTTACTGATGACTTAATAGAGAGTCCATTTTACCTTGTCTTCTCCTTTGTATTAAAATGTTGCAGATTCCATCTTAGTCCATGGCACCCTTGCACTATTATTATTTTCATACCATTCGATCGTGCAAGTGAAAGGCAATAATGACGACAATTTGGTGGAGTGACCGTGGCAAAGAAAGGCGGGTATGAACTCAACTTGTTCTTGTCTTTATGAATGTGTTTAGATTGATATCCATGATTCAGCATATTATGATCAAACATGTTTGTGATGACAATTAGAGATTATAGGTGTTCATGCCATGCTTAAGTAGCTAGGAGTTGATAATGATTTACCTTGGATGTCAACATACACTTAAAATGATTGTGATGTGGTATGGTGGTATGGTATCCTCCTCTGAATGATTCAAGTGGCTTGACTTGGCACATGTTCATGCATCTAGTTGAATAAAAACCAACATAGCCTCTATGATATTTATGTTCATGGTACTCATATCCTACTCATGCTAGTACTCAATGTTGATTGTGCATAATGTATGTTCATGACCATACTCGCTCTCTAGCGGGTCGCTTCCCAATCTTATTGCTAGCCTTCACCTGTACTAAGCTGGAATACTGCTTGTGCATCAAAATCCTTAAACCCGAGTTATTCTAGATGAGTCCACCATATCAACCTATATGCCGTATTACCCTGCTGTTCCAAGTAAATTTGTATGTGCCATCTCTAAAAACCTTCAAATGAACATCTGTTTTGTGTGCCTGGACCGCTCATGGAGTGATAGGGGGAAGTCAATATCTTCTATGCTAAGTGAGTTATTCTCAGATGAGTGTTTATTTAATTGTCATCGCATGAGAAAACGGCGGTATTCGGGATTCCCAGTTCCAAAAACTAAACTTGAAATTATTTAAACAAACTCTTATAAACCGTAAGTAGAATGAAGGGAAGACGATTTCCAATCTACCTCGGACTACGAAAACGTGAAGAGAAAGTAAACTTTACTTTTATCTCTTGGGAACCGCCACTAATTTCTTTAGCATGGAAGATATCAAAAGATCTCGGTCGTAACATTGACAGGAAGGGCATGACACCCAAAATAAAATTTTATATCTGTTTTAAAAACTTGAGCTCTGGCACCTCTGCAAATCCCTGCTTCCCTCTGCGAAGGGCCTGTCTATTTACTTTTATGTTGAGTCATCACCTTCTCAAACAAGCACCAGACCTGAGAGCATTATTGTCATCATCATGCATTGTGTGCGGTTAGTCGTTGAATGCATCATGACTGGATCTTTGTTGCCATGAATTACAATGTTTAGTCATTGCTTGAACTTTGGAGGTGCTCTGCATTTATGTTTTGCGGTCTCAGAAAGGGCTAGCGAGATACCATCATTGTCATATTATATCATGATTGTTTTGACAAAGTGTTGGCATTCGAGTTATTCTATTATTGCTCTCTAGTTGTTTATGTCATTGATATGAATGAATATAGTTTCTAAGAGTTATCATGAATATGGTTAGTCATAATCTTTGCTGAAAACTTGGATGATGTTTGAGCACAATCATAAGCACAAGAACAAAAAGAGTTTGTAAAAGTTTTTCTTTTTCACAGTCAGTTTGTCAACTGAATTGCTTGAGGACAAGCAATGATTTAAGTTTGGGGGAATTGATACGTCTCTGTCGTATCTACTTTTCCAAACACTTTTGCTCTTGTTTTGGACTCTAATTTGCATGATTTGAATGGAACTAACCCAGACTGATGTTGTTTTCAGCAGAATTGCCATGGTGTTGTTTTTGTGTAGAAATCAAAGTTCTCAGAATGGGCTGAAACTTTCCAGAGAATTTTTATGGAATTAATAAGGAATATTGGAGCAAAGAACAACCGGAGAGGGGCACCAGGGTGGACACACAGCACCTGGGCACGCCCCTCCTGGGGCTCGCCCTGGTGTTGTGTGAGCCCCTGGTGGCCCATCTTACCCTATCTCCAATCGTATAAATTCACATTCATGGAGAAAAACATCAGGAAGGAAGAATTATCATGTTTCACGAGACGGAGCCGCCGCCACGTCCTGTTCTTCATCGGGAGGCCAGATCTGGAGCCCGTTTGGGGCTCCAGAGAGGGGAATCTTCGATCTTCGTCATCACCAACCTTTCTTCATCACCAATTCCATGATGCTCCCCACCGGGAGTGAGTAATCTCTTCGTAGGCTCGCTGGTCAGTGTAGGGGTTGGATGAGATCGATCATGTAATCAAGTTAGTTTTGTTAGGGCTTGATCCCTAGTATCCACTATGTTCTGAGATTGATGTTGCTATGACTTTGCTATGCTTAATGCTTGTCACTAGGGCCCGAGTGCCATGGTTTCAGATCTGAACCGTTTATGTTTTCACCAATATATTTGTGTTTTAGATCCGATCTTGCAAGTTGTATGCACCTGCTATTTTTTATGATCAGCGTACCCAGGGTGACAATAACTAGGATTCTTTCCGGTGATTACCGTAGTTTGAGGAGTTCATGTATTCACTATGTGTTAATGCTTTGTTCCAGTTCTCTATTAAAAGGAGGCCTTAATACCCCTTAGTTTCCTTATGGACCCTGCTGCCACGGGAGGATAGGACAAAAGATGTCATGCAAGTTCTTTTCCATAAGCACGTATGACTATTTACGGAATACATGCCTACATTGTATTGATGAACTGGACCTAGTTCTGCGTCGCCCTAGGTTATAACTGATATATGATCGATATCATCCAACACATACCCAACATCACCGATCCAGTGCCTACGAGTTTCCACATATTGATACTTGCTAAGTTACTACTATTGCCGTTGTTGTCACTTTTACTACAAGTTACTACTGCTACTGTTACCGTTACTATTGCTGCTACCGTTACTTGTTAACAAACCATCATATTACTTTGCTACTTATCACTTTGCTACAGATATTTGTCTTCCAGGTGTGGTTGAACTGACAACTCAACTGCTAATACTTCCAAGTACTCTTTGGCTCCCCTTGTGTCGAATCAATAAATTTGGGTTGAATATTCTACCCTCGAAAATTGGTGCGATCCCCTATACTTGTGGGATATCAATTATGCATATTGTATGTTCATGACCATATCTTCTCTCTGGCTGGTCGCTTCCCAATCTTATTGCTAGCCTTCACCTGTACTAAGCGGGAATTCTGCTTGTGCATCAAAACCCTTAGACATAAGTTGTTCCAGATGAGTCCACCATATCTACCTATATGCGGTATTACCCTGCCGTCCCAAGTAAATTTGCATGTGCCACCTCTAAATTATTCAAATGAACATCTGTTTTGTGTGTTTGGACCGCTCATGGAGCGACAGGGGGAAGTCAATATCTTCGATGCTAAATGAGTTATTCTCAGACGAGTGTTTATTCACTTGTCATCGCACGAGAAAAGGGCGGTAATCGGGATTCCCAATTCCAAATCTAAACTTGCAATTATTTAAACAAACTCTTATGAACCGTAAGTGGAATGAAGGGCAAACGATTTCCAATCTGCCTCAGACTATGAAAAGGTGAAGGGGAAGTAAACTTTACTTTTATCGCTTGCGAACCGCCACTAATTTGTTTAGCATGGAAGATGTTGAAAGATCTCAGTCGTAACGTTGACAGGAAGGGCATGCCACCCAAAATTAAATTTTATCTGTTTTAAAACTTTGAGCTCTGGCACCTCTGCAAATCCATGCTTCCCTCTGTGAAGGTCCTATCTATTTACTTTTACTGTTGAGTCATCACCTTCTCGAACAAGCACCAGACTGGAGAGCACTATTGTCATTTTCATGCATTGTGTGTGGTTAATCGTTGAGTGCGTCATGACTGGATCTTTGTTGCCATGAATTACAATGTTTAGTCGCTGCTTGAACTTTGGAGGTGCTCTGCATTTATGTTTTGCGGTCTCAGAAAGGGCTAGCGAGATACCATCATTGTCATGTTATATCATGATTGTTTTGACAAAGTGTTGGCATTTGAGATACTTTATTATTGCTCGCTAGATGGTTATGCCATGGATATGAATGAATATGATTTCTAAGAGTTATCATGAATGTGGTTAGTCATAATCTTTGCTGAAAACTTGGATGCTATTTAAGCATAATCATAATCACAAGAACAAGAAGAGTTTGTAAAAGTTTTTCTTTATCACTGTCACTTTGCCAACTAAATTGCTTAAGGACAAGCAATGAGTTAAGCTTGGGGGAGTTGATACGTCTCCTTCGTATCTACTTTTCCAAACACTTTTGCTCTTCTTTTGGACTCTAATTTGCATGATTTGAATGGAACTAACCCGGACTGACGTTGTTTTCAGCAGAATTGCCATGGTGTTGTTTTTGTGCAGAAATCAAAGTTCTCAGAATGAGCTGAAAGTTTCTTGAGAATTTTTATGGAATTAATGAGGAATATTGGAGCAAAGAACTACTGGAGAGGGGCACTAGGGTGGCCACATGGCACCTGGGCGTGCCCCCCGGGGTGCGCCCCTGGTAGCCCATCTGGCCCAACTTCCAAGCCTATAAAATCACATTATCCCAGAAAAAAATGAAGGAGAAAGAATTATCGCGTTTCACGAGACGGAGCCTCCGCCACCTCCTGTTCTTCATCGGGAGGACAGATCTGGAGCCAACCTCTCTTCATCGCCAATTCCATGATGCTCCTCACCGGGAGTGAGTAATTCCTTCGTAGGCTTGCTGGTTGGTGATGGGTTGGATGAGATCGATCATGTAATCGAGTTAGTTTTGTTAGGGCTTGATCCCTAGTATCCACTATGTTCTGAGATTGATGTTGCTATAACTTTGCTATGCTTAATGCTTGTCACTAGGGCCTAAGTGCCATGATTTCAGATCTGAACCATTTATGTTTTCACCAATATATTTGTATTTTAGATCCGATATTGCAAGTTGTATGCACCTGCTATGTGTTATGATCCGCATCCCCCAGGGTGACAATAACTGGGATTCTTTCTGGTGATTACCGTAGTTTGAGGAGTTCATGTATTCACTATGTGTTAATGCTTTGTTCCAGTTCTCTATTGAAAGGAGGCCTTAATATCCCTTAGTTTCCTTATGGACCCCGCTGCCACGGGAGGGTAGGACAAAAGATGTCATGAAAGTTCTTTTCCATAAGCACGTATGACTATTTACGGAATACATGCCTACATTATATTGACGAACTGGAGCTACTTCTGTGTCACCCTAAGTTATGACTGATACATGATCGATATCATCCAACACACGTTCATCATTACCGATCTAGTGCCTATGAGTTTCCACATACTGCTGTTTGCTAAGTTACTACTGTTGCCGCTACTGTTGCACTTGCTACAAATCTGCTACTGTCACCGTTACTATTACTACTGCTACTTTGGTTACTTGCTATCAAACTATCATATTATCTTGCTACTAATCACTTTGCTACAGATATTTAGTCTCCAGGTGTGGTTGAATTGACAACTCAACTGCTAATACTTCCACGTACTCTTTGGCTCCCCTTGTGTCGAATCAATAAATTTGGGTTGAATACTCTACCCTCGAAAACTGTTGCGATCCCCTATACTTGTGGGTTATCATCGATCTATGTGATTATACAACTACCAATGTCAACTGATCACAAACTTCTACCATGAGCTAGCTGCTGTTTTATCTAAGGCCAAACCCATGATCGCATAGTTACACCTCAGGAGGCGCGACATGGGGCGCCCCAATCTGTTCTCGAGCCAAACTCTAAGCCGAACTGTACCAGTACTGCTGGAATGCTCAGCAGTGGCGGGCGAGGCTCTCAGAGGGGCCCGCCACTACTCTCCTGCCACTGGTAACATGGCATCAGTGGCGGGCGCTCTGCCCGCCACAGATAGGACTATAACAGTGGCGGTCATTACAAACAGCCCGCCACTGACGTCGGTCTCGTAGCAGTGGCGGGCATTAGTATCAATGGCGGGCAAAAATATGTGCCCGTCACTGGCAATCGTTTTGCAGTGGCTGGTGTAAATTTATTCTGCCTGCCACTGGTAGCTATTTATAGTTTAAAAAAATAGACCACAAAAAATATGCCACAATTTATTGTACAGTATACAATCGCCACAATACAAAGAAAATACACCACAATATGCTGTACAGTATACAATCATCATAATACAAAGAAAATACAATAAAACGATGTCAGCCACTACACAGAGGCCTAGAATTGCAGTGCCGGCAGCGTAGATCCGGTGAACATGGACGACGGCGTCAGCAACTGCACAACCACCGGCGACAGAGGAGCCCAACCTCTTCAGCGATTAACTCGTGCCGCACTCGTCCCAGGTCGACGGCTGGAAGAACATGTGGATGTGCTGCTCCTCGATCTGCTAGGAGCCACCGCTCCTTGATCCGCTTGATGCCGCCGCTCGAGATTCCGATGGCTGTGCTCGTCCATGGAGGGAGGCTGCGTGCTGCTCCGAATAAAACGAGAAAGTAAGGCAGGGGATCGGGGACAGAAGAAAGAAGAGGAGAGGAGAAGATCTGGATCGAGTGAAGGAAGATCTCACCGCTGCGAGTTCATGGAGGGAGACGGAGGAGGGTATCCCTGACCGCTGCCAGCGACCAGCTGCGGGTAGGGTTCGCCTCCTCCTCCATCTGGTCGCCGTCCCCATCAATCTTGTGGTAGATGGGCCACCGCCATCGCTAGGTGGTGGAGGGTGGAGGCGGAGGAAGGGGGAGGGTAGCTCGAGAAAGAGAGAGATAGAGAGATAGATCGATGGCCAGAAGGATGGGAGGAAGAGAGAAATGGACGTCCGAGATGGCGATCCGTGGGAGGCATGGTTCAACCAATTAAAATGCATCATTTCAACCACGCAGGATCGCCCAAGTACCAGTGGCGGGTATTTTCTAGGGCCTGCCACTGCTATCTTTTTTCACTTTTTTGCAATTTTTTTGTAAAAAATTGTAGCGGGGGGTTGCCTGCCCCCCCGCACCCCCCGGGGAAAATATGAATAAGAAAAGGGTTATGTTCCCCACATGAGAGATCGACCCAAGACCCCCGTCACCGACATGTAGGTTATTGTTATTTTATTCTAAGAAAGCCCAACTAATAGATCATTGGATCAAGTTAATACTACACATTATATTTATATTTAGTAGTATGTTGTACCATAAAAAGTCTCTTCTAGAAAACTTATTATGCTACAAGCATGTGAGACCAACATAATGACACCTATTATTCGTGTGCACCAAAATGTAGCCCAACTAATAGACAGGGTTTATTTGCGTCACGCACAAGATTAACAGTGGATCCTATACCACACGTAATGCGCGGAATAGCCACCAATCGACTGGCCCCCACCACCCCACGGGGCAACCGCAATGAGCCGGCCCATGTAGGCACCCCAGTAATGATTTTTCTGGTTTTGGGAAGCTTCCGCGCAGTTTTTTTCTTCCCCTGTTTTCTTTACCAGTTTCACTAGTTTTCTTTTTTTATTATTTTTAATTAATGAATATTTCTAAAAATTCATGCACATTTTTTAAATTCATGGACATTTTTAAAATTGGTGAACATTCTTTGATTCCCAATCTTTCTTTAATTTGCAAACATTTTTTTAAAATTCAAAAATATTTTTTAATTTATTAAATTTTAAAAAGAAATTCAAATGCATGAATATTTTTTATAATTTTGGAACATTTTTTAAATTCAGGAACAATTTTTAAAATGCAAGATGTTTTTTTATACATGACATTTTTGAAATTCTGAAACATTTTTTGAAATTCACGAACTTTTTAAGAATTTCATAAATGTTTTTTATAATTTGTTGAACATTTTTTTAAATAGCTGCAGTAGCCGGTTTTTTAGGAAAAAACCTGCTCAAAAACCAGGTCGCCCAGCTTAGTCAGTTGCTCCATGCCAACGATCGTGAAAAAAATCAGCGAACCGATAAGTGGGCTGGCCCAATAACGTGCACCACCGTGCGCATTTGCTGGCTCAGGAGGACTCAAGATTAAGAGAGCTCCTGTACGGCGCCTTCTGCGCCCTGGAACGAATTGGCGCTCACGCACGCCCGAGTGGGCCGCGGCCCAGCAACGCGCTTTGCTTCCTCCGCTCGCGGTTCCAGTTGCACGCCCGCTCGCTCGCTCAGCCACAATTTTTTTTTCGTAATTTTTTGGAATTGGCCTGGTCAAAAAAACCGGCCTGTTTTTTTAATACTTATGGAAAAAATTGTGAAATAAAAAAAGTTCATCCATTTGGAGAAAAAGAAATGTTATCATCAAATTCGAAAAAAAGTTCATACATTTAGCAAAAAGTTACAAACTGAAAAAAGTTCATCAATATTGGAAAAAAAGTTCATCAATTCTGACAAAAATCACAAAAATTTGAAAAGTTCATCCTTTTATAAAAATAGTTCATTAATTTTCTAATAAGTTCACAAATTTTGAAAAAAGTTCGGTAATTTTGAAAAAAAATTCATCCAAAATTGAAGAAAGTTCATTGATTTTGAAAAATAATTCACAAATGTAGGAAAAGTTCACGAATTTAAAATAGTGTTCATCAATTTTTTTAAATGTTCACAAATTCGAAAAAAAGTTCACAAATTCAAAAAAAGTTCATCAAATTTGAAAATTGTTCATTGATTTTGAAAAAAGTTCACGGATTTTGAAAAAATCAGGAATTGAAGAAAGGAAAAGAAAAAGGAAAGCTAAAGAAGGAAAAGGAAAGAAAAATGAAAACATAAAAGGAAAAAGAAAGGAAAGGAAAGAAAAGAAACGAAAAGAAAGTAGAAATAGAGGAAAAGGGAGAAGCGAACATGAATGGGCGTGGAAGTTGGGTGGTTATTGGAGTTTGTCGAGTACAAGAGGTCTTTAGTTCGACTCATCACGCAAGCGTTTTTGCAGATTTCGCAGTTTTAACAAAAAAAAAGAAGCTAAAACGGGCCGGCCCAACTCGCAGTAGGGGTGTGCGCCGGTTTGCCATTAACACAGTAACGGGCGCAGCAGGCGCCGAATAGGAAATCGCCAAGATTAATGCCGCCAATTGACCTGCATCCACATAAAACTGGGCCATCCCTACATGTCGATCTCGGATCTGTATCTCATGTAGCAATTAATTAGATGACACAAGTCACTATGTAGCATAGTGGATTGGAAAAATTAATTAAGCACACGCTAGAAAAAAAATAGGAGTAAAGTATACCTTTTTATTAGCTAGTTGCGCGGGTGTCCTCAAACATTTAACTCTCTAATGCTGCAATATTCTACAATTTACCCTATTTAACAAAAAATGGTATATATTCTGACAGTTTGGACCCACTTGTTAGATTCATGTGGCAGTTGATTAGAACTTGGGACGCCACTCGGCTCCACAATCCAACAAATTTTGAAAAATAATCACAAAAAAATCATGTCTCACTCATCATAACTCAAAATTGAGCGATGCATGTTGCATAATTTTGCTTTTTTGAAATTGTAATACTTTCAATTATGATATTGTATTAAAATGCATGTATTAAATATTGTAGCTACCTTAAATACAATTTAACTACAATTTCGAAACTCAAAATAAAAATAAAAATGTATAATATAATTTAGATCGCCATTCAACAAAGTTCCACAACAAGCGCCACTTAATTTGGAGTTAAGATGGACTGTAGTTTCTCTTGCAAAACACAAATTAAAGTGTCACACTTTTCGAAGAAATTTTCAACATTATTTCTTGTAGCATATTACACTACACATGTTAATATTTTCCACCTTTTTGGTTGAGATATTTTTGTGGGACTTTGGAGAAGCAGCTCAACACGACACGAGATAGACGTCCGCACACAGCTAGCACACCAGCAGACCAGATTATATTAATTTACAGAGTGTTTCCCAAACAAAATGTACGGGCGAATGCAGAACAACTACTCGTTTATTATCACCATCAATTGCACGCTCGGTACAATAAGCACAAGGTACACTCATTAACCAAGTACCCACTAGTTAAAAAGGGAGAAGAGAAATAGAGGAAGATAATAAAAAGGAAAAGAACAGAGGTAGCTAGCTAGGAGAAGCTTGAGGTTAAGGTCGACCTTCCTCGGCTGTTGCTGCTTGTTGCTGCCGGCGTCGGCGACGTGGGGGTACCCCTGGTGGCGGCAGGAGTGCGAGACCTGGATGGGGTACATGGGTCTGGTGGTTGGGCATGGCATCAGCAGCCGAGTCGATGGTGTAGATGGGGTTGATGTAGAGGTGCGAGTTCCAGCCAATGTTCCTCTCCTTCTTGTGCGCGTTCTGGTGCCCCCCTAGCGCCTGCGACTTGAGGAACTTCTTGTTGCAGAACAGGCAAGGGAACAGCCTCACACCACCACGGCCGCCATTGCCATTGCCACCGTCTGGTGAAGCAGCAGGAGGAGATGACGGCCACGCCCGCCATGGTGTGTGGGCGAGGGTCAGCGACAGGTCGATGGCGGGAGGTGGTGGAGCCGCCATTGTTTAGAGATCAAAGGAGAAGGCTTTCAATTCAGACTGGTCTGGCTCTTGGTGCTGTTCAGCTAATTCTGCAAAGCAAGTCTTACTAGTACTAGGTAGCTGCTGTTGAGGTGAGCTCTGCCTGGGTGGGTGTGTGTGTGTTTATAGGACGAGGCATAAAAGGGAAGCAGAATCTGGGAGAGCTGCATTATTGCGAGGATGGGGTCCCCATGGCTGCGGAGGAACACCACAGCCAAGTTTGGTGCCTACTGCTGCTCTCCCCCTGAAGGAACTAAACAAGCAACACTGCTACAGAGATCACATATACTACTAGTTATCAATATCATGTATGTGTTTGTGGTTGTTGTTGGGTTTTTTTTTTCCGGAAAGTATGTGTTTGTTGTTGTTGTGGGCTATTTTGGAATATGACCATCCTTATCTGCAAGCAAAAAAAGGGTTATGATTTCATATTATTGACTACAAGAAATGCAATACAGTGCATATCCACTCTAGATTATTGGAGCATCAGGAGAGATGACAGCATAGTAGATATTTGAAAGACCGGGGGGAACTTGTTTGATATTTCGTTTTTGAGAAATCACTGGGGGAGGAGTTCCTCCACCTGAATATATTAATCAAAGTGGCCATATGCCAAGAGAGTGATCCAGTTTATAATGAAAACCGCATCGAAAACCTGAAGAAGTTGACCCCATTTATGAGGGAAATTGGGCCGAAAACCATACAAGTAACAAGTTTAAAATAAGATGAGAAGAAATGGATGCCCATGAGAAGGCATGACCTAGCTAGCAGACAGAAAGACCATCACCATGAGAGGCATAAGTAGATGGTGGGTGCCGTCGAGGGATCACAATACCAAAACTTTACAAACAGCCTAATGGACCGCACCGGCGTGCGTACCAAACCCCTCTGTGCAGCACATGAGCAGCCACAATCAACGAGTGCCAAATTTAACACGAACCTTGACTGGGAGCTCGCCGTCAGTGAGCAAAGGTGAACCCAGACAACACCAAGAGCACCAAGCACGCCGCAACACAACATCAGCCATGGGAGGGTCTTGAGCATGCACAACGACAGGACGTCCCACCACACGATGGGCAGGGGGCAGGTGGATGGCACCTCCACAACACCAAGCGGTGTTGTTGCCAGACCACATGACACACCACCATCGACCCCAAGCCGGTCGCACCACCACCACTGACATCCCCACAGCGATCAACTACCCAACAAAACAACATGGCCGACTTCTCGATGATACATTCAAGAAGGGGTGCGACGCACGGTTGCGCCGCCATCATCGGAACACTGTAAACCTGGAAGTAGAGTTTCCTCCGAAGTCGAGCATAGGATGGCGAAATCAACATTTCAACAACGCCTCCAAGAAGGTTAGCGGCACCCAGAGGCGTCACCATCGTCAGCTCTGGGCAGAGCATGGCTTTCGCCGAGTTGAACATACACACACCCTAGGCACAGATTGTCTGAGGTAGACTGCAAACCTGCACCACCATGAACCTTTGGGCCATTGCAGCCCCGACGCCACACGGGACCCAATTCGGACAGCTCCAAGTTATATCCGGCCCGATCCGATGCACACCTGCCGTGCATGCCAGATCCGAGCAATCCGAGGCAGCACCAAACCACACCACCACCCCCACACCGCACCACCTCCCCCGCTCCTGCAGACACCAAGGCAGGCCAGCCCTGACCCCAGCTAGCAGGAGCAGATCTGACCACAGCCTACTGGATCGAAGAACGCAGCACAAGGCGCCACTCCCAACCAAGCATACCAATGAGGGAACAGCGGAGCTCCTCCCAAGCCAAAGCCCATCACGAGCCCCTGTAGGCGTAGATCTAGGTGCACCGCCGGCGCAACCACACGGCCGCGCCGCCCCACGGCGCTACCGTAGACAGGGCGCCAGATCGACGCATCCCGGTGCATACCCGTGCTTTTGTGACGCCCATGCGCTAAGCACCGCCCCGAGCTCAATCCCCAGCTCGCGCGCGACGCACCACCGAGCAGCGCCGCCCGCGCTGCCTCGCCGCGCCGCCTCGAGGTACCTCTGAAGCAACCAGCCCGTGGCGCAGTGCCCCTAGCGGGAGGAGGAAAGGGCCCCACCACCACCGAGCCACGCGAGCTTTGCCCGTCGACGCCTGCCGGTGGCGGTGAGGGGAGGAGGGTCAGCAGTGCGTGGTGCTGGCAGTGGCTAGGGTTCACTCTTGGCCGCCGCGGGAGCGACTAAGGAGCATGGACCACTTCTTGGTGTAGATCCTATAAGAGCATCTCTAGCCCTTCCCCCAAATCTCTATAACGCCCTACTGCTTTTTTGATGAGTTAACACTCTGAATAGATTTAGCTCCAAGAAACTTTTTGTCTCTAACGTTACATTTCTGGTAGGCTGAAGTTTCAGCCGCCACCCACCGCCACACAAGTCCTCCATCACGGCACCTCCATGTGCCTTCTCGTTGGCAGCCCCATGGCTCGCCTTTGCCACCCTCCACACCGACACGCCGCTGCTCTCCACCTCAGAGCTCCCGCTTCCATTGTCGGCACCCTCCACCCCCACCGAGAGGGGTTCGCTGTGAAGGGATGCAACTGGAGAAAATAGTGCAAGTCCCTTGATGAAGTGTACTACGGTAGTTTGATTACTTGCATATGGAGTGGCAACTGACATTATTGATGAGTACATTTGCATTTGGGAAGATACCATCCTGGAGTGTGTGAATAGTTTCACAAAAGCTGTGATTGAGATCTTTGGACTCGAGAACTTGAGGGCACCCAATGATGAAGACATTTCAAGACTGGCGGCTATAGTTGAAGCAAGTGGCTAGCCATGGATTCTTGGATCCAGTGATTGTATGCATTGGACATGGAAGAACTGTCATGTTGCATGGCATGTGTAGTAGAGAGGGCATTGCCCTGATCCAACAATCATTGTTGAAGCAGTCGCATCAGAAGATCTATGGATCTAGCATTCATACTTTGGGGTGCCTGACTCTCACAATGACCGTAATGTCCTGTAGAGATCTCCTCTATTCCGGAGGCTTGCTGCCGGCCAAGCTCCACCTTGCATCTATGTTGTCAATGGTCACAACTACAACACAGGCTACTACCTTGCACATAGCATCTAACCCCCACGGGTCACATTTGTTAAGACAATTCAATGGCAGCAAGGCAACAAGAGATCTCACTTTGCAACATGCCAAGAAGCCACGAGAAGTGATGTTGAGAGGGCTTTTGTGGTGCTGCAAGCTCGCTTTGTTATTGTCCGTGACCCTATTGAGTATTGGGACCAAAATGTACCATGGCAGATCATGAAAACATGTGTTATCTTACACACTATGATCATCGAGGATGGGATATGTTAGCCGGAGAACTATGACTTCGACTACAATGGGCTACACGTGGAGCTGGAACATCAACCAAACAAAATCAAGAGACTTCTCGCAGTGCATTGCAAAACTGAGAAGCGAGAAGCTCATAACCAACTCCAAGATGATCTTGTGGAGCACTTGTGGGAAATTCATAGTTCTTGATTCTTGTGCTTTAATCATTTTTTATTTGGGTTATTACTTCATTTGAATCCTATGGTGTGTTTGAATTTCAATATTTAAAATTCAGAATATTGAATTTGAAATGTTGTTGAAATATGTGCATTGGAAATATCATTGAATTAATACATAGGGCAAATGTAGTTGAAATTGGGTTTATGTATGCAAAATGATGGAAGAAATAGCAAAGAAAAAGTATAGAGAGTTAAGTTTGAGAGAAAGACTAGATGCAAGAAAGTTTAAGCCCTAAAAATTTAGATAGTTAAAAGTTCGAGGAGGTAGTTTGGGGAGTGACGGTGGCCCGGATGGTGGGGTCTCTCGCCACGACGTCTCCCAGCCTGGTAGGCTGGGTCGAAGACCCCCATGCCGGTTCACCAGTGGGCCACGTCGAAGCTGCCCATGGCTTATGAAATGAAGGCTCCCGAAGACTTGCCGTATACTCCAAGACATTGGAAGTCGTCTATAGCTCATCCTCTTCGTACATAGCCGACTAGGATGTAACCCTAGACCCTCCGGTATCTATAAAAACCGAGGGGTAGGGCTCGTAGAGGACACACAACAATCTCAGGGTAGATCAATTGTACTTTGTACTCCATTCGAAAGCCATAAAACACAAGCATGATGTAGTGTTTTATCTATCCGAAGAGCCCAAACCTAGGTAAAAACTCATGTCCTTATTACCATTGTCTCTACACCCTTAGTTCGGGACCCCCTACCTAAGATCTATCGGATTTGGCTCCGTCATTGGTGGCCCATGTAGGTCCCTCTAAGAAGTCACCCAATTCTCCTTCCACCACTTGGCCTTTTAAGGCATGTTCATATTAAATTAAATATAAGAGCCTCCTAACAATTAATAGAGCCTTTTATTATTAATTTAACATCACTAGAAACATTTTCCACCTATATATTATTTATCGGTAATACCCGATATTGCCCGATAAACTCCGAAACCCTTCTGGTGATCCCGAAATGCTTCCGGTTCCTCTCAGAACTATTCCGAATATTAACAAAACTATTTCACGTAAAAATCCTCAATACTCTCATCCTAGTAACACTCAACAGATCATGATTACCTTAAGCTTGTGACCGTGTAGGTTGGGTAAACATAGAAATGAATGAAACCCCTTCGTTCAATGACCAATAGCGGAACCGTGGACGTCCATATCGATCCCTATGATTACATGAATGACATTCGAGTGAACCTTTCGTTATCATGTGATATTCCCTATGCTTTGTGATACTTTACAAAACCTGAGGTGAGATGTATCGGTATCCTCTTGAGCCGTACACATGCTCACTATACCGGTCTCCTCGTTGCCGGTTTTGTTCTTCTTTCTCGTTGACGTGTTCCAGCATCCCCGTGACATAGTCACCTGTGTCTGGCTAGACGATGATGGATGCTGTCACACTGAGAGGGCCCTAAGAATATCTCTCCATTGTCGGAGGAGCAAATTCCACTCTCAAGCTATCGAGCCCCTTGTCAAACTTTCTGATGAACCTGTAAGTTGTTGTTATGATCACTGTGTTACAGATGACGTTTGAGCAACCCGACAGTTCACCGTATGGTAAGAAGAGACTACGATACTCTCATGGTCTAAGGAACTAAAACACACATTAACACTCCGTGTTATAGCAATTGACTTGTGACAATATCATCTCAAAGTATAACAAACATGTTTGGGTCGATTCAATATGATTGTTCTTCTAACATCATACTCTCAATGTTATTTTAGGACTATTGTTACACTTGACGATTCCTAAGATCCAGAAAACATGATCACCAACAACACTTGAGCTAGTCTTAGAGGCGATACTAGGAATCTGATTTTACAGTTTATCGTTCTACACGTGCATATGAGTTTTCCACTGAATCGCATATTCCAGGATCATAGGAATTATAGCATAGAATATAATCTCTTAATTATGAACACAGAAATATAATAATACAATATTATTGCCTCTAGGGCATACTTCCAACACATATATATTCATCTGGATATATGTGCCTGGATCTTTCCCCACCACATGTTGGTTGCCAAGTGGAGAATAATAGGATTGGAATAAGGAGAATTTAACTCAACATAGAAGTAAATTTGCAGAAAAGTAAAAGATAGACCCTTCGCAGAGGGAAGTAGAGGTTGTCATGCGCTTTTGAGTTGGATGTCTGAGTTTTTAATGTTAAGGAACATCACTTAAATATTGCCCCTTATGATAGTGGCTTTATTGAGCATTCTGTCGCTTTTATTACTCCACCATCACAAGTTCATATCAAGCTTATTTCCCTTAAAATAAAAGATCACACATATTTAGAGGCAATTTTTATTGCATGCACCGATGACAACTTACTTGAAGGATTTTACTCAATCCATAGGTAGTTATGGTCGACTCTCATGGCGAGAAACTGGGTTTAAGGGTATTTGGATGCACAAGTAGTATCTGTACTTAGTACAGAAATTTTGAATAGCAATGATTATATGCAAGCAACACATGTTGGTGGATCCATCATAATATAACATCTATGTAAATATACATAAACATAACTCATTATGTTGTCTTCCGTGTCCAACATCAACTTATTTGATCAAGTTAGTGTGGGGGCCGTCTCCTGGAAACGAAATTCCAGAATTAACCCCTTGTGTCATTACTAGCTCCAAGATCATTTTAACTGGTGGACACGTCCTTGATACAGATTACAAAGTAATTACAAGAATTGAATACAAGACCATAAAGGTCTAATGGATTACAAAAGTGGTTCTACCAGCGGATGGCGGAAGCGGTTCGCTGATTCTCCAACTCTGGTGGGGCTCCATTCCCAAAGGAATGGCTGACCGGGATAACTCCTAGCTCACGTGGTCGCTATCACTATTTTCCTAAGCTAGCTCTTCTTCCTTCAAGTCAGGATCCTCCAAGCCTGACCAAGTTAATAGCCAGGGACAAGCCAGTGAGTATGTTGAATGTACTCACAAGACATCATGAACAAATGATATAATGAAAGCAGGCAGAATGCACGCAAATAAACTTTTAAACATGTCCAAACATTATTATGGCATCGCATGAGATCAACCAAAGCATGCTATTTACTTAACAAAGATACATGGTTAAAGGTAGATTACTACTCCGTTTCTTAGGATAGAACTAATTTATCTTAACAATGCAACCAAATCTTATGGAATTTCAAACTTGTGGTGGAAATCCAACTTCATCTCAATCATGGATTATGATAAGCAACTCAAACAAGATCAGCTACTTCCTTCGAACATTCCTATCATCAATCAGATAACCGAAGCATAGCATCAAACCATTCCTGCATAGGAAGTAAAGGGTTAGTAAACTTGATATTAGACATTCACACAACAAACATTGATTCTTAGGTGGTAAAACCATCCCAGAAGAATCTTAAATAAATGGCAAAGACGGAAATTCAGGCGATAGACCTCCCAAAGATCGAAAAGGAAAATAACACACAAGCTAGTCAGGTGTCTTCGCGACGCCATGAAAGGTCTTAAATAAATGAAAAAGTGGAAATTCAGGCGGTAGAACCGCCCGGAGATCCATAAGAAAAATAACACACAAGCCATATGGGTGTCTTCGTGATGCCACGAAAGGTCTTGAAAATAAATGCCACAGTCGGGTGTCTGAAGCGACGCCTGATAAACGGCTTATATAAGAAAAGTTAAACACACAAGCATAATCAGTATCCAGGAGGTATAACCTTTCGAGGAGATACTCAACAACGCATATAAGAAAAGGGGTTAGTCCACAATAGCATCAATAATAGTATACATAATAGCATCAATAATAACAATATTCATCAAGTATAAATGATTCAAGATCAAAACCTTGTTTAGTTATTTCCTCCGAAGACAGACACTAAGACCGATACTTGACCCTTCCAAACTGTAGTCCTTAACCGTGGACATGGCTATTTGAATAGGTTTTAAACTCTGCAGAGGTTGCACTCTTTACCCACAAGTAAAGGATTTCTTCTGCCAACACCAGAGTGTTAACGAGAGATTTCCAATTATGATCTTTGGGTTGAAACACACTAGCTTTAATCGTCCAATGCTAGGAATCACCCAAGGCATCGGACAAATAAAACATTAAGTGGGGAGGTCACAACCTCGAATAGCATGAGCAGACGACCATAAATTATAATGTGCACAACTATGGGTGCCCCCCTCTTCGGTCCCAACCGGAAACACTCATGCCCCCATACCAAGTGACCAGCATCACCCAGCATCCCGGAACCATCATGTTGGCCCCTCTGTATGGTGTGTGTACGGAAGGGGTTAGCAACTTACTGAACCATAGCCTACCCGTAGTAGGGACATGTGGTAGCACGGACCAAGTTTGGGGGTTAACGGTAACAAGCCTCGATCTATGGTTGACTTTGGAGGCTTATGTTCCCTGTAGTAGTTTAGCACAAAATATTTTCTTTTAGCAGTATCAAAACAAGGTCACAACCCGGCATGTCCCTACATACCAACATCAACCATTCACGTCACAACGCGATCCCTATTTCACAGTCACTTTTACTTGTGACAGTTTGTTCCTATCCCTGCAAGTTAGCAAAGCAAGTATAAGCATGTATAGCACAAGGCAATGACACATCCACATATGTTCCATGCTTATCTACTGAGATCACGATCGGGGCTATACAAACATGTTAAGAATAACACTATGCATATCACTTATTACATGGTCATTCAGTTATCATCGTAAGCATGTCAAACTTCACAGCAAAGCAACCAACCACACAATCATCATATCAAAAGTTCAGGATGCTTGCCGTGAGTATTTAGAAGAGTTGGGTATACTCCACAAGCTTTGGAAAATTAATTTTCCCTCCTTTTTCCTATTTTCAAAAATATGCAAAAACCACATAAATTCAAAAAAGTATATAAAAGTGTTTTATAAATTTTTGAAATAAATACTGATCATTTAAATAAAGAATTCTAGAAAAAGAATCAATTAAAAAGGAGTTATAGATTAAAATTTATTAAGGTTTCAATATCAGGGGCCTTTCTATAATTATAATAACTGCATTCAGGTCCTCAGTAGTTAAAACAAAAAACATTTTTAATGAAATACGCTTTATGAAAGTGAACACATACTCTGCAAAAAGGCGTCTCCACTTAAGACGGCTTGGTGTGACCTGGGACTCGCTGACAGTGGGTTCCACTTGGCCCACTGTTCAGGTTTGACCCCTGTCTAGATCGATGGGCTGACCCCTGGGAGTCGCTTTTACGTCTTCAATGTATCTATAATTTTTGATTGTTTCATGCTATTATATTATCAATCTTATATACTTTTTATGTAATTTTATATCATTTTTGGGGACTAACCTATTAACTCAGTGCCCAGTGCTGTTTTTTGCTTGTTTTTGGCTTTTTAGAAAATCAATACCAAACGAAGTCCAAACACGATGAAAATTTACGATGATTATTTTTGGACCAGAAGAGACCCTAGAAGGTTCGGGAGGAGGCCAGAAGCCTTAGGGGAGAGCCACGAGTTCACAGGGCGCGCCCAAGGGGGTAGGCACGCCCCCAGAGCTTGTGACTCCCATGCAACTCCGTTTGACCTAATTCCACCTCTATATATTCTCAAATATCCCCAAACCAATAGAGAGCCACCCGAAAAAACTTTTCCGCCGCTGCAAGCTTCTATTCTTTTGTGATCCCATCTGGAGGCCTTCTCTGGTAATCTGCCGGAGGGGGAATCGATCACTGAGGGCCTCTACATCAACCTTCCTGCCCTTTCGATGATGTGTGAGTAGTCTACCACAGACCTATGGGTCCATAGTTATTAGCTAGATGGCTTCTTGTTTCTCTCCATTCTTCAATACAATGTTCTCCTTGATCCTCTCGGAGTTCTATCCAATGTAATCTTCTTTTGCGGTGTGTTTGTTGGGATCTGATGAATTGTGGGGTTATGATCAGATTATTCATTGAAAGTAATTGAGTCTTTTCTGAACTTTATTATGCATGATTGTTATATCTTTGTATTTCTCTCCGATCTATCTGTTTGGTTTGGCCAACTAGATTGATTGATCTTCAGCGGGAGAGGTGCTTTGTAGTGGGTTCAATCTTGCGGTGTCCTCACCTCAGGACAGAAGGGGTAGCGAGGCACGTATTTGTATTGCTGCCACTAAGGGTAAAATGACGGGGTTCAATCATATTGCTTGGTTTTATTCTATCTACGTTATGTCATCATACCTCATGCATTACACTGTTTGTCATGAACATAATACGTCGAGAGGCAAGCATAGAAGCACTCTCGAAGTGGAGTAATAGTAGTAGATGCAGAATTATTTCAGTCTACTTGTCGCGGACATAATGCCTATATACATGATCATTACCATGAATAACATCATAACTATGCGCTTTTCTATCAATTGCCCAACAGTAATTTGTGTACCCACCGTATGCTATCTTAATGAGAGAGAAGCCTCTAGTGAATACTGTGGCCCCCGGGTCTACTTTTATCATATTACTAAAACCTTATTTACCTTGCTGCAATTTTACTTCTTTTATATTACTTTGCAATTTAACTATCTATCACTATTAGATTTAATCCTAGCAAGTAATGAGTTCAAGGGGATTGATAACCCTCTTGCCCGTGTTGGGTGCAAGTATTTGCTCTTGTGCATGTAGGTGTTGTTGATGAGTGTTTGTGTGATTCTCCTACTAGTTCGATAACCTTGGTTCTCACTGAGGGAAATACTTATTGCTTCACCCTTCCTCTTCGAGGAAAATCCCAACGCAGCTCACAAGTAGCAGTCACTGACAGTGGGTCCCACAGGGGCGGCCTCGGCCAGCGTCAATTGGCGATGCACGGCGGTGCCCCTCAGGGTGCTGACAATATGGTAGTGCTCAGGAGGTCAAGGCAATCCTAAGAATGTAGGAGCTGGTCCTTAGGGTGGACGGAGTTGCCAGTGAAGCTGGCTCTGGTGGACAGCGGGGTTGCCATAAGAGGGCTTTTGCCCATGGCATATCTGTCATAGAATTGAAGAGCTACTCGAGCTTGCGAAAGCCATGGGAGTCTACCGGTGTGAGAATTTTGGAAATGGAGGCATGAAGGTGTCGGAATCGACCGGAAGGCAGCGGCGGCCGTTGCTGCCGGAGATGGAGAAGATGACCTCCTCTGGGTACATTTGTTTCTTTGCAAGGTTCCTAGTGGAGGAGGGATGGATGCTGAGGATCTAGGGCAAGCTTGGATGGCCTTTTATAGCACGGGAGCGTTGGTCCCGTGGTCTTTAGAAAAGAGACACGACGACAGCCACCATTGATGGCAAGCCGTGGTCGGTGGCGAGGTCAGTCGGATTCGGATGAGCTCAGGTGGTTGGGAGTTAATGGTGTGGTGCGCTGGTTGGCTCAGAGGGGCTCCAGGTGGCTCGGGCGGCGCCGTCCCCGAGTTGACTACGGCGGCGGATGGTGCAGGGCGGCGCTGGTCGGTGGTGGACGATGCTAGAGGATGAGGGAGGTGCCGAGTAGGTGTGGGGCTTTCCCGCAAAGCCTCCTGAGGTGGCTCGTGTGCTGAGGAGGCAGTAGGGTAGTGATAGGGGCTCGGATGCCAGCGGGTGCAAAATGGGCGCTCTGCTTGTGCTCTGGACATGCACGTAGAGTGCTCGACCGAATGCCAGGGTGACCTAGGAAGCTCTTTTGGCTGTGAATTTTGGCAGGTGGATGTTACTAGTGGTGGTAAGGATAGAGGACAAGATGGCTTAGCAAAATGATCAAGTGCCACATGAAGATTCAGAAGGTTGAAATATTCTATCATGCACATAACCTGTTTGACAGAATGATAGGGCTATCTAGGGAATTGTTCTAAATGTGAAACTTGGTAGAATGATGCCTCATTGGATGAAAGTGATGATGGTGGAGTTGTTTTGTCCAAACAAATAACTTGCAAGTGCAAGGTTTTTTGGATTTCAGTTTTGAACCAAAACTTCAGGGAATTATTTGGTGGACTACCAGGTGGCGAATGAAGCTGATATTTTGGATTTAAGGGTTTCTATGGAAGGACTATAAGATGGAATTTTTTTAGAATTGTCCAAGTAAGATAAAATGGGGTTGTAGTTATAGTCTTAAATTGGTCTAGAATTGAAAATTGAATGGCTTGCTCCAAATTTTCAAAAGAGCAAGATGGGTTTTTGCTTAAAAGTAATCTGTAGGCATCACAAAATTTCACCAAAATTTGTGGCATTTTTATAAAAAAAAATTGAAATATTTCTAGTGGAACAGAGGCTATTTAGAGTATGAAAATAGAAATAAAAGTATTCTATTAGGAATATTTTATTTTCATAATAATTCCTACTGAGATCTGAGAAGTAGTAAAGGAATTAGATCAAAATTATTTAGCTCATCTTTGATTTCCAAAAAAATCTATAAGGAGAGGGAATCTGGAAAGAAAGAAAACAGGGAAAAGGGTTTTAAAATGATTAAAAGGTTAATTTAATTGACAAAATTATCCCTGGCAAAATTTTATTTAATAAAACCTTGTATTAAAATTTGGGGTGTTACAACGCCTTCCCCTCCCCCCCCCCTTAAAGAAATCTCGTCCTCGAGATTTGATATGGGTGAAAAAACCATACGCAAATCACAACAAACAAAACAATTATTCACACAAGGCACTATCATATCAATACATTCATGCCATAAGTAGTAGCACAAAAGTCACATGACGCAAACAAGGCACTTCACACTACAACAAACACATTCATGGCCGTCTACGGCCCAAAGGTAAGATCTACAGGGTTTTGCGGAAAGGTTCCTGGTGCTGGGACGCATTCTTTTTTCTGGAGGAAGTGGAGGAAGAGACGGAGAACATGTCCTTCCTGAGTTGGCAAGGGTGGTCTGCTAATGGCGATCTAGGGATTTAGGACAGCAAGGAAATGGAGATAATCCATGAGTTGCTGGGTCAGACGCTCCTGGGCCATCACATATTGAATAAGGTTGGTCAACGCTGGATCTCTTTCTATACGTTTACAACGGAACATTGCTTCTGCTCCGAATGCTGCGCAACTCGGGAAGTAGCAATACTTCCTTCCACTGGCACAGGGTACCGAGAATCAAAGGCGGGTAACTGCTTCATAAGAAGTAACCTCTATGGCCATGCCTGGGATTGGCATGGATCTCCTGATGAAAACGATATACGGAGGGCCTTGGTTTAAATACTGTGGCGGGATTTGCACAACTACCCAGTACTTCGAGGAATCGGGGGTGATCCTCAACTTGTACAAGTCATACTGGGGTTGGTGGGTGGAACTAAGGGTATTGCAGGCAAAATCCCACAAAACCTTAACAAAACTACCAGGATTTGTCTCTCGCATTATTGGGTAAGCTCCTGGGTGGGACATGGAGTGGTCGGATTATGGTAGCTGTGGAAATGGCCAATGGGTGATGATGCTGGATATGAGAATGGCTCTTATATAGCTAGGATGGAAAACATGATGCGGTGCTGATACAACTTGGGTCGGACCTCAATCCCCAAAAGAGAATTGACGTTTCATTGTAGTGGTCAATTAAGTTTCAGTGGTTATGGCAGCTATGGTTTAGGGTCTCAAAACCTATCATGCAAACAATCACGGCACACAAACAAATCACGCAACATCAAGCAATGCACAAGCAAGACATTAACACACAAGCACTTTAACAGTCACACCACAGGTGGACTACTACGACTCTCAAGGTACAGGGTACAGGGTAATACAATAGGGCCACCAAGGGCTCGGCAACTACTCTAGTAGGCTCAGTCCACTTTGTTGACATCTAGCTGGGTGTCCCTAGTAGATGTCAGAACTTCCCCATGCGCTTCAGCTTCAGAGCTAGCTGGGGTAGGAGCGGGAGTCATGCAGCTGTGGTAACGACGGTGTCTCTCACGAGATATCATAGCCACAGTCCCATTGGAGTAGGTCTCCAATAGGGGGCGAAGTTCCTCCGGGTGAACGAATGCATTGCCCGGCTGGACAACAGGGGTAGACCTGGGAGGCTCGATGGGCCTCCCGAATAGCACCACTCGAGTGCTGGAGGCAGGTGCAGCTTCCCTTCTTACAAGGGTCAGGAGGGCAATCATCCTGCGGGCCGCAATCAGATCATTGGTGACCTGATCAAAGAGTTCCTCTTGCGCTCCCAGGTAGCGCACCAGATGCACTAGAGCAGGATCTGACTCCTAGTCTCCATTGGCGACTTGGGTCAGGCTACCATAGTTGTCACGGCTAGGGTAGTAGAAGAAGGGATGGATGTTAACCCTCAGTGATAGGTGCTGGAGTTCAACTAAAGCCTCTCGGGCTGCAAGCTGGATTGTTTGGGGTTCCTCGGAGGTTGTCCTTCCGGTGAACCAATAGGGGCATTCTGATGTGGTGTCTCTCCCATAGATGTGCACCATGGCCCAGAAGTGACGGATGGCATCACTCGTGTGCTCCTGGTACACAGCATTCTCTGGGGGCTCTTCTATGCCAAAGGTGCGACGAGTGAGATTGGCGAGGATGGCTACAAAGTCTCCAAGCTCGACTGCGGTGGTCATGTCGCAAACGATGGCACAGGGCATCTTGGTGGTTTGGGAGTCAAAGCGAGAATGAAGGTTGTGTCGTGCTGGGTTCTGGCAAAGCTTCCTTTATAGGCCAACTGAGTCTTCCATCGCATGCTTGCGGATGGGACAACTCAGGTGTCTGCCACAGGCACACGGCCTATGGGCTAGCTTAATAGGTTGGGCACCGACTATCAAAAGATGTCGGCTGGCCACTGTTCGGTCTGTTGGATAGACTGGACTTGACTAAGAATAAGAAAAGGTGTGGATTGTGTGGAAACCTATGGATAGTGACTAGGCTAAGATAGGGTTAGCCAATGGTTAGCCTGGCTCGGATACCAAGGCTGTAGGGGCCTTCTCCCAGAAATGAAATTCCAGAATTAACCCCTTGTGTCATCACCAGACCCAAGATCATTTTGACTAGTGGACAAGTCCTTTATACAGATTATGAAGCAATTACAAGAATTGAATACAAGACCATAAAGGTCTAATGGATTACAACAGTTGTTCTAACAGCGGATGGCGGAAGCGGTTCATGGATTCTCCAACTCTGGTGGCCTCCATTCCCACAGGAACTGCTGACCGGGATAACTTCTATCTCACGTTGTCGCTATCACCAGATTCTGTCGGGGCCGGATTTTCGGGACATAAAATCCTAGAAATAACCCATCGTATCATCACCAGCCCCAAGATCACTGTTACTGGTGGACACGTCCTCGATACAGATTACCATGCAATTACAAGAATTGAGTACAAGACCATAAAGGTCAAATGATACAATAGTGATTTCTAACAGCGGATGGCGGGAGCGGGTAGCGGATCTCCATCTCTGGTGGGGGCTCCAACCCCACAAGAACGGCTGGCCAGGATAATTCCAATCTCATGTCGCTGCTATCCCATGCTCCTAGTCCGCATGGGGGTCGTCATAGCACTCTTCGTTTTAATCCTGAACTGGCCAAGTAAATAGCCAGGGACAAGCCAGTGAGTATGTTTGAATGTACTCGCAAACATCATGAACAAAAGATATAATAAAAGTAGGCAAAATGCTTGCATTTAAACTTTCATGTATGTTCAAACATTAATATGGCATGGCATGCAGTCAACCCAAGCATAATAATATGCAATCATATGGAAACCTTATATATGCATAGGAAGTAAAGGTTAGTCAAATAATATCAACAAGGTATAAGTAATTTATTAATGTTACCCAAGGTACAAATCAGGTCTCAGGAGGTAGTACCATCCTGAAGGAAACCAAGAGAAAAAATATAAAAGAATGCCACAGTTGGGCGTCAGTGCGACGCCACGCAAAGGGCTTTATTCCAAATAAAATCAAAGAAAGGTGGTTTCTGGAGGTGGGACCGTCCTGAGAATCCCAAAAGAAATGCCAATCGGCTGTCTGAAGCGATGCCTCGAAGGGTCTTGAAAATGAATGGTGCTCGATACCTCATAAAGGGCTTATCTGAACAATAAATTGAGCAAGGTATGAGAGTATCCAGGAGGTAGAACCATCCTAGGGGACACTCAACAATATATAAGAGAGAGGGGTTAGTTCATAATAGCATCAACAGCAAATATTCATGATAGCATCAGTAGTAATATTAATCATCCTGTGGTTCATGAACAATTCTTTCTTTTGTTATTTCCTCCAAAGACCGACGCTTAGACCGACACTTGACCCTTCCTAGCTGACGTCCTTGACCATGGACACGGCTATTCAAATAGGTTTAACTCTGTAGAGGTTGTACTCTTTACCCACAAGTAAAGGATTTCTTTAGCCAACATTGAGATGTTGACGAGTTCCAATTACGGCCTTTGGGTTGCAAACAAACCAGACCAACAAACACCAGTATTATTTCCCCGAGCCAGGTATCACCCAAAGCATCGGACAAAATAAACCTTAAGCCGGGGAGGCTACAACCTCAAATAGCAATGGGCAAATGACCGTATTTATACTGCGCGCAGAACACAGGGGAGCTACCCCTCTTTAGCTTCTCACCAGAAACACCCATTGCCCCCTCCGACCTAGTGGCAGGCATTACCCACTGATCAGTTGGCACCTCCATGTTGGTCCCTGTATGTAGTGTGTGCAGGAAAGGGGTTAACAACTTACTGAACCATACCCTCCTTACGGAGGGACTTGTGGTAGCACTAGTCCAGCTAGGGAGTAACAAAACAAAACTCGACCTATGGTTGACTCAGGAGGTAATTATTCCCTGCAACGGTTAGCACAGTATATATATTTTAACAGTTATCATGGGTATACGTCTGCCACTAGGTCAAGTCTGAGGGATTTGAGGGGATCTGTGGGCCTGCAACTTAGGCAAAAGCTGGTTCGCAGCTAAGCCCCTAAGTGAGAGGGACGCTCTTCACTCGGAGTAGTTTTTAACTTAGGTGAAAGCTGGTTCGCCGCTAAGCCCCCGAGTGAGAGGGGCGCTCTTTCTCGGAGTAGTGTCTAACTTAGGTGAAAGTTGGTTCGTAGCTAAGCCCCCGAGTGAGAGGGACGCTCTTCACTCGGAGTCATTTTTAACTTAGGCGAAATCTGGTTCGCAGCTAAGCCCCCGATTGAGAGGGACGCTCTTAACTCGGAGTCGTTTTTAACTTAGGCGAAGGCTAGTTCGTGGCTAAGCTCCTTAGTGAGAGAGACGCTCTTCACTCAGAGTAGTGTTTAACTTAGGCGAAAGCTGGTTCGCAGCTAAGTTGAAGGGCGTACACCCACTGGGGGTCGTAAGCTAGAGAACGTGTAAGAGTGAACTTAATGTAGTACTGAAAAAGTCATGCTTTTATTCATCGAACATCACTCGAGTGCTTTTATTACATCTCAATATCAAGTATAAAATTGACGAAGTAAGTCGGCATTCCAAGCGCGGGGCTCGTCTGCTTGCTTCAGAAGGTTGTATAGGTTTTATGCTCCATTATGCAGAACCTTTGACACGATAAAAGGACCTTCCCACGCAAGAGCAAGCTTGTGAGGTCGCTGCTGATCCACTCGAAGCACAAGATCACCTTCCTGAAAGGCCCGACCTCTGATGTGCCTGTCGTGAAAACGTCGTAAGTCCTGCTGGTAGGTGGCTGAACGGATAAGAGCCATCTCCCTCTCTTCTTCCAAGAGATCAACGGCGTCTTGCCGCGCCTGCTCAGCTTCAGCTTCAGAGTATAGTTCCACTCGGGGCGAATTGTGTAGCAAGTCACTCGGTAGGACAGCTTCAGCTCCGTAGACCATGAAGAAGAGAGTGCAATTGGTAGACCGATTAGGGGTCATCCTTAGACCCCACAAAATTGACGACAACTCAGTGACCCAGGCTCCGGATGCTCCAAATCACGCATGAGTCGAGGCTTTAACCCTTGAAGGATCAGTCCATTCGCTCTCTCAGCTTGTCCATTCAACTGTGGGTGAGCCATAGATACATAACCCTGGGTGGCATAGAATCCTCTGAACTCTTCCGAGTCAAAGTTTGAGCCATTGTCAGTAATGATGATGTGGGGCACGCCATATCCGAAGACTATCACTTTCATAAACTTGATCGTTGTACGAGAGTCGAGCTTCTTGATGGGTTTGGCTTCAATCCACTTAGTGAACTTGTCGACTGCAACCAGCAAGTGGGTGAATCCGCTCGCCCCTATTTGGAGAGGCCCCACCATGTCGACTCGCCAGACTGCAAACGGCCAGACGAGTGGGATCATTTTCAAAGCAGATGCAGGCTTGTGCGATAAGTTTGCATAGAATTGACACCCGTCGCAGTGTTGGACTATCGCTTGGGCAGCTTCATTGGCATGTGGCCAGAAGAAGCCAGCTCGGTAAGCTTTAGCCATGACTGTCTGAGAGGACGCGTGGTGTCCACAAGTGCCCGAGTGAATCTCCTCCAAGATCAATCGACCTTCCTTCGGAGAGATGCAATGCTGAGTCACACCGGTGATGCTCTTCCTGTACAACTGATCGCCATCATAGTGAAGGCCTTGGACCTACGGACAATCTGGCAGGCCTCGACTTCATCCTCCAGAAGTTCCTGTCTGAGCAGGTATGCAATGTATGGTACCATCCAATCGTGCGTGATCACCAAGACCTCCATGACCAAGTCAATGACCGCTGGGACCTCGATTTTAGTCGAATAGGAGGGACCGACCACTCGCAGGGGCTCTTCAGTGAAGGGATCTTATTTCACCGTTGGGGAACGCAAATGCTCAAGGAACACATTGCTGGTATAGGTTTCTGAGTGGACCCAATTTTTGCCAGATCATCTGCTGCTTGATTCTTAGCTCGGGGTATGTGATGGAGCTCTAGTCCCTGGAATTTCTTCTCTAGCTTTCTCACCACATTGCAATAGCCAGCCATAGCAAGGCTCCTGATGTCCCACTCCTTCATTACCTGATTCACAATGAGATCCGAGTCCTCGTAGACCATCAGGCGCCGGACGCCGAGTGAGTTGGCCATACGTAACCCATAAAGGAGTGCTTCATACTCGGCCTCATTGCTAGAGGAATCGAAGTGGATCTGCAGAACATAACTGAGTCGATCGCCTTTTGGAGAAACCAGCAATACTCCGGCTCCTGATCTATTCAGCATCTTGGAACCATCAAAAAACATGGTCCAGTGTTCCGGGTGACTCTGAGTCGGTTGCTGCGTTTCTATCCATTCGGCTAAGAAATCAGCCAATGCTTGGGACTTGATCGCTTTCTTTTCCTCGAACTTGATATCCAAGGGCAGGAGCTCGATGGCCCACTTCACCACTCGACCAGTCGCATCCCGATTGTTCATGATTTTAGACAGCGGGGCATCGCTGATGACTGACACAATGTGCTCTTCGAAGTAATGAGCTACTTTCTTAGCAGTCAGGTAGAGGCCATAGACGAGCTTCTGATAATGAGGATACCTCTACTTGGACGAGGTTAGAACTTCAGAAATGTAATAGACTAGGCGCTGAACTTTGTAAGCTTTGCCCTCTTCTTCTCGCTCGACGGTGAGGACGGTGCTGACAACCTGACCAGTGGCCACGATGTACAAGAGCAACGGCTCATTGCTGTTTGGAGCGGCGAGCACCGGCTGGGTGGAAAGCAGGGCTTTGAGCTCAACAAACACTGCTTGTGCTTCAGTAGTCCACTCGAACGAATCTGACTTCTTCATCAATCGGTATAGGGGCAGTGCCTTCTCACCGAGGTGAGAGATGAATCGACTCAGAGCTGCGAGGCAACCCATGAGCTTCTGTACATCATGAAGCCATTCTCGATGTTTCATTCATACTATTGCATCGATCTTCTCAGGATTGGCATCTATCCCTCATTCGGAAATGAGGAATCCGAGTAACTTGCCCCCTGGTACCCCAAAAGTGCATTTTGCCGGATTCATCTTGATATCATACTTCCACAGGCTTGCGAAAGTTTTGGCTAGCTCAGCCATAAGGTTGGAACTTTCCTGTACTTGAACACTATGCCATCCATATATGCCTCGATGTTCCGACTGATCTGTGTTTGTAAACACTTTTGAACCATGCGCATGTATGTGGCACCGGCATTCTTGAGACCGAATGGCATGGTGATATAGCAGAAACACCAGAATGGGGTGATAAAAGCTGTTTTTATTTCCTCTGGCCCATACAGTCGGATCTGGTGGTACCCGGAGTACGCATCCAGAAAAGACAGTCGCTCACATCTCGCAGTGGAATCTACGATCTGTTCTATACGGGGGAATGGGAAATGATCCTTGGGACAGACCCGATTGATGTGCTTGAAATCAATGCACATCCGGAGAGACTTATCTTTCTTAGGAACCATGACGACGTTGGTGAGCCACCCGGAGTGGTACACCTCATGGATGAACTCGGCTGCCAGTTGCCGAGAAACTTCTTCGCCAATGGCCTTCCTCTTCTGTGTAGCGGAACGGCGAAGATGTTCCTTCACAGGTTTTGCTTTCGGGTCGACTTGCAAACAGTGCTAAGCCAGCTCCCTGGGTACACCCGGCATGTTGTATGGCTTCCATGCGAAGATGTCCTAGTTCTCACGGAGGAATTGGATGAGCGCGGCTTCCTATTTGCTGTCGATACTAGTCGAGATGTTGGTGGGTGCGGATTGGGATCTTCCAGATGAACGTGCACAGGCTTCGTCTCACCGGCCGACTGGAACGCAGACTCTGTGGCTGGTTTCTTGGAGCGAAGCATATCACTCGGATCGGCGTTTTTCTGGTATTCTTCCAACTCCACCATAGCCATCTGCTCATCAGCAATCTTGGACCCTTGCTACAAACACTCTTCTGTGCGCTGCCTATTGCCTGTCACTGTCATCACACCCTTGCAAGCGTGCATAGGCTGGCCGACCAAGGATGGCATGGTAGGCACTACGGAAGTCGACCACTTCGAAGGTTAGCCTTTCATTCCTGAAGTTCTTGTCATCTCCAAAGACCACATCCAAGGCAATTTGCCTGAGTGACTTTGCTTTCTTGCCGGGGATCACTCCGTGGAACTGCATGCTGCTCTCGCTGAGGCAGGACATCGGAATGCCCAACCCTTTAGGGTCTCAGCGTAGAGTATGTTCAGGCCACTTCCACCGTCCATGAGGACCTTGCGCAACCGAACACCTCCCATGACTGGATCGACCACCAGTGCCTGCCGCCCAGGGGTGGCAATGAAGGCCGGGTGGTCCGACTGATCAAAGGTGATCGGAGTCTTCGACCAGTTCAGGAATTTTGTCATTGTCGGCATGGCCATGTTTACTTCTCGGTTGATAACTTTCAGTCGACTCTTGCTCTCTACATCCGCAAAGATCATCAGGGTTGCATTGACACTAGGAAAAGCTTCATCTTTGTCTCCATCATCAGCGTCTTCAGGACTCTTTTCACTCGATTGGCTCTCCCGAAACTGCTATATCAACAATCTGCACTGTCGAGTGGTATGCTTGGGCAATATCAGATTGCCCTCTTCAGCTTTTCTGGTGTGAATGTTGCATGGCAAATAAAGGACATCCTGGCCCGACTGATCTTGCTTTTTCCTCGGAACCCACTTTTCCTTAGTTTTCCCTTTGTTTTTGGCCTGACCAGCCAGTGCGGCAGCTTCGGCTTGAGCTGATCCGTGAGCCTTGCATTTTGGCTTCCAACTGGGGTTATTGTTTCCAGGACTGGGCTCACTCTCCTTTCCCTTCCCATTACGAAGACGGTCTTCCTCTTCTCCGTTTGCGTACCGAGTGGCGATCTCCATCATCCGACTCATGGTCAAAGATCCTGACTGACCGAATTTCAGGATGAGCTCTCGATATCTGACTCCTGCCTTGAAGGCGCAAACAGCTTGGTGTTCAGTGACGTTCTCAACCACATGATGCAAAGTTGTCCTATCCTAAATGTACTCCCTCAAGGTTTCATTCGGCTTCTACACACAATGCTGCAATTTAGACAATCCGGTAGGGCGCTTGCACATGCCTTCGAATGTTTTGATGAACACTCGAGCCAGATCTTCCCAGCGTTAGATGCTAGCTGGGGTGAGCTGGTCAAGCCAGGCCCGGGTTGACCTTTCCAGCATCAAAGGCAAATGCTTCATGGCCACATAGTCATTACCTCCTCCAATCTGGACAGTCACTCGGTAATCTTCCAGCCACGTATCCGGTTTGGACTCACCGGTGAATTTACTCACTCCAGCCACCAATCTGAAGTTGCGTGGAATCTCAGCGGCCCTGATTGCTCTGCTGAAACACTCGGGCCCAAAGACGAAGGCTCCACTTCCACTTGAACGATCTCTGTCCATGCTCTCTCTGAGGGTTCTGCCGCGATCGACCAGGTCCTGAGTGAGTACGGATCTCGCGTTGAACTACGGGTCGCGGAGGTCGACTGGTTCTCTCTGGCGATAACTGTCACCATGGCGAGGAGGGATGGCCCTCTGATCATTGCCGTAAGGATGCCTGACGTCATACGGCCGGGGCGCGTACGAGCCATCCTGCGGAGGGGGCGTCGGCATACGGCGACGATCATCCTGACGCTGCAGAGGCGTAAACTGACTGCGACCCTACTCCGAGTACTGGTCCCGGTGGTGGTCTTGGTCATCCCACCATTGAGGCGAGTGTCGGTTTGTTCTGTGGGCCATCGGGCTGTGGGGCGACTGGACGGTGTCAGCCCAAACGGATCTGATGTGGATCATGTTACGTGACTATTACACCGCAGAATTCTATTCTTCAGCTGCCTTAAGCAAGGCCTGTATCTGCCGTAGGCCCTCACCTACCTCAGATCGAGACGGTTGGATGGAATCTGCTATCCGAGTGGCCGCCGCCAAATTCTGAACGGGAGTGCGAAATACCTGGTAGTTTTACTGCGAATCATTTGAGAACAACTGCCGCTGCCGACGACTGGAACTGGGCTGATGCTGTCGAGTGGCATGATCCTCGAGTGACTTCTGGAGCGCCTCCAGATGGTTGCGCTCAGCCAAATTGGCCTGGCGCGTGGCCTCTAAAGCCTGAGCCTCGGGGGTCGACCCGATGATGGGTGTCCGAAGGGCCTGCTCGTTTCTGCGCTGTAGCTCCTCCCTCTGCTGCCGAGTAAGCAGTTCGGGCTAGTACTCATCGTTGTGATGGTCCCCAACACCGTCGAGGTCATCATGTGACGGGCCACCGGCTCCCGCATCGCCATGGGTGTACCCAGGCGGACTATGCGGGGAATTGGCCATCAGAACCTCTGCAGCGGGATCGTTGATCTCGCACTCGGATAGGCTTCCCGAGTGCTCACGCAACGAGGCGAACAAAACAAAGGCGGGCTCATCGGGCTCGATTGCCGTGACTAGCGGGGCCGCAGCCTGAAGGGCCACCGCGTGCTTGATCCACCGTTGAAGCCGTGAGTGTCCGAAACGCATGCGATGGCGGCTGGCGAAGAAGGGCGCCGACTGGTACGGTGATGAAGGTTGTCAAAGAAGAACGCCGAAGGAACTCGCGTGGAAGTGCGCTGCGCCATGGATGGGCGATGCCTCAACATCCAGCGGGGCTTCCTGAAGCCACGCCGAATCGTCAGCGATGAAACTGATGACGCCGAAACGGATCTCGTCGCCAAGAGTCAGTCTGCCGCCGGAAACCATGATGATGATGGGAAAATCGCAACTATGCCGGGAGTCGCTAGACGCCTGCCCCACGGTGGGCGCCAACTGTCGTGGGTATAAGTCTGACAGTAATGTATGGGGGTACAGATTAGAGGGCAGAGCCTATCTACGACGTAGTTGTTACACTCGGATTTACGAGTTTAGACCCCTCGCGGTGGAGATAACAGCCCTACGTCTCGGTGCTTTGGAGCTTGATTGACTTGAGTGTATAGATTACAAAGGATTGCGAACCCTTGTCATGGAGCTGAGGGGTGGCTTATATAGAGTCCGCCAGGCCCCTATGAATGCAGCCATAACTAAGGGTTAAAGAGGGGGTTTAAGGGCGCCAGTTACTGGTAACAGGTGCATTAACAACACTTGATGAGGGTGGACGCACGTCCTGACCGTTGCGCTCTGGAGAGTCTCTTGGTCTTCTCTGTCCGAGTGACGGCAGATACTCTGAGTGAAATGAGCTGGTCGAGTGAAGTGTTGACATCCGAGTGGTTCACTGGCTTCCGATTGAATGTAAGGTTGCAAAGCGTCCAACTGCTGGTCTGGCCCATGGGCCCAGTGTAAGATGTATGGCGTCCTAGGGTAGGGTCTGTAGGTGAGGCCTGTTACCCTATACCTAGTGTATGTCCTCGTCAACAGTCACACCAAAACAGAGCCACAGCCCTAGCTTGTACCAACATGCATAACGATCAAGGCATGATCACGCTCCGACATGATCACCCTTCTACCGGTCACGCGACAACGTGACTTCTGTTGTACCTGATCTTGCAAGTTAGTCATGAAGAGTACAACACCATGTAGTGCAAGGGAAACATGCCAACCATGCATCGCCTGCCTTCCTACAACCAAGACTACGAGCTATGCAATCATGCATACAATTCTTGTTCCGACATTAACGTCCAGAAATAACATAATCATGCAAATTGATACTAGCAAGCAAACGACCATGCAATCATCATATCCCAAAGTCCAGGGTGCTTGCCATGAATATGCAAAAAAGTTGGGTGCACTCCATGAGCTTTGAAATTAATCATTTCCCTCTCATTTCCTATTTTCAAAATATTGCAATTACCACATAATTATAAAACAGTACAAAAAAGTTTTTTCTATTTTTTTTAAATAAATACTAAAATAAACTAGATAAAAAATAAGAAGTGTAGGAAAAAGAATCAGTTCATTGGGAGTTATAGTTTAAAAGTTAGGTCAACGCTTTGGTGTTATTTAAACTTTAAATAGAAAACGTTCCGGCTGGGAATACGCTTTAGAAGTAAGGAGACATACTCTGGAAACTGCACCTCCACTTAAAAACAGCGTGGGACCCAGAGGTCAGTGGTTTGTACCCCTTCGCTGTGACGCTTACAGGAGGCACCCGCACGACTTCTCTCTCTCCTCCCCTCTCTCCTTCCTCCTGAGTCCTGACGCGGGACAGGGGAGGCTCGGTCTTCATCGTTGCTGGCGAATGGTGGCGAGGCGGCCTCAAGCGGCGGCGGGAATGGACTCTTGGCTCCACCCCACGCCCGTAGGTGGTGAAGTGGGGGCCAGGGGTGGCCGGGGTGCGCGGCAACGAGCCTTGGTAGGAGGCGGCGACCTCGGGCCATTAGGGAGCTCCGATGGAGGAATCGGCCAGGGAGGGTGGCAGGCGTGGTCTTCGGGCTGTGGGAGTCTAGTGGAGGGCTCAGTTGGGGCGGGGGAGGCCAGAGTGGCACGAATTTAGTCGGAGCCAAGGGGCGGCCATGGCGGCAATGGTGGCCGTAGGCGAAGGGAACGAGCACAAGAGCTCGAATTATTCAGGATGGAGGCTACTTACTAGTTGGTAAGGAGTTGGGTGAGCTTGGAGGTGCTCGGGGAGGGGCTTTATAGCGCGTGAGCATCAGTTTCGTGATTTCCAGGAACGGACATGGCAGCGGCGGTTATTTATGGCAGTAGGAGGGGAAGCTGTGGCCGGTGCAATCGCGGGATGCCTCCTGGATGAGACCACCGTCCACGAACTGCACTGGTAGCTCGGGAGCAAGACAGGCAGCCGCAGTTAATGCGGCCGCGACGGCGGTCGGTGACAGTGACGACAGCGACGTCAGGTCGGTGCTAGCAGCAAAGGAGGGGTGCAGTTGGGCGCGGGGATGATCTGGAGAGCCCTTTTGAAGGTCGGGACGAGCGGGGAAAGCAGCAGGGGGAGGCAGGGACTCGCGATGCCAGTGCGGCAATGCGCGCGCTCTGGCCAAGTCCAGAGCGTGGCAGATGCGTGGTCACCAAACTAATAGCGTGTCCACCGTGCGTCCAAGAGCAAGATCATGTCCTTATGGTGTAGTGATGCTTTAATAAGGCCCTGGTTTGGATGGTTTGGCAACAGGCACTAGTGACACATGGGGTTCAGGAGGTTGCAGTTTTTTCTGCCATGCCCATAAACTGTTTGTTGAAATGATAGAGTGGCCTAGGGATTTTTGTTGGATGTGAAAATTGGCAGGGTGGTGACTCATTGAATACTAAGGTTGATGGTATAGTTGGATGGGAAAAAGAGAAACTTGCAAATGCAAGTTTGGAACAATTTCAGTTCTGGACCAAAACTTCAGAAAAATATTTAATGAACTTATATTGCACAAATGGGGCTGATCTTCTGGACTTAAGGGTTTCTTAGGAAGTGCTATGAGGTGAAATGTTTTGAGAATTGTTACAACATTATTTAATGGGGCTGTAGTTCAATGCTCAAGTTGGACTAGAATTGAAAAGAGGGTGTTGTGTTCAAAATTTTCAATAGACTTGGATGGGTTTTTGCATAAAAGTGATTTATAAGACCAAGAAGCTCTCCCATATTTTTTGTGCAATTTTAAAAGAATTATTTGAAACATTCTTAGTGTAACAGGAGCATTCTAGAGCTTGAAAAACATTAATAAAAGAATTATTTTGGGGTCAAATCATTTTGAAAATAATTCCTACTGATATTTATAAGATAAATAGAATGATTGGGAGAAAATTTCAAAACCCACAATATTTTCCAAAAATATCTATATGGAGGGAAGAATGTTTGAGAAACAGAAAACAGATAACTCTGAAATTAATAAAAGACCTAATATAATTCAAAATTTTATTTCTATCAAAATTTTACTAAATAAAAACATGGTTGAAATTTTGGGGTGTTACAACGCCATCCCCCTGTATGAAAATCTCGTCCTCGAGATTTGTTAAGGGCGGAGGAACTAATTATGGAACGCAACAACAAAATACTCATATGCAAAATGCAATCATGGCAATATATTCATGACCTACACCCTAACAACACAAAGATCACGTCATGCAAACGAGTACTACACACTGCAATGAATACACTCATGACCGTCTATGGTCCGAAGGTGAGATCTACAGGGTCTTGCGGGAGGGTTCCTGGTGCTGGAGTACATTCTTCTCCCTCTGGAGGAAGTAGAGGGAGCAGAAGAAGAACATGCCCTTCCTGGGTTGGCAAAGGTGGTCCGCTAATGGTGATATGGGGATTCATGACAGCAAGATAATGGGGATAATCCATTAGTGGCTGGGTTAGGCGCTCCTGGGCCATCACATACAAAATTAGATTGGCCAGAGCGGGATCCCTTTCTATACGTTCACAGCGGAACGTAGCTTCTGCTTCGGATGCTGTGTGGCTCGAAAAGTAACAATACCCCCTTTCGCTGGCACAAGGCACTGAGAATCGAAGGCGTGTAACTGCTTCATAAGCAGCAGCCTCAATGGTCATGCCTGATGTTGGCATGGATCTCCCGATGAAGACAATATACAGAGGGCCTTGGTTTCAATCTGCTGGTGGGATTTGCACAACTGCCTAGTATTTTGAGGAATCAGGAGTGATACTCAATTTGTATAGCTCATACAGGGGTGGGTAGATGGAACCAAGGGTATTGCAGGTAAAACCCCACAAAACCTTTGACAAAACTACCATGGTTTGCCTCGGGAATTCTTGGGTAGGCTCCCGAGTGAGACATGGAGTGGTTGGATTATGTTGATGGAGGAAATGATCGAGGGTTGCTGATGCTGGGTATGAGAATGGCTCTCATATAGCTGAGATGGAAAACATGAGGCGGCGCCGGTACCACTTGGGTCGGGCCTAAATTAAAAGAGAATTGACGTTTCACTGTAGGGGTCGGTTCACTACTAGGGAAAACCCTAGTAGTAGCGTGGGTTTGTGGCCTAGCAGTAGCGCGGGTACCGGCACTACTGCTACGGCACTACAGCTAAACTTTAGTTGTAGAGCGGGTTGAACCACCGCTACTGCTAACGATATGTAGCAGTAGCGTGTTTCCCTAAACAGCGCTACTGAAAATAGCTGCAGCGCGCACCAACATGTACGCGCTACTGCTAAAGCCTCACTGCTGCTACGTGAAGGCCCCATGCTATTGCTACGCGCAGGCCCCGCGCTACTGCTATTTTTTCTATTTTTTTTCTACAGCGTATTTCATTTGTATTTGTATAGGTTTTATACACAGAATAAAATCATCATATCATACACATACAAATAGTCTCATCAAATCATGTCATCATCATCCAACACAAATGATGTCTCTCATCATCATCGATCTTGAAATAGCGATACAAGTTATGATATGTCTCGAATATACACATGTTTCATCATCCATCTATATCATGATGTAGGAGAGAAGAGCTATGACTATGAGCAAGAGCAGAATTATGCAGTACATGAGGCGCCGGTTCTGATTCCTCTCTCGTGCTAGCGTGAATCTCAAGTAACTAGCTTCCGCTTCTTGTCTGCTATCGAACTCTTTCTGGTTGCCACCCGAGAACCCTGACACTTGGGGCTGACACTCTGGCCACTCGTCGTAAACTCCCGGAACCCTCCCTATCTACACAGCATAACACTTCTTCACCATCCAGGACCTATGTACCTGTTAGAGATGCATGCATCTTCATCAAGCGAATTCAATGATATATAGTATGCAACAAAATATACTTGATCAACACGAAGAGAAAGAGTCAGCAAAAATATGCAACATATAGTAAACATAATCAACGCAGGTTCATTGTACCCTGCTACTTCTTGAGCTTGCTTTGGTTTTTCCCTTGAAGAGGAAAGGGTGATGTAGCAAAGTGGAGTAAGTATTTCCCTCAGTTTTGAGAACCAAGGTATCAATCCAGTAGGAGACAACACGCAAGTCACCGAATACCTGTACAAACAAACACCAAACTTGCACCCAAGGCGATAAGGGGTTGTCAATCCCTTCTCGGTTACTCGCAAAAGTGAGATCTGATAGAGATAGATAAATGGTAAAGTAAATATATTTTTTGGTATTTTTGTTTTATAGATTGGAAAGTAAAGATTGCAAATAGTAAATCGAAAACTCGTAGATTGGAAAGTAAAAAGATTGTATGATTGAGAATAGACCCGGGGGCCATAGGTTTCACTAGAGGCTTCTCTCAAGATAGAAAATAATACGGTGGGTGAACAAATTACTGCCGAGCAATTGATAGAAAAGCGCAAAGTTATGACGATATCTAAGGCAATGATCATGAATATAGGCATCATGTCCGTGTCAAGTAGACCGAAACGATTCTGCATCTACTACTATTACTCCACACATGGACTGACTCCTGCCTGCATCAAGACTATTAAGTTCATGAAGAACAGAGTAACGCATTAAGAAAGATGACATGATGTAGAGGAATTAACTCAAGCAATATGATGAAAAACCCATCTTTTTATCCTCGATGGCAACAATACAATACGTGCCTTGCTGCCCCTACTGTCACTGGGAAAGGACACCGCAAGATTGAACCCAAAGCTAAGCACTTCTCCCATTGCAAGAAAAACCAATGTAGTTGGCCAAACCAAATCGATAGTTCGAAGAGACTTGCAAAGATATCAAATCATGCATAAAAGAATTCAGAGAAGATTCAAATAATATTCATAGATAAGCTGATCATAAATCCACAATTCATCGGATCTCGGCAAACACACCGCAAAAAAGTATTACATCGAATAGATCTCCAAGAACATCGAGGAGAACGTGGTATTGAGAATCAAAGAGAGAGAAGAAGCCATCTAGCTACTAGCTATGGACCCGTAGGTCTGAGGTAAACTACTCATGCTTCATCGGAAGGGCAATGGTGTTGATGTAGAAGCCCTCCGTGATCGAATCCCTCTCCGGCAGGACGCCGGAAAAGGCCCCTAGATGGGATCTCACGGGTACAGAAGGTTGCGGCGGTGGAAAAGTCTTTTCGTGGATGCCTCTTGTGGTTTGGGCATATAAGAGTATATATGGGAAAGAATTAGGTCAGGAGGTGCACGAGGGGCCCACAAGGGTGGGGGGCGCGCCCTCCGTCATTGTGGCCGCCTCGTGGCTTCTCTGGCTTGCACTCCAAGTCCTCTGGTTTCCTTTTGGTCCAAGAAAGATCATCGCGAAAGTTTTATTCCGTTTGGACTCCGTTTGGTATTCCTTTTCTGCGAAACTCAAAAACAAGGAAAAAACAGGAACTGGCACTGGGCTCTAGGTTAATAGGTTAGTCCCAAAAATAATATAAAATAGCATATTAATGCATATAAAACATCCAAAATAGATAATATAATAGCATGGAACAATAAAAAATTATAGATACGTTGGAGACGTATCAAGCATCCCCAAGCTTAATTCCTGCTCGTCCTCGAGTAGGTAAATGATAGAAACATAATTTTTGATGTGAAATGCTACCTAACATATTTATCCATGTAATTTCTTTATTGTGGCATGAATGTTCAGATCCGTATGATTCAAAACAAAAGTTTAATATTGACATAAAAACAATAATACTTCAAGCATACTAACAAGATAATTATGTCGTCTCAAAATAACATGGCCAAAGAAAGCTTATCCCTACAAAATCATATAGTCTGGCTATGCTCCATTTTCATCACACAAAATACTCAAATCATGCAGAACCCCGGTTTCAGCCAAGCAATTGTTTCATACTTTAGTATTCTCAAACTTTTTCAACTTTCACGCAATACATGAGCGTGAGCCATGGACATAGCACTATAGGTGGAATAGAAGGTGGTTGAGGAGAAGACAAAAAGAGGGAGATAGTCTCACATCAACTAGGTGTATCAACGGACTATGGAGATGCCCATCAATAGATATCAATGTGAGTGAATAGGGATTGCCATGCAACGGATGCACTAGAGCTATAAGTTTATGAAAGCTCAAAAAGAAAACTAAGTGGGTGTGCATCCAACTTGCTTGCTCATGAAGACCTAGGGCAATTTAAGGAAGCCCATCGTTGGAATATACAAGCCAAGTTCTATCATGAAAAAATTCCCACTAGTATATGAAAGTGACAAACATAGGAGACTCTCTATCATGAAGATCACGGTGCTACTTTGAAGCACAAGTATGGAAAAAGGATAGTAACATTGCCCCTTCTCTCTTTTTCTCTCATTTTTTCTTTTTTTTCTTTCTTTCTTTTTTCCTCTTTTTTAATTTTTTTTTTCTTTCTTCTCTTTTTTTTCTTTCTTTCTTTCTCTTTTTTTTCCTCACATGGGACAATGCTCTAATAATGAAAATCATCATACTTCTATTTACTTTCAACTCAAAAATTACAACTTGATACTAGAACAAAATATGATTCTATATGAATGCCTTCGGCGGTGTACCGGGATGTGCAATAAATCAAGAGTGACATGTATGAAAGAATTATGAACGGTGGCTTTGCCACAAATACGATGTCAACTACATGATCATGCAAAGCAATATGATAATGATGATGCGTGTCATAATAAACGGAACGGTGGAAAGTTGCATGGCAATATATCTCGGAATGGCTATGGAAATGCCATAATAGGTAGGTATGGTGGCTGTTTTGAAGAAGGTATATGGTGGGTTTATGGTACCGGCGAAAATTGTGCGGCACTAGAGAGGCTAGCAAAGGTGGAAGGGTGAGAGTGCGTATAATCCATGGACTCATCATTAGTCATAAAGAACTCACATACTTATTGCAAAAATCTATTAGTCGTCGAAACAAAGTACTAGACGCATGCTCCTAGGGGAAGGGTTGGTAGGAGTTAACCATCGCGCGATCCCGACTTCCACACAAAGGATGACAATCAAAAAAGATCTCATGCTCCAACTTCGGTACATAACGGTTCACCATACGTGCATGCTACGGGACTCACAAACCTTAACACAATTATTTCTCAAATTCACAACTACTCACTAGCATGACTCTAATATCACCATCTTCATATCTCAAAACAATCATAAGGAATCAAACTTCTCATAGTATTCAATGCACTTTATATGAAAGGTTTGATTATATCCCTCTTGGATGCCTATCATATTAGGACTAAATTTATAACCAAAGCAAATTACCATGCTGTTTTAAAGACTCTCAAAAATAATATAAGTGAAGCATGAGAGTTCATCAATTTCTATAAAATAAAGCCACCGCCGTGCTCTAAAAAGATATAAGTGAAGCACTAGAGCAAAATTGCCTAGCTCAAAAGATATAAGTGAAGCACAAAGAGTATTCTAATAAATCACCATTCATGCGTGTCTCTCTCAAAAGGTGTGTACAGCAAGGATGATTGTGGAAAACTAAAAAGCAAAGACTCAAATCATACAAGACGCTCCAAGCAAAACAATCATGTGGTGAATAAAAATATAGCGTCAAGTAAAGTTACCGATAGACGAAGACGAAAGAGGGGATGCCTTCCGGGGCATCCCTAAGCTTAGGCTCTTGGTTGTCCTTGAATATTACCTTGGGGTGCCTTGGGCATCCCCAACCTTAGGCTCTTGCCACTCCTTAATCCATAGTCCATCAAATCCTTACCCAAAACTTGAAAACTTCACAACACAAAACTCAACAGAAAATCTCATAAGCTCCGTTAGTATAAGAAAATAAATCACCACTTTTGGTACTGTTCTGAACTCATTATTTATTTATATTGGTGTAATATCTACTTTATTCCAATTTTTCCATGGTTCATACCCCTCGATATTACCCATAGATTCGTCAAAATAAGCAAACAACACAAAGAAAACAGAATCTGTCAAAAACAAAACAGTCTGCGAAGATCCGAATTGTTATAATACTTATGTAACTCCAAAAATTCTGAAACATTAGGAAAACATAGGAAATTTTTATATAAATCTCGTATAAAAAATTCAGGGTTTTTCAATGCTCCAGTGAATTACTAAATTCTGAGACTTGACGCAAAAGTTTTTGTTCTTCAGCAAGATCAAATCAACTATCACCGTAAGCGATCCCAAAGGTCTTACTTGGCACAAACACTAATTAAAACATAAAACCACATCTAACCAGAGGCTAGATGAATTATTTATTGCAAAACAGAACCTAAAAAGCAAAAACAAAAATAAAATTGGCTTGCCTCCCAACAAGCGCTATTGTTTAACGCCCTTAGCTAGGCATAAAAAACAAGAATAGATCTAAGTATTGTCATCTTTGGTATGCAATCCATAAGTGGCTCTCATAATAGATTCATAAGGAAATTTAATTTTATTTCTTGGAAAGTGTTCCAAGCCCTTCCTTAACGGAAATTGAAATCTAATGTTTCCTTCTTTCATATCAATAATTGCACCAATCGTTCTAAGGAAAGGTCTACCAAGAATAATAGGACATGTAGGATTGCAATCTATATCAAGAACAATGAAATCTACGGGCACATAATTCCTATTTGCAACAAATAAGAACATCATTAATCCTTCCCATAGGTTTCTTAATAGTGGAATCCGCAAGATGCAAATTTAAAGAACAATCATCAAATTCACGGAAACCAAATACATCACACAAAGTTTTTGGAATCATGGAAACACTAGCACCCAAATCACAAAAAGCATGGCCTTCATAATCTTTAATATTAATCTTAATAGTAGGTTCCCACTCATCATAAAGTTTTCTAGGTTTAGAAACTTCCAATTCAAGCTCTTCTTCAAAAGATTGCATCATAGCATCAACGATATGTTTAGTAAAAGCTTTGTTTTGTTTATAAGCATGAGGAGAATTCAACACGGATTGCAACAAGGAAATACAATCTATTAAAGAACAATTATCATAATTAAATTCCTTGAAATCCAAAAGAGTGGGTTCATTGCTACTTAAAGTTTTGACCTCTCCAATCCCACTTTTATCAATTTTTGCATCAAGATCTAAAAACTCCGAATCATTGGGACGCCTTCTAATTAAAGTTGACTCATCTTCAGTCCCATCTTTATCAAGATTTATATTGCAAAAAAAAGATTTAATAGGAGTCACATTAATCACTTTAAGATCATCATCATTATTTTCACGGAAACTAGAAGAACACATTTTTACAAACAAATCTTTTTTAGCACGCACACTACTGGAACCAGCTTCTTTGCCGTCCGCCATGGCGGACGGCAAAGGCATGGATCACGGACGGCAAACATCTTTACCGTCTGCCAGCAGACGGCAAACTTTCCGGCTGAACCCGTGCCAGCAAAGGCCTTCTTTGCGGTCCGCTTCCTGGAAACGGACGGCAAAGGATTGTGCCGTCCGCCATCCGAGGCCAGCAGACGACAAATACAACGGACGGCAATGCGATGGTGTGAGAGCCGTTAGGGGGTTAACGGCGCTCTTTGCCGTCTGCCAGCGGACGGCAAAGAGTCAAAGCTCTTTGCCGTCCGCTGACAGACGGCAAACAGCTCAGCTAGGCAGTACTGGGAAGCTGCCACGTGGCCAGCTATGCCGTCCGCTGGCAGACGGCAAAGTGATTTGAATCTTTGCCGTTCGCTGACAGACGGCAAAGTGACCAAATAGGCAGCCAGTGTTCCCAGGTTTCACAGGTAGCTGCCACGTGTCCTCTTTGCCGTCTGCTAGCGGATGGCAAAGCTCTTTGCCGTCCGCTAGCAGACGGCAAAGAGGCTATGTATCCCCTGTTTTTATTTGAATCCATTTAATTTGACAGGGTTTCAAACATAGATATACATATATATATTTTTTTCATAGGCACACACAGATATACATATATGATGTATCCAACACACAGATATACATATACATATCTATCTCCATCCATGACAACATACATATATACATAAGAAACATAGTTCCATCCATATATACATATTACATATCACAATGTTCATCCAAAAATTGTTCCATGCATCCATATAACAAGTTCCACATTTTTCATCGATACAAACGAAAAAAAGATAAGGGAAACAAGCACTCCATGCATCCATGCAAGCTTCCATATAGTGAATTAAATCCGCAAAATGGAAACAAGAAAGTTAGAAGAAGAAGACTATTATGGAGAAGAAGAAGAAGAAGAAGAAGAAGAAGAAAACTAGAAGAAGAAGAAGAAGAAGAAGAAGAAGAAGAAGACTAGAAGAAGAAGAAGAAGATCTTCTTCTTCTTCTTCTAGTCTTCTTCTTCTTCTCCTTCTTCTTCTTTTCTTCCTATTCCTTCTTTCCTTCCTCTTCCTTGATTTTCTTCATCTTATTATGTCATTTGTGGACTAAATAGGCTAAATTATGTCATAAATGGACTAAACACACTAATTAAGAAGAAAAATACCGTTATCACGGAGATGTAGGAATGGTTGGGGCTGCGCCAGTGCCAGACGGAGGTGAAGGACCGGTCGGGGTTCCGACATTGGCAGAAGGAGTGGTCGATGCTTGTCGGGAGCCATGCTACACCAAAGATCATTTCCCATAATGTCTCGTTAGCAAGTTCGCAAACTGAAATGTGAATAGTAGTAAGCAACGACCATTCAAATCAATCTCACCGTGGTCGCCGGAGCAATCTGGGGCATCGGCGGAGGGGCCTGACCGTTTTTCTCGCACAAGCTCTGCACATTTGGTTGTCACGAGTCAGTCATATTAGATAGTAATGCGAACATTACGTGCATGATTGGGCTAATATGCACGAGAAACGTACCACGATGAGCTCGTATAGGGCCCGGTTAGCGCTGTCGTTCCGGTTCCTCTCCTCCTCCAACAGCTTAGCCGTCTTCTCCTCCATCTCCCTCTCCCTCTCCGCCGCCTCCCTTTGTGCCTCCCTTTTTGTCTCCTCCAGAAGCTCCTTCGTCTTCAATCTCTCTTTCTCAACAATAGCTTGCAACACACCACTCCTCGTTAGCATTGTAATCATCGACGGACGCACACACAATGTAATGGAGGAAAGGTGAGAGAGTCCGTATAACTAACCGCCATGGCGATCTCCGCAGGCCGTGCATGAGGCGTTATCTCAGGATCAGCGCTACTCAGGTGCTTCTTGATCTGCGGGAGAGTCTTAGGACAACGTATCAGTCCATCACCAATGGCTAGAGAGCCATGGGACCTCCCGCCACCAGATATCATCACCAGCTCTGTATCAAAAGGATCCTGGCTCGGGTTAAAGTCCTCCCCTTTCCTCGCCTTCCCCTCGTGTCTGTACTTCACAAGCTTGTGGTGGGAGGTCTTGTTGGTGAAGTTCTCTAGATCATCTAGGTCAGACTCCGTGAATGGCTTGGCCTTCTTGTACGGGGCCATATGGGCCATGCCATAGAGGTCGAACAGACCTGGCACAGGCTTCTTGTGGTGGTGCGCCTGAGAGAGAGGAACAAAATATTAGTTAAGGGCTCAAGCTAGCATGAAGAATGATATTGCTATGTAAATAGGTCATTTTGGAGCTAAGAAAGGTTATTATGTCATTTTCGAGGAAAATAAGCTAAGTTTAGGTCATTTTCGAGGTAACCAAGATTATTATGCCATTTTTGACCAAAGTATGCTAATTATGTCATTATTGAGCTATCCAAGGTTATTATGTCATTTTACAGCTAACTATAGCATATTTAGGCATTCTATAGAGCTATCTAAGGTTATTATGTCATTTTAGAGCTAATTATATCATGAATGAACTAGCTAAGATTAGTTTAGGTCGTTATTGAGCTATCGAAGGTAGTTATGCCATTTTTTAACTGACTAAAGCATATTAAGTCATTTTATAGAGCTATCTAAGGTTATTATGTCATTTTAGAGCTAAATATGTCATAAATGAACTATCTAACATGAAGAATGAATTGCATGAATCATGTAGCAAACCACATACCCAGTTATCCCCGTACTCAAACAGGTTGGAGCTCCCTTGATGGTGTGGCACACCTTCCATTTGGTCGCGCTTATCCTTGGCCCTTTGGTGTTCGACTTTCCATTGGGCAGAGCACCACGCATCCACCAACGCCTCCCAACAGTCCATCTTATCCACACACCATCTCGGGGGCACCTAAGTGAGTCAAGAGAAATTTCAGCGCTACGCCTACGAATCAAATCAAGAAAACAAAGTTCAAGGCCTTAAGAATAGGTAGTTACCTGCATGTACTTCTCCTTACTCAGAAACTTGCCGCGACACTTCTGCTTGCCCCTCCTAATACCCTTCGAGGCGTAGTAGTCTCGAACGGCCTGCACCCGAGCCTCGTGCCTTAAGTTCTGAAGTAGGTGCTTGCACTCGTTTTCGACAACCATACACGCGGCCTTCTGCTCTCCCTCTGAAACCCTATAGAAGGTCTGCAATCAAACAATACAACACTGATTAGTACAATCACTAGGTACTGTTGATTTTTAATTCCGTAAAGAAGAAATTACCCAAAACCGATGAAACACAATTTCGGCCACCGTCTCGCACAAGACACCGTTGACCCTCTCCTCCGGCGGGGCCGGGGCAGCCGAGTACAGCTCCCAGGTCAGTGCTAGCTGTGGAACCCGACCCTCACCGGGCAACATGACCCACCCAGGGAAGTGCTGCCGGCAAAGCACACCAAGGACCTGGTTGGGCCTACGGGAACCACGGGGGTGTACCCAGCCCCTAACAAGGCCAACGCATTAGATATTAATTTGAAGGAACATGAAGGCAAAAGGTTAAAAAAAAGTAAATGCACTTACTTCAACCCTTTAGGCGCAATCAACCACCTCTGGTCGGTGGTCGTCGGCACGGGTGGGAGCTTTGTACAGCCACGCTTGTAGACCTTCTTGCCCTTCTCAACCAGCTCGTCGTCGCTGTAGCTACCTTCTGAAAAGGTGTCCTCGCTACCATCCTCCGAGCCACTAGCCTTCGGAGTCTCGTGGGAAGAAGACTCCGGGATCGGAGTCTTCTGGGACGAAGACTCCGGGACCTGGGACGAAGACCCCGTGACCGGAGTCTTCTGGGACGAAGACCCCGTGACCGGAGTCTTCTAAGACGAAGACTCTAGGACCGGACTCACGTGGGGCGGAGGGTCGGCGACCCGAGTCTGGTGGGGCGAAGGATCAACGACTGGAGGCTCATGGACTGGAGTCCGAGGGTCCACGTAAGACGGAGCACTCCTGTGGTTGGGTGAATCAGCTGAGGGTGGCGGCGAGGAAGGCGTAGCAGCCTTCCTACCTATCCCACTGCCACGTCCACCTCTACCAGCCTTCTTCGTCCTGCCCCGACCTCTCCCAGCCGTAGAAGAAGTGCCCGCCGCAGCTGTCTGCATACCATCCTGCACCGCTCTCCGGAGGGTCTGCGCTGCAATAATACAACTACCCCTCCCAGTAGCGCTCGCAGGAGGCTCGGGGCGCTCTGGACCCTTGCCCACCATCCTGTCAACACCTGCAATGACAAAAAGTAAACGAAATTAGTACAACATAAAAAATTTGGATACCTGACATGAACATAATAATATGTATATAATTTAAGTGTATCATAACCATGAACATAATAAAAATACACCCGATCAACACAAATATATATGGGGTCGGGGTGTGGTGTCAGGGTGTCGGGGTTGGTGTGTCGCGTGTCGGGTGGGGTGTCAGGGTGTCGGGTGTGGGTCGGGGTGTGGGTCGGGGTGTGGTGTCAGGGTTGTTGGGGGTCGGGGTAAGGGTGGGTCTGGTGTCAGGGTGTCGGTGGTCGGGGTGTCAGGTGTCGGGGTGTCGGTGGTCGGGGTCAGGGTCGGGTGTGGTGTCAGGGTGTCGGGGTGTCGGGGTCAGGGTGTCGTGCCGGGGTGTCGTGTCGGGTCGGGGTGTCAGGGTGTCGGGGTCGGGGTCGGGGTGTGGTGGGGGGGGGGGGTCGGGGTGTGTCAGGGTGTCGGTTGGTCGGGTGCGGGTCGGGGGTGGTGTCAGGGGGTCGGGGGTCGGTCGGGGTGTCGGGTGTCGGGGTCGGGTCGGGTCGGGGTATCTTTTTTTCTTTTCCTTCCTTCTTTTCTTCTTCTTCTTCTTCTTCTCTTCTTCTTCTCCTCCACTTCTCTTTCTTCTTCTTCTTCTTTTTCTTATTCTTCTTCTTCTTCTTTCTTCTCCTCCTCCTCCTCTTCTTCTTCTTCTTCTTCTTCTTCTTCTTCTTCTCCTTTTTCCTCTTCTTCTTCTTTTCTTCTTTCTTCTTCTCCCTCCTCCTGTTCCTCCCTCCTCCTTCTACTTCTTCTTCTAAACTAAAACTAAAACTAATCTAAAATAAATTAAAACTAAAACTAATCTAAAATAAACTAAACTAAAATAAACTAAAACTAAAACTAATCTAAAATAAACTAAACTAAAACTAAAACTAAACTAAAACTATAACTAAAACAAAAACTAAACTAAAAGAAACAAATTAAACAAAAAAAGGGGAGGAGCTCACCTGGTGGAGGGGGCGGCCGGACGGCTGCGGCGGCCGCTGGAGGAGGCGGCGACCCGATGGAGGGGGAGGCCGGACGGCCGCGGCGGGACGGGGCGGGGACGGCGACGGGGCGGGGACGGCCGCGGCGGGATGGGGCGGGGACGGCCGTGGCGCGGCTGCCCGACATGGAAGAGGCGGCGGGGCTGCGGTGGAGGTCGGGGAGGGGTGGGGGGCGGCCGACTACGCCGGATGGGGTCGGCGGCGGCGGCGCGGGCCGGTGTGGGTGGGGGATGGCGACGAAGGGGAGGGGGCGGTGGGGCGAGGCGACGTGGAAGGGGTGGCGGGGGTGCCGTGGAGGTCGAGGGGCGCAGGGGAGGGGCGCGGGGCGGCCGGCTACGGCAGACGGGGTCGGCGGCGGCGGCGCGGGTGTGGGTGGGGAGGAATGAGAGAGTGGAGAGAAGAGAGGGGGGCGGGACGGCTGTTAACGTACTCGCCTCTTTGCTGTCAGCCAACGGTCGGCAAAGTTTCTTTGCCGTCCGCTTGCGGACGGCAAAGAGGTGGGGCCGGTGGGCTTGAGTTGGTTAAACAATAACTGGACCCACCCACCTCTTTGCCATCTGCTAGCGGACGGCAAAGATTCTTTGCCGTCAGCCAGCGGACGGCAAACAACAGGCTGATGGCAAAGACTTTGTTTGCCATCAGCCACATCTTTGCCGTCCGTTTTCTTGTGGCTGACGGCAAAGACCTTATTTGCCGTCAGCAAGCGGACGGTAAAGAATTAGCAGACGGCAAAGAAGTGGATTCCAGTAGTGGCATCTTTGCAGTTCTTTCTTTGCACTCATCAATGGAAATTCTCATAGCCTTGAGGGACTCATTGATATCATGCTTGGGTGGGATAGATCTATGTTTCAAAGACTCAACATCAAGAGAAACACTATCCACGTTCCTAGCCAAATCATCCATCTTAAGAAATTTTTCTTCAATCAAAGCATTAAAATTCTTTTGCGAACTAATAAATTATTTAAAACTATTCTCAAAATCAGAGGGCATATTATTATAATTTCCATAAGAATTGTTGTAGGAATTTCCATAATTATTAGAGGAATTACTAGGAAACAGCCTAGGATTAAAATTGCCTCTATACGCGTTATTACCAAAATTGTTCCTACCAACAAAATTCACATCCATAGATTCATTATTGTTTTCAATCAAAGTGGATAAAGGCATATCATTGGGATCCAAAGAAACACTCTTGCTAGCAAATAATTTCATAAGTTCATCCATCTTTCCACTCAAAATATTAATCTCTTCAATTGCATGCACCTTTTTACTAGTGGAAGATCTTTCGGTATGCCATTGAGAATAATTAACCATAATGTTATCTAGAAGTTTAGTAGCTTCTCCTAGGGTAATTTCCATAAAAGTGCCTCCCGCGGCCGAATCTAAAATATTTCAAGAAGCAAAATTCAATCCGGCATAAATTTTTTGTATAATCATCCACAAATTCAAACCATGAGTAGGGCAATTTCGTATCATCAATTTCATTCTCTCCTAAGATTGTGCAACATGCTCATGATCAAGTTGTTTAAAATTCATAATATCGTTCCTAAGGGAGATGATCTTAGCGGGAGGAAAATACTTAGAAATAAAAGCATCTTTACACTTATTCCATGAATCGATACTATTTTTAGGCAAAGATGAAAACCAAGTTTTAGCACGGTCTCGTAGTGAGAACGGAAATAGCTTCAACTTAACAATATCATTATCCACATCTTTCTTCTTTTGCATATCACACAAATCAACGAAAGTGTTTAGATGGGATGCGGCATCTTCACTAGGAAGGCCATAAAATTGATCTTTAATAACAAGATTCAGCAAAGCGGCATTAATTTCACAAGATTCCGCATTAGTAGTGGGAGCAATCAGAGTACTAATAAAATAATTATTATTGGTGTTGGAAAAATCACACAGTTTGGTATTCTCTTGAGTCATCGTGACAAAGCAAGCAATCCAACACGCAAGCACACAAAAAGCAAACGAAGAAGACGAACGGAATGGGGGCGAAGAAAAGGCAAAGAAAAGGCAAACTTTTCAAAAATCATTTTAGAAGTGGGGGAGAGGAAAACGAGAGGCGAATGGCGAATAATGTAATGCGAGAGATGAGAGTTTATGATGGGTATTTGGTATGTCTTGACTTGGTGTAGATCTCCCCGGCAACGGCGCCAGAAATTCTTCCTGCTACTTCTTGAGCTTGCATTGGTTTTTCCCTTGAAGAGGAAAGGGTGATGGAGCAAAGTAGAGTAAGTATTTCCCTCAGTTTTGAGAACCAAGGTATCAATCCAGTAGGAGACAACACGCAAGTCACCGAATACCTGCACAAACAAACACCAAACTTGCACCCAACATGATAAGGGGTTGTCAATCCCTTCTCGGTTACTTGCGAAAGTGAGATCTGATAGAGATAGATAAACGGTAAAGTAAATATTTTTTTGGTATTTTTGTTTTATAGATTGGAAAGTAAAGATTGCAAATAGTAAATCAGAAACTCGTAGATTGGAAAGTAAAAAGATTGTATGATGGAGAATAGACCCGGGGGCCATAGGTTTCACTAGAGGCTTCTCTCAAGATAGAAAATAATACGGTGGGTGAACAAATTACTGCCGAGCAACTGATAGAAAAGCGCAAAGTTATGACGATATCTAAGGCAATGATCATGAATATAGGCATCACGTCCGTGTCAAGTAGACCGAAACGATTCTGCATCTACTACTATTACTCCACACATCGACCGACTCCTGCCTGCATCTAGAGTATTAAGTTCATGAAGAACAGAGTAATGCATTAAGAAAGATGACATGATGTAGAGGAATTAATTAAAGAAATATGATGAAAACCCCATCTTTTTATCCTCGATGGCCACAATACAATACGTGCCTTGCTGCCCCTACTGTCACTGGGAAAGGACACCGCAAGATTGAACCCAAAGCTAAGCACTTCTCCCATTGCAAGAAAAACCAATCTAGTTGGCCAAACCAAATCGATAGTTCGAAGAGACTTGCAAAGATATCAAATCATGCATAAAAGAATTCAGAGAAGATTCAAATAATATTCATAGATAAGCTGATCATAAATCCACAATTCATCCGATCTCGGCAAACAAACCGCAAAAAAGTATTACATCGAATAGATCTCTAAGAACATCGAGGAGAACGTGGTATTGAGAATCCAAGAGAGAGAAGAAGCCATCTAGGTACTAGCTATGGACCTGTAGGTCTGAGGTAAACTACTCACGCTTCATCGGAAGGGCAATGGTGTTGATGTAGAAGCCCTCCCTGATCGAATCCCCCTCCGGCAGGATCCCGGAAAAGGCCCCTAGATGGGATCTCACAGGTACAGAAGGTTGCGGCGGTGGAAAAGTCTTTTCGTGGATGCCTCTTATGGTTTGGGCATATAAGAGTATATATAGGCGAAAGAATTAGGTCAGGAGGAGCACAAGGGGCCCACAAGGGTGGGGGGCGCACCCTACCCCCCTGGGCGCGCCCTCCGTCCTTATGGCCGCCTCGTGGCTTCTCTGACTTGCACTCCAAGTCCTCTGGTTTCCTTTTGGTCCAAGAAAGATCATCGCGAAAGTTTTATTCCATTTGTACTCCGTTTGGTATTCCTTTTCTGTGAAACTCAAAAACAAGGAAAAAACAGGAACTGGCACTGGCACTGGGCTCTAGGTTAATAGGTTAGTCCCAAAAATAATATAAAATAGCATATTAATGCATATAAAACATCCAAAACAGATAATATAATAGCATGGAACAATAAAAAATTATAGAAACGTTGGAGACGGATCATACCCAAACTAATTTAATAGATGTATGCAGGTTCATCGTGCCCAAACTAATTAACTACCGTTACGCAAGTTCAGCGGGACCGTTTAAATAAAGTACTAATTCAACCAACACATCATCATCGGCATCGTCAATCACTACAAGTTCCATCCATCGTGAATCACTACAAGTTCCTAGCTTCGTGAACGGCGTCAGGTCCTGACGTTGCATGCCAATGCGAGTTCTGATGTCAGCTCGTGATATAGGGCCGTGGTAGAACATCCCATTCTCTTCGACGACATCTTTAATGATGACCGATGCAATGTCCCTCTGGATGCGAAAGAAGTCATCTATGAGCTTATAGTCTGGTTCGGCTCCTAAGTCTTCTGCCCATTGACGTATATGGTCATCGTTTCTGGTTGTCATGCAAAGATGTTGGCGGTCCCTTCTGAACTCCATCATGAGATGGAGGACGTAGAATACATCATTATGGCTTCCTGCTGGTTGATGGACCGAGCAAAACATAGTTCTATGTGAGAAACCCGGCGCGCCCTTCCTTTGTGTCCTGATCTCGATGTGGCAACCAATCATGCTGAAGCCGTTGAGAGCACTATCCAGAATATTCATTATGTGGGTGTAGTCTTTCTTGTCAAAGTTTCTGGATGACTATACATGGCGTTGGAGACTCACGGGAAAAGAACGATAAGGACGGTGCGCCGGTTGTTGCTGAAAATAAAGACACCTCAAATTTACCACCATATGAGCAAAGGAATGATTGAAATGTACGAAAGGATTTTCCGGCAATGACTTACATTGGATGATAAGGCAGGACAACTCTATCCTTGTCCTTATTCATTATCATGAAGTTCTCAATGTACTGCCTAGCAGCTTGACATTCAAAGTCACCGAGACACAAGAAGGACTCATGCATGTAGTATGGATCCGCAACTGAGATTTGATCTCTCCTGATGATGAAGTTCATATGAGCACAAAAAGGCGGACGATCATAAAATCAAGCCGCCTCGTGAGAAACATGTCAAATATGTGATCAAACTGCACGAAGAACACATCCGCGGGGAGTGTGTCGATGTAGCACATGGCCTGAGGCACACGAACCGCATAAAGTGGGTATCCTGGAGCCTTTGAGGCGAGAAGGCTTTTCTCTATCAACTGCACATGGTCGTGCAGTCTCCTGAGATCCCCTAATATGCCCTCTAGCAGTTTCAGCATTTGGATCGGCTGGCCCACGACATGGAACATTGCCGCACCTTTGACCGGTACATGGTCTTCAAAATCGGTAGGCGGAGCCGACTGGCTGCTTGAAGCCTTGGCGGCAGCACAGCCTCTCTTCTGCGGTCTCTTCCTCTACTTCTTCTTGGGTTGAGGTAGTGAGCCTTCCAGGCACTGTCTGACCCCCGCGACCAATGTGTTCGGGCTAAGCATTGCACGAACCTCGGCTACTTGACCATGGGTTGAGGCGGCATCTGGAGGTGTCTCCTGTGAGGATTGCATGAAGAGAGACTTCTTGCAATCAACCCTACGATGTTCCTGCTGCGGCAAATCATCCAACTCCTCATCCACATGCTCATAGCCCGAGTCATATTGCTGACTCATCATTTGTCCATCGTCATAGGCGCTGGTATTGAGGAACCGGAGAGGGTCCTCTTCCTCCATCTCATCATCCAGTCCTTGTTCCACGGGGGCGACTACATCATCCACTATTGGACCCCCTTCCTCGTGTCGTCCGTCGCTCTCACCCAGCACGAGAGGCACTGGTAATTGCGTAGGCGGGGTGGTGGTGTTCATACCTTGCTGATGTGTGGTCATTGGCATGCTCTCGACAGCCTCCACACAAAGAAGATTCATTGGCCATAGCAGCATACAACCCGTGCATTCTCCAAGCCACATCGTGGTCTCGTCCTCCTCTCCCCTAAGCCGTACTGGAGGAGTCAAATCCTCGTGGCCCGCTTTCACACTCAACAAGGTAACCCTGAAGGTGCGAATGGGGATCGGCTGGTCGTGGAACGTGAGTTCCAAGGGCTTCGTTATCACTGCCTTTCCCATGTCCACCTTCTGACCATTGATCATGTAGAGTAGGTGCACGGGGTTTCGTCGGCCTACGAAGACATGTCTACGGTGTAAGACATCCGAAAGTCAATGAAAAATTGAAGATTATAGATATGTTGGTGTGATGTGTAATTACCGTGAGGGCGTCGAGGTCAGCCAAAGACGAAGGCCCGCCTAGCATGCCAGAGACAGAGGATGGGCTGCTATGAGCGGGTGCGGGAGCATGTGCGGTTGCGAGAGCAGGTGATGGTGATGGTGCGATGTTCACCGAGTTGCTCCCGACGAAGCTGGGCATGGGAAAATCCTGGGCCGTCTTCTCTATATTTTGCTTCGTCCAGTCGATAACAGCGGGAATCAAGTTAGTAGAAAAATAATTTCTGCAGGCAGGTAAAGCTGCATTTACTGCCTGCTGGACCAACTCATTTCTGGTCGCTTCTGCGGCCTCAGCTGCTTTTTTCCCGGCCTCAGCTGCATTTTTCTCGACCGCAAGCTTCACCTTCTCGTCGATGTTCAACTGACTGAACTTCTTTCTCTGCTATTTGGCCTCCGAGCCCTCGTTGTAGTAGTACTTCCATGTGGCGCCATCTCCGACACCGTGCACATGTCCATATTGCGGCTGCTGGTCCAAACGGAGTCCCTTCAGTTGGTTCATGGCCCAGTTGAGAGGGGTGTCCCACTTGGGCCTCATGAATGACTGAAATGACGAGTCGCTTTCGGCCGCAAGCCTGTGTTGCTCCTTCTGCAAAAGGAACGTGAACCGTTTACGAATGTTACTACAACGTGTAGTTGACTTGATCAGAAGCTAAATGTAAGGTGGTAAAAGAATAATTACCAGTAGTCTAATCAATTTTATCGTGATCAAGTCAATGTACCAAACCTTCTTTTCCTTGTCCCACTTGTACCATGCCCTGATGAAGTCACGCTCCTGCGGGTTGGTGAACTCTGCGAAGGGTTCTGGGATCTCTGCGGTTTCACGTTCCGTGTCCTCCTTATCCCATATGGGCCTCTGATGTCTACTAGACAACTTGTTCTTGTAGACTCGTGTTGGGCCTCCAAGCGCAGAGTTTTGTACGACAGAGGCAATTTTCCCTCAAGTGGATGACCTAAGGTTTATCAATCTGTGGGAGGCATAGGATGAAGATGGTATCTCTCAAGCAACCCTGCAACCAAATAACAAAGAGTCTCTTCTGTCCCCAACAAACCCAATATAATGGTAAATTGTATAGGTGCACTAGTTCGGCGAAGAGATAATGATAAAAGTGTAGTATGGATAGTAGATATGAGTTTTTGTAGTGTGAACAATAAAAAAACAGCAAGGTAGTAAATAATAAAACGGAGCACAAACGGTATTGCAATGATAGAAAATGAGGCCTAGGATACATACTTTCACTAGTGCAATCTCTCAACAATGCTAACATAATTGGATCATATGATTATCCCTCAAAGTGCAATAAAGAATCACTCCTAAGTTCCTATTAGCGGAGAACATAAGATAGAAATGGTTTGTAGGGTACGAAACCACCTCAAAGGTACTCTTTCTGATCGATCTATTGGGCTATTCCCATAAGTGTCACCAACAGCCCTAGAGTTCGTACTAAAATAGCACCATATGATACGCATCAACCAAATCTAATGTCACCTAGATACTCCAATGTCACCACAAGTATCCGTGAGTTGATTATACGATTTGCATCAAACAACTTCATAATCATAATATTCAATCCACACAAAGAACTTAAAAGAGACCCCAAAGTTTCTATCGGAGAAAAGATAATGAAAACATGCGTCAACCCCTATGCATAGATTACCCCAATGTCACCTCGGGAATCCGCAAGTTGAGTGCCATAACATACATCAAGTGGATCAATATGATAGCCCATTGTCACCATAGGTATTCATTATGCAAGACATACATCATGTGTTCTTAGATCTGAATATTCAATCCGACAATGACAAAACTTCAAAGGGAAAAGATTCAATTCATCACAAGGATGGAGAGTTGTGAAACATCATATGATCCATCTATATTAACAAAGCCCATGATACATCAAGATCGTGACAGCTCCAGATCACGAGAGAGAGAGATGAAACACATAGCTACTAGCACATACCCCTAGCCTCGAGGGTGGACTACTCCCTCCTCACCATGGAGACTGCCGGGATGATGAAGATGGCCTCCGGTGATGATTTCCCCCTCCGGCAGGGTGATGGAACAGGCTCTAGGTTGATTTTTTGAGGATACAGAGGCGTGCGGCAGCAGAGTCCCAATTCTAGGTTAACTTTCAGGGGTTTCTGTATATATAGGATTTTTGGCATTGGAATCACGCGAAGGGGGGCCACGAGGGGGCCACATGGCACTTGGGCGCGCCCATGGGGGCGCACCCAGTGGTTTTCTGGTCACCTCCTGGCTCCTCTGGTCCTTCCTCGAAGCTTCTAGGGTCTCTTTCCTTCTATAAAAAATCATCAAAAAGTTTCGTTGCATTTGGAGAACTTTTATTTCTACACAAAAAACAACACCACGGTAGTTCTGCTGAAAACAGTGTCAGTCCGGGTTAGTTCTAATCAAATCATACCAAAACCATATAGAATTGTGATAAACATGGCATGAATACTTCATAAATTATAGATACGTTGGAGATGTATCAGCATCCCCAAGCTTAATTCCTGCTCGTCCTCGAGTAGGTAAATGATAAAAGATATAATTTATGAAGTGTGAATGCTAGCATAGTGCATAAGTTTGATCAATGATAATTTCAATCACTTTTCCTAGCATCATAACAGCAACTTATTCTCGTAAAACTCATCATGACCAAGTAGCAATCAATTCACATGTTATGGTTAAAACAATGCATTCTCTTGAAACTCAACAACCTATATTCTTAGTCACCAAGCAATTGCAATTCAACTTTATTCAACCAAGTGTAAGAAAGAGCTCCACATACTCAATTATCATTTAGTCTTCCATGATTGCTAGTACTCAAAGCATATTTTTAGAACAAATGGCATCCATCAAACATAGAGAAAGATAGGGGCTTAATGTTTCGCCTCCCAACTCATTTATCATAGAGATAATTGTCAACAATAATAAATCATGATCAAATATATCTGACTGGTCATATGTGCCTAGATCTTTCCCCACCACATGATGCTTGCCAACTAGAGAATAGGTTGGGATAAGGAATTCACTCAACATGAAATTAAATAGCATAAAAGTAAATAACATGAAGTAAAAGATAGGCCCTTTGCAGAGGGAAGCAGAGGTTGTCATGCGCTTTTATTTATTTGGATGCACAAACTCTTAATGCAAAGGAACGTCATGTGATATTGCCCCTTGTGATAGCAACCTTTATTATGCAGTCCATCGCTTTTATTGCTTTACCATCACAAGTTCTTACCACGCTTATTTTCCCTTACAATAAAAGATCGTATTTAATTTAGGAGCAATTTTTATTGCTTTTTCCACCGATGACAACTTACTTGAAGGATCTTATTCAATCCATAGGTAGATATGGTGGACACTCATGGCAAGAAATTGGGCTTAAGGGTTTTTGGATGCACAAGTAGTATCTCTACTTAGTGCGAATTTTTGGCTAGCAAAAGATCCTAAGCAAGCACCACATGTTAGAGGATCCATAATAATATAACTTCTATGCAAATATACCCAAACATTACTCATTATGTTGTCTTTCTTGTCCAACTTCAACTAATTTGCTCAGGTTTGAAAATAATTAATGAGTATTCACAATCATAAAAGATGTCCAAGATAATGTATTTATATGTGAAAGTTCTCTTCCTCATACTAATCATTCATGAATTGCTTGTATGACCAATATTGTGATTGTCAAGCTTCAAAAGATTTCACCATCTAAACTCAATGTGAAGCTACTACTAGGAACGATACAAGAATATGAAGCACATATAATTTCAACTTTATGATATTCAATTCTTTCAACAATTTACTCATAGGATATAAGTGAAGAACAAGAGTAAATGATAAACTACTCCAAAAAGATACAAATGAAGATCAAATGAGTAGTCAAACAAGTAAGTAGCTATGTGCGGACACTCTCTCATTCAAAGATTTAAGATCTAAGTATCTTATTAAAACAGAAAGCAAGAGGGAAATAAAAGGACACACCAAGTATAGCACAACTCATGTGAAGAAGTAAAAACTTAGGCTCAAAGAAAACTGACCGATAGTTGTTGAAGAAGAAAGGTGGGATGCCTAACGGGGCATCCCCAAGCTTAGTTGCTTGATACTTATTGAAATATGAACTTGGGATGCCTTGGGAATCCCCAAGGTTGAGCTCTTGTGTCTCCTTAATTTCTCTCATATCACGGTTTTTCTACATCTTAAAAACTTCATCCACATAAAACTTAACAAGAACTCGTGAGATAAGTTAGTATAGATCAATACAAAACCTTATCATTTCCTACTGTAACAAATCACTAAAATTATAATTTAACATTTAATACTAAATGCCTCTGCATATTTAATACTCCTATCCTCAAATAGAACCATTAAACAAGCCAACATATGCAAACATAACAGCAATCTGTCCAAACAGAACAGTCTGAAACGAATGCAGGAAGATCCATATTTAATTAACTCCAAAAATTCTGAAAATTTACCAAAATGTAGATAATTTACAAGAGCATGCTCTGTCAAAATTTCAAGATTTTATGACATACTGACTTTTCTAGGGAATTTTTGCACTAACAGCAAACTTTCTGTTTTGAAAGAGCAACTCATTCACTTGCAAATTGAGCATGGTAAAGGCTATACTTGACACTTTTTTTGAAATAAAAGATACAAAACTTTATTATAAATAAGAGCAAGCAAAATTCAACTCAAAGAAAATTACGCTCCAAGCAAAACACATATCATGTGACGAAAAAATATAGTCCCAAGTGAGGTTACAGATAATGTTGAAGACGAAAGAGGGGATGCCTTCCGGGGCATCCCCAAGCTTAGTTTCTTGGGTATTCCTTGAATATTACATTGGGGTGCCTTGGGCATCCCCAAGATTAGGTTCTTGCCACTCCTTATTCTCCTCATATCGATATCTCACCCAAAACTTGAAAACTTCAATAACACAAAACTTAACGGAACTTCGTGAGATGGGTTAGTATGGTAAAGGGCAAATCATTCACTTTGGTACTGTTAAGACAAGATCCAAAATTGTTTTCACATAAATCCTACTGTACTCTATCATTTCCACAATTTATATCACTTAATATATGCTATGGAAATGCTAAAACAAGCAAACTATGCAAACAAGGCAGATTCTATCAAAAACATAACAGTCTGTAATGATCTGAACAACCACCATACTTCTGCAACTCAAAAAATTCTGAAAAATTAGGAAAACGTGGGGAATTGGTATATCAATCATGTGTAGAAACTTTATAAGTTTTGACGCTCTGATTATTTTATAAAAATTCTGCACTGGGCACAAAAGTTTCTGTTTTTGCACAGAATCAAGTTAACTATCATCCACACTATCCCAAAGGCTTTACTTGGTACATTATTGAAAGAAAACATATAAAACATGATTAATACAGTATCTTAATCATGTGAACACACAAAAACAGTAGGTAAGTGTTGGGTTCTCTCCCAACAAGCACTTTTTTTTAATGCCTTTTAAGCTAGGCATGATGATTTCAATGATGCTCACATAAAAGATAAAGATTGAAACATAAAGAGAGCATCATGAAGCATATGACTAGCACATTTAAGTCTAAACCACTTCCTATGCATAGGAATTTTGTGAACAAATAATTTATTAGAGCAAGAATCAACTAGCATAGGAAGGCAAAACAAGCATAGCTTCAAAACTTTCAACATATAGAGAGGAGACTTAATATTTTTGCAATATGTAAAAGCATATGCTCCTCTCTCATTATAATTTTTAGTAGCATCATGAATGAATTCAACAATATAGCTATCACACAAAGAATTCTTTTCATGACCTGCAAGCATAGAAAATTTGTTACTCTCCACATAAGCAAATTTCTTCTCATCAATAGTGGTGGGAGAAAACTCAACAAAATAACTATCATGAGAAACTTGATTGACATAATCCAATTGAAAATAAAAATCATGATGACAAGTTTCATAGTTATCATTATTCTTTGTAGCATACATGTCATCACTATAATCATCATAAATAGGAGGCATGCTTTCATCATAATAAATTTGCTCATCAAAACTTGGGGGACTAAAACTAGCATCCCCAAGCTTGTGGCTTTGCACATCATTAGCATCATGGATATTCATGAATTCAAACTAACAACATTGCAATCATGCTCATCATTCAAATTAAACATTTTATAGAATTCTTCCTCTATCAATTGAGCACAATTTTCCGCTCCATCATTTTCAAGAAAGACATTATAAAGACTAGTACAATGCCCGTGCGTTGCCACGGGCAAAATGTGAGGAAGTCCTGCATACCTTATGCTTATAGGGAATCGGACGCGGGAAGTTTAATTTTAGACTCCTGGGAGGCGCGACTGGGCATTTTCTTTGGTACCGGCGATAAAAAAGGTGCCCTGGGAGGCTCTTGGGGGGCGGGTGGAGATGCTCTAAGGTAGTACGTGCTGCGTTTCTGGTGGCTATTTTCATCAAAAGTGTCAGCATGGCGACAGGCACAGCGCGAGTACGGTCTGCTGATAGGAACCGTTTGCCATCCAAAAACTGTCTCATAAAAGCCTTCCATGAAGCAAGAAAAAATATCATTTCCATAAAGCACCATAAAAGCATCAGTCAATGAAATCAATTATTCCCAATATGAAGATGAAGAGAGAAATATATACATCATGAGCAATGGCTTTTCGACCTCTCCTCTTTTCGCTTCATTGTCCCGATCATGCATGATGATACCCCTCTTCTCTTCCACCATGTTTTTTTTCTCTTCCTCTCCATGTTGTGTCTTCTTCATCCCTACTGTGCAACTACACAATATTGTACTCTTCCTAAACCTTTCGTCCCTCTATGCCTGCTATGTCATTATTGCGACACTGCTCTTCAACTCCGATGAACCTCTCTCATGGTTCCTCGCCACCTCTAGTATAATAAACAACAATGCACAAAATATCTCTCTTTATTATGATTTCATTTCACCATTCCTGCCTTTGCCATGCCACCACCTCCATCATGTACCACCTCATTATTCCTCTTTGTGCACTCTTTACTTTGCCTCCTACTACACCATCACCATGATTTTTAAAAACAAGAATTGAAAGATCTGAAATAGTATTTTTCAGTCAAAACAACCTCAAAAGAACAAGCAAATTAGCACTACTATGTATATTACCCAAATCAATACGAAAAATGGATCAAATTGTTAGGGGAAGGCGCAGGACTGTTAGAGCAGCTTCTTTGGGTCCAAGAGGATGTGATTGAAATAGTATGGCGACAGGGGCATTGCCTTAGCCTCGCAGTTCGAGGCCACACAACACACCCTCCCGCTCGCAGCTAACGTGGGAGGGTCGATGGCACCACGACAACAATTTTGCAGCAGCTCGACAACAACACCATTCTCTTGTTGTCCAACACTGACTCCATTATCTTTAAATAGCATCGACCGAGGCAAATCATAACAAGACTTCGGTGGTTAAAGTAAAAAAAATTATATTATACAAAAAATATTAAATGAAGGACAAAATCCTAATCTGTCATTTAATTTGATAGAAAGCCTTGGAAAAAAACACAGTAAAGTAGAGTCTGAAAAGACTTGGTAGAAATAATCTTCAACACACCTTAGGGGTTGCTTGGATAGCTAGTTTTAGGAAACGAGTTAGCTATAAACATGTTTCAGGGTCTAAAAAACTAAAACTTTGTTTGGCTAATCTAACTAATCTGTGGATAAGCAAAACTTGGTTCTCGTAACACCCAAAATCTGCATTTATGGAAAAACGGGTCCGACGACATCTTTGTGCAAACGTGTTTTAGAAAAACGATGATGCTAGGTCTGTACAACTGCCATGCGTGGTGTGGAGCTTCGTGGAAAAGAGAATCCTGCACCATGAAACCTACATTGGGCAGCTGGTGCCAGCGTCGGGACCCTGACCCGTGGCGAAGATGAACAGTGGCGGCGCACGGTGGTGTTGGGTGGAGCGGTGAGTGCGTCGTCCGCCGGCGACCTAATGGTCCTCTTGACCGTGCGACCCTACTCGTTTCCGTCAAGATCTTAGACAACCCCATGCTCATCCTCCAGCCACATCATGGACACCCCCACGAGGTTGATGCTGTAAGTATCACACTGTGCGACATCGAGCATGCTCACGAGCTTTGCATTGCGTTGCTACCAGGGCATGGATGCTCCTGTACGTCCAGCGTTGAGGGACAGAAGACCAGGCACACGTTGGACGCACATTCATGCCTAGGATCACGCTTGCTGGCAGCCGGAGCTATTAGGGACAGTTCTGGGAGGACGTGTTGATGCCATCAAAACAAAACATATCTTTCTATAAACCTGTTTTCTATAAAATACTTAGTAAAACGGATTTTTCTAAAAACTGGTTTCCCATATCTCTGTGGATTATGCTTGCTATCCAAACAACCACTTAGTTTTCCTTCTACAATCAAACAATTTGTGAGCAGTCCTTAACTTCTTTCCTTCGGTGCAATGATTTTTTGAGTCCAGAACAAACATATACCAGTTTGTATGAGCTCTGTTACACTACATGTGTTATTGTATTAGTAACAAACCCCTTTTTATCACAAAAAAGAAGTGAAGTAACAAAAACAAATTTGCCCTCATTCATTTTACATGCAGTCAACCGTAGAAAATGAAATGAAGAGCATTCACTAAGAAGTCCAAAATGTTGATATATATCTATCAGCTGATTATGTTGAACTTGGAAGTCAAAGATGCAATGCAAAAGTTACAAGAAGCTATTAAGATTGTATTAAAGAGGCATTGCATTTCAAAACCAAGATAGAAAGGGACTACTCATTTGTAGAATCGTGCTGACCAAGTGCAAGTGTAGTCCAAAATGGAATATCCAAGTGGCAACAATCAATCTTAAAGAGCGGTGTAAATCTAAAATCAAGCAAAGATTTGTAATGTCTCAACTGGTTTGGTGTCCCAATCATTAGATGCCATATTACCTTTATTTTCATTAGGTTGGCTTTGCTCATATATCCCCCTTTGCTCATTGAGATGCCAGCCATTGTGATTTTGGGCAGAAGAGGGTTTGCTTGCAAACCATAGTTCATGATTGATTCAAACCTGTGTATCAAACCAAGAGGACACAAAATAGGTGGATAAACACTCCAAATAAATCCTAACCAAACAATAGCAAGATACATTATGATTATAAAACAGTTTTTGCTCTAAAAAAAATTAACCATGTTTGGTCCAGTATCAAGTGACTTCATGTGAGATCATTATTTCACCAAAAATGCATGCTCCACACAACGCGTGCTTTGTGCATGACAATGAACGAGAAAGGGGAAAGAGGGTGCCATTGAAGAACAAACCTTCTGGATCTGGAGCCATTTTCTTGCCTTTTGAACTTTCTATCATGCCCTCGCGAAATTTTAGAAAGTATAGATTGCTGAATGGGAAGTGAGACTGGACATGATCTTCACTATTTTATTTTCTGTGATTTCCACTCTCATTGTTTGGCTGCAAAATTTGAGTTTCCTAAGCAACTGGGCACCAGTCAGCATCCTTAGAGGCAGTTGAAGTATGACTGGAAGTAGCAATCATGTGAACTGAAACTGCAGTCCTGAAATGCTGAACAAAATATAGATGTTAGTAGTTCAAAATGAAGGCGATGCAAAGGCTATAATTAAGATACGCTAATCAAATAGCTTATTCTATTACTGATACAACAAAGATACGGGTTTTGCTTGTTCAATAGTTTCATAAGTTCCTATTTGTAGCTCTCCAAAAGATAAGTTCGGCTTCCTCCCTTAAGTCCAGATAATTGAATATCTATAATACAATAGCAGCCTCTGAATGAATCTAGAGGCTTGGCATTTTAACAATTTATGCTACGTATGGCCATCAAGCTATCAAGTTATGATACAATACTAATTTAAATATGCAAAAAATAGGTCATGTACACTGAAATGTAATGCACATCTAGAAAACCTCTAAAAGTACAATTTAACAACTTGGTTAGTTAGTCTCCCTCCACAAGTCACTATAGAAGGAACAATTCTACAAAACTCAGAGAAGAAATAGTTCAAGTGTGGCGTTGCATCTGTACCTTTGCTCAAATGAGTCAACAACATAAGGAAAATTTGGTTGTATGCCAGTAGCTCTTTTGAGCCACTTATTTCCTAAAGGCAATTTATCAATAACATCAAGACCCTGGATCTCAGTGGCTTTTGTTACAACACTTAATGGTATTCCAGCTGGACCAATCTCATTCATTAATTCTTGCATCTGCATAACAGTTATTCAAAATATGAGGCCAACATTCTAGATATGTATTGGAATTTAAATGTATTCTATGCATTGAATGATCATGGTACCTCTCGGGGCTCAAGCAAGCTGTCTGCACTTTCTTCAAGTATATGGCGGTTTTGAATTATTGAATGAAAATACTGATCCATTGAAGCATCCAGAATATTGTCCAACAAGTTTTTATCAAAACGTATGGTGAACACCTGAAATCATGACCAGCAAAATTCATGTTATGCTTTCATGAAATATTTAAGACATAACAATCTCCTATGTTCTCCTGGCATAAGAAGAAGCATGTAGTATGCACAAGAATCAACATCAACATCACCTGAAACATCATGGCAGAGTCTATGACCACTGACCACACGTAGATGGAAAATATGCAGATAATAACCTAATCAACATTTGACAGGAACCAAGGATATCATGCAGAAAAGGGTAATTGTTAAATAGAAGCATACTTGACAAAAAACAAATTAACTAAGAAAAGGAAGAAAATGTAAATCTGAAGGGTGGATCTCCAGAGTGAAATTTCTGGAGATAAAAAAACAAATTAAAATGGCAACATTGTTGTGTTGTCAATAATGTCTGCCAACATGAAAAGATGCACGCCAAACATAAGTACGTAAGACAAACTGAACATGGTGGTAAAAAGCATGCTGGTAAGAGTATGGCCTGAAAAAATAGTGGGGAAATGATCAATAGAGAATAATGAATTTAATCCATACCGTCTTATTCCATCATTCGTTGACATTACAATATTCACTGGGCACTAAAAAGAGGAACCTAGTAATTTTTTTCCTCCTGCCCCTTTGTGGGATTGACTTCAAGAGCTTAGTAGCAGTTTTGACCTAAAAGGAGAAGAAAATTAGTTTATATTCACATGTTGAGTTATCCGCAAAATATTTAAGCACAAACTTGCTTCTCATCTTGGAACAAACTGGAACATGTGAGGCTTTTTCTGAAAACAACAATTTTCCTGAATACAATGCCATATGTATATTGCGTGAAGGGAAAAAAAGAAGGTATATCAAAGGGAGTTGCTCTTTAACTTTCACACCTTGTATTGTGTATATGTATTGTCCAGTGGCCCGGCACTGGAGCCGATGAACCTTAGAGAGTTGAGGTCATACTTCATGGCTCTTCTATGCTTCATGAAAGCGATCATGACCAGCAGCATAGAAGATGTGTCGTCACGCTGTGCTCCTGCTGGGCTTTTGAATATCAGGTGAAGCATGTGTCCAATTGTTTCCAATCTAGACAGAGTGGACGTTGTCTTGACATCGCTTTAGCTTCACAACAAAATTCCTGAATATGTAGGAATAAAACAACAAAGCTAAGCTACGTTAACCATGAAAATCTATAGAAAGTTCATTGAGTTCTACTGAAAAAATAACACAAGAGTATAGAAAGAACTGCAGGTTTGATAATAACTAATCCAGAAGAAACCCGAGTGCATTCAATTGGAAAAAAGAATCACATAGAAAAAGTATTACGACGTCGGTCGCACTCGTATCACCATTTATTACCTAACTGGGTAGAGAAGCATTATCATCAATTGAGAGAGGCGGACACGGCCGAGCCAAGGTCGCTTCTGTCTCGCCGTGCGGGCTCATGGTCGTCCCCAACCGCAAGAAGAACAAACAACACATCAATTCACTATTTCAATTACCACTTCGCGTGTCAAATTACAGTTCCTGATGTTTCCAGTTTGTAGTTCAGTGGATACGCTGCCAAGGTGTACTCGAAACTAAAGTTTACCGACAAGAGAGGAAATCATATAACAGAGGAAAGGAGAAGGCATTGGAATCACAGACAATATGTGCTAATCCAACCAATACGATGAGTTGAAACTAATAAAAATGAGTAAAGGAGTAGGCATTTGCATCACGAACCTTCTCTGATGCAGAACGTTGTTGTACGTGAAGTACAAATTGACGTCGAGATCAGCTCCCCCCAAGCCACCAGCAGCGCTAGGGCCCACTGCACACCTGAAGCCCATCTCATCTTAGCACCTACGCCTCCCGTGCACCTCCTCCTTCCTGCTCGCGCCGCCAGGGAGGGTGCCACACGCGTGCCGCCGTTGATGTGTGACCCTGCCGCCAGCCAGCCTCCGACGAGCGCCACCACGTCGGTGAGTCCCTCCCCGGTTCCTTCCTTCCTCATCCCATCTCCTCCTCTCTCCCATCTGTCCTCTGATTCCTTGTCACGCCATTGATGCAGGACGTGGCCGCCACCGGAGCTTCGACGCGCACGGGCGCCACAAACAGCCCCCCTCCCCCGGGCATCTTATATGGCAGGAGGAGGTTAGGGCTGCGCGCTCGGCCGGCACGCCGACTGAATCCAACCTGGGCCTGCGGCGATGGAGAGGAGGGCATTGGTGACGGCCATGGCTGGATCCGACGACCGCAGCCTCCTCCAAGGTCGGTGCAGTGGGGGCTCGGGGCACAGGCGACTCACGAGCGAGAGGGGCGAGAGCTCAGATGGGGTGGCGGCGGTGGAGCGGGAGACAAGGGAAAGAGAGAGGTCGCGGCGGGAGTGGATGGATCTCGCTCGAGGGCAGGAGGCCTCGCTCGTACGTGCGTGCGATTGGTTTAGGGTTTTTTTTTGCTGGTTTTTTTTCGTAGGTTTTTTTTTCGTTCGTTTTTTTGGTGCAATGGGAGGTTGCCCCTGGACTGCGTGGGGCATCGCTAGGAGGTTTTTTTGGTTCGACGTGACTACCTGTGAGGTGGGAGGAGGGACGAAAAAAAACAAGGGGAAGGTGGGACGAAAAATAACCGTGGAACGGAGACTACCAACTGAGACATTAGGAGTAGAGATGCATAATATGAGGCAACCTCAAGTCCATTTTTTTGTAGTTTTCTTTTTATAAAACCAAACTAGTGATAAACAAGAAACTAAAATATTTGATTGCGAGATCTAAAGATATACCTTCATGAACTCTCCTCCCCGGTAAAGGCACCAGAAAAGAGCTTGATGTCTACTACACAACTTGTTCTTGTAGACTCGTGTTGGGCATCCAAGCGCAGAGTTTTGTAGGACAGCGGCAATTTTCCCTCAAGTGGATGACCTAAGGTTTATCAATCCATGGGAGGCGTAGGATGAAGATGGTATCTCTCAAGCAACCCTCCAACCAAATAACAAAGAGTCTCTTGTGTCCCCAAGACACCCAATACAATGGTAAATTGTATAGGTGCACTAGTTCGGCGAAGAGATAATGATAAAAGTGTAGTATGGATAGTAGATATGAGTTAAACAGCAAGGGAGTAAATAGTAAAACAGAGCACAAACGGTATTGCAATGATAGAAAATGAGGCCTAGGATACATACTTTCACTAGTGCAATCTCTCAAGAATGCTAACATAATTGGATCATATGATTATCCCTCAAAGTGTAATAAAAATCACTCCTAAGTTCCTATTAGCAGAGAACATAAGATAGAAATTGTTTGTAGGGTACGAAACCACCTCAAAGCTATTTTTTCTGATCAATCTATTGGGCTATGCCTATAAGTGTCACAAACAGCCCTAGAGTTTGTACTAAAATAGCACAATATGACACACATCAACCAACTCTAATGTCACATAGATACTCCAATGTCACCACAAGTATCCCTGAGTTGATTATACGATATGCATCAAACAACTTTATAATCATAATATTCAATCCACACAAAGAACTTAAGGAGACCCCAAAGTTTCTATCGGAGAAAAGATAATGAAAACGTGCATCAACCCCTATGCATAGATTACCCCAATGTCACCTCGGGAATCCGCAAGTTGAGAGCCATAACATACATCATGTGGATCAATATGATACCCCATTGTCACCATAGGTATTCATTATGCAAGACAAACACCATGTGTTCTCAGATCTGAATATTCAATCCGATAATAACTAAACTTCAAAGGGAAAAGATTCAATTCATCACAACAAGGATGGAGAGGGGTGAAACATCATATGATCCATCTATATTAACAAAGCGCATGATAAATCAAGATCGTGACATCTCAAGATCACGAGAGAGAGAGATGAAACACATAGCTACTAGCACATACCCCTAGTCTCGAGGGTGGACTACTCCCTACTCACCATGGAGACCACCAGGATGATGAAGATGGCCTCCGGTGTTGATTTCCCCCTCCGGCAGGGTGCCGAAACGGGCTCCAGATTGTTTTTTTGAGGATATAGAGGTGTGCGGCATTGGAGTCCCAGTTCTAGGTTAACTTTCGGGGGTTTCTGTATATATATAGGATTTTTTGGTGTTGGAATCACGCGAAGGGGGGCCACGAGGGGGCCACATGGCACTTGGGCGCGCCTAGGGGGGGGGGCGCCCAGGTGGTGTGTGGTCACCTCCTGGCTCCTCTGGTCCTTCCTCGAAGCTTCCAAGGTCTCTTTCCTTCTATAAAAAATCGTCACAAAGTTTTGTTGCATTAGGAGAACTTTTATTTCTGCACAAAAAACAACACCACGGTAGTTCTGCTGAAAACAACATCAGTCTGGGTTAGTTCGAATCAAATCATAGCAAAACCATATAGAATTGTTATAAACATGGCATGAATACTTCATAAATTATAGATACATTGGAGACGTATCAGCCTCTTGCCAAGGTAGCCACGGCTTCCAAGGCGTTGGTTCCCCGTGTTCCTTTGCTGAAGCCCCTTGTATTTCTCAGACTTAAGCTTGGCTGCCTCGGTAGCACAAGTGTCCTTGAACTTTTTGAGTTCCTCTTTCGTAAGTGTCGGATTATCCGCCAAAATCTTGGATAGGGGTTCTTTAGCATCAATCGCTCGTTTCATCCTCCCTTTCCAGGCAGCCAAATCATTGTTGAACATGCCCATGGCATGGTTGTTATTCTTTTTCATGGCAGCATCATCCCACGGGTGTTCTATGTGGGCATCCCGGCCTAGGAACTGGAATCTCTTGTGTCGCTTCATTTGGAGAAAGTGCTCCATATGTGGTTTACTCCTTAAGTCATTGTCATTGATGCTCGCGGTTTCCTGTAGGATGCATCCGACTTGGTTGCCGTAGCACTTGCAAGCTTCAATCGGCGCTATTGGCTCGAATTTGTCGGGGTGCAGCTCTGTGAACAGCAATCTTTCGATGCCGAGTTTGTTAGAGCGTTGTGTCCTCTGCTTCTTCTTTCAATTACCGACTCCGGCGTCGGTACCTTCCACACCGGTCTCAGTGTCGCCATCGGTGCCGGTGCCATCAGTGTCGTCGGTGTCGATGTCGGCAGCAGTACCATCATCTGCTATAACCAGGGCGCCCTGCAAACCTTGTGTTTACTGACTAGACAAAAATTCGAGGTAATCATGTTCACGGTCATATTGTATGTCGTCGGCATCGTGGTCAGAAGCCTATGATTAAGTCTGCTCGTTTAATTCTTAAACTATAATAAAATGAGTAATGACATAAAAAAGGCCTATGGTTTACCGGAATGTCATTTCATTCCCGTCCCAGCAAATCATTGGCACTCGATATGCCTACTTTCTAGCACAAGTCATGCCAAAATTCATGGGAACTTTCGGCATGACCTTTGCTAAAAAGTTGACATATCGAGCGCCTGAAATTCGCTGGAACGGAAATGAATCAACATTCTGGCAAAACATAGGCCACTCAGATCATTTTCCCTACAAACAATATAAGGCAAGACAACACTTGGTTACATGATCCAAGTCATGACATGATCTTGTGCATGATCATCAAAATACACATGACTTTGTTTAGCATCAAGAGTTAACTGAAATGAAACGAGAGTTAACTAAATTTGTTTGACATTGTATTTTTGCATCTAAAGTATTTAACAATTACACATGACTTTGTATTTTTTTAAATAGCAACAATTTTGTTTTTTCTTTAAATAGCAACAATTGATTGAACTAAGTATTTTTAAATAGCAACAATACTGTTTTTTCTTTAAATAGCAACAACTGATTGAACTATGTTTTTTTCAATAGCAACAATTTTGTTTTTTCTTTAAATACCAACAATTGCTTTAACAAAAAAATTTTAAATAGCAAAAATTCTATTTTTTCTTTAAATAGCAACAATTGCTTTAACTAAAAAAAATTAGATAGCAACAACTCAAAATAATGTTTACTAGCAATAACCTAGGGTTCATATGGCACCTATGGTTCATAATCAAGCACAAACCCTAGTGTTCATATGCCACTAATCTAGTACTAACCTAGAGTTCATATGGAACTAATCTAGCACTAACCTAGGGTTCATATGGCAGAGAGAGAGAGAGAGAGAGAGAGAGAGAGATGAGAGAGAGAAGAGGGTACATGAGAGGAGGGGCTTACAGGGCGGCCAGGTTGATGGAGGAGGAGGAGGTTGGAGTTGGCGGCGTCAGTCGGTTCAGGGGAGGCAGTGGAAGACGACGACGGGCGTACCGAGGAGGAAGTGGGCGACGACGAAAGGTCGGGGGAGACGGCGGCACCTAGGAGGCTTGGAGGCGAGGCGCGGACACGCGGGCACCGGAGACGGCGGGGCGTGGAGGAGGGGAAGGGGATGGAATGGCGGGAATTGGGGAAGAAAGGTCCGTGCGGTGCGGTTAAGTCAAACATAGCAGTAGCGCCCGCGCTACAACTAAGTTAGCTATAGCGCGGGTCCAAACCCATGTTACTGCTATACCTTTCATTTTTTCTTTTCATTTTCATTTTCTTTTTTCCTTTCTCCTTTTTCTTTACATTTTCATTTTATTTTTTCCTTTCTCCTTTTTCTTTTTATTTTCATTTTGTTTTCTATTCCTTGTATTTTTCTTTTGATTTTCGTTTTCTTTTCATTTGCTTCTTGCTTTTCTCATTTTTCTTTTTTGATAGATGACCGAGCCAGAACCATGCATATATATTACACATCATTTGACCGATAACGATTAAGTGCGTACACAAAATAAATACATATATATAAATGATGGTTTCCCCGCATCGACGTTTTCGTTTCTGAGTGAGCTTCGTTCCCTTCTTGTTCGCTGTCGATAATTGAGCCCCTCGTTGTGACTTTTACTTTTCCATGGAGTACGATCTTTCTTAGGTAATGTAGTATTGATTCTTCTTTTGACGTATGCTTCATTGTCATCATCATCGTCCCTCATCGGGTTGCTGTACTGGTCGTAGTCTTCCTCGTTGGCGACTCTGATTATGTTCCATTTGCCTCTCCTCACGACAACACGGCTGGGATTGCTCAGGTCGGTTATGAAGAAGCATTGTGTCACGTGCTTAGCGTGTACCCATGGCTTGTTTTTTGCGATGGCATTCACGGTAGCGCTCTTGGCGTCGGGTATAGACATGGTAGTGAAATACCGGTTTTCTCTTTCAACGTTCTTAGCCCATCCGACATGGAACATCAGCGCATCGTGTAGTCCAGAGTAGTCAAGCTCCCAGATCTCTTCAACCATACCGTAGAATCTTTCAGTTGCAGCGTTGTCGCCGGTCATGCATTCCATCGTCACCCCTGAGTTCTGAAAATCACTGTTTATATCTTTGGCCTCCGTGTAGAACATGTATCCATTGATATCATATTCATGATAGGTCACGAGGTTTGGTCACCGGGCCATGTGCTAAGGCGTATATGAGCAATCCGTCTGTAGAGCCCTCTTCCGGGGGATTAGCATGAACATGCTCTTTGAACCAAGGCAGGAAAATGGAGTTGTGTTCTCTAATAACTTCGGCCTTCGTCTTGCATAGCCCCTAGTCACGGTACTTCTTTGCGATGGTTTCTTTGTGCAGTGTCGCAAAAGGATCGACCACGTCTAGGTGCTGTAGCACTACTAAGTTTGCTCTGTCAAAGTCATTGCATCGACCCGAGTGGTCCACATGCAGTTCCCTTAAGCCGTTGGTGTGACCTTCTCCTCCGAGCCTCCCAAGGTGCTTGTTAATGGGCAAACCAACAATAGGGTCTCCACCATATAGATAATTCTCACAGAAAGAGGTGCACTCTTGGGTCAAATAGCCCTGGATGATGCTTCCATCCGGACGGGACATGTTATGAAAGAATCCTTTGATGACCCCATTCATCCTATCGAAAGGCATCATGTCGTGCAGGAATGTCGGCCTGAAGTACTTCTCAAGGACGAGTGGGGTCATCAAAGAACGCGTTCGGCCCATCCTTGGTCATCTCCGGCATGTTCATCAGTGTTGCAAGCACGCTCTCAAGGACATTCTTTGTGATATGCATTTGATCAAGGCAATGAGGCATGTCGAGTTTGGGCCAGTACTCCAAGTCCCAGAAAACAGACCTCGTTTTCCATACCTTCAGCAGCGGCTCCAACGCCTTTTTCATCTTTCCCGGCGCGGGGCACTGTTCCCAGTTTTTCCACAGCTCATCGATTTTGGTGCCGCTCCTCTTACGTGGAGGTCCTCGATGCTCAGCCTCACCATTGAATAGATCGCCATGGTTTCTGCATGGGTCATCCTTCGTGAGCCATCTTTGATGCCCATGTACACGATTTTCCCAGACCTGCCATCTTTCGTTAGCTACTGAGACGTTGTATTATCCATGCACTGCGTGCATCCACAATATACGTGGCACACCTGGCCTGCGACATATCCGTAACCGAGATAGTCGTGCACCATCGTCATCAGCGCGGCTCTCATATAGAAATACTCGCCTTTGCTGGCTTCCCATGTCTTGGCCGGTGTTTTCCATAACATGTCTAACTCCTCTTGAAGTAGCCCCAGATACAGATTAATATTATTTCCCGGTTGTTTCGGCCCTTGAATTAGCATGCTCATGTGTATGTACTTTGACTTCATGCACAACTAGGGGGGGGGGGAGGTTGTACATCTATACAAACACGGGCCATGTGCTATGGTTGTTGTTCTGGTGGCCAAACGGATTCATGCCATCGGTACTCACGACAAGCATGATGTTCGTTGCATCACCTGCAAAATATCAATATTCAGCGTTGAACGCTCTCCACTGGCTTGCATCCGCGAGGTGTCTCAGCTTCGGATCATCTCCATCGTCGGGCTTCATCCTCTCCGCCTGCTAGCGCATGATCTTTGCTTCCTTCGGATCTACGAAATAATGATACAGACGGGGAGTGATCGATAGGTACCATACAACTTTCTGGGGAGATTTCTTTCCGGCCTTCCTATATCGAGAAGCATTGCACACCGGACAATTGGTTTTTTCTACGTGCTCCTTCCGATAAATGATACAATCGTTGATGCATGCATGGTATCTAATGTGCAGCAGATCAAGAGGGCACATGATCTTCTTGGCCTCATTGACACTAGTAGGGCACAGGTTCCCCGCAGGAAGAACCTTCTTTAGATACTTGAGAAGCTCATCGAGGCTTCTGTCGGTCCATTTGTTTTTAGCCTTCGTCTTTAGCAGTTCGAGTGTGAAACTCAAGCGGGTCACCTCAGGATGCCAACCATCATACAATGGAGTCTTCGAGTCTACCTCCAGTTGCTCCAACTTGGCCTCCTCTCTAGAAGCAGGTCTGTCACTACTCGTCTTCTTGTGAAGCAGGTCTCAAACATGAGGGTCCCGCACGATTGAACTTAGTAGCCACGAAGGCTGCGGCGTGTCCACGTCTTCTCTGGCGCCATTTTCAACCTTTTCTCCGCCACCATTTTCGGCCTCTTCTCCGCCGCCACCATGTCCGGCCCATTCTCTGCCGCCATGTCCGGCCTCTTCTCCGCCGCCATTATCCGTCATCTCTTCCTCTGGCACCATGTCATTATTGGCTGCCCCGTCGGCGTCCTCATCATCAACTTCTTCAGTTATCCACCTAGTATAGCCATCCATGAAACCAGTCATGAGCAGATGCACCTTCAAACGACCATCCTTATAAGGGTCGAGCCAAACTCCTCCTTTGCATCTTCGACACGGACATACAATCTCTGTCTGATTATTTTCATACATGTCCTGCACCGCCGATCGCAACCACCTTTCCACCATCGTTCCACTCACCATCATGATCGCCTACGTGGTAATAATAAGCAAAAGGATTATAAAAATGCATGCATGCATCAAAGTCACACAAAAATTCGGCATGATGTTCCCTAAAAATAGGACATATAGAGTTTACCAAAAATTCGCCGAAATGGAAATAAATCGATATTTCGGCAAAACATAGGCAGCTCACGCACAATTCGGCGGCAACTCATGCCACACACACAATTTCCATCATATCACCCGATTTAGGTCATATCGCACAGACACCTAGCTAGCTAGTGATCGAAAGTGGACAAAGATTACTTCTACAATTAAATGGATAGATCTAGTTGCAGAGGTAGAAAGGTTACTTCATTAAATGGGTAGATCTACATAGCTAGTTGGGCAAGGAGATGGCTCTAACTAGTGGAGTGGGTGGAAAAGTGAGGAAAAGAGAAAGGGGTTGCATTAATGGAGGTGTGGTGTAGCTAGGGGCATTAAAGAGAGAGAAAGAGAGATAGGAGGAGAAAGAGAGTAATGGGGGGAGAAGCAAGGTGGGGAAGAAGCAAAGTGATGGAGAGAGGAGGGGGGAGGGCAAAGTGAAGGGAGAGAGAGGAAGGGGGAGGGGCGAGAGGGTTGAAAAAGGTGGCTGCCGCGCCTTAGTAGTAGTGCGGGCTAGCAAGCAGCGCTACTGCTAAAAAGTTATCAGTAGCATGATCCTGCAGGCCGCGCTGCTGCTAATCGGGACCCACCACAGTACAACATTAGTTGCAGCAGTGGGTCTACAACACGCGCTACTGCTAAAGTTTTAGCAGTAGCACGCTTCAAGCGGGCCGCACTACTACTATACATAGCCTGGTGGCTAAGTGGGGGCTCACATAGCAGTAGCGCCTTTCGTCCGGGCCGCACTACTGCTAAATGGATAGTAGTAGCGCCTGTACAGTCCCTGCATTACTGTAAATTAGCAGTAGTGCATTACACAAAGCTGTGCTACTGATAAGCCTCCACATATAAGGTTTTCCCTAGTAGTGATTAGGTTTGAGGAGTAATGGCAGCTAGGGTGTAGGGGTCTCGTAACCTATTACATAGACAAGTGTACCCCACAATAAATCATGCAAAATCAAGCTAGCATAATCAAATGTTGGCACACAAGTATTCCAACAATCGCACGGCGAGCAGACTACTATGATTCCAGGGTACATGACACAGAGGGAAACAATAGGGCCACCAAGGGTTCGGGAACTACTCTAGTGTACTTAGTCCACTTCATTGACATCTAGCCGGGGATGCCTAGCAGATGTCGGGACTACTCCATTTGCTTCGGCTTCGGAGCTGGCTGGGGTAGGAGCAGGAGTCACGGGGCTGCGGTAATGACGGTGTCTCCCACGAGATGCCATGGCCACAGTCCATTGGAGTAGGTCTCCAACTGGTGGTGGAGTTCCTCCGATTGGACGAAGGTGTTGGCCGGCTAGACAACAGGGGAGGATAGGGGAGGCTCGACAGGTCTCCCATGTAGCACTACTAGAGTGTCGGTGGCAGATGTAGCTTCACTTCTCACACAGGTGAGGATGGCAAGCGTCCTAAGAGCTGCAATCTGATCATTTGTGACCTGATCGAGGAGTGCCTCTTGCGCTCTCAGATAGTGCACCAGATGCACTAGAGCGGGATCCGACTATTGGCCTTCGTTTGCGACCTGGGTCAGGCTACCATAGCCTTCACGACTAGGGTAGTAAGAGAAAGGGCGGATGTTCACTCTCGGTGACCAATGCCAGAGTTGAACTAGAGCCTCTCGGGCTGCAAGCTGGATGGCCAGGGGGTTCCTCGGAGGTCGTCCTTCCAGTGAACCGGTGGGGGCGTTCGGAAGTGGTGCCCCTCCCTGAGATGTGCACCATGGCCCAGAAGTGATGGATGGCATCACTCGTGTGCTCCCGGTACACAACATACTCTAGGGGCTCTTTATGCCAAAGGCATGGCGGGTGAGGTTGGCGAGGATGGCTACAAAGTCTCCAAGTTTGACTGCGGTGGTCTCATTGCAAATGATGGCACTAGGCATCTTGGTGATTTGGGGTGTTAAAATGGGAATGAAGGTTGTGATGTATGGAGTTGAGGCAAGGCTTCCTTTATAAACCAACTGAGTCTTCCATCGCATGCTTGTGAACGGAACAACTCAGGTCCTGGAAGACAATGAAGAGGACGACGACAGCTATCCTGGCTATGGGTTCCCTGAATATGATGGTACAACAATGGGGCAAGAAGCTGAGTCGGCAATGCGGGAAGAAGCTGAAGAAGAGGCATCAGATGAGCCCGCTGATGATCTAGGTCGGGCCATTGCCGATGCAAAGAGAAACTGCGCAAGTGAAAAGGAGAAGAAGAAGTTGCAGCGCATGTTAGAGGATCACAAGAAATTGTTGTACCCGAATTGCGAAGCTGACAAGAAAAAGCTAGGAACCACACTGGAATTGCTGCAATGGAAGGCAGAGAATGGTGTATCTGACAAGGGATTTGGAAAGTTGCTGATAATGTTAAAAAAGATGCTTCCAAAGGACAACGAATTGCCTGAGAGTACGTATGAAGCAAAGAAGGCTGTCTGCCCTCTAGGATTAGAGGTGCAGAAGATACATGCATGCCCTAATGACTGCATCCTCTACCGCGGTGAGTACGAGGATTTGAACGTGTGCCCGGTATGCAGTGCATTGCGCTATAAGATTAGCCGCGATGACGCTGGTGATGTCGAGGGCGAGCGCCCCAGGAAGAAGATTCCTGCCAAGGTGATGTTGTATGCTCCTATAATACCACGGTTGAAACGTTTGTTCCAAAACAAAGAGCATGCCAAGTTGATGCGATGGCACAAAGAAGACCGTAAGAAAGATGGGAAGTTGAGAATACCCGCTGACGGGTCGCAGTGGAGAAAAATAGAGAGAAAGTACTAGTAGGACTTTGCAGGTGACGCAAGGAACGTATGGTTTGGTCTAAGCGCAGATGGCATTAATCCTTTTGGGGAGTAGAGCAGCAATCATAGCACCTGGCCTCTGACTCTATGTATGTATAACCTTCCTCCTTGTGTGTGCATGAAGCGGAAGTTCATTATGATGTCAGTGCTCATCCAAGGCCCTAAGCAACCCGGCAATGACATTGATGTGTACCTAAGGCCATTAGTTGAAGAACTCTTACAGCTGTTGAATGGAAAAGGTGTACGCGCGTGGGATGAGCACAAACAGGAAGAATTTGACCTACATGCATTGCTGTTTGTGACCATCAATGATTGGCCTGCTCTCAGTAAGCTTTCAGGACAGACAAACAAGGGATACCGCACATGCACGCACTGTTTGGATGATATCGACAGTATATATTTGGATAATTGTAAGAAGAATGTGTACCTGGGACATCGTCGATTTCTTCCAAGCAGGCATCCCGTAAGAAAGAAAGGCAAGCATTTCAAAGGTGAGGCAGATCACCGGACGAAGCATCGCCACCGTACTAGTGATGATGTACATGATATGGTCAAGGATTTGAAGGTAATCTTTGGAAAGGGTCCTGGCGGACAATCTGTTCCGAATGACGCTGATGGACGCGCACCCATGTGGAAGAAGAAATCTATATTTTGGGACCTGCCCTATTGGAAAGACCTAGAGGTCCGCTCTGCAATCGACGTGATGCACGTGACGAAGAATCTTTGCGTGACCCTGCTTGGCTTCTTGGGCGTGTATGGGAAGATGAAAGATACACCAGAGGCACGGGAGGACCAGCAACGTATGCACGAAAAAGCTGGCATACATCAGGGTCATGCCAGCTACGCTCTTACCAAAGAAGAGAAGGTAATCTTCTTTGAATGCCTGCTCATTATGAAGGTACCGTCTGGCTTCTCGTCGAATATAAAGGGAATACTAAATATGGCAGAGAAAAAGTTCCAGAACCTAAAGTCTCATGACTGCCACGTGATTATGACGCAACTGCTTCCGGTTGTATTGAGGGGGCTTCTACCAGAAAAAGTTCGATTAGCCATTGTGAAGCTATGTGCATTCCTCAATGCAATCTCTCAGAAGGTAATCGATCCAGAAATCATACCAAGGTTAGAGAATGATTTGGTGGAATGTCTTGTCAGTTTCGAGTTGGTGTTCCCACCATCGTTCTTCAACATCATGATGCACGTCCTAGTTCACCTATGCGAAGGGATTAACGTTTTGGGTCCTGTATTTCTACACAATATGTTCCCCTTTGAGAGGTTCATGGGAGTCTTAAAGAAATATGTTCATAACCGTGCTAGGCCAGAAGGAAGCATCTCCAAGGGCCATGAAAATGAGGAGGTCATTGAGTTTTGTATTGACTTTATTCCTGACCTTAAGCCGATTGGTGTTCCTGAATCGCGATATAAGGGTAGACTGGGTGGAAATGGCACGCTAGGACCGGAACAAATAATATGTATGGACGGGCATTCTCTCACTCAAGCACACTACACAGTTCTACAAAATTCCACCTTGGTGGCTCAGTATATGGAGGAACACAAGAATATTCTACGCTCCAAACACTCGGAGCAGTCTGGCGACTGGATTACACGTGAACAAACGGGGACTTTCGCCGGTTGGTTGCAGACACGTGCTATGCATGACGCCGCTGTTGAAGATGACCTGTACTTGCTGTCCCAGTTACCATCTTCGAATATAATGACTTTCAAAGGGTACGAGATAAATGGGAATACATTTTACATGATCGCCCAAGATAAGAAGAGCACCAACCAAAACAGTGGTGTCCGCTTTGATGCAGCAACCAAGAGGGGAAATCACACATATTATGGTTACATAGAGGAGATATGGGAACTTGACTATGGACGTGGTTTGAAGGTCCCTTTGTTTCGGTGCAAATGGGTCAATATGACACAAGGCGGGGTAACGAAAGACCCACAGTACAGAATGACAACAGTGGATCTCAACAATCTTGCGTACGCAGACGAACCATTCGTCCGAGCCAATGATGTGGCGCAGGTTTTCTATGTGAAGGACATGTCTACTAGGCCGAGAAAAAGAAAAGATAAGGAAGCGAATGCATCATACGATGAGCCAGAGTGCCACATAGTTCTTTTAGGGAAAAGAAACATCGTGGGAGTGGATGACAAGACAGTCATGTCAGAAGATTATGAAAAGTTTGATGAAATTGCTCCCTTCACAGTGAATATTGACCCGAGCATCCCGTTAAATGATGAAGATTGTCCATGGTCACGGCGCAAAGGGACACACGCGAAGAAAAAGTTTCACACCCAAAGATCCCACTCTGGGATGTGACCGGCTTCACTGTCATCACTTTCATCTCTAGTGAGTTTCCGGACTTATATATCTGGAAAGTCCCACTTTGGACAAACCATAGGGAATCTTTGTAATACTTAGGGTGCTTATGTGTTTTGGCATTTGAAACGTGTACTTTTGTGCTTCGGACAAACGTGTACCTTTGTGACTTCATTTGCTATTTTTCAGCTCATTTACAGATTTTTTTTTAGCTAAATACCCTGAAATTGAAAAGCACTACAAATGAACTCTGAAAAGGTTGAAAGTTGGCATGGTATCATCATTTCACCCACATAGCATGTGCAAAAAAGTAGAGAGGGTTACGGCAAAAACTGGATGCACTTCGTGTACAAAATGGACAATCTCTTTCGAAGTATCAGGGTTTCGAACGAAAACTCATCTGTTACAAAGGCATTTCATTTTTTTAAACTTATTACAACTCCATACTTTTTGTGCGTTCAGTATGCACCATTCAAAGCCACGTCATCAACTTTCAACCCTTTCTGACATCATTTGCTATTTTTCATGCATTTACTGATTTTTTTGAGCTGAATGACCCTGAAATTGAAAAGCACTACAAATGAACTCTGAAAAGGTTGAAAGTTGGCATGGTATCATCATTTCACCCACATAGCATGTGCAAAAAAGTAGAGAGGGTTACGGCAAAAACTGGATGCACTTCGTGTACAAAATGGACAATCTCTTTCGAAGTATCAGGGTTTCGGACGAAAACTCAGCTGTTACAAAGGCATTTCATTTTTTTAAATAACCTAAGTATTACCAAATTGAATATAATGATAAAACACACTAATATTAAACAAAAGAAAAAAAGAATCACTAGAAAATCTATTTTTAAAGTAAAGTTATTCACAAACTAGTGATTCACACAAATTTCAAATAATTCAAATTTGAAAACTACTGGCACTAACAGAAAGTTTGTAATTTTTTGTACCTAAAGCAAAAATATTCACAAAGAAACTCTAAATACAGCAAAAAACAACTCACAAATAAATAAAAGAAAATAAATAAAGCAGAAAAAAAAAAAAAAAAAAAAAAGCCCGCCTACTGGGCCACAACGGCCTGCATACGACTAGAAACCCAACCTGTAGTTGTGCCAGGAAGCAGGCCCGTCAGGCCCAATAGGCCCACAGGGCAGCGCAGCAGTTTAGGCCCAGAAGCCTGCTTTGGAGAGGAGCTCGAAGGAGCAGCCGCGGCTGGGTTTATAAACCAGTGCGGCTGCCCTTCGCTCGGCGAGGTGGGAGTAAACTTTGTGCACCGCGGGAGGCAGCGCACCGCCTTTAGTACCGGGTCGTGGCTCCAACCGGTACTAAAGGGGGGGGGGTCTTTAGTACCGGTTGCAGCCACGACCCGGTACTAAAGGTTGTTGCTTCCCGCCGCTTACCCTGGCCAAATTTGACCTTTAGTACCGATTGGAGCCACCAACCGGTAATAAAGGTCCGTCCTATATATACAACACTTACGAAAATTTCACTTTGTTCTTCTCTGTTCGTCTCCTCTGCTTCTTCGATCGACAGCGCCACCGCCCCCCGTCGCCGCCCCCGTCGCGCGCCATCCCAGTCGCCGTCGCCGCCCCCATCCCCGTCGCCGCCCCGGCCCGTCCCCGTCGACTCGAGCGCCGCCCCCGTCGCCGGCCCGTCCCCGTCGCTGTCCCCGTCGACTCGCCGCCCCCGTCGCCGCACCGGCCCGTCGCCCCGCTGTGAGACCCCCGCCATGCCCGGCCGCCCTCCCAAGCCCACACACACACACATGTACATGTACACACACACACACACTTAGATGTTATATTTATAGTTTTTAGTTTTTTCTGTTTTTTTGTTTTTTAGTTTTTTATACAAATGTTTTAGATGAATTAATTAATTTATTAGATTAATGTCAAATGTCAAAGGTTTTAGATGAATTAATTAATTAGATTAATATCAAATGTTAGATGAATTAGCTAGATATATTAATGTTAGATGAATTAGTTTTTTATACTTTTAGTTAGATGAATTAGATATATTAATTAATGTTAGATGAATTAGTTTTTTATACTTTTGTCAAAATGTTAGATGAATTAGCTAGATATATATATTAATGTTAGATTAAATAGCTAGCTAGATATCATATGTCAAAGTTTGAATTTTGACATATGCAACGATATTTGATCGTCGACATATGTCAAAGTTTGCATATAGAATTTGCATATAGAATTTGTATATAAGAAATCACAATCCAATCATTTAAAAAATGTTACATTTGCATATAGTATTTGTTCTCGACATCAAGGATGCCCGGCCCGCATCCTCGCCGTCGACCCGTTCGCGACGACATCCTGCTTCAGAGGAGCCATGTCCGGAACTGGGCTCCGCCGGGCTGGCACTGGGAGGTGCTACCTTCAGGGGCGTGCCGCTTGGTGAGGAACCCGGCCTCGGGTCCCGTCGTCGACCCGGAGCTCCTTTGGTTGCGTTCACATGGGCCACTTTCGGTGCGGATGGAGCCGGCCCCGCCGGAGGTGGTACGTCCCCGTGTCAGGGAGGAGGACGAGCACGTCCGTCGCTACATGGCTGCTATAGACGTCAGGTTCTCCAATACCTGGCTGGTTCTTCGGGGATCTCATCCGAACTATGATCCTGTGATGGTTCCTTCTCTTTGGGTGTCCACTGCCCGCGCCTCAGGAACCGCGAGTGAACTAGATTATTCGATAGTATTTGATCTATATTAGCTAGCTAGTGATGTATTCGATAATATTCGAGACGATGTATTCGAGATTATATATATTATTCGATAATATTCGAGACGATGTATTCGAGATTATATATATTATTCTATAATATTCGAGACGATGTATTCGAGACGGGGTGCAGACGGCAAATACAAATTGTTTTCAGGCAATGCTTATCATTATTTTATGTATTGTTCTGACCTACACCAATTGGAATACTCAATTGCTGGAGCTGCCTATTACTTCAGATTGTTCTGACCTACACCAATTGAAATATTCAATTGCCGGAGCTGCCTACTTCAGATGAGGCTTTAAGTTTGGAGGAGGTTTTTTTTTCTGCGGGTGAAGTTTGGAGGAGGAACACAAACGTGTATTCATTATTGGTTCTAGATATTCAGGTACCGTATACGGTTATGCCATACTGTTATTATGTATTACCGGATCTCTAACTAAATTGTTTCATGTAGCACATCATTACATATATATTAGTTTTGTTTTCAAGTTTACAAACTTTTTTTGAAATTGTGAATGTTTTTGTTTATTTGACAACTTTTGATTTCACCAAAAAAAATCAAAAGTATGAAAAAAACAGGCCTGTTTTCTCCCCTATTATTACAGCAAACCAACATGCAACACTAAAAAAGGTAGGATGAAAAAACTAGCGAAGAGTCAGGCCGACCGATCATGAGAGGAAGGACAAATGTGCGGGGTGAGATTACTATGCCGCAGCCCATGGGCGATACCTGTGCAATTTGGGCTTTCAAATCTTTTATTCATTTGTGTGTATTAGGAAAATTATAAAATGTGACTTACATAGAGATGAAACCCTGCTTTATCATAATTAGCATTTGCACTGTAGCACACCACATATCGTTGCCTGCTACTTTTAAATGGGATCGATGCCGTGTTAAAATTAGGATAAAGATGTATAATTTTTTTCTCCCATTGCAACGCATGGGCATGTTCGCTAGTAATTCAAAAACAGTACCAAAAAGTGTTTCCTAAAATTTTCAAATAAATACTAAAATAAACTACATGAAAAATAAGAAGTGTAGGAAAAAAATCAGTTCATTGGGAGTTATAGTTTAAAAGTTAGAGGCAGTCAAAGTTAGGTCGACGCTCTGGTTTTATTTATACTTTAAATAGAAAATGTTCCGGCTGAGAATACGCTTTAGAAGTAAGAAGACGTACTCTGCAAACTGTGACTCCACTTAAAAGTATGATTTTTTTTCAAAACTATGACGGGATTTATAGCAAATATGAAATCTATAGGGTTGAACGCCAAAAAATCATAACTATAAGCCCGTCGGCCTGCGGTGGGCCGAAGAGGTGCCTGTCGGCCTCTGGCTGGCCGCAGGGGGACCTGTCGGCCTCTGGCTGGCCGAAGAGTGGCCCGTCGGCCTCTGGCTTGCCGAGGGGTGGCCTGTCGGCCACCAGGCGGCCGAGGGGTGGCCTGTCGGCCTCTGCTAGGCCGAAATGTTTTTTTTTTCATTTTAATTTAATAATGATGTACATAGATTGCCCGTCTTATAAATATTGTAAAAATATTATTTATGCTTCCGCGCAACTCTTTCCCTCCATATTTTCCCGGCATCCCTTTCCCGCCATATTTTCCCGGCATCCAATTGTATATGTTCAGGTTAAGAAAAAACTGAACATGTGAGAACCATAGCACGTACCGCGTGGTGTCTGGTTCCCACAACAGAGGCAATTGGGAACAGATCGCTGGTGAGAGGGGCTTCGATCAGATCAGGAGCTGTTGATAGAACCAAGTAGATCCTCGTGCTATGCCGGTAACGCTGCAGATACAACCCGAACTTGTCCCAGTCAAAGAGCGGAAACTCATCCCAGATATTTGTTGGCGCAGTAGTCCATTCATCCACGTAAGGGCTAATGTGTTGAAGCCAAGAATGCAGGGACTTGTTTCCTCCTCCATGACTGTACCTGAGATTGACATGCATGTTACATGATTAGTTATATTCTGAATGCAGACCTAAGAACTAAAATAGTATTACTTACTTGTGCACGTGATCTGCTAAGTGTGGAATAACTGGAGGGTCAGGCTCTTGGCATAGACCGAACTGTCTCATCAACCTATGAAGAGCCATCTCCTCAACCGTCACGTCGAACACCAACCTGGCCTTGGTCATCCAATAGTGCCGATCTCTAGCGCACAATCCAGAAATTCCAACTGGGCATCTGGATAATATAGCCTGATGGGAGTATGGCTCCCAGATAACTTGATCCTCGTGCAAACAATCAAACTGCGTCGTGACGGAGGGGTAGCAGCCCCTCACCTGGCTATGCGCAAACTGTCTCTGTGCATGACAACAAATAAGCATTAGTAATACTATTGAATGGCAAGAAATAAACATTAATAATTCATATTGTTACTTAATATGAAAATACCTCTCTCCATGTCCAAACAGATCCCATAGTAGGCAAGTCGCCGATAGCTGGCACGTAAGTCCCAGCCATGTCCTCCTAACCAAAAGGTTTATCAACGCAGACATAGGGTCGACCAATAGGGAATCTCTCGTATGACCAGAGCTGCAACAATAGTGGACATCCAACAAGACCTGATTTTCTAGACTTCAACAAGCAAGCTTTGCACAGGCCTCTATACGTAGCAGCTAACACAGCGGAACCAACACTCCTCTGCAGAATGTCCCCAGGGCAACGTGCGTCAGCTATCTCCCATGCAATACCGATGAGTCGTGCATCGACACTGGTCACGTGGTTCTCCGTGAACATCATCTTGCCGAACAACCACCTAATATATGCCTCTAGGGACCGGTCAATCTGTGCCTCTGACAACTGAACATCGGGTCATCTCTCCCCAGGGAAAGTGAAACATATGTGTCTCTGGTCTCCATCTATCTACTAAGCAGGTAAGGAGTGACTTGTCGTAAGAGAAACGTTTCACTTGCCTCTTGTGTAACTGCATTGGTTCACCTGTCTCATCCAATTGCGGATGTTCAACCCACTCATCCAATGTACCCTCAACTAGCCGTGCCAAGGGTAGAAGTCCAGCCCAACTTAACCTACAAAATAAAGAGAGTCATTATACTGGCTATCAAAAGTATGTCAAACATAGTAAGTCATTTTACGGACACATACCTATTAACCCATGAGTCGTGTATCATCCAGTTAGACTTTGGGGTGCGAGTGATCAACACGTCTAAGTTCTTGCCCGCTTCCATAAGTGTGGCCCGGTGCCCTTTATCGATATTACCATTAAGCAACGGATACGAAGCCATATCTGCAATTCGAACAACAAATCTCAGATGCAAATTAAAACATAGTCCAGACATATTACAAATTAAAACATAGTCAAATAATATTACAAATTAAAACATAGTCCAGACATATTACAAATTAAAACATAGTCCAACACATATTACAAATTAAACATATTCCAACACATATTACAAATTAAAACATAGTCCAACACATATTACAAATTAAAACATAGTCCAACACATTATATAGCTTCTGAGTTATTTCTTCCTCGTCCGCCCCTTCGGCCTCGACTGCCACGACCACCACAACTGCCACGACCACGTCCGACGACTCTAAACCCTGTCATCTCACCTGTCCAGACATTGAGTACTGCATCTTTTAAATAGTATGGGGACACGAAGGAGATATCGTCCAACTCAATCTGGCCACAGGCAGCCAACACATGTGAGCAAGGCAGGTGCAACAACTTCGGTTTGTTGCATGTACACTCACAAGTTGGATAAAATTCCGTTCTAATTTTTACCTCGTGCGTCTTCACCTCATTTGCAGAACCAGAACCATCTGTAGGTAGCTGAACCTCATACCTCCTTTCCTGATTACCTATGAGTCCGACAGTGTGCTTCTTTGCTTTCTCTATCTTCTTTGACATGTACTCCATGACACGGCTACAATAAGGTGTGTTCTGGTTATCTGCAATATGCTTCTTTGCTAACTCATGCCTTTCTCTGAAATATCTCAAAGTGCCATGGAATACATCCTCTACAATAGCTGTGAGTGGCAATGCTCTATTCCCTCCGAGTACAAAGTTATACACCTCTGCAAGATTGGTTGTCATGTGGCCATACCTAGCTCCATGGGTGTCGTGCAGCAAAGACCAATTCACCGGGGGCTCTTTCTCTATCCACTCAGAAAAATTCTTTATTGCCCTGCCCTTCTTTCTTTGAGTATTAGGAGGGTCAATTGCTCGCAAGTCACAAAGACCTACTGGCTCGTCTAGCTCCACGATGAGTGCTGCTAATTTAACCTGATCTTTTTCCATTTTCTTCCTCGCACGGACCTGCTTCTTAGTAAACTCATCTAGTTTTGACCAAATAAATTCGTATTTGCACTGCTGGTTCTGGTTGCATAATTTTTTGAACAAGTTCATCAACCATTTGTTCTTAAACTGTGAGAAAAAATTAGCCCCAAGATGGCGCATGCACCACCGGCTCTGCAAGTCCTTCCAAGGTGTTGGTTCATCAGCTGTTGGATTCCTTAGTGTCTTCACGGCCTTCAATACACCGGCATGTCTATCATGAATGACACACACATTTGGTCGGTCTTTCACGATCGCAATTTTAACTTAACGGAAGAACCATACCCAGCTCGGAAAGTTCTCACCCTCCACAAATGCCATGCCAAGTGGGATGATTTGATTGTTCCCGTCCACACCAATAGCAATCAGGATTTGCCCTTTGTACTGACCAGTCAGGAATGTACCATCCACAAATATCACAGGAGGACAATGCCGGAAAGCTTCAATGCACATAGCGAAAGAGAAGAATACTCGTTTCAACACCTTGAAATCTGGTATACTCTCCAACCTCGTGTGTTGTATGTTAACATAAGTGCCGGGATTCCTCTCCTTCAGTATGTCAAGGAGACGGACAACATTATCATATGATTCGAAGAACGTCCCAAACCTTTCCTCCATAGCCTTCTGCTTAGCCCTCTAAGCCTTCCCATAAGGAATCTCATAATTCCATCTGACCTTCACTGCTGTCTGGATGTGTTTTGCTTCCATATCTTTCTTCTCCACTATCTCAGTATACATGAGTTGCGCAATGAGAGTTGAAGTCAGGTTTGGAAGACGAACCAACAGGTTTTTCCTCACACAATTATGTGGGACCACATTGGTAACAACCCAGTGGATGTTATACTTCGGCACGTGCCCGTGCACCTTCGCAGGACAACCTGTTTCAGCACAGTTCACGGTATAGTTTGTTGGACTTGATATGTGTGTCTGGAAAATCCTCTGCGTAGATATAGCCCACTTTATCACCGCATACTTCAATTTTTTCTTTGTATCAAACATAGCCCCTATCTGGACTTGGTTCAGATTATATTGCCATGGAATCTCATGGCCATCGTTGATAGTAAGACCAGTGGATATGTCCTGATCCCATGCAGAAGGAATTGGTACCTCCACTTCATCCTCGGAATTTTCAGAATCCAGATCCTCCGCAAATCCATCCTCGTCCTCTTCCTCCATCACCCTCTGCTTTTCATTGCCTTCCTCATCCCCATCAGCAACACAAGAACCAGCTAATATTATCGACTGACTCTTCCCAGTATCATGACCACAAACAATGTGTGGCACGTAGTCTGACTCTTGGCTAGCATCCACATCCTGTGGCTGTGACCCGGATAAATAAATCTCGTTAGCCACTTGACTACCCTGGCCGGTTTCATACCCCACGTGGAGTTGTACGGTATTCTCCTCCTTAACCACTGGTTGCACTAGGGCATATGGGTTGATTCTTCGGTCTCGACAACGACTTAACAGGGTCAACCAATGATGGCTCCTATCTATCGGCATCAACTCCCACTTGACATTTTTACATGATTTGGTCCACAATGCATGAATACCGATGGAACATACTTCAGGATCAAGCCCAAAACTTGTAGTCAACCAGTGCTACAACTGTCTAATGTCCAGTCTGTCCGGGTCTGAAAGTGTCATGACGCCATTTTTAAACTCGCTAAGATCAACCCGCAACTCATTATATCGAACATTACCAGGGCCGTAGTAAATAGTCAAATTTACTGATTCAGACATTTTCACCTGTCAGACATTGCCACCTTCTCATTAATCACAACGAACATAATTATTACCGGCTACACTAACTATCCGCTAAAATGACTATGTACACTAAATAAAATCAATAAACTGTACAGCTCATAGAAAATTTGTGACGACATTGTTATACCTTCGACGCGTGTGTCCCCTTCTTCTTCCTCCTCTCTTCAACTCAGCGGCACCGGCCACCTCGCGGACTCCTTGCACCACTGGACACCACCGCACCTCCTTCGCACCACCACCTCCTCCCCAACCGCACCTAGTCCTCACCACCACATCCTTGCCAGCAGCACCTTCTCCACCCCAGCACCTTCTGCCCAGCAGCACCTCCTCCACCCCACCATGGCTAGCCCCTCCTCACTTACGCACAAATTACTACACCATAGAAAAAAAATTACCTTAGGCTGCTCGAGAATGCTATGATATATTGATTCTGCCGATTGGAAGAGAAAATGGGTGGAAGAATGAGTAGATCGGCGAGTGGGTGGAGAGTACAGAGAGGAAACGACAGAGAGAGGAGGTGCCAGCGACCAGAGGAGGAAGAAACTGAGGATTGTGACGGGCCCCTCCTCGGTCATCTGGTGGCCGACGGGCCACCCTTCGGTTGGCTGGAGGACGACGGGCCACCCCTTGGTCTGCTGGAGGCCGACGGGCCGGTCTTTAGTCTACTGGTGGCCGATGGGCCGCTCTTCGGCCCACCGCAGGCCGACGGGGTAATATTTCCGGATTTTTTTGCATTGCGCCATATAGTTTTCAAATTTGGTACAAATTTAGTCACAGTTTTGAAAAAAATTCTAAAAATAGTGCAGGACTCAGAGGCCAGTGGCTCGTACCCCTTCGCCGTGACGCTTACATGTGGCACCCGCACGACTTCTCTCTCTCTCCTATCCTGTCTCCTTCTTCTTCCTCGTGACGCAGGATAGGCGAGGGCTCGGTCTTCATCGTTACCGGCAATTGGTGGCGAGGCGGCCTAGGGAGGCGGTGGGAATGGACTCTTGGCTCCAACCCACACCCATAGGTGGTGAAGTGGGGGCCTGGGGTGGCCGGGGTGCGCAGCAACGAGCCTTGGCAGGAGGCGGTGGCCTCGGGCCATTAGGGAGCTCCGGTGGAGGAATCGGCCAGGCAGGGTGGCCGGCGTGCTCGTTGCGATGTGGGGAGTCTAGTGGACGGCCCGGTTGGGGTGGGGGAGGCCAGAGTGGCACAAATTTAGCCGGAGCCAAGGGGCGGCCATGGCGGCAATGGTGGCCGTAGGCGAAGGGAACGAGCACAAGAGCTCGAATTATTCGGGATGGAGGCTACTGAGAGGTTGGTAAGGAGTTCGGTGAGCTTGGAGGATCTCAGGGAGGGGCTTTATAGTGCGTGAGCATCGGTTCCGTGATTTCCAGGAATGGACATGGCGGCGGCGACCATTTATGGTAGTAGGAGGGGCAGTTGTGGCTGGTGCGATCGTGGGTTGCCTCCTGGATGTGACCACCGTCCACAGACTGCACTGGTAGTTTGGGAGCGAGACAGCCGACGGCAGTTAATGCGGTCGCGACGGCGGTCAGTGACGGTGATGACAGCGACGTCAGCTCGGGGCTAGCATCCAAGGACGGGTAAAGTTGGGCGCGGGGATGATCTGGACAGCCCTTCTGAAGGTCAGGACTAGAGGGGAAAGCAGCAGGGGCCGGCAGGGGCTCGCGATGCTAGTGCGGTGATGCACGCGCTCTGGCCATGTCCAGAGCGTGCCAGATGCGTGGTCAGCAAGCTAATAGCGTGTCCACCATGCGTCCAAGAGCAATATCATGTCCTTATGGTGTGGTGATGCTGTAATAAGGCCCTGGTGTGGATGGTTTGGCAACAGGCACTGGTGGCACAGGGGTTCAGGAGGTTGCAGGTTTTTCTGCCATGCCCATAAACTATTTGTTGAAATGATAGAGTGGCCTAGGGATTTTTGTTGGATGTGAAAGTTGGCAGGGTGGTGACTCATTGAATGCTAGGGTTGATGGTATAGTTGGATGGGCAAAAAGAGAAACTTGCAAATGGAGGTTTGGAACAATTTTATTTGTGGACCAAAACTTCAGGAAATTATTTGATGAACTTATATTGCACAAATGGGGCTGATCTTCTGGACTGAAGGGTTTCTTAGGAAGTGCTATGAGGTGGAAAATTTTGATAATTGTTTGAGCAATATTTAATGGGGTTGTAGTTCAATGCTCAAGTTGGACCAGAATTGAAAAGAGGGTGTTGTGGTCAAAATTTTCAAAAGACTTGGATGGGTTTTTGTATCAAAGTGATTTATAAGACAAAGAGGCTCTCCCATAATTTTTTTGCAATTTTAAAAGAATTATTTGAAATATTCTTAGTGTAACAGGAGCATTCTAGAGCTTGAAAAACATTAATAAAAGAATTATTTTGATGTCAAATCATTTTGAAAATAATTCCTGCTGATATTTATAAGATAAACAAAAGGATTGGGAGAAAATTTCAAAACCCACAATATTTTCCAAAAATATCTATATGGAGGGAAGAATGTTTGAGAAACAGAAAATAAATAACTCTGAAATTAATAAAAGACCTAATATAATTCAAAATTTTATTTCTGTCAAACCTCAGGAAGATAACCACTTTACGCATTTTAATAGAAGTCTTACGATCAACACTTTAGTTTGGAATAGCTTCTACCAACTTAGTGACATAATCAACAGCAACTAGTATATGAGTGTATCCATGCGAGGCAGGAAAAGGTCCCATACAATCAAAACCCCAAACATCAAATGATTCAATAACAAGAGAGTAGTTCATAGGCATTTCTTGACGTCGACTAATATTTCCAATTCTTTGACATTCATCACAAGAGAGGACAAACTTACGAGCATCTTTAAAGAGAGTAGGCCAATAAAACCCACATAGTAATACCTTGTGTGTAGTACGGTCTCCAGCGTGTTGTACTCCATATGCACCGGAGTGGCAATCCCTCAGGATTTGTTCCTATTCATGCTAAGGTACACAATGCCTAATAATACCATCTACTCCTTCTGTATAAACATGTGTGTCATCCCAAAAGTAGTGCCTCAAGTCATAGAAGAACTTTTTCTTTTGTTGATGCAGCGTGGTCCAGGTGTCCGCCTGTGCATTGTTAGGGCCTACACCAACGATGCCCGTCAGCACGTATGGGACAGGCCCAGGGGCTTCTGTCGGTACAACAAACACCCACATTTGCTGACCAAACTTATGCATAGGCGTGCCAAGGATCACATGCCCAGCACCAATATATATATAACAAGGCCAAGCCAGAGAAGCCGCTCTTCATAAGATCAAGGAGCGCATCAAGAATACCAAGGCAACAAGATATATTCCTGGGAAGGTCTTCCTTACCGAGCAGGAGGGCTCGGCCAGGTCGAGGCTGCCCTAGAAGCAAGTCCAAGATAAGCCCCGGCAAGACTTGCCTAGTCGCCAAGACCAAGACCCCCGCCAAGGCGTCACTACTCCACTGCTCCACCGCACAACAACGCAAGTCACTTATCGATGCGGTGTCGAGCCCCCAAGCGATTAAGTGGCTTCCACTGAGCATGTGGCGGTCCATTGGAAGACAGATCACGTCCATTTGACACCCGCCCAGAGGCATGTCAAGATGATAAGCAAGAGGTGATTAAGCGGCTCGGCAGGCTTGCCGTGCTTCGTCCACAGTAGGACACCTAGCGGCGCATTTAATGCGCTTTGTCCTAACTGCCAGAGTTAGGTATGATATCACTGTGCGCTATCTAATCATAGGATAATGACTGTTTTGCCATTGTGGTTACCCCTTGGACTATAAAAGGAGGACTAAGGCGACCTAGAGATTTATTCGGACCCTTGCACACTTGTACGCGCGTAGCTGCTCTCCCGAGGCCACCTTGCCGGGTTTGAGTGTTGCATGCTCGTGGTGTTCTTCCACTCAATCCACCAAAGCAGGAGTAGGGTTTTATCCTTCACAACGGCCCGAACCTGGGTAAAAACCACCCGAGTCATCATCGCCGCGCTGGGCCATGGCCTCCGCTCTTTGTGCAACGTGGCCTCCCCCTTGCCGAACCACAAAGGGGCCAAGGGGCCCCATAGGTGATCGTGTTCCCGCATCACAACTTTGGCGTTCCAGGTAGGGGGGGGGCATTGCATGCGTGAACCCGAGGTTGTGGAGCGCGCGTACATCATCATCACCGTTTTCATCCATGGCGCCCAAGAAGAAGCCCAACGTGACCACGCACCCTTCCACTTCGAAGGCTCCCTCGCACGCGGCCGCGGAGACAGCAGACATCGTGGCGGCATTGGGAGAGGCGGGCGCCGCGGGCGACATGGTCGGTACAGGCGGTGCCATCGTCGTGTCCCCCATGGCCGAAGCTAGGGCAGGAGGCGCCGGGGGTGGACAACATCGACAACACTTCGACTGCCGTAACCCGCAGACAACGGGTGGAGGGAGCGCTCAGCCTCAACCTCCCCGCCACGCTAGCGGGCGCAGCCATAGCAATGATGCCGGCCCGCTCTAGCGCGAGTCGAGACCCTCTAGCGGCGCCTGCCATTAGCGCAGCTACTGGGCATGCACCTCGTCTAGAGCAAGACGGGCGGAACGGGGTTACCAACCCCCGGACGCACCCCGCTCACCATCAACCCATCGTGGTGACCGACTCACAGCAGCGTGAGCGTAGCGACGCTCCTGCTGGTTCTACCAGGAGTCGAGCGATGCCATGGTCCGCCTCGTCAGCTATGCTGAGCACAGCTACGGAAGCCATGGCGCGAGCTCAACTCCTGTTGAGATTCCCTCCAGCAGCTGATCAGATGGATGAGTGGAGGTCCACTATCCAGAGTTTGATCGGTTTTGCTGAAGCTGGAGGACCACGGCAGGCAGAACCATCGCATCACCCGCGAATGGCTGTGGCGGCCAGAGTTGATGCCCGTGTTGGGGGGGGGGGGCACAGTAATGGTGCATTCCCCTCCACAGCAGTAGGTCCAGAGGTAGCCACAGCAAGAGCAATGTGCCAACAAGCCCAACAAGACGTCGATGGCCTCGTCCGGTCCGTGGGCTCACCAGGATCAGTGACGAGTCTTAGAGGATTGGCGAAGGGAAGATGCGCGCGTCACTATAGAGTGACGCCGGGAGACGCGCTGTGAATCGGACAGGTGCAACGGCCCAGCTGTTGACGAGCCCACACCCAGTGATGATGGATACTTGCCTTACGAGGTCGGGTGCCCTGCCTTCACTCGTGAGCTGCGGCAGGTCCGCTGGGCATCTGCCCGGGTCTTCAAGCCAGAATTGCCATAAAAGTACAACGGAAAGTTGAACCCGGCAGAGTTCAAGCTGCTGGGGGCAGAGATGAGAAGCTGTTTGCTAGCTACTTCCCTTTGGCCCTCAAGCCAAATGTGAGGTCATGGCTAATGCACCTACCAGAGAACTCCATTTCATCTTGGACAGACTTGTGCAATGAATTCGTTGGCGCCTTCATGGGTGGCCACCAAGAGCCTGGAAGGCCCAGTGATTTGAAAGTCCTTCCACAAAAAGAAGGAGAAAGTTTACGAAAGTATATGCAGAGGTTTAGTCGAGTGCACCACAACATTCCAGAGATACACCTGGCAGCTGTGATTGCCACGTTCCATTCGAAGATGCGCAACAGAAGGATTCATTCCAAAATGAACGTTCGGCTGCCCAAGACCGTCAATGAGTTGTACACCTTGGCAGATAAATGCGCTCGGGCTAGGGAAGGAAGGTGACTCCCCGGGGAGGAGGAGGGCATTGAGGTTGCTTCGGAGGATGATGACGAAACCTCTAACCCAAAGGGGAGGAACCGAAGGTGCAATAGGAAGTGCAAGGACAAGTCAGTATTGGCCGTTGAGAGCTCTGGCGATCTTGGCTCCGGCAAGAAGGCCAAAACCGAAGCTCCTGGCAAAGAAGCTGCCGCGTGCGCTGATTGCCGGGAGGCTGCGGCAGCAGAGAAAGCCGGAAAGTTCGATGGGCCATATTGCAAGATCCACCGCACTAAAGGTCATGATCTCCAAGAATGCCACCAGGTCGATTAGCTTGTCAAGAAGCAGAAGGCATCATATGAAAAACGCGACAGAGAGAGGGACCAAGAAGGCAATGGTGGAAAAGGCCGTGGCGGTAGAGGAGGCCGCTGTGGCAAGGCCCCGCAGCAAAAAGAGAAGTCTGCTAGGGGCCGTGAAAAGAAAGGGGAAGAGGATGAGAGTCATGGTGGAGATGGAGAAGATACCAGCGAACAAGAATTCCAGCAGGCAACTGAAGCCATGTGTATTGACGGGGGTGCCTCTTTGCACTCCTCTCATCTCCGACTCAAGCAGTGGGCGCGTGAAGTCAATGCCGTGGAGCCAACTACAGACTCTCGGAGGCCGCTGAAGTGGTCCCGCACGCCTATCATCTTTGACAAAGAGGACCATCCCGATCACACCAGTGCGGTTGGATGTTTGCCCTTGTTGGTTTCTCCAACAATCCGCAACCTGAAGGTCACTAAGATGCTAGTTGACGACGGGGCTGGGTTGAATCTGATTTCCCCCAAGGTGGTCAGCAAGTTGCAGATCCCCGATGAAGAACTCAAGGTAACTGGCATGTTCCAAGGAATCAACTCCGGCAGAAGCCGTCCTAAGCGGAAGATTACGCTGACCGTGACACTTGGTGGGGAACTGAACTACCGGACCGAGAGGGTTGTGTCTGACGTTGTTGAACTCCCCCGCCGTACAATGGGATTCTTGGTCGCCCGGCTCTGGCAAAGTTCATGGCAGTGTCCCACTATGCCCACAATACTTTGAAGATGCCAGGGCCGATGGGCATCATTTCCATCCCCTCAGACAAGAAGGATGCAATCATATGTGTGGACAGAATATATCGAGACGCTGTAGCAGCTGAAGCAGCAGAAGCCACAGATCCCGCCAAGAAGGCAAAGAGAAAGAAGGAGGCTAGCAGAGATGCCGGCAAAGACTCCGAAAAGCGCGCCTCTTCTGAGTACGTTGCACCTGTTGAGGACCTGCCGGAAAGTTCCACTAGCAAGAGGCCTAAGGTTGCTTCACATGCTCTGAAAAAGGTCCCGGCAAGGCAGGATGGCGCTGATGGTACGTTCACCATAAGCTCCACCCTTGATGACAAATAGGAACGCGCGCTCGTTGCCTTCCTGCGGGCGAATGTCGATGTGTTTGCTTGGCAACCGTCTGACATCCCCGGTGTTCCCAGGGAGGTAATCAAGCACCACCTACCTATTAGCCCTCACGCCTGGCCTATGAAACAGAAGGTCAGAAAGGAAGCTTTAGAGCGGCAGCAGTTCATTGCTGAGGAGATCAAGAAACTTGAACAGCTGGTTTGGTCAGAGCAGTGCTGCACCCAACCTGGTTGGTGAACCCTGTAGTGGGGCGCAAGGCTAACGGGAAATGGAGGCTCTGCATTGATTTCACTAACTTGAACAAGGAATGCCCGAAGGACCCATTCCCGCTGCCGCGGATCGATCAGATCGTGGATTCCACTTCCGGGTGCGATCTACTTTCCTTCTTGGATGCGTACTCCGTCTACCACCAGATATTCATATCCGAGGAAGACGAGGAAAAGACCGCGTTCATAACTCCATGTGGCACGTACTGCTTTGTAAGGATGCCCTTTGGGTTAAAGAGTGCTGGATCCACTTTTGTAAGAGCAGTACAAATTGGTTTTGGACCTCAGCTACACAGGAATGTCAAAGCTTACATGGACGATATAGTGGTCAAGACCAAGGACAGATCAACGCTAATACAATATTTAGAGGAGACCCTTGCAAACCTATGCAAGATCAATTTGAAGCTAAAACCCGAAGAAGTGTTTGTTCGGTGTCCCCTCCGCCAAGCTCCTTGGCTTCTTTATGTCCCAGCGAGGGATAGAGGCCAACCCAGATAAGATCAGAGCAATCGAGCAGATTTAAGCATCGAGGACTGTTAAGGATGTGAGGCATTTGAATGGGTGCGTTTCCATGTTGAGTAGATTCATTTCCAAGTCTGCCGAGCGTGCTTTGCCTTTCTTCAAGATCTTGAAGAAGGCAGGACCGATGATGTGGACCCCTGAGGCAGAAGCAGCGCTGCAAGACCTGAAAGCATACCTTTCCTATGCTCCCACCTTAGTCGCTCCTAAACCACAAGAGCTGTTGTTGCTATATCTAGCGGCAACAAATCAACTGGTTAGTGCAGCGCTGGTGGCACAACGAGAAGTGGACGGGCAAGCTGCTGCCGCAACTGTCCTCTCCGGGGAAGGAGCTGAATCAACCGCGGCAAAGAAGAAAGTGGTGCAACGACCAGTTTACTTTGCCAGCTCCCTAATACAAGGGGCTAGGTCAAGGTACTCCGGAGTACAGAAACTAATCTTCGGCCTCGTCATGGCCTCGAGGAAATTGCGCCATTACTTCCAAGCCCATGAGATCACAGTTGTCACCCGTTTCCCATTGCAGCGCATATTGAGGAACCCTGAAGCCACTGGCAGGATAGTTGAATGGGCACTAGAATTGTCGAGCTTTGGTTTGAAATATGAGAGCACTTCAACAATTCAAAGCAGAGCATTGGCGAAATTCACAGCAGAATGGACGCCCACTCTAGATGAAGAAATACCAGAGATGGTTCTCCCTGGCAGGGAAGCACCTCAGGAATGGGTCATGTATTTTGATGGTGCTTTCTCACTACAGGGCGCTGGGGCTGGCGTGCTCCTTGTCGCGCCCACCGGAGAGCATCTCAAATATGTGGTCCAAATGCACTTTCTCCGGGAGAATGCCACCAACAACACCGCTGAGTATGAAGGGCTCCTTGCTGGGCTCAGGATCGCGGTGGAATTGGGAATCAAGAAATTGATCATCCGCAGCGATTCACAACTTGTGGTGAGACAAGTCAATAAGGATTACTAGAGCCCATTGATGGAGGCATATGTGGAGAAAGTGAGGAAGCTGGAGGAGTATTTTGATGGGCTGCAAACAGAGCACGTATCGCGTGCGGAAAACAACTTTGCTGATCACCTGTCAAAGTGCGCTGCACAAAAGCTCCCTATGGAACCAGGGATTTTTGTCCTCCACTTAACCCAACCATCAGTGTCACCTTCAATGAAGGCTAGAAAAAGGAGCAAGTTTCCGGCAAGTATCTCCCGGCAGGGCTTCCCAAAGCTGCGGGTAGAGAGGCTGCCGGAAACAGCTCTACATTGGATGGTGAGCAGCCCCCTCCTGCGGAACCGCAGGTTCTTACGGTCGAGGTAAGCGCTCCCATGAACGGAGATATGCCATTGGTCCTTGTTGTCGAGCCTCAGGCTCCAACTTGGGCGCAACATATAGTCCACTACCTTCAAACAGGAGAACTTCACGAAGAGCAAGAAGAAGCTGAAAGTGTAGCCCAGAGGTCAAATATGCATCAGTTTGTCGATGACACTCTATACAGGAAAAGACCAAACGGTGTGAAATTGAAATGCATCTGCTGGGAAGTTGGACAGGAGTTGCTGGTAGAGATACACAAGGGCGTGTGCGGCCCCCACCATGGATCCAGAGCCCAGGTCGGAAAAGCTTTTCGGCAGGGTTTCTACTCGCCCACAGCCCTCCAAGACGCGACTGAACTGGTCGCCATATGTGAAGCCTCCCAGTTCCACTACAAGAACATCCATCAACCAGCTCAAGCTCTCCAGATGATCCCTTTATCCTGGTCGTTTTTGGTCTGGGGGCTTGACATCTTAGGCCCCTTCCCCCGTGTTGTCGGGGGCTTTGAATTCTTGTACGTGGCAATTGACAAGTTTACAAAGTGGCTGGAAGTAGAGCTAGTGAGGAAGGTGACCGCATAGTCAGCTATCAAGTTCTTGAAAGGATTGGTATGCCATTTTGGAGTACCTGCCAAGGTGATCACCGATAATGGCACTCAATTCACGAGCCGCTCCTTCACGCAATACATCCAAAGCCTTGGGAGCAAGGTCTCTTTTGCTTCTGTTGCTCATCCCCGAAGCAATGGACGAGGTGAGAGGATGAATGCTGAAGTGCTACGAGGGCTCAAGATGAGAACTTTCAATAAGTTGAAAAAGTGCGGCAGACGTTGGATCGACGAGCTGCCGGTGGTTCTTTGGTCCCTCCGTACGACACCGAATCGAGCGACCGGCTAGACTCTCTTCTCCCTTGTATATGGGGCAGAAGTAGTGCTCCCCACGGAAATCATATACGGGTCACCTTGAGTACTTGCCTACGATGAAGTAGAACAGGAGCAGCTAGGGCATGACAATGATGTGCTCCTCGAGGAAGATCATCTCCGGGCTGCTGTATGTGCTGCACGATACCAGCAAGCCCTGCGCCGCTATCATAGCCACAGTGTGCTCGCCCAGAGCCTTGAGGAAGGGGACCTTGTACTTAGGCGCGTTCAAACCGCCAAGGGTTCCAGCAAGTTGACTCCGAAGTGGGAAGGCCCTTACCGGGTAGTACGAGTCACCAGACCTGGCGCAGTCCGTCTGGAGACCGAAGATGGCATTAAGGTGCAAAACTCATGGAATATTGAGAATCTTCGCAAGTTCTACCCATAAGGCGCGGTTGCCGGGCTCAGTCCCGGCGACCACCTTTTGTACAAGCTTTGCCGATGCGCATGTGACCCTTTGTACAAAGCTAGGCGCAGACCATGTGCAAACACAATAAAATGAAGTGCTGGCGCCCTAGGAGCTTGCATGCATGTTTAGCTTGAGCATCTCTTTGATAGGATTACAATAATGCTTAGTATGAACTAGCTAATCCTTTACAAAGAATTCATATGATGTTGTTCTCTCGCTTGTGCCTCTTTGGTTCACAGCTAAGCCTCTGCCGTGGTAATACTTCCGGGAAGGAGAAAGGGGCGAACTAGCGCACTTGCCCCCGACAGCCCATCGCTACCGGGAACAGCAGACACATATAAGTTCACCTCACCATTCATGATGTGCCTCTGTGTGATAAACTTGAGCGTACAAAAACTTGGTCGCTCCTAAACTTATGTGCTCCCTCCTTTCTAGACCGAATTCTCTTCGGTCAAAAGTCGGTCGTAGTGACAGTTGGAAGGAGGCGGGCGAAGGGCCTACTCCCATCTTCACTCCTACCCTCGCCAAGGCGAGAGCGTAGTAGTAGCAGAAGGAGGGGGCGGCAAGATGTGCTGCCAGGAAACTTTGTTTACTTGGAAGTAATAAGAAATCGTTCCTTAGAATGGACCATACGCATGCGCGAATGCCCGGAAAGCACTCTTTTTCATTAATACACTGATCAACAAGTACAAGTCATACAGAGTACAAGCATGGGTGGGGGGTTACATAATTTGAACTAAAGATAGGCAAATGCCTACATGTTTTAGATCTGAAAAAGATAGGTGCCCTGTGATGCTTTATTTGCCTCCCCTCTCCCAGGGTTCATCTCAAGTGAGAGAAGGGCAAAAGAAGCACCTAGGCGAAGTGCGTGCGGCAAGACAGGGGAAGGCACCAAGAGAACTTTCCCTCCCTGGCAACCTTCCGGAAGAAGGTGGCGATGATGGTGCCGGGGGAGCCGAAAGATGGAGCAGTAGGCGGCCAATACGAGACGAAGGCATCGGTGCCGTCATACTCCAACCTGACAGCCTGCCACCCACCTTCCTCATCTTCACCGGCTTCCTCCTCATCGCTGTCGCTCTGGGGGAATACCGGACCTCCAGCCCATCACCCTCGCCGGAGAGGTAGATGATGGTGGTGGCGGTGCCCAAGGAGCGCTGGTGACGCTGTCCCCCACCTTGGAGGGCAGGAGGGCGCCACCATCTTCAGCGTCATCCCCAGCCTCACCGGAGAGGGCAGCGCTAGGATTACTAAAGATCCCGAGCACAATGCCGCAGGCGGGCGCCAGACGCACTGAAGACTCCACTACCGACTTATCACGCTCCCACAGCTTGCGGTAGGGACGACACCCCTGCCCCGAACTGCGAGGTCGCACGGAGGGTGCAAACACACTGCCGTTAAGGAGAAGCGCAGCGCCCTCCAGACCTGAGTCGATGCGGCACTCATGGACGTGCTGCTACAAACCACAGCCGGCCCAGCTACGACCGCTGCGTCTCTCGCAGCCTCAGACCAGACTCACTCCACGAGCGGCAACACAAGCCTTCAGAATCACCACTCCCGGGCCTCAAAGGAACCCGGAAGAGACTCCTGCTACTTAGGCCAGGGTCGGGCCCTGACCTCTCCCCCTCGCCATGGTGGAGGAGAAGACGAGAAAGAAGAAGGAGAAGTTGCATGGATGAATGCCTCTGTTCCCCCTCACACCCCATTTTGTAGCCGAGTAGGGGCAGGGGGCTGGTTCTGCACCCCCTGGCGCTCTTTCAATCCGGCCTGTCTGTGCCACTGACGACGTCTGGACTCATCGACCACCCTCCTACGGCAATCCAAGGCACCTGGCTTTCTGCCATGGCACTCCTTCCCGTGCCTACGCGTCCGTTACCAACCCCGCGCGATACATGCGGCGTACGTGGCGAAAGCGGCGGGCGTATTCGGATGGGTAAAATTGCAGTTACCTCCCCGTGAATGTAGGCCATTACAGAGGTGGCCCCACTACGTTTGGCATCACACATCCGACGGGAAGACCGGGAACTAATCAAAGTTCAAGGTTAATGAAGAAGCAAAGAAAATCTCAAAAAGAAGAACCCCACCGCGGCGCGGTCCAGGTGCCCGCCTGTGCATTGTTAGGGCCTACCCCAACGAAGCCCGGTAGCATGTATGGGCCAGGCCCGGGGGCTTCTCTCGGGAAAACAAACACCCACGTTTGCTAACCGAACTTATGCACAGGCATGCGAAGGATCATACGCCCAACACCAATATATATATCACAAGGCCAAGTCAGAGAAGCCGCTCTTCGTAAGATCAAGGAGCGCATCAAGAATACCAAGGCAACAGGATATATTCCTGGGAAGGTCTCCTTTACCGAGTAGGAGGGCTCGGCCAGGTCGAGGCTGCCCCGGAAGCAAGTCCAAGATAAGCCCCGACAATACTTGCCGGGGTCGCCAAGACCAAGACTTTCGCCAAGGCGTCACTACTCCACTGCTCCACCGCACAGTGACGCAAGTCACTTATCGATGCGGTGTCAAGCCCCCAAGCGATTAAGTGGCTTCCACTGAGCACGTGGCGGTCCATTGGATGGCAGATCACGTCCCTTTCAAACCCGCCCAGAGGCGTGTCAAGATGATAAGCAAGAGGTGATTAAGCGGCGCGGCAGGCTTGCCAGGCTTCGTCCGCAGCAGGACACCTAGCGGCGCATTTAATGCGTTTTGTCCTAACTACCAGATTTAGGTATGATATCACTGTGCGCTATCTTATCATAGGATAATGACTGTTTTGCCATTGTGGTTACCCCTTGGACTATAAAAGGAGGTCCAAGGCGACCTAGAGAAGGATTCGGACCCTTTCACACTTGTATGTGCGTAGCTGCTCTCCCGAGGCCACCTTGCCGGGTTTGAGCACTGCGTGCTCTTGGTGTTCATCCACTCAATCCACCAAAGCAGTAGTAAGGTTTTACGCTTCACAGCGGCTCGAACCTAGGCAAAAACCACCCGAGTCATCATCACCGCGCTGGGCCATGGCCTCCGCTCTTTGTGCAACATGACCTCCCCCTTGCTGAACCACAAAGGGGCCAAGGGGCCCCATTGGTGATCGTGTTCCCCCACGACACCAAGAAAACTTCTTATACCTTTGACATCTTTAGGACATGGAATTTTCTCAATGGTATCTATCTTAGCTTTATCTACCTCAATGCCTCTTTCACAAATCTTATGATCGAGGACTATACCTTCATTTACCATGAAGTGGCACTTCTCCTAGTTCAAGGCAAGACTAGTTTCCTCGCATCCCTACAGAACTTTATCAAGATTGCTCAAACAATCATCAAAAGAAGTTCCATAGACGAAAAAATCATCCATGAAGACCTCAACAATTTTTTCAAAGAAATCAGAAAATATGGCAGGCATGCATCTTTGAAAGGTAGCAGGTGCATTGCATAAACCAAACGTCATTCTTCTATAAGAAAAAGTTCCAGAAGGACAAGTAAAAGTAGTTTTCTCCTGATCTTCAGGGGAAACAGGTATTTGAGAAAAACCAGAATAACCATCAAGAACGAAAAAATGAGTGTTCTTAGAAAATCTTTCTAACATTTGATCAATAAAAGGCAAAGGATAATGATCTTTTTTAGTAGCCTTATTCAACTTTCTAAAATCTGTAACCATCCTATAACCAGTGACAACCCTTTGCGGGATAAGTTCAGTTTTATCATTAGGAACAACACTAATGCCACCTTTCTTAGGGACACAATGAACAGGACTTACCCATCTACTATCAGCCATAGGATAAATTATACCTGCCTCCAGGAGCTCCAATATTTCATTTCTTACCACTTCCTTCATTTTTGGATTCAAGCGGCGTTGATGATCAACAACAGGTTTAGCGTCTGGCTCCATATGGATTTTGTGCTGACACATAGTTGGGATAATGCCCTTAAGATCATCCAGAGTATATACAATTGCGGCACGATGTTTCCTTAGAGATTTCAATAATCATTTCTCTTCGTGCGCTGAAAGGTTAGCATTAAGAATAACATGATATATTTTCTTTTCATCAAGATAAGCATATTTCAAAGTATCCAGGAGTTTCTTTAATTCAAACACAGGGTCACCTTAGGTGGTGGAGGATCTCCAAGAATTTCAATAGGCAAATTATGCTTAAGAATAAGTTCTTTCCTAAAGAATATCTCATTTATTTCATTTATTTCCTGCATATGCATATCATTTTCATGGTCTAACAAATATTGTTCTAAAGGATCAGTAGGAGGTAGAGCAATAGAAGCAAGACCTACAATAACATCTTAAGTAGGTAAATCTTTAGCATGATATTGTTTGGAGAACTTAGAAAAATTAAACTCATGGGATTCATCTCCAAACTTAACTTTAACTTTTTCCTGAGCATAATCAATTTCAGCATTAACAGTATTCAAGAAAGGTCTACCAAATATAATGAGACAAAAATTATCTTGTTGAGTTCCAAGTACTAAGAAATTAGTAGGATATTTGATCTTACCACACAAGACTTCAACATCTATTACAATCCCAAGAGGTGAGATGGTGTGCCTGTTTGCAAGCTTAATAGTAACATCAACCTCTTCTATCTCAATAGGTGAGATATCATGCATAACTTCTTGATAGAGAGAGAAAGGAATTGCACTTATACTAGCACCCATATCACATAAGCCATGGTAACAATGGTCTCCAATCTTAAAAGAAACAATAGGCATGCCAACAACCTTTTTATTCTTATCTAACTTATCTTGTTCATTTCTAGCAAGTTTAGCAATTCTAGTAGCATCCTCACAAAAATATATAACATGCCCATCAATATTTTCAACCAAGAGGTCATTAACAAGTGCAATTGAAGGTTCTACTTTAATTTATTCAGATGGTCTAGGTGCTTTAATACGACTCTTATGAACCACAGTTGTAGCCTTAGAACACTCCTTAATTCTAACAGGGAAAAGGAGGTTTTTCAATACTAGCAGTAGGCACAATAGGATTAGCAGAATAAGCTTGTATTTCAGTATTAGCAATAATAGGTTCCTCACAAGTATCTTTAATGGGTTCATGATATTTAAACCAATTCTTTTTAGTAATATCAACATGAGAAGCAAAATATTTACAGAAATTAGCTACTATATCAGAGTCAAGTCCATACTTTGCACTAAGCTCATGAAAAACATTTGTTTCCTCAAAAGACTTAACACAATCATATTCAAAATTTATACCTGACTCGTGACCTTTGTCGACCTCCCAATCTTCAGTATTGCATTTAATTCTTACAATAAGATCCCTTTTGAATTCCATTTGTCTGTTCGAGAAAGAACCAGCAGAAGAAGAATCAAGCATTTCTTTATCATGAAGAGAAAGCCTAGCATAATTTTTTTGAACAATAATATCTTTCAGGAGCTCATGATTGGGGCATTTGAGCATTAAGTCCTTAAGCCTCCCCCAAGCTTGAGCAATGCTCTCTCCTTCACGAGGCCAAAAATTATAAATATAATTCTGATCACGATGAACCAAATGCATAGGATAAAATTTCTGATGGAATTCAAGTTTCAATCGGTTCCAGTCCCACGAGCGAGAATTATCCAATAGCCTATAGCATGCCAATGCTTTTCCCTCCAACGATAAAGGGAATAAATTATTTTTAGCATCATTCCTTGACAATCATGCAAGCTTAAATAATCCACAAAGTTCATCTATAAAAATCAAATGCATATCAGGATGTATTGTTCCATCTCCTGCATAGGGATTAGCATGTAATTTGTCCATCATACCATGAGGAATTTCATAACCAATATTTCCAGTGGGTGGAGGATCATCTCTTACCACTAGTGCTCGAGGTAAAGATACCCCAAACAAGCGTCTCAAAGGATTATATTCCATAGTAACAAGTGTAGATAAAATTCAGCACGTATAATAAATGTTCCCTTACGAAATTCCACTTACCAACAACACTACACTCCATGGCAACGACACCAGAAAAGAGTCTTGATACCCACAAATATAGGGGATCAATCATAGCCCTTTCGATAAGTAAGATTGTCGAACCCAACGAGGTGCAGAAGGAGTTGATTGGGAGTTTTCAGCAAGGTATTCTCTATAAGCGCTATAAGATAGTTTTGACAGATAGTTTGATAGCAACATAATTGGTAGCAAGTAACAAGTAACAAAAGTAGAAAGGTGCAGCAATATAGACCAATCCTTAATTATGCCAAGGACAGGCCTGTGGTACTACTTATAGTGATTAAAAAGCTCTTGAGGATACACGAGAATATCTCCAAGTAACTTTCACCACGATTCATCGACTTACATTCATTGTCTTGATAATTTGTTATGTGGGTGGATAGGAGCTAAGGTGCTATTCTTACTTGAACAAACACCTACATATGATTATACCGTCCGTGCAAGTATCCACAAATACAAGAGAAGTAATTAAGATAAATCTAACCACAGCATTAAACATATGGATCCAAAACAGCCCCTCACGGAACAATTCATAAACTGGGGTTTAGGTTTCTATCACTCCCGCAACCCATCATCTACAAAAAAATTCCATGATGCCTTCCCCTAGGCCCAAATATGGTGAAATGTCATGTATTTGACATTCACATAACACCTCTAGAGGAAGAACAACACAATATATCATCAAAACATTGAACGGTGATCAACTTCACATGATTACTAATAACAAGACTTCTCCCGTGTCCTCAATAACAAGTAGAACTACTCACAACTCATCATATTGGACTTGATCAGTGGGTATAAATATATGTTTAACAATATGAACATAAAAATCTTCCACCAATTAAAATAACAAGCATCAACTACAAGATGTAATCAACACTACTAGCACCCCCAGGTACCAATCTGAGCTTGGATACAAAGATTGAGCACAAGAGATGAACTAGGGCTTGGAGATGAGATGGTGCTGATGAAGATGTTGGTGGAGATGAAGTCTCTCATGATGAGAGGAATGTTGGTGATGACGATGGCTTCGATTTCCCCCTCCCGGAGGGAAGTATCCCCAGCGAAATCGCTCCGCTGGAGAGCAAATGTGCTCCTACCCTGGTTCCACCTTGAGATGGTGGCGGCTGGTCTTGAAACTTTTTGTCATTTTTTCCTAGGGAAAATAATATTTTATGGCCAAACGACATTGGGAGAGGAGCCACCAGGGCCCCACACGGCTGGTCCACGCGTCGAGGGAGTGGGGCGCGCCCCTTTGCCGTGTGAGGGCCTGGTGGATCCCCCCTGGCATTTCTTCGCTCCATAAATCATTATATGTTCCCAAATAATTATCCAAAAACTCCCATCTTGTTTTGAGCTCTAGAGAATTGCTTTCTATACTGATGTTATTTTAGGTCCAGAATTCCAGCTGCCGGCATTCCCCCTCTCGATGTATAACTTGCATTTTAAGAGAGAAAAGGCATCAGAATTGCATCATAATGTGAAATATATCATTAGAAAATGATAAATTATAATAAGAAATAATGATGCAAAATGGACGTATCAGTTACCTGGTAGCTATTTTCATAAATTACGGAAATGATCGCCGATCTCCTTGCTTGTGTCGCTTTCGGAGGATTCACAAAAATTCGTCCATTCGTCAGGATTCATAGTGGGATTCAGCCGCTTAACGGTCTTGAAGTCCTTACCCTTTAGAGTGCAATTGGCCCTGCTCTTCCAGTCCCTAAACAACTTTGGCCATCTTAAGATAGCATACTCTTCGGCTTTTTTTTGTTTGTAGTCAGGCGAAAATTCATAACTACGTTGTAACACATCGAGTAGCTTCTTGCTTTCTCCACCCAAATCCTTGCAACTGATCAAGACAGTATTTCACAAGATGCAACCTAGCATTTTGTTGTACATTCTTGCTGCGTCAGCTGGGCTGACGGGCTTGCCTTTTGGGCCAGCTTCGGTAAATGTAATGATACCTTCGTGAAGCTTGTACGGATCCCTGGGCTTTCGCTTGCTCTTGTTTGTGGTGGCGGTGCTGGATGAAGTCCCATTCATGTGGCTCATTTCCCCTCGCCCGGTGGTCGGTTCTTCCTATTGGTCGCCACCCAACTCTACGACAGGGTTGCCCATATCTACGTCAGGGGCGCCCATCTTGACATCAGGGTTGGTGTAGTTGGGTTCCTCTTGAGATGATGTTTCGGCGTGGGGATCCATTCGTCGAACTACAGTATTGTGACAAAGAGTTATGATCGAAACATGAAAAAAGAAATATCAACAAAAAATTTCGGCATGACCTTTGCTAAAATTAGGCCATATTGAGTGCCAGAAATTTTGACGAAATGGAAACAAATCAACATTTCATCAGAACATTGGCACTCGTATTAATACCTGCAAATCAACCCACAAATTTGTGGCTGTACATCAATCTGCACCAATACAGTTTGTAACCAAGAGCTATGAAAAAACATAAAACACAAAAATATCGACTGAAACTTTCGGCATGACCATTGGTAAAAGTAGGGCATATTGAGTGCCAGAAATTTGATGAAATGGAAATAAATCGACATTTCATCAGAACACGAGAGGGCAGGTCGGCGCGAGGGTGAGACGGTGTGATGGCGGAGCACGATGGCGGTGGAGGCCGGGGCACATGGCGGCGATGGTGAGAGTGGCATGTGGGGATCGGGGCATGAATGGGTGGATTGAATTTGGAGAAACCGCCCAAAACGTTAAGTGTGGATTCGGGTTTGCACGTGGTGGGCTCTGCAAAATACCCGCCACCCCTAAGTTAGCAGTGGCGGGTGCAGTGAAATGCCCGCCACATAAAATATGAACCATTTTAACTTATTTCTTTTTAAATATTTTGCACTTCAAACTTTTTATAGGATTAATACACACCATCCAAAGACAAATACTCAAATTTGGCCACTTTTTGAGTTGGTCTGCTATTTTCGAGGCATTACCTGATTTTCTGGGCAGAACCCTCTTCGGCATGAAATAGCGGGCAAACGAGTTCTGAAAGGGATGTAATATTGCATGCTATCTTCATTGAACACATGTAGGGTGTGGTAAAATTTGAGATCGTTACGGCAAAAACTTCATGCACATCATGTACAAACTAGACACTTTTCCACGAGGTGTAAGGGTTTCGAACGGAAACCACCGCCTTACACACACAACTAATTTTTTTGAATCATTTTAACCTCGAACTTTTTTGATGATTAGTACACACCATCCAAAGCCCCATGCTCAAATTTGACCACTTTTTGAGCTGGTTTTCTATTTTCGCGGCATTAACTGATTTTCCAGCAATTAAAAAGGGCAGAACCCTCTTCGATACGAAATAGCGAGCAAACGAGCTCCGAAAGGGATGAAAGTTTGCATGCTATCTTCATTGGACACATGTAGGGTGTCGTAAAAATTTGAGATCATTACGGCAAAAACTTGATGCACATCGTATACAAACCGGACGCTCTCCCACAAAGTGGAAGGGTTTCGAACGGAAACCGCCGCCTTCGACACACAACTCATTTTTTTAAATCATTTTAAATTGAAACTTTTTCTATGATTTGTACACACCATCCAAAGCCCCATGATCAAATTTGACTTTTTGAGTTGGTTTTCTGTTTTCGTGGCATTAACTAATTTTTTGGCAACTAAAAAGCGCAGAAACCTCTTCGGGACGAAATAGCGGGCAAACGATCTCCGAAAGGGGTGAAACTTTGCATGCTATCTTCATTGGACACATGTAGGGTGTGGTAAAAAATTTAGATCATTACGGCAAAAACTTGACGCACATCCAAACCGGACACTCTCCCACGAAGTGTAAGGATTTCGAACAGAAACTGCCGCATTACACACACAACTCTTTTTTTTAAATCATTTTAACCTCCAACTTTTTCTATGATTGGTACACACCATCCAAAGCCCCATGATCAAATTTGAGCACTTTTTGAGTTGATTTTCTATTTTCATGGCATTAACTGATTTTCCGGCAACTAAAAAGGGAAGAAACCTCTTCGGTACAAAATAGCGGGAAAATGAGCTCCGAAAGGGATGGAACTTTGCATGCTATCTTCATTGGACACATGCAGGGTGTGGTAAAAATTCGAGTTCGTTGCCGCAAAAACTTGATGCACATCGTGTACAAACTGGACACTCTCCCATGAAGTATACGGGTTTCGAATGGAAACTGCCGCCGTACACACACTACTCATTTAAAAAAATCATTTTAACCTCAATTTTTTATATGATTAGTACACACATCCAAAGCCCCATGCTCAAATTTTAGACTATTCTAGGTTTATTAAATATGATTTTCTTAGGAATTTTTGGACCTAACTTATGTGTGGCGGGCAGCCCTTAGGGCCTACCACAGCTAACTTCTGGATTTTTTGAATTTTTTTTTGCGTGGGTTACTAATTTTTTTTGTGGCGGGCATAAGTTTCGCCCGCCACTATTGTGGGATAAACTAGTGGAGGGCGATACATGTGCGCCCGCCACTGCTAGCTTTCATCACGCGGGCAAATTTGGAAGTGTTTACGAGTGGCAGGTAATTATTTTTGCCCACCACTGCTGTGTCGATTCTAGTGGCGGGTATGATTTGTTACCCGCCACTGCTACTTTTCCAAAATAGCAGTGGCGTGTTCCTGGCCGTGCCCGCCACTAATTTGAGGACACCTATAAGCCTTTTCCCAGTAGTGAACCATACAAATATGGTCAAAGGGCCAACGCCTGATAAGGAGCATAGCATTCGTAAAACCTCCATCTTCTCCGTCCATAGCATCTAGAAGCCCTAGCCACCACCATTTCCATCTCCATCTCCATAGCCATCTCCACCACCATCACCGCAACATTCATTCTAGTTAGCCACACCTTGTAATCGTGTATCGCCATCGGCAACTATTGTAAGACATATCATCAATCAATCATTCCTCTTGATGTGTTCTTCAATATTTTCTTCTTGCGATCTGATCGCTATGTGTGAGTAATTCGGTAGGTTCATGGGATGAGGCATAGGCCTCCAACCCTATGTATTTGTTAGAGGGATCGATGGAAGAACTTTGATCTAATGTTTCGTATGTGTGAAATAAAATTGCTTCATAGTTGTCTACTGCCTCGTTCATGATCTTTGTCACTGCGGGTACCCAAGATCATGGAGATCGAGCCACGAAGAGGCTAAGGGCAGAGAGATTGTGAAACACCATTCTGAACACCAATGATAGAAAGGCTTAGTATGGTGGCGTAAATCCTATCTCTGGGGATACAAGAGGTGTAGTCATTAAACGCCCAGTACTTTTGTCTGATTTTATCTTAATTACTGAGGCAACCCTGCGCGACGGAAAGGGCCTTTGGTTGGACAACTGACTCTTGATCCAGGATGCGCTCTGGTCAAGACGTAATTTGGACACATCTCCCACTTTGATATGTTGCAAGCACATCGTAACGGGTGTCTTCCAGGGCACAAATGAATATCAAAATGATCCTGTTCGCAAATATATGGTTGTAAGAATAAGTCCTCATACCCATGCCTATTTTTATTTATAAGTGTTAACTATGCAACTTGATTTCGATCCGGTCCAAAAACTAGAATTTAATACTCTTGCAAAGCTTGATATAAACCCTTGTCTTCAAGTTACACTTTCTCTTGTTGGTTCGATAACTCAGGGTCACCTCTAGGGAAAAAGGTGAGAATCCTTTCCGCTCGTTTACCGGATCACTGAAGGGACTCATCAAACCTTTTTCTATCTCCATTGCCGGGAAGGATTTGTGTGCTAGTCATTGTGTTATAGTTTTCGTTAGAGTCTTTATTTTAGTTTTTGTTCTTGTTCAAGTTTTTTTGTTGTTGCAAGTTTTGTCATTTGAAAACCCAAAAAAATAATATTATGGCTCATAATATTGGAAGCTTTGCGGCTCCTAGCAATAGTTTCTTGCGTGAACCAATTACACAACTTGATGTTGCTATCATAGAATATGAGATCAAACGAAACTTAGTCTCTATGATTCAATAGGACCAATTTGGAGGCTCTATTTCTGAAGATGATGGCATTCATTTGCAAAATTTCTCTGAATTGTGTAACATGACACGCATAAGGTATTATGATCCTGACAATTTGAAGTGCTTCTATTTCCTTTCTCCTAGAGAGGAAAAGCTAAAGAATGGCTTCTAGCTTTGCCTAAAGGTAGTATAACTTCATAGACTGAGTCCTGCAGCAAATTTTTGTCTAAGTTTTGCCCATCTACAAAGATTATGCAACTGCATTCGTAGATAATAAGTTTTAAGCAGGTAGATCATGAGCCATTAGCGCTTGCGTGGGATCACATGAAGGAGGCTATAAGGAATTGTCCTAATCATGGAATGGAAGAATGGTTAATTCTTCATATGTTTTATAATGCTTTAACTCCCATGTCAAAAACTATCCTTGACACTGCTGCAGGAGGAACTATTATGGGAAGACCCATCGCTGAAGCTAAGAAGTTGCTAGATGATATGCAAGAAAACCATGCCCAATGCATATTGAGAGGTCAACCACCAAGAGGGTCAATGCTATTGAAGAAAAGAATACAGAGTTGACCGCTAAACTTATGAACTCATCTCTTTGATGAAAGGTAAAGAAGAGGTAAACATTAATACTATTATCGAAGAAGAAGTTAATGATGTTAATTTCATTGCTCACAATAGTTATAATCTTAACTGGAAAAATACTGGGTATGCTCCTAGACTACCTTATACTAATAATGGTGGAGCACCTAACAATTGTAATGGAACGAGCAGTGGTAATAGAAACACTTTGGAGGAAACTCTGATTTTTTATATTTCTAGCCAAAGTGAGAAAAATAAAATGTTTAAAAATATTCTGAAGAATCATGATAACTTACTTGGTTAATTAACTGGTAAGATTGCTGGACTCACTAATGATGTGCAGGCCTTAGATGGGAGAACTAAAAGCAAGGAGGCACATGTTGCTAAAATTGCAGAGACTCAAACTTTGATTCTAGCCAAGTTTGTAGGTAAACCGAAACCTACCCCGGTTGAAGATGTCAAGATGATGAGAAGTAGCGAAGAAAATGCAAAGGAGCTCAATAAGAGTCATGTGCTTATACAGTTGTAGACTTCGTGAAGATGTTGTCATCAAAACACCCAGTACCTAAAGTATTAAATGACGAAGCATATAACTACTTTGTTGATCATGTTGCAAGGTACGTGAGTTGGATGACGAAAGGAAAAAACTATATGGTAAGCTACCTACTAAACAAGAGGATATCTTTGAGCCTACTATTGAGATTGAGATTGGTTTAAATAAGTTCAATGCTTTGTGTGCTCTAGGTGCTAGTGTTTCCACTATCTGTAAGTCCGTTTATGATAGTCTCGATCTTGGTCTTTTTGTTACTACTGAAATTAAATTGAATATGGCTAATTCTACTTTTAGGAAAGTAGTAGGGATTAAGCATGGTGTGATCATTCAAATTAATGATTGATCTTGTTATTGTTGATATGCCTGAAGATCCCTTTGCACCTATAATTCTAGGTAAGCCATTTATTAGGAGCATAAAAGCTACTATCAATGTGTTTGAGGGAAATGTAAGATTTGACCTTCCTGCAAAGGATCCTTTTGTGAGACATTTCCCAAGGAAAAAGAAAATGAAGACGTACACAAGAGAAGGCATCGTCGTCAATGCCCGAAGCTATGGGCTTGGTGTATTTATACCCAAGTGATCATCACTACGGTTGAGCTATCCTACCGAAAACAAGCGCTTCGTGGGAGGCAACCTGCGGAAATAAAGTAGAAGAGTAAGTTTTGTTTTTAGTTTTGTCTGTTTCAATAAAGAGAGTGTTGAAGTTTTATGTTGTGGTGGAAAAGTTGAGAAAAAGATGTGGTATATGTGGCCAAAGTTATGTGCAAAATTGCTATGTATCGTATTGACATCTAAAAGCATTGAATTATGTCTATGTGTTGTGTTGGAACTAACCCCACAGGAATTTTCGAAGAAAACAATGTTTCAGAAGAAACAGATGAAAAGACGGCTTGTCATACGACCGATTGCAGTCATATGCGCGGTCGTATGAAGCGTGAGAGGAGCCAACAAAAATCAACCGGAGGTAACAGAGCCCAGGATGGCGTGTTATACGAGTGCAAGCGCTCGTATGCGCGCTCGTATGGCTCTTTATGCAAACAATGAAGAATTCCATAGCCCAGGATGGCGTCCCGTACGAGTGCAAGCGCTCATATGGGCGCTGGTATGACATGTGCAAAACGAACACCAAGGGAACAGAACGCAAAATGGTGTTCCATATGAGCGCTCATATAAGGTACGCACAGATACAATTTGGGCACCAGAGCACAAGACGGCGTCCCATACAAGTGCAAGTGCTCGTATGAGAGCTCGTATGGTGCCCTGGCGACCACAAATTGGCCGAGGCAGGAGGGTTTTCTCCTCCATCTCTTTTCTTTCTTCTTCTTCTTCCTCCCAAACCTCTCCGAACCCTACCACTACTTTCCTAGATCTCTCTACTCGTTCAATTTCAATTCAAACCCTTCTACATTATCGATCTACGGTATGTTTCTCTTCCAATCCCCAACTTATTTTTCATGAATCCATGTTCTATGTGCCTAGCATTGCCATGTCTAGGTCATGCGTACTTTTGATTCAAATTTTGAATTTGGCTTGGATTCGTTGATGTTCTTAGAGGAGTTTGATGTTGTAGTTCCTGTAGGATCACTATTGTATCATTCTATTGGACTAAAAAATTATTTTGTAGAGATGAACACGAGAAGGTCCACACGTATCGCTCAGGGTGAAGCAACGAGTTCATCCACGGAGGTTGCACAAAGGCAACAAGTTTCACACAGAGGATCGTCTTCACCGACCGTTAGGCTAAGAAGAAATACAAAGTGCTTCATGAGAGAAAGATGAATACCACCAAGTGGGTGTGTCCGTCGACAATAGCCAAGCTGGGCATCGGTAACGATTTCCGTTTATTATGTGCTAATGCTAGATTGGAACACTTTGTGCACCAGGGACATGCGATATATCACCGATTGACGCTTGGGGTTCTTAGTACTGTTGCACACAATGTTGGGCACTACCCAAAAGAAGAGGAAGAGTGGATCACTTTTCATCTCATGGATCATGGTTTCAGCATCACTCTTGAGTAGTGGTGCAACCTTTTTGGCTTCACCAACAACAATGATGACCTTCGCCATGTCTACGAGTACCTCAAACAGCATCCAAGGCATTCATTCAACCAAATCAGTTACAAAGGCTACAAGCAAAGGGCTAGTTGCATTGAGTGTCCTGCTATTCAATATTTATATTATGTTATCACTAACTCATTCCCGGCATGAGGAGAAGTTTCAAAGGTGAATGAAGAGAATATGCTAATTATCAGTAAAGCGACATAGCCCGACGTCGGTATTCACCCAACTTAGGGGCAATAATTTGGTTCCACCTTGCACACCAAGCTAATTGTGCACAAGAAGATATGGTGCGTGGCGGAGTCATCACCATATTGGCCAACTCTCTTGGCCTTAACTTCAACCATCTCTGCCCCATTGTCGGTAACACCCTGGTTAGTATCAATGTCCTTACAAGTGCAACAATGCTTGTGGTTAGCCGTGGTCGTCATTGTATTCAAATTCTGGGAGTGGAGCACTTGCTACCCACTCCCATCCCTAACCGTTTTTTGATAGAGAACAAAATTTTGCATTATGTGCCATAGGAAAGAGATGGAGCGTTTGACCGTGAAGGACCGGAACTGGAACAAGTTGATAAAGAAGAGCTCGCCACCGACGAGGAAGAGAACGTGCAGCCCCAAGAAGAAGCACTAGCAAAAGAGGCCTACACCACATACTCAGACATCTACAGTCTCCAGGGCTCCATCAATGATATGAGCAACCTTGCCGAGTCACTTCGACACACGTCCGTGTACATGAATAGCAGCTTCTCCGAGTGGAGCCAAGGATGGGCTCCATACCAACCGCCGCCACAATGATGTCACCAGTTTGGGCTTGCAATAGCTTAACCTTGGGGGAGGTAACTATCATGTCTAAATAAAGATGTGGCAGTATTATTTATTATGTTGTAATGAGGTTGTACTTCAGCTCACTGAGCTTCAAACACTCGGGTTGGTTTGTTCCAACACTTTGATTTTTATTTGGTTTGTTTTCTTGCCGGTTGCAATTTTTGTTTGCATTGTTAGCTTTCAAAAAACCCAAAAATAAAATAAGTTTTGCTTTAAGCTTTCTTTTTTCCCGTGGTTTTCATTTGCATTCTTGATTATATTTCAGAGGAGTTGATCTACGCCAGACAACGAGGAATGCAGTCTTAAGGAAGAGAAGTGTGGACATTCATGATCATGAAGGTATGTCCTACGGCTCCCATCTTTTGCACTTGAATTATTTAGAATAGTTGTAGTAGTAGTATGTGTGATATATTCAAGTGGACGTAAGTCTTGATGGTTAAAACAAAGGTTTTGCTCTAGTAGCTAAAATAATTTAGTAACCATTGTTCTATTTAGATAAGGGTACAAGGGTCTGCTATTACAGAGATTACAATGGTACGGTGACACTACGCTTGCTAAGATAGCTCTATGCTAGCAGCGGGACAACTCGTAACGGTGGAATGACGACAACGGTGGTGAACTCCACTCCGCAGGGACTCTGGCTGGGACATGGTCTAGCTCGCACGATCGGAATCCTCGACAAGCGATCAATCATGGCATCACCTGCAAACTGGCATGACACATCAGGTGAGTACTTTGAATGTACTCGCAAGCTCACAACAACCAAAAGCATCAAGGCATGACAATAACATAGCATTAACATGTTAAGTTATTATCAACGACCAAGATGTGGAAACAAATATTAAGCATGATATGAAGAAGCTAGAATTACTATTGAACCAACATCTGGGGTCACCGGGACCATCTCAGTCTTGGCTATTCGGGCAAACAAAGATACCACCTCGATCACCTCGTGATCAATATATACACCCTTGTGACCACCATATGATCACATCACAATCCGATGACCATCCTCAAGATAATCCCAATAACCACACTGACATCCTGCCAAACGGTTACTAGCTCACATACATCATCATTCATATAATAAGTCAAAATAAGTCATTCCGTCATTGTGATTGTTGATCGACCGGTGTGACCTACAATGAACTGTGTCCATAACCGAAGACGCGGCTATCGATAGTTTATACACTCTACAGAGGTTAGTACACTGTACCCACACTATGGAATTCATGGCCTCGTGCTCCCATTCGGGTGGACCAACGATATTCTGACAAAACCAATCTATTGCATGACACTCTCCCGGCCACTCCGACAAACTCCCCTTTGGGCTATGTCTTGGGTGGACCCGATGCCAACTAGTGACATCCGCCACCCCTGTGGCCGCCACCGTCGTGGCCAAACAAAACAATCTCATCACAAACTGAGAAACCCAGGTACAACACAACTTGGGCACACAAGGTTATGACCACCTACCGGGCCAGGGCAGCACAAGCACATAACCTTCCCTAGTTGGAGGCATCGGTGAGAGGCATGACAAAAGACCGAATTAGGGCCTCCCCATCCAGGCAAGTGTGGCTGCACTGGTGAGCTCGATTCGGTGGCACCTGACCAACGAACTGACGAAATTTGTCCCCGAAATACATTTGTGAAAGAATAATTACTCCACGGCTACATTTCAACATGTGATTCAAATCATAACAATATCCATCCAAAATCCAAAGCATAATATATCCATATTATTATTATGAACTCCAATAAAATGAAATTTAATAAGATCATGAAGACAGCATTCTACTATCACTAGTAATCCAATGACAATATGTCACCCTTAATCTCCAAAGCATTAGTCCTAGAAATCCACGCATCATCATGGCAGTAGCAAAATCAAATATTACTCCAAGAAATGCCATGAATAAATCATTTCTAAATAATGCAATATTAAGAAAATTTATTCAAATGAACCATGACATTGCATTGCAATCATGCAATTGGAGGGTGTGGGTTTCCTTGCTCCATAAGAGAGGGGAAAAGCTCCTGGTGTTCACCAACACACAACAACCACTCTGAAAACATTTTTGACAGCATTTATAAATATCACATGAAGCAAATACTTTCGTCCAAAAATTCTAGACAGAAGATAAAAATACCAAACTTTACTACAACATAGAGGAGCTCAAAAGAAAAATGATGCAAAAAGAATCAGTTCATTTGGACTTGTGGTTTATGAGTTATTCATGGTCAATGTTGTGGTCAAACTGGAATTAAAATTGAATTTAAAAGAATTCCAGAAAAACCTCCAGGGGCTGACATCGAAAGCGTAAAGTGGGGTTTACACCTCCACTTAAAATGCTTTGGCGGGGCGAGGTGAAGCTGACGGGTGGGGTCACCCTGTCAGTTTTAAAGGAGGGGGAGGGAAAACAGAGGGTGGCGGCACTCAATGGCTGTGGATGACGGCGAGGAGGCCATGGCGGAGCAGGGAGAGGGGAGGGATGGATCGGGCACTCTGTGGCGAACACGCTCGTACCCGTGGCTTAAAGAATGGTGGCCAGACGACGTCGGAATCAAGCTCTTCGGCGGCAACAGATTTCGGGCTCCGGCGAGGTCGATGGTTCCGGCGACGACTGACTTGGGATAGATGCTGGGGAGGACCAGGGAAGTGAGGGGAGCTCAATGGTCGCCCTGGCTCGTCCGGAAATGCACCGGAGCAAGCTGACCAAGGAAGAGGCCGAGCGGCGGAGCTCTGGCTGGAGAGGAAGAAGAAGGGCTCCGGGGCTCAGCTGGAGGGCTCTCGTGGTCGATTTGGTGAAGAGGTGGTCGAGTGGTGAGGAGAGGTGCAGCCGGGGATGGCTTAAATAGGCAAACGGAGATGCCCGAGCTCGGGTGCCGCCACGGGCAAGATGGCCGGAGCTCTGGCGAACTGCAAATGCGTGGCGCACGGGAGAGCTCGGACGACGACATGAGAGAGTGAGTGGAGCGGCAGAGGAGCAGACGCGGGATGAGCATGCGCGGTCGGCCACTAGGGCACTGTACGCACGCATACAGCGAGAGCAGGGGCGCCGTGGTGCAAGGAGAGGGAAAGAAGGAGGGGGAATAGGGGCCAGACGGCCAGGTCGACGACGGAGAGGAGGTGCGGCACCAGTGGATGCATGGACGCGGCCGAGAAGAAGGAGGCCGCAGCTCAGCGACACCCAGAGCGCACCCGCTGCACGCCGAGCACGCGCACACGCGTGCCCATGGTGCGGTCACCGCATGCATTGCCACATAGAGGGCACGTAGGCCTGGCAAACCGTGTCCAAGGTGTTGTCCATCCATCCTACAGCTCCACTGAAGTGATGGATCGATCAAAGAGACTTTGGGTAGATGGGATGCATCAGAGGATTATTACTGTAGTCAACTTGGGTTAGAAGTTGTGGTCAAGTTACTTGACCAATGAACCTATGAGGATGTCGCAAGGGTTTAGGGTAGGAAGGACTATAGTCCTGTGAATTTTGAGATGAATTGGCCAAGATTTGCAGATAGTTGTTGTACAACTGCAAAAATAGCACAGAAACTAGAATTGGATGATGCACTTACATGGGGTATGGTATAGAGCTGAAATCTGGTATAGACTGATAACTTAGGACCATGCTGATACTGGCAAAATTTCATGCCATTTGGAATTACCTAAATGGTACTTCGCTCACAAAGGTCCTTTCTGAACAGAATCTTGGAGGAATATTGTTTATAAAATGACTTGGCAAACTAAGGTGAATTTTGGCATGCGTAAAGGATGTAGGGATCTTTAGGTCCTGAATTTATTTCAGAATTTTTGACGCAAAATAAAATGTAGTTGCTTCATACACTGAAAATTTGACCAGAACCAAAGATTTGAAGGTGTGCTAACATGTCTTGTTGGATGGAGCTAAGATTTGGTGTAGGGGAATTATATGAGAACATGGAGGGCCTTGCAAAATTTCAACTCAAATTGATTAGCCTAGCTTGTATTTCCTTCACAAAGCTTCTCTCTGGACAAAAATTTGGGCATTTGCTGATGAAGATTTACTAGGCAAATGGAGCTGAATTTTGTCATGTGGTAAAGGTTTGGATAGGAGAGAGTGCCCCAGAAGTTTTAGGGCAATCCAGAACACATAAATAGCACTTCCTTCACAAAGTGCCATACTGGACATAATAGGAAAAAGAATATTCCTGAATTATTTTTGAACTAGGCAATGAAGAATTTGGACATATTTGGGGAATATAAGCTCCAAAGAATTTATGAGATTAATTTGGGGATTTTGTGGAGGACAGAAACATAAGTTGCTTCACAAGGTTGCTTCACAACCTATGTCAGACAGGGTTATTCCTTAAATAGAAAAGGAATATTCCCAAAGAAAAGAATTTTGGGGTTGGACTAGAGTGGGAGTGCCATGATCAGGGGAATGATTCAAGGATGATGCACCACTTAGGAGAAAAAAGAAATGATAATCTCCCAGGTTTCAAGTCCATGGAACTGCTCCAGAAAGAAAACTAGAGCAAAATCCAAAGAAAACCAAAAGAAAAAGAAAGGGACAAAAAAGAATCGGGGTGTTACAGCTAGTCATTGCGATCACGCCCTTGGGGCCGGGCATTTTCAGCTTTAGGTACAAATAACATGGGCGGGCCATGAAGCGTGCATAGGCTGGCCGACCAAGGATGGCATGGTTGGCGCTGCGGAAGTCGACCAGTTCGAAGGTCAGCCTTTCCTTCCTGAAGTTCTTCTCGTCTCCAAAGACCACATCCAAGGCAATCTGCCCGAGTGACTCTGCTTTCTTTTCGGGGATCACTCCGTGGAACTGCATGCTGCTCTCGCTGACGCGGGACATCGGAATGCCCATCCCTTTTAGGGTCTCAGTGTAAAGTATGTTCATGCCACTTCCACCATCCATGAGGACCTTGCACAACCGAATGCCTCTCACGACTGGATCGACCACCAGCGCCTGCCGCCCAGGGGTGGCAATGAAGGCCGTCTGGTCCAACTGATCAAAGGTGATCGGAGTCTTCGACCAATTCAGGAATTTTATCGTTGTCGGCATGGCCATGTTTACTTCCCGGTTGATAACTTTCAGTCAACTCTTGCTCTCTACATCCGCAAAGATCATCAGGGTTGCATTGACACTAGGAAAAGCTTCATCTTTGTCTCCATCATTAGCGTCTTCAGGACTCTTTTCACTCGACTGGCTCTCCCGAAACTGCTGTATCAACAATCTGCATTGTCGAGTGGTATGCTTGGGCAATATCAGATTTCCCTCTTCATCTTTTGTGGTGTGAATGTGGCATGGCAAATTAAGGACATCCTGGCCCGACTGATCTTTCTTTTTCCTCGGGACCCACTTTTCCTTAGCTTTCCTTTTGTTTTTGGCCTGACCAGCCAATGCGGCAGCTTTGGCCTGAGCCGATCCGTCAGCCTTGCATTTTGGCTTCAGACTGGGGTTATTGTTTCCAAGACTGGGCTCACTCGCCTTTCCCTTCCCATTATTAAGATGGTCTTCCTCTTCTCCGTTTGCATATCGAGTGGCGATCTCCATCATCCGACTCATGGTCAAAGAGCCTGACCGACCGAATTTCAGGATGAGCTCTCGATATCTGACTCCTGCCTTGAAGGCCAAAACGACTTGGTGTTCAGTAATGTTCTCAACCACATGATGCAAAGTTGTCCAATGTTGAATGTACTCCCTGAAGGTTTCATTCGGCTTCTGCACACAATGCTGCAACTCAGACAATCCGACAGGGCGCTTGCATATGCCTTCGAATGTTTTGATGAACACTCGAGCCAGATCTTCCCAGCAGTAGATGATAGCTGGGGTGAGCTGGTTGAGCCAGGCCCGGGCTGACCCTTCCAGCATCAAAGGCAAATGCTTCATAGCCACATAGTCATTACCTCCTCCAATCTGGACAGCCACTCGGTAATCTTCCAGCCACGTCTTCGGTTTGGAGTCACTGGTGAATTTACTCACTCCAGCCGCCAATTTGAAATTGGGTGGAATCTTAGCGGCCCTGATTGCTCTACTGAAACACTCGGAACCAGAGACGAAGGCTCCACTTCCACTCGGACGATCTCTGTCCATGCTCTCTCTGAGGGCTCTGCCTTGATCGATCAGGTTCTGACCGAGTACGGATCTCGCGTTGAACTACGAGTCCCGGAGGTCGACTGGTTCTCTCTGGCGATAACCGTCACCATGGCGAGGAGGGCTTACCCTCCGATCATTGCCATAAGGACGCCTGAATTCATACGGCTGGGGCACGTATTAGCCGTCCCACGGAGGGGGCGTCGGCATACGGCGACGATCATCCTGACGCCACGGAGGCGTAAACTGCCCGCAGCCCTGCTGCGAGTACTGGTCCCAGTTGTGGTCTCGGTCATCCTGCCGCTGAGGCAAGTGTCTGTTTCTTCTCTGGGCCATCGGGTTGTGAGCCGACTTGACGGTGTCAGCTCGGACGGATCTGCTGTGGATCCTATTGCGTGACTGGGACAGAGCTGAACTCTACTCTTCAGCTGCCTTGAGGAAGGCCCAGATCTGCCGTAGGCTCTCTCCTGCCTTAGATCGAAAAGCCTGGATGGAATCTGCAATCTGAGTGGACGCCGCCAAATTCTGAACGGGAGTGCGAAATACCTGGTAGTTCTGCTGCGGCTCATTCGAGAACAACTGCCGCTGCCGATGACTGGAACTGGGCAGATGCTGTAGAGTGGCACGATCATCAGGTGACTTCTGGAGCGCCTCCAGACGGTTGCGCTCAGCCAAATTGGGCTGGTGCATAGCCTCCAAAGCCCGAGCCTCGGGGGTTGACCCGATGATGGGCATCCAGAGGGCCTGCTCATTTCTGCGCTGCAATTCCTTCCTCTATTGCCGAGTGAGAGGTTGGGGTAGTACTCGTCGTTGTGACGGTCCCCGCCGCCGTCGAGGTCATCATGCGATGGGCCACCAGCTCCCACATCGCCACGGGCGTACACAGGCGGACTGTGTAGGGAATCGGCCATCAGCACCTCTGCAGCGGGATCGCTGCTCTCGCACTCGGATAGGCTTCCCGAGTGCTTGTGTAAGAGGCGAGCAAATCGAAGGTGGGCTCATCGGGTTCAATTGCCATGACTTGCGGGGCCATAGCCAGAAGGGCCACCGCATGCTTGATCCACCGTTGAAGCCATGAGCATCTGAAACACTTCCGACGACGGCTGGCGAAGCAAGGAGGCGCCGACTGGTATGGTGATGAAGGTTGTCAAAGAAGAACACCGAAAGAACTCGCGCGGAAGTGCGCTGCACCGTGGATGGGCAATGCCTCGACATCCAGCGGGGCTTCCTGAAGCCACGCCGAATTGTCAGCGATGAAACTAAGGACGCCGAAACGGATCTCGCCGCCAAGAGTTAGTCCGCCGCTGGAAACCATGATGATGATGGGACAATTGCAACTAGGCCGGGAGTCCCTTGACGCCTGCCCCAAGGTGGGCACCAACTGTCATGGGTATAAGTCTGACAGCAGTGTATGGGGGTACGGATTAAAGGGCAGAGCCTAGCTATGGCGCAGTTGTTACACTCGGATTTAGGAGTTCAGGCCCCTCGCGGTGGAGGTAACAACCCTACGTCTCGGTGCTCTGGAGCTTGATTGACTTGAGTGTCTAGATTACAAAGGATTGCGAACCCTTATTATGGAGCTGAGGGGTGGCTTATATAGAGTCCGCCAGGCCCCTATGAATGCAGCCATAAATAAGGGTTAAAGAGGGCGTTTAAGGGCAGCAGTTACTGGTAACAGGCACATTAATTACACTTGATGAGGGTGGATGCACGTCCTGACTATTGCGCTCCTGGAGAGTCTCTTTGTCTTCTCTGTCCAAGTGACGGCAGGTAGTCCGAGTGAAATGAGCTGGTCGAGTGAAGTGTTGACATCCAAGTGGTTCACTAGCTTCCGAGTGAATGTAAGGTTGCAAAGCGTCCAACTGCTAGTCTGGCACAGAGGCCCAGTGTAAGAGGTATGGCGTCCTAGGGTAGGGTCTGTATGTCAGGCCTGTTACCCTATCCCTAGTGTGTGTCCTCGTCACCCGGCAGTGTGGTGGAGGCACCGGCTCCGGCTCCGGTGATTGAAGGCCGCTGTTCGTCGTTGCTTCGCACGCTTCAAGGGTAAGCTTCAACTAACATTTTCTCTGTCGTAGTTATTCCGGTAATATTCGGCAATATGTTTCGATGTCAAATATTTAGGTGTGCGAATATTTTTAGTTGCTCTAGTAATATTCCATAATACATTTTATGTCAAATATTTAGTTGTGTGAATATTTTTAGTTGCTCCACTAATATTCTGTAATATATATAGATGTCAAATATTTAGTTGTGCGAATATTTTAAGTTACTCCAGTAATATTATGTAATATAATTACATGTCAAATATTTAGGTGTGTGAATATTTTTAGTTGTTCCGGTAATATTCCATAATATATGTAGATCTCAAATATTTAGTTGTGTGTATATTTTTAGTTGCTCCGGTAATATTCCGTAATATATCTAGATGTCAAATATTCAGGTGTGTGAATATTTTTAGTTGCTCTGGTAATATTCCGTAATATATGTAGATGTCAAATATTTAGCTGTGTGTATATTCTTAGTTGCTCCGGTAATATTCCGTAATATATCTAGATGTCAAATATTTAGGTGTGTGAATATTTTTAGTTGCTCCGGTAATATTCCGTAAAATATGTAGATGTCAAATATTTAGTTGTGTGAATATTTTTAGTTGCTCCGGTAATATTCCGTAATATATTTAGATGTCAAATATTTAGGAGTGCGAATATTTTTAGTTTGTCATGTTTAGGGCTTAATACTGAAACACACACCATCGTTGTTCATGCATTATGGACCCAGTCAAGTTCAACCATTTACTTTTATTTGAGGCCAATAGAGCGGGACTCTCAGTGGGTGTGCTGGTTACAAGGTTGCGAAAGCAGGGGATGCAATCCTGTTGCCTTAGTGCTTCCTGTCGTGAAGGAGGTCAGTGCACCTGAAGGCGAGGGTGGTTACGATCCTGGCCAGAGCAATGAAGGGATGTAGTTATCTATGTCAAATGCTAAAGATGATGGTTACGAACCATGGCAGAGTAGTCAGGTAGAAGGAGGAAATGTCGACGGTTATTACAGTGGCGAGGCCGACGCTGGCGAGGTAGATGGGCACATGCAGAACCAGATGGAAGATGAAGATGCAGATGGTGATAGTGGTCAGGCCGATGATTCAGACGAGTCAGATAAAGAAGAGAACGCAGAGGAGGTGCCGAATCATACATCATGGAATCAGGACTTCTCATTTGCAATGACCATGAACAATGGGCATGATTCTGCCTGGCAATATCACCAGAACAACATTGCGACGGGTGCTATGTATCCCACCAAGGAAGCTCTGAAGGACGCAATCATTAAATGGGCAATGTCCACACAAAGAGTTTTCAGAGCTCAGGTGTCAAGTCAGAAATACTTGACAATGGTATGCAAGAACGCAGATTGTCCCGCCAGGGTGCATGGCTATCTCCCTAAGTATGACACAAGTTGGGTGATCCGTGACTTAGTTCATCACACATGTCTTATTCCCTCCATCCCTCAAGATCATCGCAACCTTTCGTCCACGCTTATTGCTCGGTTGTTTTACAGTGAGATAGTGGAGAGCAAAGCGATGGAAGTGAAGGCTATCCAGACAAAAGTCTTCGTCAGGTTGAAGTACATAATTTCTTATGGCAAGGCTTGGAGGGCTAAGCATAGGGCGCTTGAGAGCAGATTTGGTTTTTATTTCGATGCATACGACTCTATTGTCCGGCTCCTCCACACACTGAAGGACTGTAATCCTGGACCTATGTCGACATCCAAGACCTCTTCATGCAAGAGTTCCCAACTATGAGGGTGCTGCATCGACTGTTCTTCTCTATCGGTGTATGCATCGAAGCTTTCAGGCATTGCCGACCGGTGATATGTGTAGATGGCACTTTTCTCACTCGCAAGTACAAGGGACAGATCCTGACAGCCATTGGTCAAGACGGCCAAAATCAAGTAGTCCCACTCGCATTAGCTTTTGTGGAGAGTGAGAACATTGAAAGTTGGACATGGTTCTTCAGGCAACTGAAAATAGCAGTTGTGAAGGACAAGCCCAATGTGTGCATCCTTCATGACAGGAATGCAGGTATACTTAGTGCGATAAAGACAGTGACAAACCGTGGTCCTGAGTAACAAACTCCATGGCAGGACTTGCAGAGCCGTTGGTGCATGCGCCATCTGGGGGCTAATTTCTTCTCGCAGTTCAGAAATAAGAACCTCATGAATCTATTTAAAAAAACTCTTCAAGCAGAACCAGCTATGGAAGTACAATTTGATATGTGACAGACTTAATGTGTGCACGCAGAGACACATTAGGGATAGCAAAGCTGCAAGAGATGTAGCGGTGAGGGCACATGTTGAAACAGTAGCTGCACAGTTAGCAACACGAACAATAGCCATGGAGGAGGAGCCTGTTGGGCTTTGTGACTTGCCAGGATTTGACCCACCTGGTAATAGGAGAAGGCTCGGGAGGTCGATTAAAACCTTCAAGCAGTGGATAGAGCACGAGCCTCTGGAGAGGTGGTCTTTGCTGCATGACACACATGGAGCAAGGTAGGGTGTCATGACTACCAACCTAGCAGAAACATACAGCTTTGTCCTCAGAGGAAACCGGGCATTGCCACTTATAGCCATCGTTGAGGGTATTTTCTATGGCACCGTGAAGTATTTCAGAGATAGACGTCAAAGAGCAGAGCAGCATATCTTGAACAACCCAAGCACACATTACTGTGAAAGGGTTATGAAGTAAATGGATGAAAAGATGGAAAAAGCTAGGTCACACACTGTAGTCGCAATCGGTAATCTAGAAAGAAGCTTTGAGGTCCGCTTAGCTAACAACAAATTCGGATGTGCAAATGAGCTCAGGACGCATGAGGTGAAAATTGGAAATGAAGTCTGGCCAACGTGTGAGTGCACATGCAAAAAACTGAAGTTGCTTCACCTACCTTGCTCCCATGTACTTGCTGCTTGCGGGCAGCTAGGAATGGACACAATCTCGTTCGTGTCTCCATTTTTTATGAAAGAGTCCGTCCTCAATACCTAGACAGGTGAGTTGCTGGGACTTCAATCAATGGGTAACTTCAACACCATCAACCCTATTGAAAGGTGTTGCATTCCAGACCCAGGGAATATGCGTACAAGTAGAGGTAGACGGCAGTGTCAGTGCATCCGGATTGATATGGATGAATCTGAAGCAGGTTGCCCGACTAGGCAATGCATTCTATGCAATGAATTTGGCCATAGGGACACTAATTGTCCCACTTTCATCATTGCCAGTGGTACTGGGCATGGACGAGGCAACCGGGGACGAAGAGGAGGGAGAGGAGGAAGAGTTGGAAGAGGGAGAGGAAGAAGCTAGGCTGCGTTGAAATTTGTATTAAGTGTGGCACTATGTTTGAAATTTGTATTAAGTGCGGCACTATGTTTGAAATTTGTATTAAGTGTGGCACCATGTTCTAAATTTGTATTAAGTGTGGCACAATGTTTTAAATTTGTATTAAGTGTGCAACTATGTTCTAAATTTGTATTAAGTGTGACACAATGCTTTAAATTTGTATTAAGTATGCAACTATGTTCTAAATTTGTATTAAGTGTGACAATGTTTTAAATTTGTATTAAGGGTGCAGCTATGTTCTAAATTTATATTAAGTGTGGCACAATGTTTTAAATTTGTATTAAAGGTGCAACTATGTTCTAAATTTGTATTAAGTGTGCAACTATGTTCTAAATTTGTATTAAGTGTCGCACAATGTTTTAAATTTGTATTAAGGTTGCTTAATCCGAACATTGATAGTAAGCATCATGCTGCGATATGTTATGAGCGCAAGCTTGAGCCCCTGGTCACTCGCACTGATAGGGAAGACTGGAGGATACACCCGGGATGGGTTGACTGGTACGTGCTTTATTTATTTGCTTCCTTCAAGCATGTATATTAATGGGACACACTAATTGAATTGTCCTGACATGTAGGTTGAAATGGGTTGGCCTTTTACCTTTCACGCGTCTGGTTGAGGCCACGGATACCTCCAGACTCCTCGCCATTGACGCCTCTTTGCTCACCTGCATAGTGGACCGGTGGAGTCCTGAGACCCACATGTTTCACTTCCGCTAGGAAGAGATGGCTCCTACTTTGGAGGATGTGTCACTTTTGCAGGGACTACCTTTGGCAGGTCATGCCATAGGACTGTTGGAGGCACCGGCTGGTTGGGAGCTAGGTATTGCACAATGTTTCGAGGGTGTTTATGATAGTGCTCCGGCTCTGGCATCGGAGCATCACGGACCTAAGTATGATTGGTTGCTCTATTTCCAGGTTAGTTCCCCTGCCTCATATCTTTCAGTTGTCCTGCATCTGGTTTTATAGAAGATACCTTTGCTATTAACTAATACTTTCTCTTTGCTCAATAAAGATCCAGAAGTTCCCGGGGTATCCCATGGTCCCGTTGAATGCGACACAGATCACTCGCAGCCTGGAGGCATACCTACTATGGCTTCTCAGCAAGGTGATGTTCACAGAGAACCATGTGACCACTATTAGCGCGTGCTACATCCCTATTGCACTGGAGATCACAAGAGCTGAGGCACCGGATCAGATCACACAGAGGAGTTGGGGTTCAGCAGTCTTAGCGGCTACATACCGAGGTATGTGCAACGGCTACCAGCTTACGACATCCTCGGCAGCCCTTCTTGGATGCCCTCTATTTCAACAACTGTGGTCGTGGGACAGGTTCTCTATAGGATGACCGGACGTACGTGTTGATGAGCCTATGGGCCACCTGTTTGATGCTGACAGCATCGACATGCCTACTTTCGGTCTGTGTTGGACACGTCGCAAGGTATATCTCATGTTATAATTATCTTCTTTGTGTACACTATGGCTGAAACTAACTTTTGTTTGCCGCAGAGATGCTATGCTAGTGATCAGACTAGGCAAGCATACAGGGCATTAAACGAGCAGTTCGATGCATACACTGGGGTGATGTGGCAGCCTTACACGCAAGCAACCATAAATGCAATATACCCCGGCGGTATCTCTGAGCTATGCACAAGAGATAGGGAATACTGGATGACAAAATCAAAGATCATCTTCGATGTTTTCGTCGAGGAGGTGGCCCAGCAGAGGGTTATGAGGCAATTTGGTCTTCAGCAGTTAGAGCAGCCTCCCCCTACAGAGAACCCGCTACCAGGACCCATCCACAGGTATTGTCTAGTTATTCAATATTACATTGTCTTTCACAATTGTCCATATTGAAGCATTAGTTAATTGTTGAACACACACCACAATTTTAGGATGACAAGGAAGGGGATTAGCAGGACATCTACTCAGTGGCTACTTAGGCTTTAGCCGTACATTATAGAATGGGAGACTGCGAGCACACATCTGTGGCACGAGAATGTCGGGTTTGATCTCGATGAATTCAATCGCTGTTTGTAGTGGCACATGTGCGGAACACGGTTATGCATCGTTCAGCACTCTCACCCAGATGAGATACCTGCCCCTACTACGTCGGATATGTACCCGAGCTATGAGCAGAACATGGCTCTAGGCAGTATGTGGTAAGATATATTCTCTTTATGTAATGCATCTAGTTGTTAAATACTTTGCCGTGCATACTTAATAATCGTCCTGACAATTTCAGTCTGAGTTGACACGCGGACTTCAAGAGGAGATGGCCAACTTGGGACGTTCACTGTCGCAGGGACCTCTTCTTCAACATCGGCCTCAACTCCAGCCCTGGGTGACATGCATGCAGCACAGGATACGAGTTGTCTACGAGGCTATCACGTGCACCCGGAGAAGCGACGTTGTTCACCACCACCACCAGCAGCAGCCACATCCTTCCACGCACCGACATCAGCCACGTCCATGTCTACCACATCAGCCGACGACCAGGCCACCCCCTCCTAACCAAGCTGGCAGTTCGGCGTGGCAGCACCCACAGCAGCAGGGTCCCAAGTCGAGCTTCGTGTTTCAGCCACAGCCACAGCAGCAGGGTCCCCCATCGGGTTTCATGTTACAGCCATATCCAGCTGGTATGTCTCTTCATATTTATTGTTTTCAATATCAATTGAGGCTATATATTTCTTCATGACTTACGTTCCCTCCTACAGGAGCCTACGGATAGCAGCCGCCTATGTTCGGACATGAGGAGTCTATATCCACTATTAGAAAACAGGCCTTTCATCCAAAGCATTAGTCCCGGCCATGCTTTGAACCCGGACTAAAGAAAACATTAGTCCCGGTTCAAGAGGCTAGTCATTAGTCCCGGTTCATATAGGACCAATAGTCCCGGTTTGTGAAAAAAACCGGGACTAAAGGGGTGTTGGCAGGCCGGTGTCAATCTGGGGGCCCACGAGCACCTTTAGTCCCGGTTTGTATCTCAAACCGGGACTATAGGTGGACCTTTAGTCCCAGTTTGAGATACAAACCGGGACTAAAGATGCCCCTATATATACCCTTTGTCCAGCCCGAGCACAATCCTCTCTGTTTTCCCCCTTCTTCCCCTCCTTTGTTCTTCCCCTTGCTCGAGCTCACCTCCATTTTTGCCAAAAATTTGTCAAGATTTGAAGGCACCCCATCTATCCAAGTGTTCACAAAGGTTAGCAACTTTGTCTTTTCATCTCTCATTGCTAGATTAGCTCGTGCAATGCTCTATAAGTATAGTGATTTGTTGGTTTTAGTTTGGGAGTAATTATGTGGGAGTTTATTTGATTTATATGCAATTTGAACTCAAATTAACTTCTTAGTTTGCATATTTGTAGGTGTGGTTTACCTGATCTAGTGCCTTCCCGTCCTCACCGTCGTCGATCGCCCACGTTGTCTGATCGCCGGCACCACCTAGCTAGCTTGGTGAGGCTCTTTTCCTTTTAATTTGTGAAAAAATCTTATTCTTATGATTAAGATAGTTGAGATAGTTGCTTGATAATTTTCTTACTGGTATGATTGTTTGTTATATGTAGTGACATGGTTTTGACATCCGTCCCCATCGGTCCTTGTCCGGTTTATGATTCAGATGTGGTATATATATTCTCTTTTATAACTATTTGTTGCATTTCGTGTTTATGACAATTATGCCCATAAAGTTGACATAGATATTTTTATCTAGGAGGTACGTGAACCGGAAATTGCAACCGACATAGATATTCTTGTCGAGAAGTTAAATTTAGTTGAAAAAGAAAATGAGTATTTGAAAGAAAAATTGAAAAGAATTGAAGAAGAGAAGATGAAATTGGAGTTGTATGTTGCCGATGTCATCGATGATCACAAGATCAAGATGTATGCAATGCGCTTGAAGATGAGAAAGATTAGAAAATATGCCGTTAATAAAGAGGCTTGGTATAATTATGCTGTTGGGTCAATTGTTACCTTAGTTGCGATCTTGATCGCATTTATTATCGCATTTAAATGCTTTAGCTAGATAGTTGTATGTTGTTTTATGACAATAAGTGTGTATGAACTTGTATGAACGTGTATTAATTTGGTCATTTCGTTGTTGTGTAATGAAGATGAGCCAGCAATGGATGTACGATGACCGACGCTCTCCCCAGTTCATTAATAGCATCCGTAGTTTTCTGCGTGCGGCTGAGGCAAACAAGCGGGATGATGGTTTTATGTGTTGTCCATGTGCTGGTTGTAAGAATGATAGGAATTACTCTAACTCAAGAGTCATTCATGTCCACCTGTTTATGTCCGGTTTCAAGTCCGGCTATATCTGTTGGAACAAGCACGGAGAAAGAGGGGTTGTAATGGAAGAGAATGAAGAAGAAGAGGATGATGACAACTATCCTGGGTTCCCTGAATATGATGGTACTACAATGGGGGAAGAGAATGAAGAAGAAGAAGAAGCTGAAGAAGAGGCATTAGATGAGCCCGCTGATGATCTTTGTCGGGCCATTGCTGTTGCAAAGAGAAACTGCGAAAGTGAAAAGGAGAAGTTGAAGTTGCAGTGCATGTTAGAGGATCACAAAAAATTGTTGTACCCAAATTGCGAAGATGGCAACACAAAGCTGGGTACCACACTGGAATTGCTGCAATGGAAGGCAGAGAATGGTTTATCTAACAAGGGATTTGAGAAGTTGCTGAAAATAATGAAGAAGAAGCTTCCCAAGGACAACGAATTGCCCGACAGTATGTACGAAGCAAAGAAGGCCATCTGCCCTCTAGGATTTGGGGTGCAGAAGATACATGCATGCCCTAATGACTGCATCCTCTACCGTGGTGAGGAGTATGAGAATTTGAATGCATGCCCGGTATGCGGTGCATTGTGCTATAAGATCAGCCCCGATGACCCTGGTGATGATGTCGAGGGCGAGCACCCGAGGAAGAGGATTCCTGCCAAGGTGATGTGGTATGCTCCTATAATACCATGGTTGAAACATTTGTTCCAAAACAAAGAGCATGCCAAGTTGATGCGATGGCACAAAGAAGACCATAAGAAAGACAGGAAGTTGAGAGTACCCGCTGATGGGTCACAGTGGAGAAAAATCGAGAGAAAGAGGCGGGAATTTGCAGATGACGTAAGGAACATATGGTTTGGTTTAAGTGCAGATGGCATTAATCCTTTTGGGGAGCAGAGCAGCAATCATAGCACCTGGCCTAGGGCTCTATGTATCTATAACCTTCCTCCTTGGTTGTGCATGAAGCGGAAGTTCATTATGATGCCAGTGCTCATCCAAGGCCCCAAGCAACCCGGCAACGACATTGATGTGTAACTAAGGCCATTGGTTGAAGAACTTTTACAGCTATGGGACATAAAAGGTGTACATGTGTGGGATGAGCACAAACAGCAGGAATTTGACCTACGAGCTTTGCTTTTTGTAACCATCAATGATTGGCCTGCTCTTAGTAACCTTTCAGGACAGACAAACAAGGGGTACCACGCATGCATGTGTAAGGGAACGCGACAGAAAACGAAAATTTTTGGTATAGCGAGCACGCCCAGGACCACTATGGAGACTGCATGCAAGGTTTGATCTGATCCGTACCGACTCGAAGCGCAGCGGAAGAAGAGTCGGTGGAGATCGTTGGTGCAGATCCCTGCAGCTAGGATTTACAACCTCCCAACCACGAGGATGTACTCCCTCGTCGGACAGCCCTTCAGGAGGCGGTCGGACAGTCCCGCGGACGATGTCGCGGACAGCCCTTCGGGAGGACCCTCGAAACTCGAACGGAGACTCGGACAGCCCTTCGGGAGGACACTCGAACAGCCCCTCGGGCAAAAGACCGAAACTATGACCTCTCTACGGGGTTGCACACATACGGTGTCAGCTATCCGGCAGGGCTTCGCCGTCTAGAACTAGTTCCTGCCGGAACCCAGACAGCCTTTCGGCTCTACGAAACTCTTTTCGTGGGAGGGAGAGAAGAAGCCAGATAATGCATGGCATGTGTATGAGAGCAAGTGATGAAGAGATGACAGCCCCCATCTCCTCTATTTATAGGAAAGCCAAGGGGTAGGGCTCCTCCACTAATTACCAAAAACCCATGCATTAGGTCACACCTCATGGGCATAAGGGTAAACTTGGGATGCCATGTGGAGCTTCAAGGAGCTCCCCCTTCCTTGGCCGGCCACCCCTAGGGGGCCCCCCCATGAGGGGCTCTCATGGCCCCCCCAAGCCCTTCTAGAAGCCTTTAGCAAAAGCCCTAAAAGGTGGCTTCCAAAAAATTATCCAAAAAGCACTTTCACTATTCACGACGACATTTTTCAGCGTCCGTTCGAACTGAAAATATTTATGTGGGCTTAGAACAATTCCAGTACCCAATAAAATAATTTTCAACGCGTTCTGGAACAATTCCAGATTAGTGATTTTCATCTGCGAAAAGCATCTGAAGCGGTTCCGGCAGCTCCGAAACATTTCCGGTTTTTCTTCCAGAAAATTCCCAGAAGTTTCCAGAATGATTCTGGCACCCTCCAAGAATTATCAGGCAGGTGCTGAAAACAATTTGACTTAATGGTATTCCCTGAAACAACTTTTCAGTTTCACCGAAACTCATCCGGTGTTCTCTCTGCGGAACTTTTCCGCTGTCCGAAACTTTTTCGGTGTCCGAAACTTTTTCGGTGATTTTCTCTCAGACTCCCTGTCTAGTATTCAGCAGATAGATGACCCTTAAGCGTGCGACCCTATAGGTTCGGTGAAGCATAGACATGACCTGGAACCCCTTCCGATCAATGATCAACATCGGAGCCGTGGACACCCATATTGACCCCTATACCCACACGAATGAATATTCGAGTGAACCTCCAGTTGCCGTGAGCTATTCCTGTTGCTTCGCGATATGTCACAAAACACCCGAGGTGAGATTTATTGCACCCCTGTGGATCAACAATTTGTCCACTATGCAAGTTACCTCGTTACCGGTTTTGTTCTCTTTTCTCGTTTCCGTGTTTCGGTATCCCAGTGATCAAATCACAAGTTGTCTGTCCAGACGATGATGGATACCGTTTCACCGAGAGGGCCCGAGTATATCTCTCCATCGTCGGAGGAGCAAATCCCAATCTTGAGCTATCTCGTTACTTGCCATACTTTTCCGTGAACCCGTAAGCCGCCGTAATAGCCACCCAGTTACGGATGACGTTTAACAAACCCCAAAGTTCACGAAGCAAGTACGAAGGAACTCGATACTCTCATGGTCTAAGGAATTATGCAAACATTAACTTCCCTGTGTAAAATACCATTAACTTGTGACAAATGTATCTCATAGCATAACATCAATTTGGGTCGATTCAACACAAGTGTTCTACCAACAATTTCTGCCCTCAAAATTGCCGGCATAGACATGCCCATGATCAGGAAAACATAATCATCATGCAATACTTGAGCCAGCCATAGAGGCATGACTAGGAATACATTTTACCGTTTATTAACCCACACATGCACATGGGTTTTCCTCAGAGCCTTTATGGATATACGGGCTCGGGAGCCACAGCAGTTATAGCATGGATCATAAACATTCATTACAAACCAGGAGATACAAAATAACTGTTATTACTGCCTCTAGGGCAGTTCTCCTACAGACTCCCACTTGCACTAGAGTCATAATCCAGTTACATGGCTTCCCTAACACCAATGGCTATCCGGTGTTGCTCATGCTTTGCTCGTGGTAGAGGCTTCGTCATCGGGTCTGACACATTCAGATCCGTGTGAACTTTGCGTACTTTCACTAAACCCTCTTCGACATGATGTCGAATGAGTTTATATTTGCGTTGAATATGTCTTGTCTTATGGTGCGAACTTGGTTCCCTTGCCTGAGCCACGGCGCCACTATTATCACAATAGATCTCCACCGGGTCCAGAGCACTTGGAACCACACCAAGATCTTCAAGAAATTGCTTGATCCATACCGCCTCCTTGGAGGCTTCTGAAGCTGCAACATACTCCGCCTCCGTCGTAGAATCCGCCATAGTCTTTTGTTTGGAACTTTTCCAATCAACTGCGCCACCGTTCAATATGAAAACATAGCCTGATTGAGATTTGAAGTCATCTGGGTCAGTCATGAAGCCTGCATCAGTGTAACCACTTACAATGAGCTCTTCATCACCTCCGTACACAAAGAGTAAATCCTTGGTCCTTCTGAGGTACTTAAGAATACCCTTGACTGCGGCCCAGTGTTCCAATCCTGGATCACTTTGGTACCGGCTGCTAACACTTAGCGCGTAGGAAACATCCGGTCTTGTACATAGCATGGCATACATAATAGAACCAACTGCCGAGGCATATGGAACATCATTCATTTGTACTCGCTCATCGAGAGTTCGAGGACTCTGATTCTTGCAAAGCACTGTGCCAGGTGACATGGGGAGTAGGCCTTTCTTGGAGTTCTCCATGTTGAACCTTTTCAACACCTTGTCAATGTACGTGCTTTGGCTAAGCGCTATCAGGCGTTTTGATCTATCACTATAGATTCTGATGCCCAATACATATGCCACTTCGCCTAAGTCTTTCATTGAAAACCTTTTCTTCAATGAGTCTTTTATTTCACTAAGAAAATTCACGTCATTTCCAATCAACAATATGTCATCCACATACAAGATTAGAAATGCTTTTGCGCTCCCACTAAACTTCTTGTAAACACAAGATTCTTCGTCATTTCTGATGAAGCCAAACTCTTTGACCACTTCATCAAAACGAATGTTCCAGCTCCTTGACGCTTGCTTCAGACCATAAATGGCTTTCTGAAGTTTGCATACCTTTCCAGCATCCTCATGAATGACAAAACCTTCTGGCTGTATCATGTATACATCCTCTTTGAGGTTTCCATTTAGGAAAGCCGTTTTGACATCCATCTGCCATATTTCATAATCGAAATAAGCAGCAATTGCTAGTAATATCCGAACAGACCTAAGCATAGCTACGGGCGAGAAAGTCTCGTCGTAGTCCACTCCTGGAACTTGCGTGAACCCTTTCGCGACAAGTCTAGCTTTGTGGATAGTAATGTTACCATCCGCGTTCGTCTTCCTTTTGAAAATCCATTTACAACCAATCGGCTTTACGCCTTCTGGAAGTTCTTCCAAGTTCCAAACTTGGTTTTCGTACATGGATTCCATTTCGGATCTCATGGCCTTGTGCCATTCTTTTGAGCTGGGCCCCGCCATCGCTTCCTTGTAGTGCGCAGGTTCATCATCTTCAAGAATGAAGATTTCGTTATGAAACCATTCAGGAGGCTGGATAGCCCTACCTGATCTGCGCGGTTCAGTTACAACATTGTCTGAAGTCTCCGCATCACATGCGACAACTTCCGGCTCGGTTGTAGGGATAATTAGCGGAATTCCTTCCGGTTCCTTAGCCATATCAACGGTCACCGAAGATTCACTAATCTCATTAAGTTGTACTGTCCTCCCACTCACCTTTTTCGTGAGAAACTCTTTCTCGAGAAATTGTCCACTCCTTGCAACAAACACTTTGTTATCGGACGGGTGGTAGAAAGAATACCCAATGGTTTCTTTGGGGTAACCAACAAAGTAGTATTTGTCTGCTTTGGGATCGAGTTTGGTTGGCTGTAAACGCTTTACATATGCCTCACAACCCCAAATCTTAAGATGCGACATATTGGGTTTCTTCCCATACCATAATTCAAATGGCGTCGTTTCAACAGACTTTGATGGTGCCTTGTTTAGTATATGAGCAGCAGTTTCCAGTGCGTGACCCCAAAAAGATATCGGAAGATCCGTAAGAGACATCATCGACCTTACCATGTCCAACAAGGTTCGGTTACGTCGTTCCGATACTCCATTTCTCTGTGGAGTTCCGGGAGGCGTAAGCTGTGAAACGTTTCCACGGTCACTTAGATGTTGGCCAAACTCATGACTAAGATATTCGCCTCCACGATCAGACCATAGGAACTTAATCTTTTTGTCACGATGATTTTCTACCTCATTCTGAAATTCTTTGAACTTTTCAAAAGTTTCTGACTTATGCTTCATTAAGTAGATATAGCCATATCGACTTAAATCATCAGTAAAAGTCACGAAGTAGAAATACCCACCCCGTGCGGCTGTGTTCATTGGACCACATACATCACTATGTATTATTCCCAACAATTCACCCGCCCGTTCAGGATGACCCGTGAACGGCGTCTTGGTCATTTTCCCCATCAAGCAAGCTTCACATGTGTCAAATGATTCAAAATCAAGGGACGGTAAAACTCCATCTTTATGGAGTCTTTGCATGCGTTTCTTTCCGATGTGGCCAAGTCGACAGTGCCACAAGCAAGTGGTGGTGGTATCAGCCTTCTTAAAGCGTTTAGCATTCACGTTAAAGACATCATTTCCACATTCAAGATTTAGTATGAAAAGGCCCCCAACAATGGGTGCAAATCCATAAAACATATCCTTACAATAAAGTGAACAACCATTGTTCTCAGACTTGTACGAATACCCATCGTGTACTAAACATGATCCAGAGATAATGTTTCTACACAACAGTGGAACAAAATAACAGTTACTTAGTTCTAAGATAAATCCTGAAGGGAGACGTAGAGGCATAATGCCGACGGCTTGAGCAGCGATCCCAGCACCGTTCCCGACGCGCATCACGACTTCATTCTTTGCCAGCTTGCGCACCTTTTGAAGCCCCTGTATCGAGTTGCAAATGTGAGCAACCGATCCGGTATCAAATACCCAAGACTTAGAATTTTCGCTAGCAAGCAAAACGTCAATGACATTAACTTGTATAACAATTATACCTTTTCCGGTTTTCCCGGACTTCTTATCTTCCAGATACTTCTTGCAGTTTCTCTTCCAGTGTCCTGTGCCCTTGCAGTAGAAGCACTCAGTTTCATTCTTGGCTCCGCCTTTAGAGTTGCTTTGGGAGCCGGTCTTACCGGCGCCCTTGCCCTTCTTTGGCTTGCCTTTCTTCTTTTTGAAACTGGCGGTTTTATTCACAAGCAACACTTGCTTGCGATTTTTCCGCAGTCCTCCTTCTGCAGTTTTCAGCATGGCGAGCACCTCTTCCGGTTCCTTCTCCATCCCACTCATGTTGTAGTTTAATACAAAACCGTCGTAAGACGGGGGGAGTGAAGAAAGCAACATGTCCATCGTATGGCCAGGTGGAAGTGGAAATTCCAGGGTTTTAAGCCTTTCAGCATAGCCAATCATTTTGACCACATGTTCGCCAACTGAACTACCCTCAGCCATCTTGCAATCCATCAAAGCCTTCATGATATCAAATCGTTCAGACTTTGCGGTTTCCTTGTACAGAGCATCCAATTCCTGGATCATATCACGGGGTTTATGGAATTCAAAACGTTTTTGAAGGTCTCTACACATGCAAGCTAGCATGAGGCACTGCACTAAGTTGTGATCATCATCCTTAGTGGCCCAGACATTTTGTTCATTTTCCCGGGCCTCTGCCGCCGGTTTAGCTGGAAGAGCATTTTCAAGCACATACAGTTTCTTAGCGCTCCTGAGGACAATCCTCAGGTTGCGGACCCAGTCCGCATAGTTGTTTCCAGTCGCAGTTAAATTCTCTTTTTCTAACATCGGGCCTAAGTTGAACGCGGTGTTGCGAGCCATTTGATCTACAACGGAAAACACAAGTTTTCACTTAGACTTTGTTTATAATGAAAATGCACTAGTGAATAAACAATTTTATTCTAAAGTGCGCTCCCACTCAAATCAATATCTCTCATAATTGATTGTGAGTGATTCAAGACCCGTGTTTTGATTATTCATCATTGATGTTAGTCACCACTGATGATGAAAATCTCAACCGGTAGGCCAACCTGCCAATCACATACCTATGTGACTCTTGTTCATCTTTTGATGCGCGTGTTCTGAGCTCAGGACGATCCTGCCATGAACGTCAAGACAACCAAGTGATCTTGCTACGAGGTCTGACCTCACCCGCCTCACACTTCTCAATTCGTTCGTACCCATGTTAGTCATGGCGCACCCCGAAAAGATAGGTGTCGTGACGGTGCTACACTTGGGAGAACACTAACTACTTGATATTTTTGTGAGAGATCACCCTAATAAAAAGCAACTACCGCGCAATCAAGAAGGGTGCATCAAGAGGGATAAACATCTCAGGCAATTCATAATAGCATGATATGGTATAGCCTCTTCTGACGAAGAAGTCTTTCATTTCTTCGTCTTCGGCATTCGCGTCGGTGTTCACCTTCGCGAAGATTGCCACCACCTTGTCGATGCACCAGATAATATTGCTATCTCCATAGCAAGATAAAATAAATGCATTACTTAAGGTTGACACGCAGGTCATTAAAGTGCAATCATATGGCTCCAGCCATCATGCCGAATCATGACACGCAGGTCATGTTAATTACATCATATAGTCATCTCATACATAATCAAATTGAATAAGACCATTGCTATACCACATCACATGCAAACCATCCTGCAAAACCAAGTTAGACGCTTCTAATCGGTTTATGCAAAAATTTATTTTACGTGGCTTCTAAGGTTTTGACTTAAACCGCAGCTACCAACATTTTATCATCAAGTATGATTATTCAAGTTGCTAGATTAACATCTCGGGGTGTATGAAACTCGAGATAATTAAATCTCGAGCCCCATACTAAACTTCGTCATACGCATGACCCCCGTGCAGATCATATCTACAATGCCCTTTCATCTGCGAATTTCATCTTTCTTTTGACTATGGCAGAACCCAAAGAACTGATAGCACTTCCATGATCAATCAGGATCACGGATTGCCAGAACTTTGTCAAATTCAACCATGCCGTCTCGAGATTGAGCAAACGCAAATTCTAGGGAAGCAACAAGAACGTCGGGTAACAGATTTCATCTGTCACCCGCATAAATAATTTTCAGCAATAGATCTCATCTACTACCTAATCATATTACGCAATACCCATACATCTCCATGTATTCTAGATCGTAACCTGCATCTACGCATAGCACGGCTCTTGATGCCACTGTAAGGGAATGCGACAGAAAACAAAAAATTTCGGTATAGCGAGCACGCCCAGGACCACTATGGAGACTGCATACAAGGTTTGATCTGATCCGTACCGACTCGAAGCGCAGCGGAAGAAGAGTCGGTGGAGATCGTTGGTGCAGATCCCCGCAGCTAGGATTTACAACCTCCCAACCGCGAGGATGTTCTCCCTCATCGGACAGCCCTTCGGGAGGCGGTCGGACAGTCCCCCGGACGATGTCGCGGACAGCCCTTCGGGAGGACCCTCGAAACTCGAACGGAGACTCGGACAGCCCTTCGGGAGGACACTCGAACAGCCCCTCGGGCAAAAGACCGAAACTACGACCTCTCTACGGGGTTGCACACATACGGTGTCAGCTATCCGGCAGGGCTTCGCCGTCCAGAACTAGTTCCTGCCGGAACCCAGACAGCCTTTCGGCTCTACGAAACTCTTTTCGTGGGAGGGAGAGAAGAAGCCAGATAATGCATGGCATGTGTATGAGAGCAAGGGATGAAGAGATGGCATCCCCCATCTCCTCTATTTATAGGAAAGCCAAGGGGTAGGGCTCCTCCACTAATTACCAAAAACCCATGCATTAGGTCACACCTCATGGGCATAAGGGTAAACTTGGGATGCCATGTGGAGCTCCAAGGAGCTCCCCCTTCCTTGGCCGGCCACCCCTAGGGGCCCCCCCCATGAGGGGCTCTCATGGCCCCCCCAAGCCCTTCTAGAAGCCTTTAGCAAAAGCCCTAAAAGGTGGCTTCCAAAAAATTATCCAAAAAGCACTTTCACTATTCATGACGACATTTTTCAGCGTCCGTTCGAACTGAAAATATTTATGTGGGCTTAGAACAATTCCAGTACCCACTAAAATAATTTTCAACGCGTTCTGGAACAATTCCAGATTAGTGATTTTCATCTGCGAAAAGCATCTGAAGCGGTTCCGGCAGCTCCGAAACATTTCCGGTTTTTCTTCCAGAAAATTCCCAGAAGTTTCCAGAATGATTCTGGCACCCTCCAAGAATTATCAGGCATGTGCCGAAAACAATTTGACTTAATGGTATTCCCTGAAACAAGTTTTCAGTTTCACCGAAACTCATCCGGTGTTCTCTCTGCGGAACTTTTCCGCTGTCCGAAACTTTTTCGGTGATTTTCTCTCAGACTCCCTGTCTAGTATTCAGCAGATAGATGACCCTTAAGCGTGTGACCCTATAGGTTCGGTGAAGCATAGACATGACCTGGAACCCCTTCCGATCAATGATCAACATCGGAGCCGTGGACACCCATATTGACCCCTATACCCACACGAATGAATATTCGAGTGAACCTCCAGTTGCCGTGAGCTATTCCTGTTGCTTCGCGATATGTCACAAAACACCCGAGGTGAGATTTATTGCACCCCCGTGGATCAACAATTTGTCCACTATGCAAGTTACCTCGTTACCGGTTTTGTTCTCTTTTCTCGTTTCCGTGTTTCGGTATCCCAGTGATCAAATCACAAGTTGTCTGGCCAGACGATGATGGATACCGTTTCACCGAGAGGGCCCGAGTATATCTCTCCATCGTCGGTGGAGCAAATCCCAATCTTGAGCTATCTCGTTACTTGCCATACTTTTCCGTGAACCCGTAAGCCGCCGTAATAGCCACCCAGTTACGGATGACGTTTAACAAACCCCAAAGTTCACGAAGCAAGTACAAAGGAACTCGATACTCTCATGGTCTAAGGAATTATGCAAACATTAACTTCCCTGTGTAAAATACCATTAACTTGTGACAAATGTATCTCATGGCATAACATCAATTTGGGTCGATTCAACACAAGTGTTCTACCAACAATTTGTGCTCTCAAAATTGCCGGCATAGACATGCCCATGATCAGGAAAACATAATCATCATGCAATACTTGAGCCAGCCATAGAGGCATGACTAGGAATACATTTTACCATTTATTAACCCACACGTGCACATGGGTTTTCCTCAGAGCCTTTATGGATATACGGGCTCGGGAGCCACAGTAGTTATAGCATGGATCATAAACATTCATTACAAACCAGGAGATACAAAATAACTGTTATTACTGCCTCTAGGGCAGTTCTCCTACAGACTCCCACTTGCACTAGAGTCATAATCCAGTTACATGGCTTCCCTAACACCAATGGCTATCCGGTGTTGCTCATGCTTTGCTCGTGGTAGAGGCTTCGTCATCGGGTCTGACACATTCAGATCCGTGTGAACTTTGCGTACTTTCACTAAACCCTCTTCGACATGATGTCGAATGAGTTTATATTTGCGTTGAATATGTCTTGTCTTATGGTGCGAACTTGGTTCCCTTGCCTGAGCCACGGCGCCACTATTATCACAATAGATCTCCACCGGGTCCAGAGCACTTGGAACCACACCAAGGTCATCAAGAAATTGCTTGATCCATACCGCCTCCTTGGAGGCTTCTGAAGCTGCAACATACTCCGCCTCCGTCGTAGAATCTGCCACAGTCTTTTGTTTGGAACTTTTCCAATCAACTGCGCCACCGTTCAATATGAAAACATAGCCTGATTGAGATTTGAAGTCATCTGGGTCAGTCATGAAGCCTGCATCAGTGTAACCACTTACAATGAGCTCTTCATCGCCTCCGTACACAAGGAGTAAATCCTTGGTCCGTCTGAGGTACTTAAGAATACCCTTGACTGCGGCCCAGTGTTCCAATCCTGGATCACTTTGGTACCGGCTGCTAACACTTAGCGCATAGGAAACATCCAGTCTTGTACATAGCATGGAATACATAATAGAACCAACTGCCGAGGCATATGGAAAAACGTTGCATTTGAGGGGGCTTCCGGTTGCATTATGACGCAACTGCTTCCGGTTGCATTTGAGGGGGCTTCTACCGAAAAACGTTCGATTAGCCACTGTGAAGCTATATGCATTCCTCAATGCAATCTCTCAGAAGGTAATTGATCCAGAAATCCTACCAAGGATACATAATGATTTGGTGCAATCTCTTGTCAGTTTCGAGTTGGTATTCCCACCATCCTTCTTCAATATCATGACGCACGTCCTAGTTCACCTAGTCGAAGAGATTGCCATTCTGGGTCCAGTATTTCTACACAATATGTTCCCCTTTGAGAGGTTCATGGGAGTCTTGAAGAAATATGTTCATAACCATGCTAGGCCAGAAGGAAGCATCTCCCAGGGCCATGAAACTAAGGAGGTCATTGAGTTTTGTGTTGACTTTATTCCTGACATTAAGCCGATTGGTGTTCCTGAATCGCGGCATGAGGGCAGAATGGGTGGAAAAGGCATGCTAGGAAAGAATTCAGTAATATGCCATGACGGGCATTCTTGGGCACAAGCACACTACACAGTTTTACAAAATTCAAGCTTGCTAGCTCAATATATCGAGGAACACCTGGATATTGTACGCTCCAAGAACCCGGAGCAGTCTGAGCCCTGGATCAAACATATACAAATGGAGTCATTCGGCGGTTGGTTGCAAACATGCCTCATGCATGACGACAGTGTTGGAGATGAGATGTACTTGCTGTCCAAGTTACCATCTTCGACTATATCGACTTTCAAAGGGTAGGAGATAAATGGGAATACATTTTACATGATTGCCCAAGATAAAAAGAGCACCAACCAACACAGTGGTGTCCGCTTTGATGCAGCAATCACCAATAGGGAAAAGGACACATATTATGGTTACATAGAGGAGATATGGGAACTTGACTATGGAGATGAATTGAAGGTCCCTTTGTTTCGGTGCAAATGGGTCAATCTGACAAGAGGCGGGGTACAGGTTGTAACACCCCCGGTGGTTAGCCACAGTAATCCCATTTTGATAATGCCAAGTCAGCATGATTATCAGTGCATGATCATCATTAACATCATATTGCATTTCAACTCCTAACCTCAAATTCAAAATTAAATGAAAGTGGAAAATAAAAGTTGTCCAACATAGAAACTAAATTGTTCATTAAATAGCAAATAAATCAGAGACAATTCTAAAATTGAAACCAACATCATTGGAGTTGGGTAAGTGACTCAAACATCTTCAAACAGCGACTAAAAACAATATTTAATAACCATTTATTAAATCTAATTTAAGTATTGAAATGATGTTTTGCCCAAAATAATTTTGGTGTTAGGAAATAAAGCACTGGTATTTATGGACTAGGTCTCCCTTTTTACAAAATTCGGTTTGGGGCCAACTATTTACTAAACAGAGGTATATGAATTATAAAAAGAAAAAGAACAAAAGAAAATAAAGCCCCCCCCCCTCGCTGGGCTCGGCCCAGCTGGCCACTGGGCTAGCCAGGCCGGCCCAGCCGGCGCCACTCCCCTCCCCCATATCTCCCACCCCCACCCGAAACCCTAGCCGCTACCCCCACCCCCTCGCTCATTCCCCCCCCCCCCGATCCAGAAATTCTGGATCGGGATCGACCCCCCCGTCGCCGTCGCCGCCCTCCCCGCCGCGCTCGCCGTCCCTGAAGCCACCTCGACGCCGCCTCGCCCCTTCATCTCTCGTGCGACGCCAGACTGAGGCCACGGCCTCGCCTCGTCGCCCGGCCCGATCCCGTCGTCGTTCGCCGCCGCCCGGAGGCCTCCCTCCCTCGCCGGACACGCCTCCCCGTCTCCTCCCCGCCGGACTGCCACGTCCCCTGCGCCGCCTCCTCCGGCCACCCTCCCCGAGCACGCTGCCCGTCCCTGCGCCCCGCTGTGAGGGCCACCTCCTCCCCTCTCTTCCTTCGCCTCCCCGCCTCCGGCCGCCGCCCGGCCCGCGCGTGCTCCGGCCGCGCCCCGCCGCCCGCTCGCCCACGCGCGACCGCGCGCTTCGGCCGCGCCCGCTCCGGCCCCGCTCGCCCGCCGCACGCGCCACCGCCGCCCGCGCGCCTCCGGTCCCGACGCCGCACCGCGCCCGGCTGCCGCTCGCCCGCGCTCGCTGTGCCTCCCCTCGCGCCCGCCCGGCCGGCCTCGCCGCGCCGCGCTCCGGCCTTGGCCTCGCCTCTGGTGCACGCGCGCGCGCTGGCCCGTACGTGTCCGGTGCCCGAACAGACACGGCCCGGACATGTCCGCCCCGGCCCTATGACAGATGGGGCCCAGCCCCTAAAAACGAATTAAAAGAAAATGTAATAAAAAAAATAATTAAAATAAATAAAAATAATTAATTAATTAAATAATTAATTATTTAATTAATTAAGTTAATTAATCCTGATTAGGTTAATTTAATTAAGTAGTTAGTGTTAATTAAACAGTAAATTAATTAGTTAACCCTAATTAACCCTAACAGTCTGCTGACGTCATGCTGACGTCAGCAAGACACTGTTTCGGATAATGTTAATTTAAATAATTAATTAAATTCCAGAAATTAATAAAAACTTTAGAAAATCATATAAAATAATCCGTAGCTCAGATGAAAATACTTTGTACATGAAAGTTGCTCAGAACGACGAGACGAATCTGAATACGCGGTCCGTTCGCCCGTCACGCGTCCCTAACTATCCGAACTTGCAACCGTTCCCCTCTTATCCTCTGTCCGATAATTCCAAAGACCCGGGAAATATCGTCAGATATTCTCCCGCTCCGTCTGTTACGTGTGATGCTGCGTTAGACTACCCCTAGCACCGTGTATCGTATTTGTCATGCTCATGTTTGCTATATATTTATATTGTTTCCTCCCCCTCTTCTCTCTCGATAGCCCCCGACCCCGACGTCGTCCCCGAGACCGACGCAGCTCCGGATCCCGAAGACACCATAGACGACCTTGCCCTTGCCGCCGAGCAACCAGGCAAGCCCCTCCTTTGATCATCCCGATATCGCCCATTCTATATTCCCATGCTTGCATTAGAATTGCTGCTGCTGCTGCTGCTTTACCTATTCTGATGCATAGCCTGTTCATTGTAACCTGCTGTTGATAATTACCTGCATATCCTAAACTATTTAGTCTAGGCTGGGTAGAGACCTATCAGTGACCCCACTTATCCCGACTGCCGCGCTGGATCGTCAGAAGACCCGATCAACGGGATTGAAGACCAGGCCCCGACACCGCACATCACCCCCCCCCCCCCTTAGTTGTAACGATACTGCAGCGTTACTATCGAGTGTCGAGGGTGAAACCTCATGTAGCACTTCTGATGTTAACTCTGTAGAGTAGTTATTCGGTCGTGGTCATCGAGGGTGATTCCTCCTTCACCGCTTCCGATAACGACGCTGTCGTACAAACACCTCAAGTGTGGACCCAGTGAGGGTGATTCCTCCTAGTTCACCTTGACGGATACATCGAGTGGGAATTCAATGAGGGTGATACCTCGGATTCCCTGATGTTATGGACACACGGATACTTGGACTTTACAATGTTACTTGGAAAGGCGGGTCGACCCTGAGGGGTACCCGCGTGTGATGTGGAGGCGGGTTGCCACTGCGGTGCCCGAGTGGTGAATACGAGGCGCGGCCGGGCATTCTTAACCCTTGCCGCAAGTCCTCGAGACGGGGCGACGGGGTCACATCTTTCGTGAGTCTCTGCTCGTTACCGCAAGCCCTAGTCCTAACGATTTGGATATTTGATCCGAGCAGGCCTCTGGCCTGATAGCACTAACCATCACGTGGGCATAGTATGGGCGTTCTGCATCGTATGCATCAGCCGAAAACTCTGTCAGACGTCCAGTTCAGCACTGCGGCCGGGCTGGGCCGGCACCATCCTGAGGGGTGGAGCCTGGTTCGCCCGGCACGCAACGATCCGGAGGGCGAGGGGCGATGGCCAAGACCCCCTTGCGCTTAGGATGTAGACCGGCGGGGACCTCTCTGCGGAGTTGTAGGTAGGGTTGCGATGTGTCGTTTGGCCGAGGCCGGGCATGACCCTGGAAAGTGTGTCCGGCCGGAGTTAATCGAGCGTGTTGGGTAAGTTGGTGCACCCCTGCAGGGAAGAACACTTCTATCGATAGCCGGTCCTACGGTAAAGGACACTCGGAGTTGTATCCTGATTGATACAATTTAGAACTGGATACCTGTGATGAGACCTGTATATATGGCTCTGGGATTGCTTCTCGCAGGGAGTCGAGAAGGGATCTCAGGACGAGGTTGATGAATGTATGGCTCTGGGATTGCTTTCTCGCAGGGAGTCGAGAAAGGATCTCTGGGTGAGGTTGATATTATTACTGCTACATTATATGGTATTGTTCTACTCTCTTCTACTGCTGCAAGACCGCTGAAGATGCTAGTCTTCGATAGGACTAGGCCTTCTCTCTATTCTGGCATTTCTGCAGCCCAGTCCACATATACAGCCTCCCCTTGAAAATGTTGCATATGTAGTGTAGATCCTTGCTTGCTGAGTACTTCAGAGTACTCACGGTTGCTTTGTTTTCCTTTTTCTCCCCATATCAGTTTGACGTGACCAGAGGACGGAGCCCCCTGAGACAGATGCCCCGACGATCGTTACTACTACTACACAGAGGATGGATACTACTACGAGTTGACTGACGGCCAGGAGTAGGATCGGAGGGTCCCAGGCAGGAGGCCTTCGCCTTTCGATCGTAGTGTTTTATTTTGCCCCGCCTTCCTAAAGGCCTTTCTGTTTCTATTTCATATCTGTACTCAGATATCTGATGCTTCCGCTGACGCTTGTTCGCAAGCTTATGTATTCGAGCCCTCGAGGCCCCTGGCTTGTAATATAAAGCTTGTATGACTTTATTTATGTTTTAGAGTTGTGTTGTGATATCTTCCCGTGAGTCCTTAGGCTTGATCGTGTGCATTTGCGTGTATGATTAGTGCACGATCGGGCCGGGGGCGTCACACAGGTATACCCGCAGTACGGAATGACAACAATGGATCTCAACAATCTTGGGTACGCAGACGAACCATTCGTCCTAGCCAGTGATGTGGCGCAGGTTTTCTATGTGCAGGACATGTCTACCAAACCGAGAAAAAGGAAAGATAAGGAAGCGAACACATCATACGGTGAGCCGAAGCGCCACATATCTCTTTCAGGGAAAAGAAACATCATGGGAGTGGAGGACAAGACAGACATGTCAGAAGATTATGAAAAGTTCCATGAAATTCCTCCCTTCACAGTGAAGACTGACCCAAGCATCCTGTTAAATCATGAAGATTGTCCATGGTTACGGCGCAAAGGGACACATGCGAAGAAAAAGTTTTATACCCCAAGATCCCACTCAGGGATGTGATATGACCGACTTCACCGTCCAGTTTGTACATGAAGTGGGTCTAGTTTTTACTGTAACCCCCTCAACTTTTTGTGGTAAATGGGTGTAATGATGATGATACCTTGTGGGTGTAATGATGGTACCATGCTTTTGTAACAGATGAGTTTTCGTTCGAAACCCTCATACTTCGAAGGAGATGGTCCTGTTTGCACACGAAGTGCGTCCAGTTTTTGCCATAACCCTCTCAACTTTTTAGCACATGCTATGTGTGTGAAATGATGGTACCTTGCCAAGTTTCAACCTTACCAGAGTTCATTTGTAGTGCTTTTCAATTTCAGGGTCATTTAGCTCAAAAAATCATTAAATGCATGAAAAATAGCAAATGAAGTTAGAAATGGTTGAAATTTGAGGATGTGGCCTTGAATGGTGCATATTGAATGCACAAAAAGTTTGGAGTTAAAATAAGTTTAAAAAAATGAAATGCCTTTGTAACAAATGAGTTTTTGTTCGAAACCCTCACACTTCGAAGGAGATGGTCCTGTTTGCACACGAAGTGCGTCCAGTTTTTGCCGTAACCCTCTCAATTTTTTAGCACATGCTATGTGTGTGAAATGATGGTACCATGCCAATTTTCATCCTTTTCAAAGTTCATTTGTAGTGCTTTTCAATTTCAAGGTCATTTAGCTAAAAAAAATCATTAAATGCATGAAAAATAGCAAATGAAGTTAGAAATGGTTGAAATTTGAGGATGTGGCTTTGAATGGCGCATATTGAATGCACAAAAAGTCTGGAGTTGAAATAAGTTAAAAAAATGAAATGCCTTTGTAACAGATGAGTTTTCGTTCGAAACCCTGATACATCGAAGGAGATGGTCCTGTTTGCACACGAAATGCGTCCAATTTTTGCTGTAACCCTCTCAACTTTTTAGCACATGCTATGTGTGTGAAATGATGGTACCATCCCAAGTTTCAACCTTTTTAGAGTTCATTTGTAGTGCTTTTTAATTTCAGGGTCATTTAGCTCAAAAAAATCATGAAATGCGTGAAAAATAGCAAATGAAGTTAGAAATGGTTGAAATTTGAGGATGTCGCTTTGAATGCTGCATATTGAATGCACAAAAAAGTCTGGAGTTGAAATAAGTTTAAAAAAGATGAAATGCCTTTGTAACAGATGAGTTTTAGTTCGAAACCCTCATACTTCGAAGGAGATGGTCCTGTTTGCACACGAAGTGTGTCTAGTTTTTGCCGTAACCCTCTCAACTTTTTAGATCATGCTATGTGTGTGAAATGATGGTACCATACCAAGTTTCAACCTTTTCAGAGTTCATTTGTAGTGCTTTCCAATTTCTGGGTCATTTAGCTCAAAAAATCATTAAATGCATGAAAAAGAGCAAATAAAGTTTGAAATGGTTGAAATTTGAGGATGTGGCTTTGAATGGTGCATATTGATTGCACAAAAAGTCTGGAGTTGAAATAAGTTTAAAAAAATGAAATGCCTTTGTAACAGATGAGTTTTCGGTTAAAACAGAATCTGTTTTTCCATAAATCACCTATTTAAAATAAACTAAAAATTACGAAATTGAAGATACTGATAAAAGACACTAATACTATACAGCTGGAAAAAGAATCACTCAAAAATCTATTTTTAAAGTAAAGTTATTCACAAACTAGTGATTCACACAAACTTCAAAGAATTCAAATTTGAAAACTACTGGCACTAAACAGAAAGTTCATAATTTTTGTGACCTAAAGCAAAAAGATTCACTCAAAAACTCTAAATATTGCCTATTAATTTGTAGAAACAAAAGTAAAAAATAAAGCAAAAAAGAAAAAAAGAAAACATGAAAAACACCTATAGTCTCGGTTGCCACCACGAACCGAGACTAAAGGTCCTTCTCCCACCCGCCGCCCACCACAGACCTATAGTCTCGGTTGGTGGTGGCAACCGGGACCAAAGTTTGGACCTATAGTCCCGGTTGGTGCCACGAACCGGGACTATAGGTCCCAGGGTATTTAAATCACGCGCTCCTTCTCCCCCAAATCCTTCCTCTCCCTCTCGCCCGCGACCACACTCTCTTCGTTGACGCGTCCGCTCCGCCGCTGGCCTCCACACGCGCGATGCCGTCAGGCTGCCCGACGCGCCGCCGCCGTCTTCACGCGCCTCTCGAGCCCGCCGGCGCCGCTCTCCTCCGTCCCCGTCGCTTCACCTCGTCGACGCGCCGCCCGAGTTCGCCGCCGCGCCGCTCCTCCCACGCCACCGTCCGAGCCCGCCGGCCTCCACGCGCAGCCCGAGCCCGCCGAGCCGTTCCTCCATGCCGCCCGGCCGCGCCGCTCCTCCACGCAGCCCGGCCGCCCCGGCCCTCCCCACGGTGAGCTCCGATGATCCTCCGGCGATCTTTTTGTTTATTTTTTGTTCATCTTTTTGTGTGTGTAGGAATTATGAACAATGTATTGAATGTTTGATGAATGTTAAATATGTGATGAATGGAATGTTTGATGAAATGGAATTTTTGTATGTCAGATGAATGTAATTTTGAACAATGTAGGAATTTTTGTATGTTAGGATTTTTTGTAGGAATTATGAACAATGCATTGAATGTTAGATGAATGGAATTTTTGTATGTTAATTATGTGATGAATGTTAATTATGCTAGGAATTATGTAGATGCATGTTAGATTTATGTTGATGAATGTTACATGTTAGCGAAAATTATGAACAATATATCGGTACATTAGCATACAAAACTATTTCGAATTCATCATTCTATTTAGGGTCCCTTCTATTTACTATGAAGTTTTGCAAATTTGCCCATCTACTATAAAGTTGTGAACGTTTCTTTAATACTATCGAGTAGCATAAGATGCCCGGCCCGCATCCTCGTCGTCGACTCGGCGGCGACTACCTGCTTGAGAGGGGCCATGTCCGGGACTGGGCTCTGCCGGGCTGGCACTGGGAGCTGCTACCTTCTGGGGCGCGCAGCTTGGTGAGGAGGGCTCCCGTCATCGACCCGGAGCTTCTTTGGTGGCGGTCGCATGGGCCACTATCGGTGCAGAGGCAGCTGGCCCCTAAGGAGGTGGTACATCGCCGTGTCAGGAAGGACGATGAGCACGTCCGTCGCTACATTGTGGCATTGGACGTCAGGTTATCCAATACCTGGCAGGTTCTTCGGCGATCTCACCCGAGCTATGATCCCGTGATGGTTCCTTCTCATTGGGTGTCCACCGCCCGCGCCTCAGGAACCGCGAGTGAACTAGACTATTCGATAGTATTCGATCTGTATTAGCTAGTGATGTTATATGATAATATTCGAGATGTATTAGTGATAATACTTGAGATGTATTTGAGATTATTCTATAATATTCGAGATGTATTAGTGATAATATTTGAGATGTATTCGAGATGATTATATTCGATAATATTCTAGATGCATTCTAATTTGAATACTAAATTGTTTTATCTTTCTTATGGATTAGTTAAGCTATGGACGCTAGCGGCAGAGACGATGATCAAAACGAGATCATATACGGCATCATCCGAAACCCAGAGGGTGAAGAACATGATGAGGATGACGGCTCACAATATCTTAACAATTTTGGTGAGGGAATATTTCTGGAAGAACCAACAGAGGAAGGAATTGATCTTCAATTAACAAAGACCGGCGAGGTATATATAAGGCCTCTGGATCGATCTTTCTTCTTTTAGCCCTCTGGATATATATCATAACAAATCGATCTTTCTTCTTTTAGCCCTCGGATCGAGCAAATCTTCTACAAAATCAAGCAGGACAGTACGAGGCCCGGCCAAAAAGTTGCCGGCTGGCATAAAGTACAACATTGATGAGTTCAAACCAAATGGTGAACCGCTTGCTCCTAAAGAGAATGTGGACAAATTTATTTATCAGTGCGGAGTTATTGTCAGGGACCAAATCCAGATCTCCATTCAAGAATGGAATAAGCCAAAGGAAGATCGAGGAGTTAGTTATGCAAACGACAGAGCAAAAGATCTGCTTTGGGATACGCTCCTGTCACATTTCACCCTGCCAGACCATCTCACAGATAAAGAACTGAAGAAAGTCAAGAAGAGTGCTCTTTCGAAGATGGCCACACAATTCACCACCTGGCAGAAAAGAGTATGGGCCGCATACAAGAAAGCAAAGCAGCCTCCAGAATTCACAGGACCAACGGAGAAGGTAAAAGAACACTGGGAAGAATTTGTGGAGTTCAAGGAATCGAAACAAGCTAAGGAACGGTCAAGGAAAAACAAGCTCAATGCTGCGAAAAAATTGTTTCACCATTTTCTGGGTCCAGGTGGCTACAACACTGGCCTGCCTAAGTGGGATGCATCTGAGGCCGAGATGATTGCTGCAGGGGTCCATCTACAAACTTTGGATTGGCCCGAGAGGTGCAGGACATGGTTTTATGCGCATGGGGGAAAGCTGGACCTAAAGACAGGGGAGATTATGGTGCAGGCAAGTCCTGAAGCAGCCTCAAAAGATTTACTTGATGCAATAGAATCGGCTCGAACGGGGGCGTTCCAGCCCGACAGAGAGAACGATGAGCTCACACGCGCCCTCGGGAATCCTGAACACCCGGGACGAACACGAGGCAAAGGCGTTGTTCCGTGGTATATGGGGTTTGCGGACTGGAACGACACTTACAAAAGCCGTTCGAGAAAGAAGTAGCAGGAAGCAGACTGGATTCAAAGGGTAGATGCGAAGAACGCGAAGTTGGAACGGGCTTTCAAGTGGCAGCAGGAGCAGATCGACACACTTAGCCAGCAAAGGGCGTCTCAGCGGCAGGAGCAACCAGATCCAGGATTGGATGCCATTCCATCTATGCCGAGAAGCAGCGTGGGTTCCACGGGGGTCCCGTCCGATGATGCTCTGCTGGCTCGCTACCCCGTGGATGATATCCAAGAGATGACACAATGTGAGCTGCACATGAAAATGAAGAACATATCCATGAAGGTGGCGGACGGCTATGCTTTACCGAATGCACCTGGAGCAACCATCCACGGCAATCCGATTCCACCTGGCTATGCTCGTGTTGGGGTGGATGAAGTTATGTCGGGATATGACTCACTGGATCTTGACTTTCTTGGAGGTGATGGGGACCTGACACTTGGAGATGTCATACGTTGTCACATTGTATGGAGAAAGGATTGCATCATGTTTCCAAACTCGGTGCCCAGGCCACCGACTCCTCCTGATCCAAGTCCGTGAGAGGTTCCATGTCCGAAGACGGAGCCGACTCCAACCCACCCTGAGACGGAGCGCATCGCGAGTCCGCCACATCGTTCTCTGCCGCGTCAGCCGAATCCACCAAATGTCGGTGCAACAAACCCTGGGTCAGTTGCCCAGAACGTGCACAGGCCTAAAAGAGCAAGTTTGCAACATCCAAGTCAGACCAAGCAAGGAGAGATGGCTCTTTGAGGAATCAAAGGGCAGAGCAAGAAGACCAAGGCAAACTAAATGAACAAGACACTGCTAACGAAAAACCTCCCTTGCCGGGCAGGTGAGCCTGGCGAGGACGGGGTGGCCTCGAAGACAAGCCTCAAGACCATCCCGGCAGGCCTGCCAGGCACTGCGAAAGCAAACTACCCCACCAAGGCTTCACTACTCCACCTCACGGCGACGCAAGTCATCGATCGGTGCGGTGTCAAGACCCCAACTGACTAAGTGGCTGTTATTCGACACATGGCAGCCATTTCCAGAGGAAACCACCTTCAAATGACACCCGTCCATAGACATGTCAGGCAGACAGGCGAGAAGGTGGACAAGCAGCCCGGCAAGGCTTGCCGGGCAAGCTACGATGTGACACTAAGCGGCGCATTTAATGCGCTCTGCTCTGCCTGCAGAGTTAGGTATGATAGCACTGTTTGCTATCTAATCAGTACACAATGACTGATTTGCCACTGTGGTAACCCCTTCATCTATAAAAGGAGGGCCATGGCAACCAGAGAAAGGGTTCGGAACCTTGTACACTCGTACACGCGTAGCTGCTCTCGCCCCGAGGCAACCCTGCCGGGCAAGAGCGCTGCGTTTCCACCACAATCTACCATCAATCCACCAAAGCAGGAGTAGGGTTTTATGCCTCGCGGCGGCCCGAACCTGGGTAAAAACTGCCCGTGTGATCTCTGCCGTGCTGCGCTACGGTCCTCCGCTCTTTGTGCAATGTGCTCAACCCCCTGCTGAACCAAAAGGGGCTGATGACCCCATAGGTGGCCGTGGTTTCCCACGACATCTTTGGCGTGCTAGGTAGGGGACTGTGCTTGCGCAAACTCGAGAAGCATACGCAGCGCGTCATCTTCATCGACGGCTCCATCGTTCATGGTGCCCAAGAAGAAGCCCGGTGCTGCAGCTCACCCGTCCACTTGGAAGGCCCCGTCACACGCGGCCGCCAACGCTACGGGGGCTACGAGGATGCACGGAGACACGGAAGTTGCAGGGGACGTGGCCAGCGTAGGCGGCATTGTCACCACCTCCCCTGCGGCAGAAATGAGAACAGAAGGCACCAGGGAAGTACAGCACCAACACCACCCCAGCGGCCACGCTCCACAAGGTACGGGTGGAGAAATCATTCTGTCTGCACCTCTCCGCTCGGCCAAAAGGCACAGCCACAATGGCGGCTCTCGCTCTGGTGTGAATCGCAACTCTCCGGCCGCTGCCGCTACGGGCGCGGCCGCAGGGCGTGCGCCACTCCCGGAGTGAGCCGACCCAGTCGATGCGTCAAATGGAGCCGCTGGCCCTCAAGCGCCTCCACCTCGTCACCATGCCACCGTGGCCATGGGCTGATGACGACGAGAACACGGTGCAGCTACTACTCGCACCGTAAGGATCCAGGCGGCGCAACGGTCTACATCGTCATCCATGCCAAGCACCGCTTTGGAGGCTATGGCGCGGGACCAGCTGTTGTTGATATTTCCGCCGGCAGCCGATCAGATGGATGAGTGGAGGGCCACCATTTAAATCTTGATTGGTTTCGCCGAGGCAGGAAGATCACAGCGGGCTGGCCTGCCGTGGCCTCCCCATGCGACGAGAATGGCCCTCGCGGCTGGCCATGCCGAGGGGGCCACCCCCACGGTGCAGTCCCCTCCGCGGTAGCCTGCGCAAGGGCCACGACCAGAGCCACGCAATCAAGAACCCGACGATGTTTCGATGGCTTTGTCCGGCCCTCGAGCGCGTCGGGACCAGCGGCAAGCACAGGAAGACAGGCAAGGGGAAGGCGCGCGCATCACCATCGAGCGACCCCGCGACACCCACTGCCAGTCTGATCGGCGTAACGGCCCCGACATCGACGAGCCTGAGCCCGATGAGGGTGGGTGCCTACCTTTCGAGCTTGGGTGCCCCGCCTTCACCTGCGAGCTGCGGCAAGTCCGTTGGCTGTCTTCCCGCACATTCAAGCTGGAGATACCAGAGAAGTACGATGGGAGATTGAACCCGGCCGAGTTCCTGAGCATCTACACCATTGCTTTTCAGGCTGCCGGGGGAAGAGACGAGAAGGTGTTCGCCAACTACTTCCCTTTGGCACTCAAGCCAAATGTGAGGTCTTGGCTGATGCACCTACCGGAGAACTCCATTTCAACTTGGGCCGACCTGTGCCATGAATTTGTTGGCGCCTTTACGGGCGGCCATCAAGAACCAGGGCGGCCTAGCGATCTACAGCTCCTCCCGCAGAAGGTAGGGGAGACCCTGCGGAAGTACATGCAATGGTTCAGTTGAGTGCACAGGAACATCCCAGTTATCCACCCGGCAGCTGTGATAGCTGCATTCCAGTCCAACGTGCGCAATCGCAGGATACATTCCAAAATGAATGTGCGGCTGCCCAGGACCGTGAATGAGTTATACACAATGGTGGATAAGTGCGCTCGCATAGAGGAGGCAAGGCGACTTCCCGACGAAGAGGATGGCATCGACATCGATTCAAACGATGACGACGCTGCCACCAGCCAGAAGAAGAACAAGAAACACAATAAGAAGAGCAAGGAGAAAGTGTGATGGCCGTCGAAGGATCAAGCACACCTAGTACCGGCAAGAAGGCCAAGGCCGAAGCCCGCAGCAAGGAGGTTGCCGCGTGCACTGACTGCCGGGCGGCTGCAGCTACCGAGAAGGCCGGGAAGGGTGAGGGGCCGTATTGCAAGATCCATAGAACCAAGGGCCACGACCTTCAGGAGTGCCATCAGGTTGAGCAGCTCGTCAAGAAGCAGAGGGCTGAGTAGGACAAGCGTGATAAGGAGAAAAATCAGGATGGTGCCGGCGGAAAGGGCCGTGGCGGCGGAGTAAGGCGCCCCAGCAAGGCTCCTCAAAATCAAGGGAAACCCGCCAAAGCCCGTGAGAAGAAGGATTGCAATGATGAGACCGATGAGGGAGATGAAGAGGAAACCAGCGAACAGGAATTCCAGAAAGCCATTGACGCCTTGTGCGTTGATGGGGATGCATCTCTGCACTCCTCTCACCGCCAACTTAAACAGTGGGCGCGTGAAGTCAATGCCATGGAGCCAGCAGCAGATTCTCGGAAGCCGCTCAAGTGGTCCCGCACGCCCATCATCTTTGACGAAGAGGATCACCCTGACCGGACCACTGCGGTAGGGTGTTTGCCGTTGTTGGTCTCGCCAACAATATGCAACCTCAAAGTCACAAAGATGTTGGTTGATGGCGGGGCCGGGTTGAATCTAATATCTCCAAAGGTCAAGCAAACTTCGGATAGCAGATGAGGGGCTCAAGGTTACTGGCACATTCCAAGGAATCAACCCCGGTAGGAGTCGTCCTAAAGGATAGATCATGCTGCCGGTGACATTCGGGGGGGGGGGAGTTAAACTGCCGGACTGAGAAGATCGTGTTTGACGTGGTTGACCTCCCCTTGCCGTATAATGGAATCCTTGGTTGCCCAGCTCTGTCCAAGTTCATGGCGGCATCCCACTATGCCTACAACACCTTGAAGATGCCAGGGCCGATAGGAGTCATTTCCATTCCGTCAGATCAGAAAGACGCAGTCATATGCGAGGACAAGATTTACCGGGAAGCAGTCGCGGCGGAGGCCACGGAAGCGAGTGTTCCCGCCAAGGAAAGTAAGAAAATGAAGAAAGCTAGCAAGGATGCCAGCAAGGAATCCAGGAAGCGTGCCTCTCTGGAGTGTGATGCGCCTGTCGATGACTTGCCAGAGAGTTCCTATAGCAAGAGATCCAAAGCTGATGCGCCTGTTGTGAAGAAGGTCCCGGCAGGGCTTGCTGGCGCTGATGGTACCTTCACTATCAGTGCCACCCTCGATGACAAATAGGAAAGCGCGCTCGTTGTCTTCCTGCAGGCGAATGTCGAAGTGTTTGCCTGGCAACCATCTGACATCCCCGGTGTTCCTAGGGAGGTAATCGAGCACCACCTTGCTGTCTGCCCACATGCCCGGCCCGTCAAGCAGAAGGTCCAGAAGCAAGCCTTGGAGCGGCAACATTTTATTGTCGAGGAGATCAAGAAGCTTGAAGCAGCTGGTTTGGTCAGGGGAGTGTTGCATCCCACATGGTTGGCAAATCCAGTGGTGGTGCGCAAGGCGAATGGGAAATGGAGGCTTTGCATAGATTTTATGGATCTGGACAAGGCATGCCCGAAGGACCCGTTCCCCTTGCCGCGCATCGACCAGATTGTGGATTCCACTTCCAGGTGCGATCTGCTTTCCTTTTTGGATGCCTACTCCGGATACCACCAGATCTTCATGTCCAAGGAAGACGAGGAGAAAACCGCTTTCATAACCCCGTGTGGCACGTACTGCTTTGTACGGATGCCCTTTGGGCTAAAGAGCGCCGGATCCAACTTTGCAAGAGCAGTACAGATTGGCTTTGAGTCCCAGCTACACAAAAACATTGAAGCTTACATGGATGATATTGTGGTCAAGACCAAGGACAGATCAACACTCATCCATGATTTGGAAGTAACCTTTGCCAATCTGCGTAAGATCAACTTCAAGCTTAACCCAAAGAAGTGTGTGTTTGGTGTCCCCTCCGGTAAGCTACTTGGTTTCTTTGTGTCTCATCAAGGGATAGAGGCCAACCCCAACAAGATCAAGGCTATCGAGCAGATTCAAGCACCCAAGACAGTCAAGGACGTGAGGCGTTTGACAGGATGCGTGGCTGCACTGAGCAGGTTCATTTCCATGTCTGCCGAACGCACCTTGCCATTCTTCAAAATCTTTAAGAAGGCAGGACCTATGGAGTGGACCCCGGAGGCAGACGATGCGCTACAAGATTTGAAGACCTATCTTTCCTCTGTGCCCACCTTGGTCGCTCCCAAACCACAAGGGCCGTTGCTGCTATACTTAGCGGCAACCAATCAAGTGGTCAGCGCGGCACTGGTGGCGCAGCGGGAAGTGAATGACGCGGCAACCACAACCACTGTCCCCTCTGGGGAAGAAAATGGACCTATCCCAACAAGGCCAGAATCAGTCCAGAGCAAAGAAAGGCAGGGCAGCGGAAGCGGTTCTCTGGTCACGGCAAAGAAGAAAGTGGTGTAGCGCCTAGTGTACTTCATCAGCTCCCTATTATAGGGGGCTAGATCAAGGTACTCTGGCGTGCAAAAGCTGATTTTTGGCCTCATCATGGCCTCAAGGAAATTGCGCCGCTACTTTCAAGCCCACGAGATCACAGTTGTCACCCGTTTCCCCTTGCAACGCATACTCCGAAATCCTGAGGCCACCGGCAGGATTGTGGAATGGGCTTTGGAGTTGTCCAGCTTTGGTTTGAAGTTTGAAAGCACGTTAACCATTCAGAGCAGAGCACTAGCAGAATTCATCGCATAGTGGACACCAACTCCCGATGAAGAGGTATTGGAAACAGTCATCCCCAGCAAGGAAGCTCCCCAAGAATGGATCATGTATTTTGATGGTGCCTTCTCCCTACAAGGTGCAGGGGCTGGCGTGCTTCTTGTCGCACCCACTGGGGAGCACCTTAAGTATGTCGTCCAGATGCACTTTCCCAGGGAGAAGGCTACCAACAATACTGCAGAGTACGAAGTGCTCCTTGCCGGGCTCAGGATTGCAACAGAACTGGGAATCAAGAAGTTGATCATCCGCGGAGATTCACAACTTGTGGTGAGACAAGTCAACAAGGATTACCAAAGTCCATTGATGGAGGCATACGTTGAGGACGTGAGAAAGTTGGAGGAGCGCTTTGACGGATTGCAAACAGAGCACGTACCCCGTGCGGAAAACAGCATCGCTGATGATCTGTCAAAGTGTTCTGTGCAAAAACTCCCTGTGGGACCAGGGACCTTTGTTCTCCATCTGACTCAACCCTCCGTATCCCCGGCAACAATGGCCAGAAAGAGGAGGACACTGGACTCCGGCAAGCCTCACCCGGCAGAGCCTCCCGAGGCTCCCAGTAGAGACATTGGCAGGAAGAACTCTCCTTCGATCAGTGAGCTGCACTATCCCGCCAGACCACCGGTCCATGCGGTCGAGATGTGCGCTCCTGCAAATGAGTATGTGCCGCTGGCCCTTGTTGCCGAGCCCCTGGCCCCAACTTGGGCACAGCACATAGTCCATTTCCTCCAAACTGGAGAACTCCCCGAAGAGCAAGAAGAAGCTGAAAGAGTAGCCCGAAGGGCCAGTATGTATCAGTTTGTCGATGACACACAATACAGAAGGAGGCCCAACGGTGTGAAATTGAAGTGCATTTGCCGGGAGGAAGGAAAGGAACTATTGGTAGAGGTACACAAAGGTATGTGCGGCTCACACATTGGATCAAGGGCTCTGGTTGGAAAAGCCTTCCGGCAAGGTTTCTATTGGCCCACAGCCCTCCAAGATGCAGTTGAGCTTGTCACCAAATGTGAAGCCTGCCAGTTCCACTCCAAGAACATTCATCAGCCTGCTCAAGCTCTTCAGACGATCCCTTTATCATGGCCCTTCTTGGTCTGGGGGCTCGATATCTGGAGCCCCTTCCCGCGTGCCATCGGGGGCTTTGAGTTCTTGTTCGTCGCTATCGACCAGTTCACAAAGTGGCCAGAGCTGGAGCCCATGAGAAAGGTGACTGCTCAGTGAGCTATCAAGTTCTTGAAAGGATTGGTGTGCCGCTTCGGAGTCCCTGCCCGGATCATCACTGATAAAGGCACCCAAGTCACGAGTCGCGCCTTCATGTAATATGTTCATGCCCTCGAAAGCAAGATATCGTTTGCCTCTGTCGCCCATCCCAGAAGCAACGAACAAGCTGAGAGGGAGAACGCTGATGTGCTGCGAGGTCTCAAGACAAGAACCTTTGATAGACTGCAGAAGTGTGGCAGGCGATGGATGGACGACCTGCCGGTAGTTCTTTGGTCCCTCAGAACGACACCAAATCGAGCTACTGGGCAGACTCCCTTCTCACTAGTCTATGGGGCAGAAGCAGTTATCCCCATGGAACTCATATTCGGGTCTCCTCGAGTGCTTGCCTACTATGAAGTAGTGCAGGAATGGCACCGGCATGACGACGCTGTGCTACTTGAGGAGAACCATCTCCGGGCCACTACACGTGCTGCACGCTACCAGCAAGCCCTGCGTCGCTATCACAGCTGCAGGGTTCGTGCCCAGGGTTTTGAGGAAGGCGACCTTGTCATTAGATGCGTTTAGTCCGCCAAGGGTACTAACAAGTTGACGCCAAAGTGGGAAGGCCCTTACCGGGTAGTACGAGTCACCAGACCTGGTGCAGTCCGTCTGGAGACCGGAGATGGCATTCAGTTGCAAAACTTATGGAACATTGAGCATCTCCGTAAGTTCTACCCGTAAGGCGTGGCTGTCGGTGGGGGAGTCCTGGATTAGGGGGTCCTCTGGTGTCCGGTCTATTTTATATGGGCCGGACCAATAGGCCTTGAAGAGAAAAACAGAAGACTATCCCCCGTGTTCGGGTAGGACTCCTGTATGCGTGGACTGCAAGTTTGGTGTCCGGATGTACTATTCCTTCCTCTGCAAACCGACTCTGTACAACCCTAGATCCCTCCGGTGTGTATATAAACCGAAGGGTTTAGTCCGTAGAGGCTATCAGAATTCTCATAGCCTAGACAGCTAGGGTTTAGCCATTACGATCTCGAGGTAGATCAACTCTTGAAACCCCTACACTCATCGAATATAATCAAGCAGGACGTAGGGTTTTACCTCCTTTAAGAGGGCCCGAACCTGGGTAAACATCGTGTCCCCATCGTCCCTTGTTACCATTGATCCTTAGACGCACAGTTCGGGACCCCCTACCCGAGATCCGCCGGTTTTGACACCGACATTCGTGCTTTCATTGAGAGTTCCACTGTGTTGTCGATAAAAGGATTGATGGCTCGCCTTGTCATCAACAATGATATCACTTCTGGAAGGCGCCTAACTTCCGGACAGGTCCTCCAGCTCGGCGGTTTTACCGTGGGTGCCCACACGGCCATCGAGCCGATGGCGCCCCCCGCGATCGCCCAACATCACCTCCACATCGGTCTCGAACACTCCAAAAAGATGGATCCGACAGACATCTCGTCCTTAAACGAGTTGTTAGATCGCATCGCCGCCCTGGGGCTTTCAACGGATTATGATCGGATCAGGCTTAAACCTGACCAGAGGGAAATCAACGTTCCGCCGATCACTCACCTGGTGACAGTCGTCGAGGAACGAGACAAGAGCACTTCTTCCCCTAGGTTAAAAACCAGCTACGTTCGGGTCTCCGGACCCATTGAACCGGATACTCTTCCTTCGGAGGAGGCCCCACGTCCCCCGAACTCAGGATGGGACTTAGGGTCCGGGGAGCGCTTGGATCTTCCCGGACCCGAACCGGTAACCTCGGAGACTTTACAAACTCCGAACACAACTTCGGGCAGGGATTCAAGTTTTAGCCCACCCGCCCACCACAATCAATACTCTCCAAGCAATTCAGGCCCTCCTGACATATATGACCTGATGTATGTACGGCAGCAACCTTAGGAAACGGTCCATCACTTTTGGGCCAGGTTTCTACTTGTTAAAAATAAGATCAAAGATTGCTGCGATAATGATGCGGTCTCGGTCTTTCATCAGAATTGCATCGATGAGTGAATTCGGAATGCCCTCGACCGCCGTCGCATACAGAGTTTCACGGAACTGTCGCACATAGTACGGAAGTACTGCTCGATGGAAAGCACATGGAAGGCCCAAAAAATCCAATTGGAACCTGCTGCCTTTAAGCAGTGCACTGCCGGGGCAAAACGGATACACCCTTACCAGGCATCCGATCATAAGCCCGCCGGCAAGAAAATAAACCCTTTACGGGACACAGGTCCATTCTTGACGAGTTCCTCGATAAGCCATGTCAATTACATGCAACGCCGAGCACCGAACCAACTCATAGCCTTCGGGCATGTTGGGTACTCCGGCAAGTGGCTAAAAGCGGTGAGGCTATCCTCAACATTGCTACTCCAGAGAAGCATTCTCCGGAGGATGACGACATTAACGTCTTCACGGTCTTCGAGACCTTCTCCTCAAATAATCAGCATAAAAGGGCACTCCGCGACCTCGCCGAAATTACCCAAGCAACCGCAATGAGCCCATGGTACGACGCGGCAATAACTTTCACCGCCGACGACGAACCAAGGGCCCGATCAGTCCAAACACCTGCCGCCTTGGTCTTAAACCCAATTGTGGATGACTTTCGACTTACTAAAGTGCTCATGGACGGCGGCAGTGGGCTCAACCTCATCTATGAGGACACGCTCGACAAAATGCATATTGACAGAGCACGCATCGAGCAAAGCAGTACCACCTTTCGAGGCATCATCCCCAGTCGAGAAGCACGATGTTCGAGGAAAATCAAACTTGATGTAGTATTCGGCACGCCTGAGAATTACAGGTCCGAAGAGTTGCTTTTCCATGTAGCTCCCTTCAATAGTGGGTATCACGCCCTTTTGGGGCGGGACGCTTTCTCACGCTTCCAAGCCATACCCCATTATGGGTACATGAAGCTTAAAATGCCAGGGCCCAATGGAGTAATCACAGTCACAATTGATCCGGATATAGCACTCCGCGCCGATAACAAAACCGCATCATTGGCCCTTGAGGCACTAACCGAAGCCCTTGCGGCTGAAGAACTAACAACCCTGCGATCCACGGTGGACAAGGATGATGTGATCCTCGATAAGAGACCCAAATCCACCTCTTTCAAACCAGCAGATGAAATAGTCAAATTTCAAGTGCACCCGACGGAACCTAACAAAACAGCATCCATTGGAGCATAGCTAGATCCGACGGTTGATGCCGCCCTACGAGTGTTCCTGCGCAAAAATTGGGATATTTTTGCCTGGCACCCTTCGGACATGCCCGGGATCCCACGCAGACTGGTCGAACATAACCTCAACATAATCAAGGGGTTCAAACCAGTCAAACAAACATTGCGGCGATTTTCCGAACCCAAACGACAAGCTATGGGGGAGGAGCTAGCTAAACTACTCGAAGCCGGGTTCATCAGAGAAATCAAACACCCAGATTGGCTAGCCAACTTGGTCATGGTACCGAAGAAGGATAAGTCTTGGCACCTTTGTATCGATTTCAATGACCTCAATAAGGCTTGCCCCAAAGACCCTTTCCCATTGCTCCGCATTGACCAGATTATTAACGCGACCGCAGGACACGACTCCTTGTGTTTCCTCGACGCTTACTCCGGATACCATCAGATTAAAATGAAGGAGTCCGACCAGGCCGCAATGGCATTTATCACCCCGTATGGGCCTTTCTGTTTCAACACTATGCCTTTTGGGCTTAAAAACGTTGGTGCCACTTACCAATGCATGATTCAAACATGTTTGGAAAAACAAATTAGCAAGACAGTGGAAGCATATGTGGACGACGTGGTCATTAAGACTAAACACGTTGAATCATTGGTGGACGATCTCCACCTCACATTTCACAACCTCCGAACATACGACATACGGCTCAATCCAGAGAAATGCGTTTTCGACGTTCCACCTGGAAAGCTACTAGGGTTCATTGTTTCCAATAGAGGAATCGAAGCAAACCCAGCCAAAATCTGAGCCTTGTCGCAACTGGCCATACCAACAGACTTAAAGCAGGTCCAAAAACTAGCAGGGTGCGTGGCAGCTTTAAGCCGCTTCATCGACTGCTCCGACGCACCAACCCCTTCGAATGGACGGATGCGGCTACAGCCAGATTGGAAGAAATAAAAACCTTGTTAGCAGGCAACCCAATCCTAGCCGCCCCAAGTGTTGGCGAGCCTATGTTGCTTTATATATCCGCGACTCACTAGGTAGTGAGCGCCATACTTGTCGTCGAGCGATGGGAAGAGAGACATAAACTCCCCATCCAGAAACCAGTATACTATGTATCGGCGGTCCTTACACCATGCAAATCCCGATACCCTCACTATCAAAAGATAGCTTACGCGGTCTTTATGGCATCCCGCGAACTCCGGCACTATTTTCAAGAGTGTTCGATCACGGTGGCATCCGAAGTACCACTCAACGACATTATAAATAATAGGGATGCCACCGGTTGCATAGCTAAATGGGCCATTGAGTTCTTACCCTTTGAAATAACATACAAGCCGCGCCGAGCTATTAAATCTCAGGTGCTGGCCCACTTCATCACCGAGTGGACGGAAGCCGAGCTCCCTAAAGAGTACAGTTCATACTCCAACTGGATCATGTACTTTGTCGGCTCTAAAATGCTAGTCGGACTGGGGGCTGGTGTCATCTTGACATCCCCCATGGGGGACACAGTCACTACGTGCTGCAAATCATGTATACGGACTCCAATAACGCAGCCGAATACGAGGCACTTCTACATGGTCTCCGAATGGCTGTCTCCATGGGCATACAATGCCTAGAGGTGCGCGGTGATTCAAATCTCGCAACATCCCAGATAAATGGAGAGTTCGATGCAAAAGATCCAAAAATGGCGGCGTATCGAAACGCCGTATTAAAAATATCTGCTCGTTTCGAGGGGCTCGAGTTTCATCACGTTGCTCGAGACAGTAAACAGGCAGCGGACATCCTGGCTCGAATCAGCGCCAAGCGCAACCCCGTCCCGCCTAATACCTTTGTGGAAAGGCTTTTTAAGCCATCCATGGTGTGGCAAGACGAGAACGGAAACACTAGTCCAGACCTGATCATGCCCCCAGTAGCGGAGCACAATACGGATATCATCGGGGGTTCGGGTACCGAAAGAACATCCTCCGCCCATGAAATCATGGCCATTATTGCTCCATGGACCGAACCCTTCCTGGCCTACCTTAATAGGCAGGAGCTTCCTGATGATCAAAATGAGGCCCGTCGCATAGTTCGACGTTCTAAAGCCTATGAAGTTCAAGAAGGCGAACTGTACAAGAAAAGCACTAATGGAGTCCTCCAAAGGTGCATCTCTGAAGAGGAGGGACGACAGCTCTTGGCTGAAATACATGCTGGTCTAGGCGGCCATCACACCGCATCTCGGGCCCTTGTAGGCAAGGCCTTTCGGACAGGTTTCTTCTGGCCAACGGCCCGAGCAGACGCACAAGCCCTTGTGCAATGTTGCGTAGGATGTCAGCTTTTCGCCAATCAAAGTCATATGCCTCCCACTGCCTTAAGAACAATCCCCATCACATGGCCTTTCGCGGTCTCGGGGCTAGATATGGTTGGACCCCTTAAAGGGGGAAGCCACAAGAAAAAATATTTACTGGTTATGGTGGACAAATTCACTAAGTGGATAGAGGCAAAACCAGTAAAAACGGCTGAAGCAGGGCCAGTGATCGACTTTATATCCGGCGTGGTACACCGTTATGGTGTCCCGCACAGCATCATCACTGATAATGGCTCCAATTTCACAGTCGATGAGGTGAAAAACTGGTGTGCCAACTTGGGCATTAAACTCGACTATCCATCCGTCTATCACCCTCAAACAAACGGTCAGGTTGAACAGGCTAATGGTCTAATAATGAGCGGCCTTAAACCCAGACTGGTGCGCTCCCTATGGGAGTCAGATAAGCACTGGGTTGAGGAACTCGATTCCGTGCCCTGGGGGCTGCGGACCACGCCTAATCGAACGACCGGATACACACCTTTTTTCATGATGTAAGGCGCAGAAGTTGTTTTGCCCTGTGACATTATTCATGACTCACCTCGAGTGCGCATGTACGAAGAGAGAGAAGCTGAGCTCGATCGGCAGGATGACTTAGACGGCCTTGAAGAGGAGCGTGACATTGCACGAGCCCATTCGGCATTTTATCAACAACAGGCTAGGCCATACCAAAGCAGAGAGGTGCGGGCCAAGACTTATAACGTCGGCAAACTCGCTCTGCGCCTCCCAGAGAAGAAGAAGGATATGCTCAAACCAAAATGGGAGGGCCCATTCATCATAGATGAAGTTCTCATAGGAGGATCCTATCGCCTTCGTAATGCATCGGATAATCGCCTTGAGCCGAATCCATGGAACGCTGCTCGGATCCGACGATTCTACGGATAGTTTGGCCGCATCCTTTTTATTTTTTCTAGTTTCCTCTTTTTCTAATCTTCTTTTTAATCTCTATTTTATACATCCCAGGGTATGTTTGGATCTGCCGAACTGTTAGGGGTACACATCTTTAAATGTATACACCCAACTTTGACTGGGGGCTTCTTTGACGAAGCTTATTATTAAAAGCTTGTGGCTTATATTGTCCATGTTGTTTTACACCTTTGCCATTATATGCACCTCTATGACTTAAGTTTTTGCCAAGCTGGGTTGCCTTGCTCCTGTGTTTATACCCTACATTCCCGATTGTTCAGCTAGGGTGTAAAGTGAGCACCTCTGCGATTACAACAACCGGGTAATCCGGATCTGTACCTCAAACGGGTGGAGCCGAAAGCTATTGTTCTTAAGAGAACAATTGGTCGGCAAGCAATGATGGATTGTTTACATTTTTGTAACTCTTCTAAACAAATACGGGATCGGCTCCCCGTAATTCGGATCAAAGCCTAGGCACGTGTAACTAAGCGAGACAACCCAAGGAAAGGAACCCTTAACGGAACTATTTTCCTTGGAAGATGTTTCTTACATTAAATAGTAATATAACATAACTCCCGAACAAATTTTTTGTCTGTTTGAGCAATATGGCCGGATTGCCTGCTTTCCAGACATAATGAATGTTTCTCACATTCCAACATGGAATCCGGAAACACTCCACCTTCTTGGTTCGGAGATTGAAGCCGAAGGCCTGCGATGACAAATTTCGAAATGTTCGATTGGAGATAAGTTCGATAATAAAGTACATCAATACATTGAATCAAACGCCTACTCTTTCTCTATACCATCTATAAGACTATCTAAACTACAGTCTTCTTGCGAATATTTCGCAGCTATCATCACTTGGTCATATACCAAGTTCATGGGAATCTCCTTTCCGTCTGGTCCCTGAGGTCCAACTCGGGCCATGTGATTCGGATCGAGTCCGGTGTAGCGTGTTTTCACCATCGCCCATGCTTCTCATGCACCTTCACGACATGCGGACGCCTTCCATAGTTCAAAGCGGCACCGGGCACCTTTGAACTGGTTCGCCAACCCCTCCATACTTTCTGGAGGGGTATCGGATGGCCATAAAGCCTTGGTCATATTTCTCATGGCTTTCCGGGCCCGCTCATGCACCACGGACAGCTCCTTAAGCACGTCGCCTCAAAATCCAGACACTTCCTCTTCAGGTCGACTAGTTAATAGACCTGCAGCAACAGAGTTGTGACAATCCGAATTATGGGATAGTATGAGTCTCTCTGATGGCTCAAGAGATCTTACCGAATATGCCGCCTTTCAACTTCTTATTCTCTTTTTGCGCAGCCGATAACTGAGCCTTTAAGCGCTCTATCTCTTCGGCTTTTGTGTCTTTTTCCTCCTCAAGTTTGTTCTTCTGACCAGTTGTCATTGTGGCCTTTTTCATCTCCGCAAGTTCTATGGTGACGGCATTCAGCGGTGTCTGGTTTATTTTCAGTTCCTAGGACAGCGCGTTGTTCTTCTCCTTGAGAACCTGCAGGTCATAACAATCCTTAAATCGGTTGGCCTAACCACTTCAAGTCTCGGGGGCTACTGGCATATATCTATTAAATTTGCACAAACTCATTACCTGCATATCCTTTTAGAACAGTTGAGTAACTCCAGCAAGTCCGTCTCGGGTGGCTCGGATATATGCATCCATGGAGCTGAGTGTGATAAATTCCTGATCAGAGAAAACTGGAGCGCGCATGGCCTCTTTCAGCCGACGATGATTCATCACGCTCTCCACCTCGGAATTCATGACGGATACGTCATCCGAATCCTCATGAGGGGGCGGATCTGGCACTGTATCAGCTGTCGTCCTAGTCGACAAGTCCAGCACCGGATTAGCTGACATTTGGCTAGCAGGGTGTTTTCCCACGGTTTGCCGCGTGCTCCTCTTGAAATAAAGGTAGAGGGTAAATTTAACAATCTGGCCTCATGCTTAGGCACATATCAACGGACATACGTCTTTGAAGAGGTAGGGGGCTCAACAGCGCCCCCCGTTTCCTTTCGTTTCGAACGATTGCCCTGCGTAGAGGCCGCTCTTGAGGGAGTGCAGCTTGCTGAGCGCCGATCCTATAAAGTACAGTTTAGTGTAATGGATAAGGTGCAAATAAGGGCCTCTTTTTGAGGAAGCTTTTCGAATACTTACAATGGAGAAAGGGTAAAGGCGGGGGTAGTCGGCCGTAATAGCCACTTCCGAACCGTCAAGGCTCGCCTGATAAAATACTCCATCATCGAACTCTATGTATATATCCGGATCCTCGCAGAAGCAGGGGTCTTCGTTGCAAGCATGATCCTCTGGCTACGGGGAGGGGCAGTGAATGTCCTCCACCATCTTCCTCCATGACTAATTTAACAACAAGAACAATTTGATTAGCACGCCTCGATAACGAGGAAAAACAGTGCTGATAATCAAAAACTTACCCATTCAATGGGGTTGTACATAGAGAAGCCTTCTCGGCAGTTTAAGCGAAGGAAGTCTTCCTTCTCCCCCTTATACAGATCGGCCAAGATCATAGCCAGTTCGGCCAGGGTATCCAGGCCTTTGCATCCGCAACGAGATGCGTCGTCCTCTCCGTTGTAACACCATAAAGGGGTCACTCTGGACTGGAGAGGCTGAATACATCGCTTTATCTAGATGGCCATAACTTCAATTATCGAAAGCCCAGAATGAGCAAGTACTCTGACCTTGCTGACCAACCTCTTCACTTCCGCACTGTCTTCTTCCTTGGGACTCTGGGGGCGCCAATTAAGGCATTTCTTCAAAGGAGCACTGCAGAATTCGGGGAGGCCGCGCCAAACTGGGTCCGGAAGGGGAACGTCCTCAATATAAAACCATTCCGAAGACCATTCTTGGGATGCCTCCTTGGGAGTTCCGATTGGGTAACCTGATCCGGCTATGCGCCATACTTCGGCGCCGCCCACTTCGAATATGGAACCCCCTCGATGACGAGGAACGAGGCAAAAGAACTTTCTCCATACTTCAAAATGAGCCTCGCAGCCCAGAAACAGTTCACAAAGAGCAACCAAACCCGAGATGTGCAGAACAGAACCTGGAGTGAGATTGTACAGCTGGATCCCGTAGAATTCTAACAGGCCCCTGAGAAAGGGGTGGATCGGGAATCCTAAGCCCCGCAAAAGAAATGAAACGAAGCACACCCTCTCCTCCTTGTTGGGGTTGGGGAAATTTTCTGCTAGCACATCATTGCCGATCTACGCTAATCCCGCTCGCACAGAGATTAGATCTGCGGGAGGGAGATATCCCTACGTCTGAAGTTGACTCAACTGAAGATGAGACACTGAGAAGCTCCGCCAATCACCCTCTTGAGGGCCATGAGGGCGCGAAGAAGAGCTAGGAGCGCTGGCCATGTTTTGAAGTTTTTCGTGGCTGGTCTTGATGTTCTCTGCGCGATGTGGGTGGCATTTGGGGATCTAGCCTCTTTATATAGGTGCCGTCCCTATGTGGTCAGGGGCGTATCTGTAAAAAATTATTATGGACCGTTCGCGTTCGCCCGGCACGTGGGAATCGAGGCGACGTCAGGGAGGAATCATAAAGGCGGAACGTGAAGGTCTGGGCCGGACTGTCATCAATCCGAAGTATAGAGAAGAACCCGCCTTGCAAAGCCGAAGACATAAGCCGGATACTACATCGTCATTGAAGGCAAGTTCGGGGGCTACTGCGGGAGTCCTGGATTAGGGGGTCCTCAAGTGTCCGGTCTATTTGATATGGGCCGGACCAATGGGTCGTGAAGATAAAAACAGAAGACTATCCCCCGTGTCCGGGTAGGACTCCTGTATGCGTGGACTGCAAGTTTGGTGTCCGAATGTACTATTCCTTCCTCTGCAAACCGACTCTGTACAAACCTAGATCCCTCCGGTGTGTATATAAATCAGAGGGTTTAGTCCGTAGAGGCTATCAGAATTCTCATAGGGTAGACAGCTAGGGCTTAGCCATTACGATCCCGAGGTAGATCAAATCTTGTAACCCCTATACTTATTGAATATAATCAAGCAGGACGTAGGGTTTTACCTCCTTTAAGAGGGCCCGAACCTGGGTAAACATCGTGTCCCCATCGTCCCTTGTTACCATTGATCCTCAGACGCACAGTTCGGGACCCCCTACCCGAGATCCGCCGGTTTTGACACCGACAGTTGGGCCCTGCTCGGTAGCCACCCTTTTGTACAGGCCTTGCCGCTGTTGCATGTAACCCCTTGTACAAAGCCAGGCGCAGACCCAGAGTAACAGAAATAAACGAAGCGCTGGGGGGCCCCCAAAACTTGCATGCATGCATAAGCATATCATGAGCATAGCATGATCATGTAGATAAGGTCACATGAGGCATTGTTTTCATCTGCATTAAGTTGTAGGGTTCTTGCCGTGGACTCGGTCCCAAAAGAGAAGAAATGAAGACAAGCCTACGTGACGATCCTCGGCAAGCCACACAGATAAGTTCTCTTCTCATCCTTTCTTGTTCTGTAAGGAGAAACTTGTGCATATGAAAACCTCGCCACCTTTGAAACTTAGGTGCTCCCATCCTTTGACACGAACGTTGCTTCGGTCAGGATGGTCGCAGTGGCCTTTGGCAGGGAAGGCTTGGCGGGGGGCTGGTCCCTCTTCGCGATTTGTGCCCGGCAGGCTTAGCCCCACGGCAACAATTCAAGGGTACCCGCAGGATAGCTTGCCGGAGATAACCTGTTTACTTGAGCGTATAGAGGCATTCCTCCTCTGCATGGATATGTTACATGCACGAGTGCCCGGCAAAGTTTGTCTTTTTCATTAATATGCTGACTGACAAGTACAGATCTTACAGAACACAAACAAGGATAAGGAAGATTACATTATTTAGACTAAAGTTTGGCGAGTGCCTACATATTTTAGATTGAAAAAAGATAAGTGCCCTGTGATGCCCTTTCTTGCCCTTCTCCTCCCAGGTACTACGACGGAAGGTGAAGAGGGCAAAAGGAGTGCCTGGGCAGAAGCCCAGCTTGACCCCGTCAGGCCCCTTGGCGAGGGGCCTAACAAGGGCGGGAGAGCGCGGGCGAAGGTGATGGTGAAGAGAGCGGCGGAGACGACCCACCAGCCACCGCCACCAGGGCCAGCAGGACGCGGCAGGGCAAACGGAGCTGCAACCCGCGAGAAAGCCTGCCGGTGTCCAGCTGGAAAGCTGCTGGAGGAGCCCGGGACGCCATCCACACCTCTGCATCCAACTCCCCGGCAAATCACCTTGGCGGGAACGGGGAGCAGGTGCAGATATTGGTGCCCCGGCCTGACGGTGATGGTGCGGCTGGTGTTCAGCCGCAGTCGGAGCCGTCGTCCTCCCCATCGGCACCGTCGTCATCCCCGTCACTGTCCTCCTCGTCACTGTTGCTCGAGGAGGAGCTTTTGTCGTCGGTCGAGCTCTCCGCGCAGCACCCTAAGCGAGCACCTGAACATCCCAAGACCTTGACGAAGAGCAGATCGGCCTCCATTAATTTGAAATGGAGAATGTGCCCCTCCGACAAGCTATGGGCGCATGCAAAGGTCTTCTAGCCGCATCGGAAGAACATGACATGAGGGGCGGGGAAATCCACATCCACCTGCATGCAGCCGTTCCCGCAACCCCTCATGTGCAGCTTCAATGCGCGAGGTTGTTCAAGCTCCATCGCTCTTGCGAATGGAGTAGGGAGACGGAGGTGGCCGCGCGGAGGCTTGTACAGTCTGATGATGAACTCCAGGGGTTGATCTCCAACATGGCCTTCCATCAGGGGAGGGGCGGCCGACGGGGGTGCAATCAGAGCACCGCCCCGTCCTCCTCAGCCCCGGGTGCCATGACGACGTCGACCTCGCCCCCTCCCACCTCCTCTCGTGGAGGGCTCCGCCCTGCATTTTCGGAGGATGGAGGGAGACGCTGTCGAGCAGAAGTTCTCGTCGCCGCCACTGGAGCTGCACCGCGTCCCCGACCTCTCGCCATGGCGGGCGAGAACTACTGCAGGAATGGAAGAAGAAGGATGTGTGGGGAGACACCTTGCCCCACGTCCCCTTTTTATAGGCAAGCGGGGCAGGGGGCTGGTTTTCTCCATGAAAGTGGCCGCCCCGTTCGGCCAGTCTGGCTCCTCCTCGCCACTAACGGCTCGAGAAATCAAGGTCGACCCCCTGCACCAATCTATGACGCTTGGCTTTCTGCCACGGCGCTCATCCCCGCACCCTCCACATCCGCCACCAACCCTGCGCAGTGCATGCAATACACGTGGCGGAGGCACTTGGGGCGGGAAGGATAATGGGGTGGCAGTTACCGCCCCATGAACGTGGGATGTGGGTACCCCACGGATCGTGGCCCATTATCTCTCCCACTACAATTGGTGTTACGCAATGTGCGGAAGAACCGGAAACTAACCTGGACTCAGGTTAATGAAGAAGCAAAGAAGATCTCAAAAGACGAAGCAACTGCTACCCTCTTGCCTGTGCACTGGATAGGGCCTACCCCGACGACGCCCGCCAGCGTGTTCGGGCCAGGCCCGGGGGCTCCTGTCGGTGCAACAAACCCTGGGTCTGTTGCCCAGACCGTGCACAGGCCTAAAAGAGCAAGTTTGCAACATCCAAGTCCAGACCAAGCAAGGAGAGATAGCTCTTTGAGGAATCAAAGGGCAGAGCAAGAAGACCAAGGCCAACAAAATGAGCAAGACACAGCTAAGGAAAAACCTCCCTTGCTGGGCAGGCGAGCCTGGCGAGGACGGGTTGGCCCCGAAGACAAGCCTCAAGACCATGCCGGCAGGCCTATCGGGCACTGCAAAAGCAAACTACCCCGCCAAGGCTTCACCGCTCCACCTCACGGCGACGCATGTCATCGATTGGTGTGGTGTCAAGACCCCAAGTGACTAAATGGCTGTTATTCAACACATGGCAGCGATTTCCAGAGGAAACCACCTCCAAATGACACCCGTCCAGAGATGTGTCAGGTAGACAAGCGAGATGGTGGCCAAGCAGCCCGGCAAGGCTTGCCGGGCAGGCTACGATGTGACACTAAGCGGCACATTTAATGCGCTCTGCTCTGCCTGCAGAGTTAGGTATGATAGCACTGTTTGCTATCTAATCAGTACACAATGACTGATTTGCCACTGTGGTAACCCCTTGATCTATAAAAGGAGGGCCATAGCAACCAAAGAAAATGTTCGGAACCTTGTACACTCGTACGCGCGTAGCTGCTCTCGCCCCGAGGCAACCATGCCGTGCAAGAGCGCTGCGTTTCCACCACAATCCACCATCAATCCACCAAAGCAGGAGTAGGGTTTTACGCCTCGTGGCGGCCTGAACCTGGGTAAAAACTGCCAGTGTGATCTCTGCTCTGCTGCGCTATGGTCCTCCGCTCTTTGTGCAATGTGCTCAGCCCCCCTGCCGAACCAAAAGGGGCTGATGGCCCCATAGGTGGCCGTGGTTTCCCATGACACCAAACCCCGAGACGGAGCCTAGCACGAGTGCGCGATATCGATCTCTGTCGCGTGAGCCGACTCCAAAGCGGAAGAGCGCACCAAAGAAGAAACCAGATCAGCCTCCTGCCAAAAAGAAGCTAGCTTACGATCTGACCGATGCGGAAACCGCCTTGGTCTTGGCTGCCAAATTGAATGCCCATTTTGGACCGAAATCGCCCCCATCGCCGAAGGAGAAAATACCTGAGAAAGTCGTACAACAATTTCTGGATAATGCTAAATCGCCTCCAGAGAAAAGGCGCCGGTCAGACTATGAACGCCATATTAGCAAGACATATCATAAACAGCAGTTGAGCGGTTCAGGCAGTAATAACAAATGCGGGAGAACTGTTCCCCAGCTCGGATAACAAGCAGTGCAATCGATCCCCCCGCTCAAGGTGAGTACCCATAGGGTGGTAATTACCGAGGCTCATAGAGAGAAGGCTAGAGAGTGAGGTATCACTGTTGAACAACTCCTAGGCATGGAGGAAGCTCCCGTGGGGCAACTAGCACGGACATATGTCAAAGGGCAGCCCCTGGTCACGTCTGTAGAGGAGAAGCTTCTATCATTGCATATGTACAAATTGCATCGATGGTACCTAAGAGCAGTAAAGGACAGGCGAGAGAGCATCATGGTGAAAGTCAAGTCAGAGCATTACTACCATGCAAAAGATTTGTGGGTTGAATTTCCAGAACTTTACCAGTTATTCAATCAAGACGCACTCGACAAATCTCTCATCAGTTGCTATTGTCTGTAAGTGATTTCTTTCTGTAATTTAAGTCTCTAGCTCAGCTCGTTCATTGCCTGTAATTATCCTCACTATATTCTTTTGTGTGGTATTATGCAGAATGAAGATTTTCTAATTGAAAAGAGATGGAATCTATGGCATTGGGTTCATTGACCCAAATACCGTTAATGAAAAGGTGTTAGAAGACCACCCCCAAGACACAGAGGATAGCTTGCTAATGTTTTTGAAGGACCTAAATACCAAACCAGAAATACATTTGCCTTACAACTACAAGTGAGTGTTACTGTCTTGTACTACAAATTCTATTTTTGCTTACTTGATGTTAAGTGAGTTGATGAGTTATGCATGCCCACTTATAGAAACATGTGCGCAGATTTCACTGGATCCTGCTAATCATTAGAATTGACCAAGGATCTGTTGAAGTACTGGACTCACTAGGTAAAGACCCGGAAGAATACATGAGCCTGTTTTCGGTGCTCAACAAGTAATTTCAATCATTATCGCACTATGTCGGCCTTTAGTTCATTTCCTGATATCAAATAATTAATATATAACTCATTTATTCATTTTCTTTGCCGGGCAGGGTTTGGAAAAGGTTCATCAAAGATATCGTGAATGAATGGAAACCACAGCTGAGCTGGAAACGGGGCATGGTAATTAAGTACCACTATTGTCATTACGTCCGCGCACCTCTTTAATTCAAGTTTCAATACCATGATTATTATCTGATTGAATTCTATTCTCGTAAAGTGCTCGAGGCAGGAACAGGGGACCAATTTATGTGCATACCATGTTTTCGAGAACATTCGCTCTGTGACCGAAAAGGGCACCGAGAACACAAGTCTTTGGGTACGTAAACACTATTCAATTTTTTTTATCATGATATAATATATATACACACAACTAATATATTCATATGGATATCCTTCTTTAAAGATTCAGGAGATGCGGGATAGGCTCCTAAAAAAGGACCGCATACTTGCACTTCAAGAAGAGCTGGCGGGATTTTTTGTTGAGCAGGTCATATCTCCCGACGGAGAATACCATTACACCAATCCATAATTATGATCTGCAAATTGTAGGAGAAATTGTATGTACCAAATTGTATATATGTGTGTATGTATGCATGGTCGTACGGGAAATTTGACGTCAGAAGAGGCAGTGGATGTGTTGTAGTGTCAGTCAAGTCGTGCTCTGCAAACAGAAGTCAGCTCCGTGACACTTTGCATGCATTCTATTGTCATCCTTCGCGTGTATCGCTCTGCTCGTGCTCTGCAGTGGCACTTGATGACTGCAGTATCGTAAAACAATTAAATGCAAAACACAAAATGAAACTGAAAAATAAATAATAAATCCCTAAACCACTAAACCCCTAAACCCCTGAAAATAAATAATAAATCCCTAAATCCCTAAACCACTAAATGTCTGCCACGTGGCTGGGATTTAGTCCCGGTTGGTGATACCAACCGGGACTAAAGGCCTCAGCCCCCGGCGCGCGCGGCTGCCCACGTGGCAGGGATTTAGTCCCGGTTCGTGCCCAACAGGGACTAACGGGTGGGACCCTTTAGTCTCGACCTATTAGTCCCGGTTGGTGAACCGGGACTAAAGGCCCTTCCCAACCGGGACTAATGGCCCGTTTCCTACTAGTGGTCCGGATCCGCGTGGGGGAGTGATCAGGATCCTCAGGAGAACATACAGGATTACATGTCGTAGCACACCCAGTGGATGGACATGTATTCGACTCCTCCACCAGGCCCCACACAGGATACACAGTATGACCAGGACGGGTCTGAGATTCCTCCTCGTAACATTAGGGTACCCCATAGGTATGGATGGCCGACCCCTGAAGCACCGCCTGAGCGCCATGGCAGACATCGTCAGTGATGCTTCTCTCTATCAGTAGAGACATGACTATCTACTTATGTATGAGACATGTGTCTATTCTATGTATGAGACAAATGACTATGTACTTAAGTATGAGACATATGCCTACTCTGTTTTAGTGCTCAGTTAGTTTAGCTGGGATAATTCTGATACTACAAACTAATTATCCAATGTCGTGCAACAACTACAACATGATATTTAGATACAACATAATGCTCCTACAATAAGACAGTACAAACAACTGGATACAACTACATCTGAATTAAACGGTAGGCCTGAACTTACAACATACAGCTTAAAAACTACATGAAGGCATCATCGTCATCCTTCGTCGATGCAGAACTCTTGCCCTTCGATGATGCAGAACTCTTGCCCTTCGACGATGCAGAACTATTACCCTTCGACAATGCAGAACTCTTGGCCTTGGTGCTCGGCATGAAGATATCGTCTTCGTCCTCGCTGTCGGCGCTCCATAAAAAAGTATGCTCTGCGGCAAACTTTGGGTATGTTTCACTCTTATGCTGTTGCTTCATCCATCTTCCATACAACCTGAGAAGTTCTTTCCGTATCTCATCAAAGGTCCTTGAAGGCCACCCGCACCTACTTAATGTGTGAGCCAGATCATTCAGTAGGGTGTCACTACTGATGAGTTCATCCCACGGAACTAGTATGTTGTCTTTCTTGAAATAGGCGGCTAAACGCAGATGACATCAGGACATACCTGAGTGAAAACTACGATCAAAAGGATATCCGGACATCTTGCCGAGACTACGAGACTACACTAGAATGCTTACCCACCTTAGTGTCGAGGGTGTTTTATAGGTTGAGAAGAGAAAAATAGGCGGGAACTCGGAAGCGGGAAACTATGGCGGGAGATATAGGCGGGAACTCGAAAAGCGGGAAAATATGACGGGAGATATAGGCGGGAACTCGAAAGCAGGAAAATATGGCGGGAGATATAGACGGGAACTCGAAAGCGGGAAACTTTGGCGCGAGATATAAGCGGGAACCCAGAAGCGGCAAACATTGGACGTAGAAACATGGGGGCACCTATCGGCTTAGGCATAGCTGATTGAAGCTAGTCCGCTTAGGGGAAGCCAATTAGTCCTAATCGACCACTATAAAGCCGACAGGAGCTTCACCCAGAGAGACCTGTCGGCTTCCCCTTGGCCGATAGGATCCCAATCGGCTTGCCCAAAGCCGACAGGACCCCTTTTGGCTGCACCGCGGCCGACTGATGCCAGTCGGCTAGCCCCAGGCCGACGCTGTATTATTTAAAAAAAATAAGTTCGGCGTATTATTTCTCTAAATTAATAAAAAAAAGTGTATTATTTAAAAAAAATTAGCCATTCACTGCCCGAACAATTCTTAATGCTGAGTGAAGCCGTCAGGGCCGTAACTAACCATGACATTCGAGCCGCCTCCCTGTGGCTTCTGCTGATGCTGCTTCTGGGGTTTGGGGCATTTCATCTTTTGTCCGCCGATTGGCTTTGGCTTTCCACGTGATGTCGTTCTCGATGGCTGCCACCTTCCTAAATTTTTTGAAAAGCTAGCTAACCGTAGTTTATGAACAATCATTGCGGACCGCCACCCTGAATGTTTCGATTATTTCCTTGTCCGGTAGGTGGGGAACCTTGTGCCACTCTAGGCAAAACCAGTGGAGGAAGCCGCGGAGCATCTCTCTGTCTGCCATCTTGATGTGCTTCAAGTCCTGCTTCAACTTATTGTTGTCCCTTGCGGTGGAGAAACTTTCAGTGAAGACGAATGTGTTCCTGGAGTTAATTGACTGGGGTGGTAAATTCCTAAGCCATGCGAGGGCATTGCCTTGTAAACAAGCAGGCAGGATGTTCGCCATGTCATAGGTGTCGCCTCCCATAACACGCACTGCCTTTAAGAATTACACAAGGAAGGTGACAGGATCGGTGAGTCCGTTGTAACTCCGGTAGATGTGAGTCCGCACATGACGCGTTACTTTCACGCTGGTCATCGCACGGGTAAGGGCCCGACATCCTGTGATGTCATCCCCGAAGCCGAAGGCGGGGGGTGAGGATCTAGCGGTGCATTCGCCGAGCCTCTCTCTCTTGGGCTAGTTCTGTGGTTGCCGAGGCGCAGGTGATCGGTGTGCACGGACAGAGCTGCCTTGTAGGCATTGGGGTCAACTGACCCCAATGAAATTTGTAAATCCTTTACTAATTTAGTACTAATCACTAACATTTTGTAGAAGGATGAACCCACTGCTATATACATGACCCCATCAAACCTTTTTTCTAGCTTCGTCCCTGGGTTTGCGTCACGATTGTACAGCTACACTGTACATACTGTGGCCTTAATTGCAATTGTACTGCTACACTTTATACACCGGCATAGGATTTGAAGTAAGAAAGGTGAACTAAATAGAACTAACTTACAATAGTGTTCGCTTTCTTCCTTATATCAGATCTGACCTGCGGAATTCCTCGACAATGAACACCAAAATCCCCAAATCCTTCCCATCTTCATATCGGGGCATCGCAATATCCTCCTATATGTATGTATTATTTGATTATTAGGAGTCATCTGCTTAATTATTTTGTGGATAGATTGAACTCTATATTAACTTCTGATTTGATCGCATGAAGTGCTTGCTGAATTGATTATATAGATTATATAGATGAAGATGTGGTAGATTTGTAAATAGCAACGGAGCACACAATTTTTTTTTATCTGTTTCTATTGATGCTATGTGCTATAGGTGAACACTTTTTCTTATATAGTTGTGTGATTCAGTCATTTTATATTTCAGAGTGGCGGCAGCGTGTGAAATGGGAGAGGAGGCCAGAGGAGATAGTGACCCCGAGGTGGAGCGCATCCTCTGTTCCCTTGCATCAGGGAGTAACGGCTTCGGTGGCTCGGCATCATCGCCTAAAGATCCGACACACGTTGCTTCTGCGATGGCTGGCAGCTAAGGCAGAGGCATTGTTTAGGAAACGAATGAGTGTCGACAGTTACCACATGCTCTCTACACCTAGACCTTATTGGTCGTGCCACAAACCAGTCAAAGTAGGTGCAGTTAAGCCTGTCGCCAAAAGGACCCACTCCTTACTCCTTTACCCCATGGGTCCAGCCATGATCTCTGTAAATATCTATGTGATGTTGCTTAATTATTTGTAATAATTGCGACGTTTCTCCCCATCTCCCATTCCTGTCTACTTTGAAAAAATCTTCAAGAAACTAGCAAACAAGACTATCATAGTGCGTGTTCCCTCTTTGTTCCCAGATTTGTTGTTATCTACTGAAGATTAATTTTTTTTTGCAGGGTGTTGAAAATTAACCAAGGTGCCACGCAGATTACTAAATTTGGTCCAACAGCCTGGTAGTACATAGAGAACGTGAGTTTACTACATGTAATCCTTCAAATCTTCCGATTATCATTTTCGTTTCTTATCCTGCTGCTATCTGTATCATAAACTGGTTATGATTTATTTAGGATGAAGGCTACTGTGCAGTCGTTCATAGTCTTTCTTTTAGACTACATCAGTGAAATCTAGAACTAAAGAATTAGATATTCTTGTGTATGCACTATTAATCGGGTTAGGGCTTGATCAAGGAGGAAAGACATGAGAATATATTTCTTGATGTGAGTAAATATATGATATAAATTTCGTCTCACTTATACTGAAATATACTGTGCATCAATGATTGCCTTATGACCAGCTACCGCCTGCAGATTTCACCTTAACCATAATAGTGTCACTGTTGCACCTAATGCTCAATCGACAGGATGCTAAGAAACCAGGTGGCGCGCGGCAAGCCAGGCCACTAACCTAGTGAATGAATGAACGATGAGAGTGGTGTGTGGACAATAATTGATGGATGCAGTGGCGATGGATGGCGGTGGCACTGATCAGACTCTTATTTGCTGCAACTCGCGCGCAGATGTGTGTTTTCTGGATGTTTCGTTTCTGGGGGTCCATGTAGATAGATAACTTAGCGCTCGCCATCTCTCTACCAGACAAAAGATGTCGCTATATATGATCGTTATAAAACCAATCATGCACACATCATCGATCATTCATTCCTTGATACACGCGCACGCCAGTTACTACCAACCAATTAGCAATCAACCATGCACGTACAGAGTTTTCTTTTCACCTGCAGTCGCCTATATATATAGCTGCACTTAATTCACACGCGCAAAAAAGAAAAAGCGCGCATACACACACCCATGCCAACCAATAAGCCATGCATGGCTTCCGGATAGGTGCAATTCTTCGGGTGAATAATCATCCCAGGTGCAAGAAGCTCCAACATGGTGGCTCACTGCGTGGCAAGAAGGGCCCTTCGATCACCATCTCCTTCCCCACATAGATTCTGCTGTAGCAGTACAAGCCAAGACAAGAGTAAACAGGGGCGGAGCCAAGATTTGAGCATGGGGGGCCAACGAGCCAACACTCACAATAATGCCACATGTTTATATTTTGTCTAGCACATATAAGCACAATGATAGTTGCATATTTGAAAATTATTGATCGATACCTACAAGATGTGTAGGGGTTAATAATCTCATGAGAGCTGATTCCAAAGTTTTCCACGCCAGGGTTTCTCAAAAAAAAAAATCCATGCCAGGGTTAAGGATTGAAACAAGCGGTTTACAAAGAAATTTCTTCTATTATTTATCTTCATTTTCTCGATATAAAGTATAGCTAATATAAAGAAGATCAATTACATCTATATTCTTGTTTGATCACATATAACTGCTTCTAATTATTGAGGCATCAACACATTAGACAAAGTAGACTAGCAGAATGTATTAACCTTGAGAAATATCAGCGGCAAGTTCAGTGGATCGTGAATTCGTGATACAGGCCTGAGACCCTGGGTAAGGCACCAACGGCAACGATCAGAAGCGGCCGTCAGAACATCATTTAGTGTGAAATGTGTAGTGAAGGAAGCGCCGGCGTCTATGATTTAAATCTGATTGGGAGAAACCACAGGGAAGGCAGGAGGCAGCAAGGACGGGTCACGGTAACGCTAATACTACAGCTAGATGTGTGCGTCAAGGTGACTGTCGCAGCGTGCGGCTCGCTCCTCATGTCGGTGCTGCTACGCGGCTGTGAGCTCAAAAACTAGCACTTGGGCAAGAACCTCCACCTCCACTCGATCGCCATGGCGTGGGGTAACTTCCCGTCAAACACGATGCCGGACTTGAAAGGAAAGATGTACGAGGCCGGCATCATCACGTCCCTGCACAAGGTGGAGGCGGCTGATGGGCTTGCCGCATGGGGCCATCCTCGAGATGCCACTGATGGGCGTGGCCCCAAGTGCGCAACGGTGCCGTGGGAGAGCAGCAGCAGCGACGAGGTTTCGCCGAGCATGCAGTTGCTGTGCTTTCCCCTTCCTCTGATTTTGTTTTGCAGGTTCATTGATTTGTCAAGCTGACAGGTAGGACCCATGTCCACCTTAGCATATTGAGCAGACAGGCATGCCACAACACGCTCAGCCGCGAAGCAATGTTGTGTGTCATGACCGAACCCCAAAAGTGGTCGTTATGTGTGAAAAAACAAAGATGGTGGTTATGTGGTACCCTATCCCTAAATGTGTGTGTGTGTGTTGTTTTATAGCAATTTACTCCCATGGCGAAGATGCGTTTTTCACTGTTGTGTTGCTACAATCTCTACGCTGTTTAGCTTGAATAGAATCTCCTGAAGTTTTTTTTTTTAAAAACAACTTGACGACCCATGCCACCTTGATACATATTTTAATTAATGCCCTGCTAGTTGTAATGTTCTATAATAAAAATAAAACTGCTGCGGGTGTTTCCGCAAATGGACGCCGACTACTTTTCATAAAAAAAACGAGAACAGAAAATTAAGCTATGCCATGGATTCCAATGTCAGTGGCTATACGTATGACACACCTGTGTCCGATTTTTGTACGACGGTTGAAATCTGCCCTCCGTCAACTCCTTTGGATGGTTTGTACTAGCGTTGTATCATCAAATATCATATGCAGAGTAGTTCCAAGTGGAGGCACGAGAGGACGACCTAATAGCCGCCGCCTCTCCTCCTTCCCCACATCCGCCGGCTCCTCACTGTTAGAAATTTAGGGTTTAGGCTTACCCTCTATTCGTCTACCTTATCGGCGGTATCGCTCTCAATGCAAATTGAGCCTAGAGGATGGGACCTACTTAGAGCAACTCTAGCCGATCCCGCAAAAATGCGTCCCGCAAAAACAGTATACGGTTCCACCAAAAACGGATTTGCAGTACCCCGCGGCATCGGGCAGAACAGATCCCGTAAACTCGTACTGTGAAAAAAATTCCTCCTTTTTCTTCCCAAGCTTCTTCTTCCTCGGTCCGCTGCGCTCGAACTCGAAAAATCCAACTCGCGGACGGCCAACGCCAACTCGAACGCACGCATGCATGCTCCGGCCAACTCCCAACTCCAATGCACGGCCAGAACGCACACATGCATGGACGGCCAGAACGCACGCATGCTCCGGCGCCGCTCCGGCCGCCTGTTCCGACGCCGCTCCGGCCGGCTGCCTGCTCCGGTGATGCTCCGCCGGCCGCTGCCGAGCTCCTCCGCCTGCTCCGGCGATGCTCTGGCCGGCCGCTGCTGAGCTCCTCCGCCTCCTCCAGCGTTGACCGGTTTGCAGTTTCAATATACGGGGACCCGCAAAATGACTCGAAAACTGCAAGTTTGTGGTATATAGAGGATAATATATGGGGCCTGCAAAAAAAATCAGGATCGGCCGTTTTACGGGATCTATTCGACGTGTTTTTTTCAACCTATACTGTAAATTTAGAGGTTTGACGACGTATACGGCATCTGTGTAACACCCCATGTCATTAGCCATAGTAATCACTTTTGATAATGATAAGTCAGCAAGATTAACAGTGCATAATCATCATTTGCATCATATTGCATTTCAACTCCTAATTCAAACTTCAAATTAAATTCAAAGTGGAAAATAAAAGTTGTCCAAATCAGAAACTAAAATGTTCATTAAATAACAAATATTCCAGAGACAGTTCTAAAATTGTAACCAAAATTATTGAGATTGGATAAGTGGCTCTAACAACCTCAAACAGTAGCCAACAGCCATCAATAATAACATTTTATTTAATCTAAATTAAGTATGAAGTTATGGTTTGCCCAAACTAGTTTTTAGTGTTAGGATATAATGCACTGTGATTTATGGGCTAGGTCTCATATTTTACAAAACCCATTTAGTGCCCAAACAATTTACAAAACAGAAAAGAAAAGAAAACAGAAAAAGGAAAATGGAAAAAGGCCTAAAGCTCTACTGTGCACGTAGGCCTGCTTGCTACAATGCCCGGCCCAGCCCACTCCGCGCCATCCCCCACCTCCTGCACTGCTCACTGCCCCGCTGTTGAACACCCCGGGCGCGCTCCGCGCGCGAGTCGCCCCCCCCCCCCCCTCACTCCCTGCTCGACAACGCACCCGCGCCCGCAGCGAGGATAAGGGCAAGCCCCGCAGCTCCCTGGCGCCTCCCTCGCCCCTCCGCGAGGTCGACAGCGCGCCGAGCTCTCCGTGGAGAATCAGAGCAACTCCCTGCACCCCCCGGCGAACCCTAGCCACCATTTCTCCCCCTCGCCCCCTCTCAGTTTCGGTTCGGGCGGATGCCCGAGCGCCACCGTCGCCACCGATCGCCGTAGCCGCGGCCACCGTCGCCCGTTCACCGCCCCGACAAGTCCAACAGCTCCGCCTCGCTCCTCGGCTTCGACTACGCTGTCGGATCGAGCCCCGGAGCCCCTCGCGTTGCCGCATTCCTCCTCGCCTCCGCCTCGGCCACCGCATCGACCTCGCCGTCGATCTACGCCACCGGTCCACCCCGAGCCCACTGCCCAATCCCCACGCTCCCCCGGTGAGCTCCTGCGTGTGACGCGCCCTCCCCTGCCTCCTCTAGTCGCCTGTAGCGCCCGATCCACGATCGCCCGATCCCTCCGCCGCCTGGCGTCATCGCCGGCGTGGCCACGGCGACCATTTGGTCCCGTGCGTGCCACCGTTGCACTCCCCGCGTCGAGAAAACGCCGTAGCCATCTCGCGCTGCTCGTTTAGCGCACCGTAGCCCTGATCCCGATGACGGCCGAACTCCGGCGACCGCCTCGTCGCTCGCCGTCGACGCTACCGACCACCGCAGGCCCCCGCCGTCACCCCAGATCGCTCCGCCATCGTCTGCCCGTTCGAATGAGCCCGGCCGCACTCACAACGGAGCTCTGTGCGCAAATCCCGACCCCCTCCCGATTGCGCCGCCGTCGTTTTTGGTCGCCGGCGACGAGTCGCTGGTCGACGCTGACGTGGCCGGTGGGTCCCACCCCTGTGCCACTGACTGTGGGCCCCCGCGGGCCCCACTGGGCCCCGTTGACCCCAGTAAACACGCTGACTGCGCAATGGCCCACTGACATGCGGGCCCCACCCCATTTACGTTTATTAAAAATAAATAAAACTAATAATTAGTTAATTAGTATACTAATCTCTCACTGACAGTAGGCCCCACCTACTAATTAGTTTAGTTAGATTAAATTAACCGTGTTTAGTTAGCTCAGTCAATGACATGTGGGTCCCACTGGACCGACCTGTCTGGTTTGACTGGTCAACCGACCAGTTGACCTGCTAACGTCACTCTGATGTCATGCTTGTGTCATCATCTACTATTCTGGATAATTTGAATTTAAATAAATTATTAAATTCAGAAAATGTTTAAATCTTTAGAAAATCAAATAAAATAATTCGTAACTCCGATGAAAATAATTTATATATGAAAGTTGCTCAGAATTTCGATACGAATCTGAATACGCCCTCCGTATTCCTGTCAGATGCCCCTAGCTACCTGAACATGGAACTTTTTGCCTGATTTCAATAAATGAATACTGCTCAACTTTAATTAAATAAATCCAAATAAATTCCTAATTTAACTAAATCATTTAGGTAGGTAGTAGAACACCCCGGCATATCATTTAGACATGTCATGCATATTGTTTGCATCTTTGCCGTGAATTTATTATTTCTCTCCCCCTTCTTCTCTCTCGATAGACGCCGAGACCGACGCCGTTGCAGCTGAGTACGACTACGCTCCGGACGAGCAGCCCGTTGACGACCCCTCTTTCTTGCCACAGCAACCAGGTAAGCCCCCCCCCCCCCTTGAGCATCCAGATATCGCCCATTTCATTTCTCCTGCTTGCATTAGATTTTGCTCTTGTCACTGTTTGTTCCTATTCTGATGCATAGCCTACTTTTGTAACCTATTTATTGCTACCTTACCTGCCTATGTTAAACTGCTTAGTATAGGTTGGTAGTGAACCATCAGTGACCTCACCACCTTACCCTTGTTGCCCCTGCTTGATCTTCGACGACTCGATCAATGTGATCGTCGACCAGAGACCGACACATCACTTCACCCCCTTAGTTGTACGACTCTGCATAGTTACTATCGAGTGCCGAGGGTGATACCTCGTAACGCACTCCTGATGAATACTCTGAAGTGTAGCTGTTCGGTCGTGGTCATCGAGGGTGATTCCTCCTTCTCCACTTCCGATACGACTCTGTCGTGCAACCCCTCAGTGTGAACCTCGAGGGTGATGCCTCATACGTTCACCCTGATGATTACGTCGAGTGAATTCACCGAGGGTGATTCCTCGGGGTTTCCCCCTTGATGTTATGACCACACGGTTACTTTGACCTTTGTTACAGGCGGGTCGACCTTGATGGGTGCCCGCAGGGGATCTATGATGTCGGGTGTGCCGGAAGGGCACTCGAGTGTGATATTGTGGCGGAGCTTCCGAAACCTTGATTTTCTCCGCGTGTTACTAAAGGAGCCTATCGGATTTGTGTATTTGATCTGAGTGGGTCGACGTGCCCTATACGCACTACCACCATGCGGGATTATGGTTTATGGGGCCCTCTACGTCGTACGTTTCTCCCGAAATCTCATCAAATGTCACGTTTCACGGTGCGGGCTGATCGTCGGGAATGGGCTGGATACTTCACTGACGAGTTCAGTGTCGCGCCTGCACCCCGGCCAGCCACGCAACACGCAGGGTGCCCAGGGCGATGGCCCAAGACCTCTGGGTGCATAGGTTAGTCCGGCGTGCTGACCTCTCTGCTGAGCCTAGGTAGGGCGCTGCTTCGTGTTGATCTCCCGAGGCCGGGCATTACCCAGCAAGTGTGTCCGGCCAGAGGTGATCGAGTGTGTTGGGTAACAATAGTGCACCCCTACAGGGAAGAATAATCTATCGATAGCCGGTCCTACGGTAAAGGACGCTCAGTTTGTATATCCTGATCTACTACTTGAACTGGATACTTGATTACTTAATTGAAGCTTCGGGATCGCTTTCTCGCTGGGAGTCGAGGAAGGATCTCTAGGATTGCTTCAACATGTTTGCTTAATAAAATGCTATTCTACTCTCTTCTATTGTTGCAAGATGGTGGCTTCGTGAAGATGTTTGAAGATGCTAGTCTTCGATAGGACTAGGCCTTCTCTCTATTCTGGCATTTCTGCAGCCCAGTCCACATATACAGCCTTTCCCCTATGATAATGTTGCATATGTAGTGTAGATCCTTGCTTGCTGAGTACTTCGGATGAGTACTCACCGTTGCTTTGTTACTTCTTTTTTCCCATATCCCACTTTGATGATACAATAGACGATGGAGCCCAGGAGCCAGATGCCACCACAGGAGCTTACTACCAGGAGGGTCCAGACGGCACTTACTACTGGATCGAGCCAGCCGACCAGGAGTAGGATCGGAGGCTCCCAGGCAGGAGGCCTTCGCCTTTCGATCTAGAGTCGTTGTTTGTGCTAGCCTTCTTAAGGCAAAACCTTGACTAACTATGTCGGTACCCAGATATTATTTGTATGACTGACTTATGTATTCGGATCCTCGTGATCCCTGGTTTGTAATATTGTGGATCTCCGTTTATTTGTTTTAGAGTTGTGTTGTGATATCTTCCCGTGAGTCCCTGTGCTTGATCATGCATGTTTGCATGTATGATTATTGCACGATTGAGTCAGGGGCGTCACAATCTGCTAGAGTTGCTCTTATACTGCTAATTTCAGAGTCCTGGTCTGTACGCAGATAAGCTTCCAAGTTTAAACCAACTTGTTTCCAAATAGAGTCCATGTGCGATTAACAACCACAATATAATCCATTTTTAATTGAACACTATTTGTTACGTCTCAGGACACGCACGTGTAAGTTGTGTAGATCGTAATCAGGGCTGTAATATAACCATCGATCTAGTTTCTTCCAATTATCAGTGTTTCCGGGTAGTCTTTCCAATATGCATAGTATATTATATTCCACCAATTATCGAATAGCTTCCTTAAGCATATAATACTTAAGGACGTTCGAGCAAGTAATAATTTCATGCTAAACATGTAAAGTAATTCCATGTATAAAGAACGGTGTGTCTCTCCGATTTTTTGATCCGTCCACCTACCCTAAGCTGCTCATAAAGTTTAAGTTAATTACCCACCATGCCACCCGTAAGTAAAAAACTCTTCGTTAATTGTTTCTTTGATTTTTTCGTCTATCATTGAAACTGCCCCTAAAGTTGAAGTAAATTACCCACCCCACCAGTCGTAAGTGAAAAAATACTGTTCATTAATTGTTTCTCTGAATTTTTAGTCTGTCATCGAAAGTGCCCCTAAAGTTGAAAATTTACCCACCCCGTCAACCATAAAAGTGAAAAAAAACGAGAGTTCTTCCGAATTATTCGTACGTCATAGGGCCCTCCAGTTTTTCATCCATCATGAGACTGACCTTTCCTTTTCCTTCTCATACACGCATCGAGAATGTACTCATAAAAAAAACGCATCAAGGATCAAGTACAACATCGATCCATTGTGAGCATGTTAGAATGCACGTGTCTTACGTCCGCATGCGCGCCGGTTGGTGCACAAATACTCAAATATGTGTATATACATGGAGTGCGAATATTTGGAACTTTCTTTGAAGACCACGATTTTATTATCCCGTTGCAACGCACGAGCCCTTTTGCTATTGAACTACAAAGTGGAGAGACTACAACTTGGCTACTAGCATGAACCCGTAGTCTAGGGGGTGGAGTACTCATAACTCCTCTTGGAGTGTGAGGATCAATGTCGGTGATGATGGAGATGAATTCCCCCTCCGGTAGAGTACCAGATCAGGGCTGAAAATGAAAATTGCCAAGGAACGCGAAGTGGCAGCGGCGAAAAAATGTGGGTATATTCGAGGGTAGGTTTTGGGGTTATATAAAGCTAGCAGGCAGCCGAGGCAGCCGAGGGGAGCCTCACAGGGCGCAGGTGGCCTCTCTAAGTATGGGGTTTGGGACCCTGGCCCTCTGGTGCTGTTGGGGATATGACCCCAGGATATAACCCGCCCGTTCAGGGCCGGGTCACTAGAAGTGGCGAGTCAAGACGGCCGGGCTAGGTGGGCCGTGATGTTCCAGAAGACCCATCCAGGAGGGTAAGCTGCCCGCCCATGGGCTGGCTTATGGCGCACCGGCTTAGGCCCATCGGTTGAGCCACCATATAGAGTTTCCTTACCTAGAAGATAAGATAGGTTAAGAGACAGACTCTGGTACGGGCCGTTTTCTAGCTCGGACTCTATTGTAAACCCCGGGCCTCAACCTATATATAAAGGGGAGCCTCGGGGACAGAAAGGTCAAGTTACAACCTCTATAGTACTAGGCTAGCCAAGCACACCTTGTAATTGAGATCATCATCAATACAACCAAAACAGGACGTAGGCTTTACCTCCACCGTGAGGGGCCGAACCTGGGTAAACCTTGTGTCTCTCGTGTCCACTTAACCCCTTTGATCTACCACCCGATTCCGATGGCCTCGCGACTAAGTCCTTCGAGGACATCCGCCGTGAAAATACCATGACAATTGGCGCCCACTGTGGGCTGTCGCACGGTGGTGTTGAGTATTCGAAGGGTCCCCCTCCAGGACTCGAGGGATACGTCATCGGCCGCATGACCAAGAGTCGCCGCGGTAATCTCTACATCGATGACTCAGGCTGGGGCCCCGAGGCCGACTCAATCGAGTATGGATACCGAGTCCCCTTCGGAGGCATCCACGTCTTCATCGCCAAAACCTGTGGATCCGATCCCGAGCTAGACACCTGCACCGATGTCTTCGAGTCGGCTCAGCGCACTCAACCCGCCGTGGCTAGAGCCGCCCTAAAACGCCCCTATCCCCTCAAGGTTGGCGGATCTAAACCTGGGCCGGATGTCCTCACCAACATCATCAAGCCGGCTCAGGACTCGCTACCCGCCCAGCCCCGTCACGTTTTCGTCGGCTTCACCCAAGGGGTCGATTACACCGACGACTCAGCCACGGTCGCCCACTCCGACGGCGGGTCTCTCTCGAGCGATGGCAAGTCAATCTTTTCGCTTCGTGATGGTATGCTTGGGGGCTACCCAGAGTTTCAGCCGGCCTAGGACTCCTTTGGCCCGCCTCTCTGATCGGCTGTCTACATGGCCGGCACGACCCTCGCAACCAACTCGACGGCGGCTGATGTTGTGGCTGGGACTGGCACCTCGACCGTCGGGGCAGCCACATCGCTAGCTCAGGCCCTGGCCCAACTGGCCGCTGCTCTCACAACACTCCTCGCCACACCAGTGACGCCCGAGAATCAAACGGAGCATAACACGGAGGTGACCAAGCTTCATGAACAGATGGCCAAGGTCCAAGCTGACATTGATGCGGAAAACATTCGCCTGGCAGAGCTTCAGTCTAAGGTGCAGGCCAACGTTGAGCATTTGAGGACTGAGGCTTGGCATCTGGAGCAACGTCAAAATGCCTCCGAGGCGGTTCACCGGCGTAGGCACAGGAGCGGCCTTCTAGCTGGCCTTGAGCCCACTCAGTTGTTCACCACCCCTCAGGATACACGACTTCGTGGCATAGGGACGGGTGCACCAGAGTCGCCCGTTGTGCCTCCGGCGGCTGGTGTCCAGCCGATGCCGGGTCATACAGGTCAGCCGACTCAGCAGCTCCAACGGGAGCCGAGACCGCGTCATGAGATGCCCCCTCACCGTTTCTTAACACCGGCGAGTCACTTCTCCAACCCTCTGGACAACTTAGTTGCTGCGGTGACTAACTTAGCTGCACTTCCGATTACAGGTAACACGCCAGTTGAGATCGAGGCCCACAACTCTATCGAGATGCTAAAGACGGCGGTCACGCAGCAGCCAACTACTCTTACAGTAGGGACCGCATCCACTCCACACCACTCCCGAGCCGAAGCCGGAGCAGAAGCCGTCGTGGCGACTCACCGGCCTTGTCAAGCAGCACCCATCGACGTCGTGAGCCGCCTCGCTCCTTACCGCATAAGGGAGCCCCCAATGCCCAGGATATTGTTGACTCCGCCAGGTCCCAGTGGGCGGCTGACGCAGCGAATGTGGCGGCTCAGACACCACTAGCCACAACCCAATTGACTCCTACTGGCAGGACCCTTGGGATACCTTCTTTGGCACCGGCTGTACGCAACGAGCGCATGCCCAAGGATTTCAAAGGCCCTCGTAAGGTTCCCAATTATACAGCGGACCTTGAGCTGGCGGCTTGGATTGAAAGCTACGAGCTGGCCATGGACATGCTGGATGTGAGCGATGCGGTCTGCGCAAAATACTTGACCATGATATTGGAGGGGCTGGCTCGTACATGGTTAAAAACCTTGCCCCCCAATTCCATCAACACATGGGCTGAGCTGAAGGAGCGCTTGATAAAAAATTTCCAAGGGATTTGCAAGCGTCCCAAGACCATCATCGACTTGTAGAACTGCATCCACCCTGATGGTAAGTCGGCCCACCATTCGGTCGGCCGGGTGGCCGAAATCATCCATTCTTCGGACAACATCACGGCGGATCAGGCGGTCCTGATACTAGAGCAGAACTGCCACTTCAACCCCCTTGTTAAGAAGCTTCGGCGGCTCAAATGGAGCGTCCAAGATATGGGAGAGCTCATTAACGCCCTCACTAAATATGCCGAGTCTGATTCCATGAAAGACCCAGGCACGGATGAAGGGCACAACAGCAAGGGGAAGAAGGGCAATGGTGGCAAGGGGCACTAGCAGAACAACCACAATGGTGGTCAGGGCAATGGTGGAAAGTGCAAACACCCGGATGGCGGGTCAGATTTTGTTGCTAATACCAACACTGGTTATAGGTTCCAGAAGGGGAACAATGGTCTAAGATACTTTAAGCCCAAGAACTTCAAGGAAGCCCTTAAGGGGCTGTGTCCAAAACATAGCCTGCCTAATAAGCCGGCCATTCACTCTTGGGAAGATTGCAGTATCATGCAAGACTTTTCACAGCATTTCCAGAACCATCAGGGTGGTGGTGGTGGCGACCCAGGACAGTCTGGTGGCGGCTCTTCAGGAGGTTTTCAGCAACCAGGTTATCATGGTCCGGGCGGCTCAGGGGGAAGATACCAAGGCAATAGTGGAAACAGTTAGCATCAAGGAAATCAGCAACAGGGTAACCAGTCCGGGTACCAAAGCAATCCTAAACAACTGAATAGCGACCAGTACCATGTGTTCACCACTTCCATTGACAAGAGATCACAAACTCAAGAAACGGCTGGTCAACATGGTAGAGCCGGCGGTCCCCCAATACTTGAGGTGGTGAGAGCACCCAATTACCTGGAGCAGGGAGGAGCACCCGCCTCGGGTTGAGAATCCGGGTCATCTAGCATTGGTGGTAGCACCTCAGGTGGGCGGTTATTCCCTCACAAAGGTGCTCATGGATGGAGAAAGCAGTATCAATATTCTTTACTACGACACTTTCCGGCGCATGAACTTGTTTGAAAAGGAGCTTCAGCCGTCCACCACTGTTTTTCAAGGAATTGTCCCAGGCAAGTCTGCTTATCCTATTGGCCGGGTCAAGTTGGATGTGCCGTTTGGCTCCGACGACAACTACAGATGTGAGACTTTGTCCTTTGAGGTGGTCAAGATCAAGAGTCCATACCGCGCCCTCTTTGGGCGGCCGGCTTATGCCAAATTCAAGGCCTGAACCTGCTATATATATCTACCTCAAGCTCAAGATGCCTGGCCCAGGCGGCACCATCACGGTCAATGGTAACAGGAAAATTGCTCTTGAGTGCGAGGAGGGCGATGGTGCCTATGCTGAGACAGCTTGTGCTACAGAGGAGCTAAAGTACTACACTGATAATGTTGATTCGGCTGACATGACGCCTCTCAAAAAGCCCACCACTGAAGCTGACCCGCCGCTCCAGTTTAGGTCGGCCAAGGACACCAAAGATGTTGAGTTTGTCCCTGGCAACCCGTCCAAGAAGTTCACCATTGGGGCCGACATGGATCCTAAATAGGAAATCGCTCTCATCGAGTTTATCCGTGAGAATCGGGACATCTTTGCATGGAAGCCTTCTGACATGCCGGTCGTACCGAGAAAACTCGCTGAGCACCGCCTTAATATTGATCCTAAGTTCAAACCAGTCAAGCAATACCTCCATCATTTTAACGAGGAGAGACGCAAAGCAATTGGTGAAGAGGTGGCCCGGCTCCTAGCTGCCGGGTTCATAGTTGAAGTTTTTCACCCTGAGTGGTTGGCTAATCCGGTGCTCGTTCTTAAGAAAAATGGCACTTGGTGCATCTGTATTGACTACACAGATCTCAACAAAGCCTGTCCCAATGACCTGTTCGCCCTCACACGCCTTGATCAGATCATTGATGCCACGGCGGGTTGTGAGAGCCTATGTTTCTTGGATGCTTACTCCGGCTATCATCAGATAAAGATGGCCGTTGAGGACCAAGACAAGACGGCCTTTATCACACCGTTTGGAGCTTTCTGCTATGTCTCTATGACTTTTGGACTTAAGAGCACGGTGGCGACTTATCAGCGGTGCGTTCAGAATTGTTTCCACACTCAGATCGGGCGCAATGTTCATGCTTATGTTGATGACATTGTGGTTAAGTCACAAAAAAGGAGACCTTGTTGGAAGACCTCAAGGAGACCTTTACCAATCTACGCACATATCAGATGAAGCTTAACCCGGCCAAGTGTGTCTTTGGTGTTCCTGCCGGCAAATTACTTGGTTTCTGGTGTCAGAGCGCGGTATCGAAGCTAACCCAGACAAGATCAAGGCAATCACCTCGCTTGCTAAGCTGGCAAACCTTAACGATGATCACCGACTGGCGGGCCGAGTTGCAGCCTTGAGCCGGTTCATAAGCCGCCTGGGTGAGAAGGCAATCCCCTTACACCAGATGCTGAAGAAAAAAAACAACTTTGTATGGAGTGATGTTGCCAATGATGCCTTTGAAGCCCTCAAGAAATAGTTAGCTAAGCCGCCCGTCCTTGCTGCTCCAATCACTAAAGAGCCTATGCTCCTATACATCGGTGCTAACAACAAAGCAGTAAGTGTGGCAGTTGTGGTGGAGAGAAAGGAGGCGGGTAAAGAGTATCCAGTCCAAAGGCCAGTATATTACATCAGCGAGGTCTTGATAGAATCCAAGCAGAGGTACCCTCACTGGCAGAAACTGGTGTTTGGAGTGTTCATCATCATATAGCTTTGCGTGATCATATAGAGCTGACATGATATTTCGTGCACAGCCACCGTTCATCATTATAATACATGTTGCGCTAGATCATTGCACATCTTGGTACACTGCCAGATGTATTCATATAGAGTCATATTGTTTCCGTTTATCAAATTGTAAGTAAATAAAAGTGTGATGATCATCATTAGAGCATTGTCCCAGTGAGGTGAAGAATGATGGAGCCTGATGAGTCCTCCAAAATGTGGGGATGAGGTTCATGATATTGTTCTAAAAAATGTAAAAATGAAAAGAAGAAAGAAGAAAAATGAGAGAAGGGGCAATGCTATTATCCTTTTACCACACTTGTGCTACAAAGTAGCACCATATTCTTCATGTAGAGAGTCTTCATGATTTTTCAGTTTCATATACTAGTGGCAATTTTTACATTATATAACTTGGCTTGTATATTCCAATGACGGGCCTCGCCAAATCCGAGGTCTTCATGAGCAAGTTGGATGCACACCCACTTAGTTTTAGTTGAGAGCTTTCATACACTTATAGCTCTAGTGCATCCGTTGAATGGCAATACCTACTGCTCGCATTGATATGGATTGAAAGGCCTCTCCATTGCCTAACGATCCACCGACTTGATGCGAGACTTTCTCAAATTTTTGTCTTCCCTTATAAACCTCGATCCATTGTAGGCATGTTAGAATGCACGTGTCTTACGTTCGCATGCACGCCGGTTAGTGCACAAATACTCAAATATGTGTATATACATGGAGTGCGAATATTTGGAACTTGCTTTGAAGACCACGATTTTATTATCCCGTTGCAACGCACGAGCCCTTTTGCTATTGAACTACAAAGTGGAGAGACTACAACTTGGCTACTAGCATGAACCCGTAGACTAGGGGGTGGAGTACTCATAACTCCTCTTGGAGTGTGAGGATCAATGTCGGTGATGATGGAGATGAATTCCCCCTCCGGTAGAGTACCAGATCAGGGCTAAAAATGAAAATTGCCTAGGAACGCGAAGTGGCGGCGGCGAAAAAATGTGGGTATATTCGAGGGTAAGTTTTGGGGTTATATAAAGCTAGCAGGCACCCGAGGCAGCCGAGGGGAGCCTCACAGGGCATAGGTGGCCTCTCTAGGTATGGGGCTTGGGACCCTGGCCCTCTGGTGCTGTTGGGGATATGACCCCAGGATATAACCCGCCCGTTCAGGGCCGGGTCACTAGAAGTGGCGACTCAAGACGGCCAGGCCAGGTGAGCCGTGATGTTCCAGAAGACCCATCCAGGAGGGTAAGCCGCCCGCCCATGGGCTGGCTTATGGCGCACTGACTTAGGCCCATCGGTTGAGCCACCATATAGAGTTTCCTTACCTAGAAGATAAGATAGGTTAAGAGACAGTCTCTGGTACGGGCTGTTTTCCAGCTCGGACTCTATTGTAAACCTCGGGCCTCAACCTATATATAAAGGGGAGCCTAGGGGACAGAAAGGTCAAGTTACAACCTCTCGAGTACTAGGCTAGCCAAGCACACCTTGTAATTGAGATCATCATCAATACAACCAAAGCAGGACGTAGGCTTTACCTCCACCGTGAGGGGCCGAACCTGGGTAAACCTTGTGTCTCTCGTGTCCACTTAACCCCTTTGATCTACCACCCGATTCTGATGGCCTCGAGACTAAGTCCTTCGAGGACATCTGCTGTGAAAATACCATGACAGTTGGTGCCCACCGTGGGGCTGTCGCACGGTGGTATTGAGTATTCGAAGGGTCCCCCTCCAGGACTCGAGTGGTACATCATCAGCCGCATGACCAAGAGTCGCCGCGGTAATCTCTACATCGACGACTCAGGCTGGGGCCCCGAGGACGACTCAATCGAGTACGTATACCAGGTCCCCTTCGGAGGCATCCACGTCTTCATCGGCAAAGCCGGCGGATCCGATCCCGAGCTGGACACCTGCACCGACGTCTTGGAGTCGGCTCGGCACAGGCAACCCGCCGTGGCTAGAGCCGCCCTGAAATGCCCCTCTTCCTTCAAGGTTGGCGGATCTGAACCTGGGTCGGATGTCCTCACCAACATCGTCAAGCCGGCTCAGGACTCGCTACCCACCCAACCCCATCACATTTTCGTCTGCTTCACCCAAGGGGTTGATTACACCGACAAGTCATCCTCCGATGGTGACACAGTCGCTCACTCCGACGGCGGGTCCCTCTCGAGCGATGGCGAGTCAATCTTTCCGCTTCGTGATGGTATGCTTGGGGGCTACCCAGAGTTTGAGCCGACCCAGGACTCCTTTGGCCCGCCTCTCTGATCGCCTGTCTACATGGCCGGCACGACCCTCGCAACCAACTCGATGGCGGCTGATGCTGTCGCTGGGACTGGCACCTCGACCGCCGGGGCAGCCACGTCGCCGGCTCAAGCCCTGGCCCAACTGGCCGCTGCTCTCACAACACTCCTCGCCACACCAGTGACGCCCGAGAATCAAACGGAGCGTAACACGGAGGTGACCAAGCTTCATGAACAGATGGCCAAGGTCCAAGCTGACATTGATGCGGAAAACATTCGCCTGGCAGAGCTTCAGTCTAAGGTGCAGGCCGACGTTGAGCATTTGAGGACTGAGCTAGGCTTGGCATCTGGAGCAACGTCAAAATGCCTCCGAGGTGGTTCACCGGCGTAGGCACAGGAGCGGCCTTCTAGCTGGCCTTGAGCCCACTCAGTTGTTCACCACCCCTTCATGGCTCGGGGACGGGTGCGCCAGAGTTGCCCGTTGTGCCTCCGGTGGCTGGTATCCAGCCAATGCCGAGTCATACAGGTCAGCCGACTCTGCAGCTCCAATGGGAGCCGGGACCGCATCATGAGAAGCCCCCTCACCGTTTCTTAAAACCGGCGGGTCACTACTCCAACCCTCTGGACAACTTAGTTGCTACGGTGACTAACTTGGCTGCACTTCCAATTACGGGTAACACGCCAGTTGAGATCGAGGCCCATAACTCTATCGAGATGCTAAAGACGGTGGTTGCGCAGCAGGCCAACTACTCTTACAGTAGGGACCGCATCCACTCCACACCACTCCCGAGCCGAAGTCGGAGCAGAAGCTATCACGGCGACTCACCGGCCTTGTCAAGCAGCACCCATCGACGTCGTGAGCCACCTCGCGCCTTACCGTATAAGGGAGCCCCCAATGCCCAGGATATTATTGACTCCGCCAAGGCCCAGCGGGCGGTTGACACAGCGAACGTGGCGGCTCAGACACCACTAGTAACAACCCAATTGACTCCTACTGGCAGGACCCTTGGGATACCTTGTTTGGCACCGGCTCTACGCAACGAGCGCATGCCCAAGGATTTCAAAGGCCCTCGTAAGGTTCCCAATTATACAACGGACCTTGAGCCGGCGGCTTGGATTGAAAGCTACGAGCTGGCCATGGACATGCTGGATGTGAGCGATGCCATCTGCGCAAAATACTTGACGATGATGTTGGAGGGGCTGGCTCATACATGGTTAAAAACCTTGCCCCCCAATTCCATCAACACATGGGCTGAGCTGAAGGAGCGCTTCATCAAAAATTTCCAAGGGACTTGCAAGCGTCCCAAGACCATCATCGACTTGCAGAACTGCATCCAGCCTGATGGTAAGTCGGCCTATCATTGGGTCAGCCAAGTGGCCGAAATCGTCCATTCTTCGGACAACATCACGGCGGCTCAGGCGGTCCTGATACTAGAGCAGAACTGCCACTTCGACCCCTTTTTCAGAAGCTTGGGCAGCTCAAACGGAGTGTCCAAGACATGGGAGAGCTCATGAATGCCCTCACTAAATATGCCGAGTCTGATTCCACGAAAGACCCAGGCACGGATGAAGGGCACAACGGCAAGGGGAAGAAGGGAAATGGTGGCAAGGGGCACCAGCAGAACAACCACAATGGTGGTCAGGGCAACGGTGGAAAGCGCAAATGCCAGGATGGCGGGTCAGATTTTGTTGCTAATACCAACACTGGTTATAAGTTCCAGAAGGGGAACAATGGTCCAAGAAACTTTAAGCCCAAGAACTTCAAGGAAGCCCTTAAGGGGTCATGTCCAAAACATAGCCTGCCTAATAAGCCAGCCACTCACTCTTGGGAAGATTGTAGTATCATGCGAGCCTTTTCACAGCGTTTCCAGAACCATCAGGGTGGTGGTGGTGGCGACCCAGGATAGTCTCGTGGCAGCTCTTTCGGAGGTTTTCAGCAACCAGGTTATAATGGTCTGGGCGGCTTAGGGGGAAGCTATCAAGGCAACAGTGGAAACAGTCAGCATCAAGGAAATCAGCAACAGGGTAACCAGACCAGGTACCAAAGCAATCCTAAACAACTGAATAGCGGCCAGTACCATGTGTTCACCACTTCCATTGACAAAAGAGATCGCAAACTCAAGAAACGGCTGGTCAACATGGTAGAGCCGGTGGTCCCCCAGTATTTGAGGTGGTCAGAGCACCCAATTACCTGGAGCAAGGAGGATCACCCGCCTCGGGTTGAGAATACGGGTCATCTAGTGTTGGTGGTAGCACCTCAGGTGGGCAGTTATTCCCACACAAAGGTGCTCATGGATGGAGGAAGCAGTATCAATATTCTTTACTACGATACTTTTCGGCGCATGAACTTGTGTGAAAAGGAGCTTCAGCCATCCACCACCATTTTTCATGGAATTGTCCCAGGCAAGTCTGCTTATCCTATTGGCCGGGTCAAGTTGGATGTGGCATTTGGCTCCGATGACAACTACAGATGTGAGTCTTTGTCCTTTGAGATGGTCAAGATCAAGAGTCCATACCGCGCCCTCTTTGGGCGGCCGGCTTATGCCAAATTCATGGCCCGGCCCTGCTATATCTACCTCAAGCTCAAGATGCCTGGCCCAGGCGGCACCATCACAATCAACGGTAACAGGAAAATTGCTCTTGAGTGCGAGGACAGCGATTGTGCCTATGCTGAGACAGCTTGTGCTGCGGAGGAGCTAAAGTACTGCACTGATAATGTTGATCCGGCTGACATGACGCCTCTCAAAAAGCCCACCACTAAAGCTGACCCGCCGCTCAAGTTTAGGTCGGCCAAGGACACCAAAGGTGTTGAGTTTGTCCCTGGCGACCCGTCCAAGAAGTTCACCATTGGGGCCGACATGGATCCTAAATAGGAAAACGCGCTCATCGAGTTTATCCATGAGAATCGGGACATCTTTGCATGGAAGCGTTCTGACATGCGGGTTGTACCGAGAAAACTCGCTGAGCACCGCCTTAATATTGATCCTAAGTTCAAACCAGTCAAGCAATACCTCCGTCATTTTAACGAGGAGAGACGCAAAGCAATTGGTGAAGAGGTGGCCCGGCTCCTAGCTGCCGGGTTTATAGTTTAAGTTTTTCACCCTGAGTGGTTGGCTAATCCGGTGCTCGTTCTCAATGAAAATGGCACTTGGTGCATGTGTATTGACAACACAGATCTCAACAAAGCCTGTCCCAATGACTAGTTCACCCTCCCACGCATTGATCAGATCATTGATGCCACGGCAGGTTGTGAGAGCCTATGTTTCTTGGATGCTTACTCCAGCTATCATCAGATAAAGATGGCCGTTGAGGACCAAGGGAAGTTGGCCTTGATCACACCCTTTGGAGCATTCTGCTATGCCTCTATGCCTTTTGGACTTAAGAGCGCGGGGGCGACTTATCAGCGGTGCATTCAGAATTGTTTCCACACTCAGATTGGGCGCAATGTTCATGCTTATGTTGATGACATTGTGGTTAAGTCACAAAAAAAGGAGACCTTGTTGGAAGACCTCAAGGAGACCTTTACCAATCTGTGCACATATCAGATGAAGCTTAACCTGGCCAAGTGTGTCTTTGGTGTTCCTGCCGTCAAATTACATGGTTTTCTGGTGTCAGAGCGCGGTATCAAAGCTAACCCGTACAAGATCAAGGCAATCACCTCGCTTCCTAAGCCGGCAAACCTTAACGATGTTCAGCGACTGGCGGGCCGAGTTGCAGCCTTGAGCCGGTTCATAAGCCGCCTGGGTGAGAAGGCAATCCCCTTAGACCAGATGCTGAAGAAAACAGACAACTTTGTATGGAGTGATGCTGTCAATGATGCCTTTGAAGCCCTCAAGAAACAGTTGGCTGAGCCACCCGTCCTTGCTGCTCCAATCACTAAAGAGCCTATGCTCCTATACATCGGTGCTAATAACAAAGGAGTAAGTGTGGAAGTTGTGGTGGAGAGAAAGGAGGCGAGTAAAGAGTATCCAGTCCAAAGGCCAGTATATTACATCAGTGAGGTCTTGAGAGAATCCAAGCAGAGGTACCCTCACTGGCAGAAACTGGTGTTTGGAGTGTTCATCATCATATAGCTTTGCGTGATCATATAGAGCTGACATGATATTTGTGGCAAAGCCACCGTTCATCATTATAATACATGTTCCGCTAGATCATTGCACATCCTGGTACACTACCAGATGTATTCATATAGAGTCATATTGTTTCAGTTTATCAAATTGTAAGTAAATAAAAGTGTGATGATCATCATTAGAGCATTGTCCCAGTGAGGTGAAGAATGATGGATCCTGATGAGGCCTCCAAAATGTGGGGATGAGGTTCATGATATTGTTCTAAAAAAATGGAAAAATGAAAAGAAGAAAGAAGAAAAATGAGAGAAGGGGCAATGCTATTATCCTTTTACCATACTTGTGCTTCAAAGTAACACCATATTCTTCATATAGAGAGTCATCATGATTTGTCACTTTCATATACTAGTGGCAATTTTTACATTATATAATTTGGCTTTTATATTCCAATGACGGGCCTCCCTAAATGCCGAGGTCTTCATGAGCAAGTAAGTTGGATGCACACCCACTTAGTTTCAGTTGAGAGCTTTCATACACTTATAGCTCTAGTGCATCCATTGCATGGCAATACCTACTCCTCGCATTGATATCGATTGAAAGGCCTCTCCATTGCCTAACGATCCGCTGAGTTGATGCGAGACTTTCTCAAATTTTTGTCTTCCCATATGCACCTCTACCAATATATTCTATTCCACCCATAGTGCCAAGTCCATGCCTCGCGCTCATATATTGAGTGAAGTAAAAAATGCTGAAGCGCGTGAAAAAGTATGATACAATTGCTTGGTCTGACACTGGGGTGCTCATGTTTTGTACTTATGTTAGGAAGATGGAGTCATGCCATGCTTACATAATTCAATGAGTAGGGATAACATTCGTTAAGCATCGTATATTTTGAAAAGTAATGATTGTTTACTAGTATTCAGGGATATTATTATGTTGATATCAATTACTTCATCGTTTCTCAATATTCATACCATAAAGAGATTACATGATAAGACATGCTACGTACCATTCAACATCAAAAATTTTGTTTTTATCATTCACCTACTCGAGGACGAGCATGAATTAAGCTTGGGGATGCTGATACGTCCCCAATGTTTCTATAATTTTTGATTATTTTATGCTATTATTTTACCAATATTGTATGCTTTATATGCAATTTTATATTATTTTGGGGAACTAACCTATTAACCTAGTGCCCAGTGCCAGTTTATGTTTTTGCCTAATTTATTGTTTCGCAGAAAACCTATACCAAATGAAGTCCAAACACAATGAGACTTTACGGTGACTTTTTCTGGACCAGAAGAGACGCTAGAAGCATCGGGAGGAGGCCGGAAGATATAGGAGAGAGCCACAAGCTCACACGGTGCGCCTAGAGGGGCACGCCACCTGAGCTTGTGGGCCCCTTGTAGGTCCTTTTGATCTTATTCCAGCGCTATAAATTCCCATAAATCCAAAAACCACCAGAGCAAGACCCAAAATAATTCTTCCGCCGCCGCAAACCTCTGTTCTTCTGTGATCCCATCTGGAGGCCTCCGCCGGTACTCTGCCGGAGGGGGAATCGATCACGGAGGGGTTCTTTATCAACCTTGATGCCCTTTCAATGATGTGTGAGTAGTTTCCACGGGACCTACGGGTCCATAGCTAGTAGATAGATGGGTCTCTCTCTCTCTCTTTGATCTTCAATACAATGTTCTCTTCGGAGATCGATTCGATGTAATCTTCTTTTGCGTTGTGTTTGTTGGGATCCGATGAATTGTGGGTTTATGATCAGATTACTCATTGAAAGTAATTGATTCATTTCTGAACTTTATTATGTGTGATTGTTCTAGCTATGTATTTCTCTCCAATCTATCTGTTTTGTTTGGCCAACTAGATTGATTTATTTTCAGTGGGAGAGATGCTTTGTGGTAGGTTCAATCTTGCGGTGTCCTCACTCTGTGACTGGAGGAGTAGTGAGGCACGTATTTGTATTGTTGCTACTAAGGGTTAAACGACGGGGTTCAATCATATTGCTTGATTTTATTCTGTCTGCATTATGTCATCTTGTTCCAAACATTACTCTGTTTGTTATGAACTTAAAACCTTAAGATGCATGCTAGATAGCGGTCGAGGGGTGGAGTAATAGTAGTAGATGCAGACAGGAGTCGGTCTACTTGTCACGGACATAATGCCTATATACTGATCATGCCCTGAATAACGTCATAACTATGTGCTTTTGTATCAATTGCCCAAATTACACCCAACAGTAATTTGTTTACCCACCGTATACTATGTTCTTGAGAGAGATGCCTCTAGTGAAAACCTATCACTATCAGAATTGATCCTTACAATTAAAGAGTACAAGGGAATTGACAACCCTCTTGCCCGTGTTGGGTGCAAGTATTTTGTTTGTGTGTGTGTGTAGAAACTATCGACCTTTGTCTGCGTGGATCTCCTATTGGTTCGATAACCTTGGTTCTCTAGTGAGGGTAATACTTATCCGCTACTATATTGCTTCACCCTTTCTCTTCGGGAAAAATCCCAACGCAGCTCGGAAGTAGCAATGCCTCAGCCCATGGCTGGGGGGATTACTCACAAATTGAAATCAGATCATAGATGAAAATCATTGTAGATCTCATTGATAGATGAATGATTGATAAAGGTCTTACAATGTCACCGTATTTGATGTATCCATTACAAGTATGAAAAACTATGGGGAGAATGGCGATGGATATGGAGATGGCGATAGCAATGGCGGCGGCTAGGGTTTCACCTTGGAATGGTTTTTAGCTGGTGTGGCCTTGGTGATACTAGTAGAAAACAGGGCAATGGTTTTTGCCAGATCAGAGCAACAGTCCCGGTTGTGTTATGAACCGGGACTAATGGGGGCATCAGTCCCGGTTCGATCGGCCAGGATGCCGGCTGGGCCTCGACAGGCACCAGTCCTGGTTCGTCTGGGGCCTTTAGTCCTTGTTCGAGACGCCAACCGGGACTAGAAGGCCTCGCTTCTAGCTCAACCCCTTTAGTACCGGTTCATGTCTGAAACCGGGACTAAATGGCTGTCTTTAGGCCCGGTTCTAGACACGAACTAGGACTAATAAAATGCCTATATATTGCCCCTCTACCCGCCCTACTCCTCTGTTTTTGGCTGGCCAGCGTGTGGGAGGTGTGTGCTACTCTGTTCTCACCTCCTATGCACATGAGGTGTTCGATGAAATCCCCGAGCCACACTTAAGCTTTCTCCTCTCCAAGCTCGACCTCCAAGCTCCATTTTCCCCCAAGATTTGTCTAGGTTTGGCGGTGCACCATTGTCCCCATCCCTGTCCTCATAGCCGTCGATCGCCCATGCCGATCTCATCGCCGGCACCACCGTGGTGAGCCTCTTGTTCTTATCTTCTTTTTAAAAGAAAAAATTCTTACTTGTTGTATGAGTTATATAGATACTTGTATAATTTTCTTACTTTTATTATTGTTTGTTATTATATAGTGCCATGGTTTTGGTATCCGCCCCCGTCGGCTCTCGTCCAGTCTATGATTCGGATGTGGTATATTATCTTTTATAACTATTTGTTTCATTTAGTGTTTATGACAATTATGTCGACCAACGTGACATAGATGTTTTTATCTAGGAGGTATGTGAACCGGAAATTCCAACCGACCCTCTTGTCGTGAAGTTAAATTTAGTTGAAAAAGAAAAAATTATTTGAAGGAAAAATTGAAAATAATTGAAGAGGAGAAGATGAAATTGGTGTTGCATGTTGCCGATGTCATCGATGATCACAAGATGCAGATGGATGCAATGCGCTTGAAGATTAGAAAGATTAGAAAATATGCCATTGCTAATGAGGCTTGGTATCATTATGATGTTGGATCAATTGTTACCTTAGTTGTGATTATGATCGCATTTGTTGTTGCATTTAAATGTTTTACATAGTTGTATGTTAGTTTCAATGTATGTTTTAATTAGATGCTCTAGAGAGCTGTATGTTGTTCTATGAGAACTATGTATGAAATTTATGTATTTATTTTTCCAGTAATAACATTTGATCACTACTGTACTTTGGTTTTAATGTGATGATGAACTTGTATTGATTTGGTCATCACTTCTCTATTCAGGATGTTCTGTGATGGTTTTTGATATACTTAATTATATAATGCACGCAGATGAACCGGCAATGGAAGTACAGTGACTGATCCACCTCCGACTACATTGAGGGCCTCCATAATTTTCTCAAAGTAGCTGAGGCAACCAAGGAGAATGGTTTTATGTATTGTCCATGTACTGTCTGTGGGAATACAAAGGATTACTCTTCCTCAAAAACCCTTCACGTCCACCTGCTTGAGAAGGGTTTCATGCCACACTATAATGTTTGGACCAAGCACGGAGAAAAAGGGGTTATTATGGAAGACAACGAAGAAGAACAGGATGATGACAACTATCAACCTATGTACCCTGAACACGGTGATACTGCAACGTGGGAAGCTGAAGATCAAGAGGCAACAGATGATGTGCCCGCTGATGATCTTCGCCGGGTCATTGTTGATGCACAGAGAGAATGCGAAAGTGAAAAGGAGAAGTTGAAGTTCGATCGCATGTTAGAGGATCACAAAAAATGGTTGTACCCAAATTGTGAAGATGGTAACAGAAAGCTCGGTACCACACTGGAATTGCTGGAATGGAAGGCAGAGAATGGTTTATCTGACAAGGGATTTGAGAAGTTCCTGAGAATAATGAAGAAGAAGCTTCCAAAGGATAACGAATTGCCTGATAGTACGTACGGAGCAAAGAAGGTTCTCTGCCCTCTAGGATTAGAGGTGCAGAAGATACATGCATGAACTAATGACTGCATCCACTACCGCGGTGAGGAGTACAAGAATTTGAATGCATGCCCGGTATGCGGTGCATTGCGGTATAAGATCAGACGAGATGACCCTGGTGATGTTGAGGGCGAGCGCCCCAGGAAGAGGGTTCCTGCCAAGGTGATGTGGTATGCTCCTATAATACCATGGTTGAAAGGTCTGTTCAGAAACGAAGAGCATGCCAAGTTGTTGCGATGGCACAAAAAAGACCGTAAGAAAGATGGGAAGTTGAGAGTACCCGCTGATGGGTCGCAGTGGAGAAAAATCAAGAGAAAGTGGCGGGACTTTGCAGATGACGGAAGGAACGTATGGTTTGGTTTAAGTGTAGATGGCATTATAATCCTTTTGGGGAGCAGAGCAGCAATCATAGCACCTGGCCCGTGACTCTATGTATCTATAACCTTCCTCCTTGGTTGTGCATGAAGCCGAAGTTCATTATGATGCCAGAGCTCATCCAAGGCCCTAAGCAACCTGGCAACGACATTGATGTGTACCTAAGGCCATTAGTTGAAGAACTTTTACAGCTGTGGAGTAAAAAAGGTGTATGTGTGTGGGATGAGCACAAACAGCAGGAATATGACCTACGAGCGTTGCTCTTTGTAACCATCAATGATTGGCCTGCTCTTAGTAACCTTTCAGGACAGACAAACAAGGGATAGAACGCATGCACGCACTATTTAGATGAGACTGAAAGTATATATTTGGAAAAATGCAAGAAGAATGTGTACCTGGGACATCGTTGATTTCATTTAGCCAAGCATGCCTTAAGAAAGAAAGGCAAGCATTTCAAAGGTGAGGCAGATCACCGGAAGAAGCCCGTCCTCCGTACTGGTGCTGATATACTTGATATGGTCAAGGATTTACAAGTAATCTTTGGAAAGGTTCCTGGTGGACAATCTGTTCCGAATGACACTGAGGGACATGCACCCATGTGGAAGAAGAAATCTATATTTTGGGACCTACCCTATTGGAAAGACCTAGTGGTCCGCTCTGCAATCGACGTGATGCACGTGACAAAGAATATTTGCGTGAACCTGCTAGGCTTCTTGGGCGTGTATGGGAAGACAAAAGATACACCGGAGGCACGGGAGGACCAGCAACATGTGAACGAAAAAGACGGCATGCATCCAAAGGAGTATCAAGGTCCTGCCAGCTACACTCTTACCAAAGCAGAGAAGGAAATCTTCTTTGAATGCCTGCTGAGTATCAAGGTCCCGTCTGGCTTCTCGTCGAATATAAAGGGAATAATAAATATGGCAGAGAAAAAATTCCAGAACCTAAAGTCTCATGACTGCCACGTGATTATGACGCAAATGCTTCCGATTGCATTGAGGGGGCTTCTACCAGAAAATGTTCGATTAGCCATTGTGAAGCTATGTGCATTCCTCAATGCAATTTCTCCGAAGGTAATCGATCCAGAAATCCTACCAAGGTTACAGAATGATTTGGTCCAATGTCTTGTCAGTTTTGAGTTGGTGTTCCCACCATCCTTCTTCAATATTATGACGCACATCCTAGTTCACCTAGTCGACGAGATTGCCATTCTGGGTCCTGTATTTCTACACAATATGTTGCCCTTTGAGAGGTACATGGGAGTCTTAAAGAAATATGTTCGTAACCGTGCTAGGCCAGAAGGAAGCATCTCCACGGGCCATCAAACAGAGGAGGTCATTGGGTTTTGTGTTGACTTTATTCCTGACATTAAGCCGATTGGTGTCCCTCAATCGCGGTATGAGGGGAGACTAAGTGGAAAAGGCACACTAGGAGCGGATTCAATAATATGTAGGGATGGGCATTCTTGGGCGCAAGGACACCACATAGTTCTACAGAATTTTTCTTTGGTGGCCCCGTAAATCAATGAACACAAGAATATTCTACGCTCCAAACACCCGGAGCAGTCTGACGACTGGATTACACATGAACACATCGGGACTTTCGGCGGTTGGTTGCAAACGCATCTCATGCATAACAACACTGTTGGAGATGACCTGTAGTTGTTGGCCAGGACACCATCTTCCACTGTATTGACTTACCAAGGGTACGAGATAAATGGGAATACATTTTACATGATCACCCAAGATAAAAAGAGCACCAACCAAAACAGTGGTGTCGGCTTTGATGTAGCAAACACCAATGGGGCAAAGGACACATATTATGGTTACATAGAGGAGATATGGGAACTTGACTATGGACGTGATTTTAAGGTCTCTTTGTTTCGGTGCAAATGGGTCAATCTTTCAGGAGGCGGGGTACAGGTAGACCCGCAGTACGGAATGACAACAGTGGATCTCAACAATCTTGGGTACACAGGCGAACCATTCGTCCTAGCCAATGATGTGGCGCACATTTTCTATGTGAAGGACATGTCTACCAAACCGAGAAAAAGAAAAGATAAGGAAGCGAATACATCATACAATGAGCCAAAGCACCACATAGTTCTTTCAGGGAAAAGAAACATCATGGGAGTGGAGGACAAGACAGACATGTCTGAAGATTATGAAAAGTTTCAAGAAATTCCTCCCTTCAAAGTGAAGGCTGACCCAAGCAACCTGTTAAACGATGAAGATTATCCATGGTTACGGCGCAATAAGCAAGGGACACACGCGAAGAAAAAGTGAAGATAACCGAATATTTTGCACCTTTGATTCTGGGTTGAAAGCCATAGTGTTATGCTCCACAACTATTCTGATGATGGCTTTGATCTAGAATATCACTCCAGTTACATGTCAAAAAATGAAATCCCTTTGTAATAGATGAGTTCTCGTCCGAAACCCTGATACTTCGAAAGAGATTGTCGAGTTTGTACATGAAGTGCATCTAGTTTTTGCCGTAACACTCTAAACTTTTTAGCACATGCTATGTGGGTGAAATTATGATACCATGCCAAGTTTCAACCTTTTCAGAGTTCATTTGTAGTGCTTTTCAATTTTACGGTCATTTAGCTCAAAAAAATCATTAAATGCATGAAAAATAGCAAATGAAGTCAGAAAAGGGTTGAAAATGGATGATCTGGCTTTGAATAGTGCACATTGAACGCACAAAAAGTCTGAAGTTAAAATAAGTTAAAAAATGAAATCCCTTTGTAATAGATGAGTTCTTGTCCGAAACTATAATACTTCGAAAGAGATTGTCCAGTTTGTACACGAAGTGCATCTAGTTTTTGCCGTAACCCTCTAAACTTTTTAGCACATGCTATGTGGGTGAAATTATGATACCATGCCAATTCAAAACCTTTTCAGAGTTCATTTGTAGTGCTTTTCAATTTCACGGTCATTTAGCTCAAAAAATCAAAATGCATGAAAAATAGCAAATGAAGTCAGAAAAGGGTTGAAAATTGATGATGTTGGCTTTGAATGGTGCATATTTAACGCACAAAAGTCTAGAGTTAATATTAGTTTAAAATGAAATCCCTTGTAATAGATGAGTTCTCGTCGCAAACCCTGATACTTCGAAAGATTGTCCAGTTTGTACACGAAGTGCATCCAGTTTTTGCGTAACCCTCTAACTTTTTAGCACATGCTATGTGGGTGAAATTATGATACCCTGCCAAGTTTCAACCTTTTCAGAGTTCATTTGTAGTGCTTTTCAATTTTAGGGTCATTTAGCTAAAAAATCATTAAATGCATTAAAAATGCAAATAAAGTCAGAAAAGGGTTGAAAATTGATGATGTGGCTTTGAAGGATGCATATTGAATGCACAAAGAGTCTGGAGTTAAAATAAGTTAAAAAATGCAAATGAAGTCAGAAATTGTTGAAAATTATAACATTATTAGGTTAACAGAAATACTAAACTAAAACCATGTTTTAGTCCCGGTTGGTGGCACCAACCGGGACTAAAGCCCTACCGTAGATTCACACCCATATTTAGTCCCCCTCGCCAAGTGACGAGCTAGTCGACCACCTTAAATATCCGGGTCGTCCTGAAGGGATAAGCTTCTAAGACCATTGCATCCTTTGTTAGGAGGTGTACTGTTACTATGAATCTTCTTAAGATTCCGTAGTAACGGTCTATCTCCTTAACATAGAACACAAGGGGGTCGGCTTTTTTGGAAAATTATATAACATAAAAACAACATAAAATAAAAAATAAAATTTATGCAACCAAAATTATATAAAATTTATGCAACTATAATTATAACTAAATTATATAAAATTTATGCAACTAAAATTATATAACTAAACTATATAAATTATGCAACTAAAATAAAAATTTATGCAAATAAATTATATAACTAAATTATATAAATTATGCAACTAAAATTATATAAAATTTATGCAACTAAAATTATATAACTAATTATATAAATTATGCAACCAAATTAATATAATTTATGCCAACTAAATTATATAACTAAATATAATCCCTCCGTTCCAAAATGTAATGCGTATGATTTTTTGGAAAGTCAAACTTTGCAAACTTTGACCAAGTTTATTGAAAGAACTATTTATATCTACAATTCAAATATATAAATATGAAACTATGTCTTATGACGAATTCTAATGATATATGTTTGGCCTTCTAGATTGTAATTTTTTTCTCTACAAACTTGGTCAAAGTTGATGATGTTTGACTTTTCAAAAAATCTATAGGCACTACATTATGGAACGGAGGGAGTATAAATTTATGCAACCAAAATTATATAAAATTTATGCAACTAAAATTATATAACTAAATTATATAAATTTATGCAACTAAAATTATATAAAATTTATGCAACTAAAATTATATAACTAAATTATATAAATGTATGCAACTAAAATTATATAAAATGTATGCAATTAAAATTACATAACTAAATTTAAAAACCTAACATATGCAAAAAAAGGCCGCCTACTAGGCCACAACGGCCTGCATACGACTAGAAACCCGACATATGGGCCAGGATGCAGGCCCGCAGGGCAAGTAGGCCCAACAAGGCCCAGAGGTAGCCATGTACTGCCTGGATTAGAGAGGAGCTCGACAGGTGTGTCACAGCAGTGCTTATAAACCGCTGTGAGCTCCTCTCAACTAGAGAGGTGGGACTAAACTTTTGACACCGCGGTGCCAGACCTTTAGTCCCGGTTGGTGGCTCCAACCGAGACTAAAGGCCACCCTTTTTAGCCCCGGTCGGAGCCACCAACCGGGACTGACGCCCTTTGCTTCCTGCCCTTTTGGCTGCCGAAAAGGAGCTTTAGTCCCGGTTGGTGGCTCCAACCGGGACTAAAGGCCCCACCTTTAGTCCCGATTGGAGCCACCAACCAGGACTAAAGGTTGGGGTATATAAGCACGCACTTAGAAAAATCCCCAACCTCTCCCATTCTCCCCTGACGCCGACGCCCTGCGCCCCGACGCCGCCAGGCTGCTCCGCCAGCTCCTCGTCGCCGTCCCCGTCCCTGCCCTGACGCCGGCCGCTGCTCCCTGCCCCTACGCCGTCCCCCACTCCACTCGCCGCACCCTGCCCCGACGCCGGCCGTCCACCGCCCGCTCCTCGTCGTCGCCGCCGTTCCTGCCCCGATGCCGGACGCTGCTTCCTGCCCCGACGCCGTCCCATGCTCCCCTCGTCACACCCTGCCTCCTCGTCGCTGTCGCCGCGCCCCTGCCTCCTCGTCGCCGTCGCCGTCACCGCGCCCTGCCTCCTCGTCACCGCCCCCAGTGAGCTCGCTGCCCCGAGTGAGCTCACCGCCCCCATATAGATGATTTTCATTTTTAATTTGTTGCATACAGTATGTTTTTTTAGATGATCTAACAACAAATGTTTTTTAGATGATCTATAGATGATGCTTTGTTAGATAGATGATGTTGTTATATAGATGATATATAGAAGATGCTGCATACAGTATGTTTTTTTAATACAAATTTGTTGTTAGATGATGCTTTGTTGTTAGATGATGATGATGATTGATGATTGATGATGATGATGATGATGATGATGATGATAGATGATAGATGATGATGATGATATATAGATGATTTTCATTATGCTGTTGGAAACAATTATTTTTTTCTATGGTAATTTTTTTAGATAATTTTTTCTGTAGTAATTTTGTTAGATGATTTGTTGTTAGATGATGATGATGATGATATATAGATGATAGATGATGATGATGATGATGATGATGATGATGATATAGATAGATGAAGATGATGATGATGATGATGATATAGATAGATGATGATGATGATGATTTTTTATGCTTTGATGTTCATTGTGATGTATGAAAACTTGGTTAATATTTTTCTTTGAAATTGGTATCTAGCTACAATGCCATGCTAATTTTCAGTCGATGGAATTATAGGTTGTGGTGTTTGCATCTCCATGGTCACTGATCGTCCCTTCGCTGTTTGACAAAAGGTGTCCATTTGTTGAGTTGTGTATTAATCATCTTGTGTATAAATCTTGTATTCATTTTGTATTCATCTTGTGTATAAATATTGTATTCATCTTGTACAAATATCGTCGTAACTTCAACATGAGGGGGGGTCGTTAAAACATAACCCCGATAATTTTGATTTTGAGGCATATGAAAACATGATTTGCACGTCGGATAGGCATGAGAGAGGCGGCCCGCAAAGTATCCTCTCTCAAAAGATAGGATGACTCATCAGATAAGATTCTAGGCGGCCTGCAAATTTTCATGTTGTTCATTGACTTCGACATGAGGGGGAGGGGGGTCCTTAAAACATAACCCTGATAATTTCGGTATAACTTCGACATGAGGGGGAGGAGTCCTCGACGATCGTCTATGTTTGCCACTAATCCATTTCTCATGGTTGTATATTGCCATGTTGTAATATTTGTAGAAACTATGGACAGAGACATAGAACAAGAAGACTTGTTGGGGGATATAATCCGCGACAGAGGGGATATCACCTTGTCGTTTCTCAACGACATCGATTGTGAGGAAAGAGAGGATGACGGCTCCGGTGATCGAATGGAAGAGGAAGGAGATCATGACGGCTCCGGTGATCGAATGGAGGAGGGAGGAGATCATGACGGCTCCGGAGCCTTTACTGTTGCAAACTCCGGCGACGTATATATATATATATATATATATATATATATATATATATATATATATATTAAGCCTCTGCTGACTAGATGCATTAATTGTTTGGTATGTACTGATATGTCTCCAATGTATCTATAATTTATGAAGTATTCATGCCATGTTTATCACAATTCTATATGGTTTTGGTATGATTTGATTAGAACTAACCCGGACTGACGCTGTTTTCAGCAGAACTACCGTGGTGTTGTTTTTTGTGCAGAAATAAAAGTTCTCCACTAGTAGAAAACGGGGCTTTGGTCCAGGCCGGGTAAGGTCATTAATCCCAATTCACTAACGAACCGGGACCAAAGGGGGCATCAGTCCTGGTTCGTGAGGCCAGGGCGCCGGCCGGGCCTCGGGGGCCATTGGTCCCGGTTCTTCTGACCCCTTTGGTCCCGGTTCCAGACATGAACCGGGACCAATGGGCCTCGCTCCTGGCCCATAACCTTTAGTCGTGGTTTGTGGCTGAAACCGGGACCAAATGGGGTCCTTTAGTCCTGGTTCTAGCCACCAACTGGGACTAAAGGTCTATCTTTAGTCCCGGTTGGAGGTACCAACCTGGACTGAAAAAAAATCAATTTTTTTTCAATTTTTTTGTTCAAATTTCAGTTTTTTTCTCCCAGCCCTTTAGTCCTGGTTGGTGTCTTCAACCGGGACTAAAGGTCCATCTTTAGTCCCGGTTGGAGACACCAACCGGGACTAAAGCCTTTTACCACATTAAACTTGGAAAAATCATAACTAAATCATAATAATTCAAAAAAATACAAATAATATATCAAAAATTGCAAAAAAAAAAGAGTTGTCCGAAGAAACAACAAGTTTTCTGTTTCGACAATTTTTTAAACTCACCAAATTCCAAAGGGAAAATAGAGTTTTTGGACGTTTTAGACGTTTTTAGGGTTTAGGGCTAGGGTTTAGATTTCAGAGTTTAGGGTTACGTTTTATGGTTTGAACCCGAGGTGTTTACTTTTTAGAATACAGTTTCGGATGTTTTAAGTCCCGAGTTTAGGGTTTAGGACAATTTTTTAAAATCACAAAATTCCAAAGGGAAAATAGAGTTTTTGGACGTTTTAGACGTTTTAGGGTTTAGGGCTAGGGTTTAGATTTCCAAGTTTAGGGTTAGGTTTTAGGGTTTGAACCTTTAGTGTTTACTGTTTAGAATAGAGTTTCGGACGTTTTAAGTCCCGGGTTTAGGGTTTTCAGAGTTCATTTGTAGTGCTTTCCAATTTCAGGCTAAGTTAGCTCAAAGAATCATAAAATGCATGAAAAAATAGCAAATGAAGTCAAAAAGGGTTGAAATTTAAGGATGTGGCTTTGAATGGTTCATATTTAACACACAAAAATTCTTCAGTTGAAATAAGATTAAAAAATGAAATGTCTTTGTAACAGCTGAGTTTTCATCCGAAACCCTGTTACTTCGAAAGAGATGGTCCATTTTGTACACGAAGTGCATCCAGTTTTTGCCATAACCCTCTCAACTTTTTAGCACAAGCTATTTGGGTGAAATGATGATACCATGCCAAGTTTCAACCTTTTAAGAGTTCATTTGTAGTGCTTTTTAATTTTAGGCTAATTTAGCTCAAAGAATCATTAAATGCATAAAAAAAATAGCAAATGAAGTCAAAAAGGGTTGAAATTTAAGGATGTGGCTTTGAATGGTTCATATTGAACACACAAAAATTCTTTAGTTAATATAAGTTTAAAAAAATGAAATGTGGTCAAACTACTTATTCAATAAATATTAGTGTTACTAAATAATTATTGTTTTTTAGAATAATAATTTCAAACTCAAAAGGTGAAGCGTGTGACATCATGGTCACATTTTTCTGATAATAATGGATATATTATTTGTCGAATTTTGATTTACAGATTAAAGATATTAAATGAATAAATGGCATAAAATAATAATATTATTATTTTCATTGAAATTCAATATTATTATTACTTATTTTATTTGAACTTTTTGTATTATTTTGGATTAATTTTGGATTTTTGGATTTTTTTTTGAGAATTTTTATTTTTTGTAATTTTTTCCTTTTTTTTTGAAGTATTTTTGGGTTTTTAAATGAATCATTGTTGTTTGTTAATCATTGTTGTTTATTTTAATAATTGTTTGGAAATCAAAAAACTAAATCATGTGACATCAAGACCTAAGGGTTAACAGGATTGATAGCTTACTATTGTCAGGAAAACAACAAATGCAGACTTGGAAACTAGGGGTGATAGAACCTGAAAGTTAAGCATGCTCGGGCTGGAGTAGTGAGAGGATGGGTGGGCTGGAGTAGTGAGAGGATGGGTGACCCACCGGGAAGTTAGACGATTTGGAATGAGTGCTGATTAGAGATTAAATTCTAAAGCAGTGAGGAGGGGTGATTAGAGATTAAATTGTCAAATAATTCAAAGATTTGAAAATCAGAAAAAAAATTCAAAATAAATTTTCAAAAAAATTCCTTTAGTCCCGGTTGGTAACACCAACTGGAACTAAAGGTCCTCCAGCCCCGCTCCAGCCGGCGGCCACGTGGAGCCCCTTTAGTCCCGGTTCGTAAGCGAACCGGGACAAAAGGTTAGAGGCTTTAATCCCGACCCTTTTGTCCCGGTTCCAGAATCGGGACTAAAGGCCCTCTGGAACCGGGACAAATGCCCTGTTTTCTACTAGTGCTCCGAATGCAACGAAACTTTTTGACAATTTTATATATAAGGAAAGAGCCCCAAGAAGCTTCGAGGAAGGACCAGAAGATGCTCAGGGTGCCCACACAACACCGGGGCGCCCCCCTTGGGCATGGGCTGATGTTGTGTGTGCCCCCTGAGGCTCCCCTTCGTGTGAAACCAACGCCAAAAATTCACATATATATAGAAACCAACGATGGATAACCTAGAACTTGGACTCCGCTGCCGCACGCCTCTGTATCCTCCAAAAACCAATCTGGAGCCCATTCCGGCACCCTGCCGGAGGGGGAAATCATCACCAGAGGCCATCTTCATCATCCCGGCGACCACCATGACGAGGAGGAAGTAGTCCACCCTCGAGGCTAGGGGTATGTACTAGTAGCTATGTGTTTGATCTCTCTCTCATGTGATCTTGAGATGTCACGATCTTGATGTATCATGGGCTTTGTTAATATAGATGGATCATATGATGTTTCTCCCCTCTCCATCCTTGTTGTGATGAATTGAATCTTTTCCCTTTGAAGTTTTGTTATTGTCGGATTGAATATTCAGATTTGGGAACACATCATGTATGTCTTGCATAATGAATACTTGAGGTGACAATGGGGTATCATATTGATCCACTTGATGAATGTTGTCGCACTCAACTTGCGGATTCCCGCGGTGACATTGGGGTAATCTATGCATAGGGGCTGATGCATGTTTTCATTATCTTTTCTCCGATAGAAACTTTGGGGTCTCCTTGTAGTTCTTTCTGTGGATTGAATATTATGATCATGAAGTTGTTTGATGCATGTCGTAGAATCAACTCACGGATACTTGTGGTGACATTGGAGTATCTAGGTGACATTAGAGTTGGTTGATGTGTGTCATATGGTGCTATTTTAGTGCGAACTCTAGGGCTGTTTGTGACACTTATAGGAATAGCCCAATAGATCGATAAGAAAGAATAGCTTTGAGGTTGTTTCGTACCCTACAAACAATTTCTATCTTTTGTTCTCTGCTAATAGGAATTCGGGAGTGATTCTTTATTGCACTTTGAGGGATAATCATATGATCCAACTATGTTAGCATTGTTGAGAGAGTGCACTAGTGAAAGTATGTATCCTAGGCCTCATTTTCTATCATTGCATTACCATTTGTGCTCCATTTTACTAGTTGCTACCTTGCTGTTTTTTATTGTTCGCACTACAAAAACTTATATCTACTATCCATACTACACTTTTATCATCATCTCTTCGCCAAACTAGTGGACCTATACAATTTACCATTGTATTGGGTGTGTTGGGGACACAAGAGACTCTTTGTTATTTGGTTGCAGGGTTGCTTGAGCGAGACTATCTTTATCCTACGCCTCCCACGGATTGATAAACCTTAGGTCATCCACTTGAGGGAAAATTGCTACTGTCGTACAAAACTCTGCGCTTGGAGGCCCAACACATGTCTACAAGAACAAGTTGTGTAGTAGACATCATGTACATATATTAACAATTCTTTCTTGTTTTAGCCCTCGGATCGAGCAAACCTCTGTAAGGAGACAAGGCCCAAAGAAAAGGTTGGGCCAGGATGAAAGGTTCACGATCGAAGTAGTCGCTCCAGATGGCCAACCGATTGCTCCCAAGCGGACCAAAGACACATTTGTACATCAATGCGGAGTTATTGTTAGGGACAGGGACAACGTCCCGATCAGCATCCAAAAATGGAATAAGAAGAAGGACCCTGAAGTTTCTTATGTCGACGATAGACAGAAATATGAGCTTTGGAACTCGCTGATGACAAATTTCAGCCTACCGCCAGAGGAGGATCCAAAGAACCCAGTTACACAACGACAAGTCAAGTCGTGGGCTCTTAAGAAGATGGCAGAACTATTCAAGAATTGGAAGAAAAGATTGAACGAACAGTCTGTCAAGAAAGACAAGACTCCAGAATTCACCGGTCAAGATGCGAAGATCAAAGATCACTAGCCCGCATTTCTGGCGTAAGAGAAATTGGAGAAAGGTAAGAAAAGGTTAGAGACAAATAAGCTAAATGCTGCAAAGAAGCAGTATCACCATGTTACGGGGTCAGGTGGTTACAGCAAAGCCCGGCCTACGTGGGACAAAGCTGAGAACGACCTGCTTGCTAAAGGGGTCCAACCAGCGACATTGAACTAGCCCGATCGGGCAAGGACTTGGTTCTTCGGGGTTGGGGAAACTTTGGACCCAGAAACAGGGAAGTGTGTTTTCACGAAAGCTCAACTTGAAACACCCATCACAAAGCTTGAGGAAGCAATCAAGGCAGCGCATGAAGGGAGGTTCCATCCCGACAGAGAGAAGGATGAGCTGTCAAAGGCCCTCGGGAATCCTGAACACCCTGGATGAACACGAGGCACATCAGGCTCCGTTTCATAGTTCTATGAGTTTGCCAATAGCAGAGCCACTTATAGAAGCCGAGGGAGCAAGAAGACAGAGGAAGTAGACAAAATGCAGAAGATGGAAGAAAGATTAGCAAAACTAGAGGAACTTGAGAGCCAGCGAGCTACCGGCCCAACAACTCAGCGGCACGAAGATCCTTCATTCAATACTGCCCATGAAGCTACCCCACCATTTCAGTGGAAAAGTAGCATGGCTTCCACGGAGCTCGTTCGGCCTGATATCACGGCTCCTCGCTACCCCGTGGATGCTATCACGGAGAGGGAACATTGTGAGCTAATTACAAAATGCCATAACCTAACCTTGAAGGTGGCGGTCGACTATGTCTTACCTCCTCGACCTGATGGAACTTTCCATTTCGCTCTGATTCCAGATGGCTTTGCTGTTGTTGGGGTGGACGAAGTAATGAACGGATTTGAGGGGCTGGAGCTTGACTACCCTACAGGTAAAGGGGAGATTTATCTGGAAAATGCCTTAAGGACTACCTGTCTATGGAGAAAGGAAAACATCGTGCTTCCAAACTGGATGGCGCCTCAGGAGACTCAGCCGGAGGAGGCCCCTGAGTAGACTACTCACAGTCCAGCTGTATCTCCGCTACCTCATTCGTCTCCGGCGCGTCAGCTGTCTCCGCCGCCTCAGCTGTCTCCGTCGCGTCAGCCGACTCTGGCGGAGGAGGGCCCTCAGCAGAATCCTCCTCCGCCTCCTCCGCCGCGTCAACGGACTCCGCTTCCTCCACCGCATCAGCGGACTCTGCCTCCTCAGCAACGGCGGAACAGAGCCGCCGCCGCTCTGGTGGCTAGCAGTACAACAACTGGGAAGAAATTCAAATTTGGTCCAAGCCTCAAGGCTCCTGCCAAGTTACCACATGAGAGGACTGACGAGGAACTCAAAGAAATCGTGGCTGCTGATGTGGAACGCCAGTTTGCAGGGAAACCTCCACCTTCAAAGGAGAAAATAGATCCGGTAAAGGCGAATCACACTCTCGATGCCCTTATGCGACCACCTCCCCCTCCATCGCTTTCACACTATGACTACTATAATGCAAGACACATGAAGAAGTTGTGAGTCGGTCGAAAAGTAGCAGTACTGGTGCAAGAAGTGGGAAAACAATTCCCCAGCTCGGCGAACAGGAAAAACAATCGTGCCCCCCGCTCAAGGTGTTTATCAATATCGCTAATGATCCGGGGGTAGCGGCCGCTGGTACTGGTTTCACTACTGGTGTTTGACGTAGGCGATGATGTACAGTTCGAAATGGCTGAGGTAGTAGCCTTTAGATACGAGCACAGGAAGCGTCTCGTCAAAGCTTATCTGGAACCGCATCTATCAACGATGATGTGAAGATTACATAAATGGTACTTGGAAACCTGCAAGGATGGGACGAGCAGTATCTTGGTGGGAATTAAGGATGAGCACGACTTCATTGGAGTCAACGCGATCTACAATGAATTTTACAAACTCTTTCAGTTATACAATCAAGCTGCCCTCGACAAAAGTATCATCAGTTGCTATTGTCTGTAAGTATTATTTCTGTAATTAAGTCTCTAGCTCAGCTCGTTCATTGCATGTATATAATTATCCTCACTATATTATGCAGATTGAAGATCCTAGAATGCAAAAGAGGACAAATCTATGAAATTGGGTTCATTAACCCAAATACCGTAAATGAATGGTCGGTACAGAACACCTCCCAAGAGACTGAGAAAAACTTGCTAAAGGCGTTCCGTTGACACCAAAACAAAAGGGAAATACTCTTTCCTTACAACTTCAAGTGAGTGTTAATTACTGTCTTCTGCATATTCTGTTTCGCTTACTCGAGGTTAAGTGTAATTGATGAGTTATGCGCGCGCAGGTTCCACTTTATTCTGCTAGCCATTCAGCTTGACGCGAGAGTAGTAACTGTCTTGGACTCAAGATGTAAACCGGCTACGGAGTTTGCGGACATGATTGAAATGCTCCAGAAGTAAGTTCAATCATTATCGCACTATATCGGCAACTTTCGTTCATTTCCTAATATCAAGTAATAATTTTCTTTGCCGGGCAGGGTTTGGAAAAAGTTCATCATGCAGGTTAGGGGTGAATGGAGACCGGAGCTGCGATTTACACAACCCAGAGTAAGTAATACTAGCTAGTTCCGCGCATCTCTCATTGATTCTAGTTTCAATACCATTATCATGGTTGATTATCATTTTGATTGAACTCTATTCTCATAAAGTGCATGTGGCAGGAACGCGGAAATGATTTATGTGGATACTACGTTTGCGAGTTCATTCGCCAAAAGACCACTGAGAGGGGCTTCACTAAACAACAATTTGAAGTACGTAAACAATATTCACAATTTTATTTTATCACCATCAATTGTGTTGATTTCATTCATATATATATATTGACCCCCCCTTCTTTAAATTAGACCTGGCGGAAGCGGGACGAACTCCTACCAACTGATCACCTACGAGCAATTCAAGAGGAATTGGCGGGATTCTTTGTTGAGCATGTCCTTCCTAAAGACGGAGAATACCATCGGGATATGTTATGCGATTTGGTAATTAGATATTATGTATCGTAAGAGATGTTATATTGTATATATGCATCAACATGTATTATATGTAGTAGTGTCGAATAGATATACAAAAACTTGTTGTTCGACCAACAAGCACGGAGAAAGAGAGGTCACTTCTCTCTATATATTGATCATGCATGACGATGTTGTGTAATTAATGGTTCCTTCATTGCTTACTAGCTAGCGCCAAGTTCTCTCTATATGTAGTAGCTAGCGTCGACCAAACTTGGAGAAAGAGAGGTCACTTCTCTCTATATGTAGTAGCTAGCTAACACAATATGAAACCCCTGAACCCTCCAAAACCCCTAAACCCCTCCTTTCAAAAAAAAACACCAGCGCCTGGCAGCTGCTGATGTGTGGCTACCTTTTAGCCCCGGTTGGTAACACCAACCGGGACTAAAGGTCCTCCAACCCCCGCTCCACACAACGGCCACGTGGAGTCCCATTAGTCCCGGTTCGTAACCCAACCAGGACTAAAAGTGTGGGTCTTTAGTCCCGATTGTTTAGCCCCGGATGCAGAACCGGGACTACAGGCCCTCTGGAACCGGGACTAAAGGCCCATTTTCTACTAGTGTGACTCTGTTACCCTCTCGTGCGACTCCCTGTTGCGAATGGGGCCTTGGCCCTTTTATAAAGTGTGCTTGTGCTGACGTCATGGAGCTGTCAGGGGGTGGTACGAGCGCTCATGATCGTACCAGATCGCCACACTTGGTTTATACACGTCATATCACATAACTCTACGAAAGTATGCAAGTGCAAACCTGCCTCCTCGAATGCAGAACCTCCGAATTGGTTGTATTGAACCAATATGACAAGGTGAGGTTTGATCTCGAACTGCTCGGGTGCAACATTTTGTAGTGTGATGGGTGCATGCATAAAGTTCTCATCGGGAGTTGCATAGTCCCCAAGCATTTTAGCCTTGATAATTTTTTGGGATTTTGATAACTGGCGAGAAAAGTAAACTAAAGACTAAAACAAAACTGAAACTGAAACAAAAAACTAAAACAATATCTCAAGTCACCTGGCTAGGGTAGCAAAGATGCTTCCCCGGCAACGGCGCCATAAAAAGTGGTTGTTACCTTCGATCCAGTTTCGGATGTAGATAGTCCCTAACTTTTTCTCCTAGGGTGACCTTGGGTATCGAACCCACAAGAAGTACTGCTATTAGACAGGGATTCAAGTGAGTTATTGTTGTCGTTAGAAGTTCCATTTTCCTGGACTGAAAATCACAAGCTTTTTAAAGAGAAAACAATGGTGTGCAAATAGGCCAGGGCATGAGGACTTTACTTACAACCTTAAACTTGCACTTAGGATCATCTCTTGATTTCCAACATGGTCCTAGTAGACACCGCTATGATGTGTTCTCAATGTGTAGATGTGGGGGATGCGTCCAAATATCATCACGACCGATCAGCAACCTGCATTGTGAGTCTGTTGTCCAACCAAGGCCCTTACCGTTGTGCGGGGTTACCTACATCATTATGGATCTCTCCAGATCAATGCATTGGGCATTTAATGATTGCACCTCATGGTCCCCAAGGAGTTGCTTTCGGCTACCATACTAATCCTTACTGTCACCGGCTTTCGCTATAGCCTTCCACGCGTCCCTGTAGTTTATCTCCTCCCTGATCGATCATTGAGATCCCGGGTACCTATGGGGCCTTAGAACAAGAAAGAGATAAGAGACAAATCCGTTGCGATAACACATACAAATAACGTTCAATTAAGCAAAGTCAAAACCAACGATCCTATGCACAAGTACATAGGGATGCAAGGTTATGCCTCAGCTGATGGCCTGGGGGGATTACTTACACATCGCAATCAGATATCACAGATGGAAACCATTGTAGATGACATTGACAGATGAATGATTGATAAAGGTCTTACAGTGTCGCCATATGTGATGTATAGATTACAAGTATGGCAAACTATGTGGAGAATGGATATGGAGATGGAGATGCGATGGCGATGGCGACAGCTAGCATTTCTCCTTGGAATGGCTCTTTGCGGTTTTGGCCTTGGTGACTCTATTACCCTCTCGTGCGACTCCCGATTGCTAACGGGGCCTTGGGTCTTTTATAAAGTGTGCTTGTGCTGATGTCATAGAGCTGTAATCGAGTGGTACCAGCGCTCATGCTAGTACCAGACGCCGTCTTCTCCCCTGTTTCCTCTGTTGCGCCTCCAGTTGATTTGGTTTGATTTCCACACTTCATATTTCCATATATAGCTTCATTTCCTTCCCTCAAATGGTCTATTTCCTGTGAAAACAAATTAACCATAGGGATTTGCAATCTTTTGCATTTGTTAGTCATTAGTGATAAGATCAGAGTGATTTTCTCAGAATATCCTGGATTATCTGGTTTAAACAATGGTGGAATGTGTAAAAAATACACTTATCATGGTGCAGAAGTGAACAGAAGGAAGATCAAATTTGGGGTGAGATGTCCCTACTTTTTCAGGGACGAATCATTCATCTGTTGTTTCTGGAAATCTGTGTATGTTAAAGAAACATGGGCTGAGTTAGTGAGTTGGAATATATTTGTGAAAGAAAATGGCAACTGCAGAGGAGAAGAACATTGGAGAACTGTTCTTCCGAGATTGGATCCTTGAATCAATGCTCCAACTAGATGATGAGTCAATTTTTTTCCTCGGGATGCTATATGAAATATGGCAATCCAGAAATGTTGTGTCCATAGTAGAAGCTATACAAAACACAAAGGAGTTGGCCAAAAGGGTGATCCATCAGGTGGATGAGTGGAGACAACTGAAACCATCTCAAGCACCTGCTCACGCAAGATAGTCAAAAAATGGAAGCTTCCACCTCCAGGTTGATTTAAGGTGAATGTTGATGGCGGGCTGGATACGGCAAACAACTTCTGTGGTGCAAGTGTTATTATAAGGAGAGACGATGGAACCATCTTTGCAGCAAAGATCCTCCTGATTCAGCAAGCTAAATGAGCCAGTCTTGGCTAAACTGCTCGTTGCACGGGAGGCCGTAATTCTGGCTTCACAACATGGCAATGCACTCCCCCCTTGATACTATTCGGAACATCGTTACAGACTTTACGCTTCGGGCCTTCAGATTTAAGTATCGTAAGCAGGAGGCTGCCGTGTCTTGCGGCCTGTATCTCTCTCTCTCGCTGTAATCCTTAATGTAACTTGTCATCGGGCTTTTGAGTAATATTTCAGGTCCCCCCCCCCCCCCCCCCCCCCCCCCCCGGGATTGTTCAAAAATAAAAAACAGGGAATGACTCAAATTATCCTCGAGCAAGATTCTGTGAGGTTGTAGCGAAGCTGAAGAACATGAGGTGGATAGATTGATGTACGGTTCTCTAATTCAGAGATTAAAACTTTGTGTTCCAGTTTTGCATGTTGTAAAGTTGTGTGGTGGCGTAGAATTGCTAATGCCTAAGCGCATGTTTTAACGAAAGTTGGGTGTATGTGTGAGCAAGTGCTGCATCAGACGGCAAGGAACCATCTGGAGGTGCGATCCATGGCTATAGCTCCTGTGTTGCCTAGTTTTAATGGTTCTAAATTTTAAGCGAATGAAATCCTAGCTGATTCTCAAAAAACAAAAATGGACACAAGCTTAGGCGCATCCAAAAAACCAATGGCATTGGTGCTGTCCGGACAAATCCCAGCTGGAAGTGTGTTTGGAGATTTAGAAGTCCAGTGAAAGTAAAAAAGAAAAATCATTCGGAAGACACTTCATGGTGCTTTGCCCTGCTGTGCTACTTTGGCAAATAGGCATACAAAGGTCGAGAGCGAAGTAGTGGTGCACGAGCACCATGGTGCCCTTTATTTTGAAAAAAATAAAAAAACATATTTAGAAGTTTTCAAAAAAATAGAAAAACATTCTGTGGAAACTTGGATGTGTTCACTATGGATCCATAAAATTTTGTTTTGAAAACAAAGTAATTTGTAAGCTGGACAAAAAATAAAGAGACCCATTTAAAATTTTTGCACATACGTAATATACATGTGCGTGTGTGTTTACAAAAAAAATCATTTTTTTTGTGCTGTAGAAAATAGTTTTTTTTTTAAACGGGCACCATGGTGCCCGTGCACAACTTGCAATTTTCGTACAAAGGTCCCGGTTCAATGTTCAGTATTGTTGCTGGGGCCTGAGGATGTCAAGCACCTTTTATTCCTACTAGTCGCTACGGTGTACGAAGCACCAACTGGGAATTACTCGCACACGCGTATCCATCAAAAAACCTGTTCGACGTCCCTTAATTCATACCGCTGTCCGATCGTGCAGAGATGACACGTTCATCTGAAAGAAATCCGTCGATCATCGCCCGCACACAGTTTCGGGTGAGAATGACAATTTCTAGACCGTAGTCTCCGCTCTCTGTTTCAATTATTGGTGCCTTGGCTTCAAAAAAAAAAAAAACAGAACGGACGGTCATGCTAAAATGTGTAGCTTTCGTGCAGGTCATACCCAAATCGTTAGCATCAGATCCCAACTAATCAAATCATCAAAACACTTGGTTACATTTCAGAAACGCTAAACCCGGCGATCCGTGCCTGTCATTAATTCCACATGAAGTCGAGCTCGACGACTTTTCGATGCCAATCTAATTTCGACAACTCTGCTCGGTGGTGTTGTTGTAACGGGTAGCTAGAAAGAACATTAGCCAATATGAGGCAGACACGCAATCGCTGGTCCCTGGACTACATCCAAAAACATTAGCCTCAGCAGCATCTCTGTCTGGGAGAGCGACCGGAGGTTGCTATCAGTGCAGTGCCAGTCTTGTTTCTGTAAAGCCTCAAAAGAATGTGAAAACTAATATGGATGACCCTTTTAAGTTTTTTATTTTTGTTTTGAGAATTACATGTCTCCACAAGTCACCGGGAGAATTACATGTCGGTTGATCCTTTGGGAGAAGGTCTTCCCACCGGTGTGCCGCTTCGCCTCGTGTCACCAAAAAAGGCGCGGCAAAAGCACACGTAAAAGCCAGAAATGATGCGGCACGGCAGACAGCAAAAGCCCAGGCCCCCCGGAGTACGCACCCCTCCCGCGACACCTCAACTCGCGCACTGTCCAATCCAGCCCCAGCCAACAGTCCGTCTCTCTCCGACGCCATTCCAAGTATATATAATATAAAAACCCACCACCTCTGCCCCATCAACGCTACTAATAGCGGAACGAACAGGGGCGGTGGCCATGGAGATGCTCCTAGACTGGCGCTCGGTGGGCTCGCTGGTCGCCACGGTCATGGTTCTCCGGACGGCCATCCGGGACTTCATCCCGCCGGAGGCTGAGCAGTGGCTGCGCCGCCTCCTCGCGCGGGTAGCCGCCGCGTTCAGGGCCCCCATGGCCACCATCCTCATCGACGAGGCCGACGCTGGAGCCCCCAACGATCTCTACGACGATGCGCAGCTCTACCTCGGCGCGCGCTGCCTCGCCGCAGCCCCCGCCGTGCGCCTCTACAAGCCTCACCAGGCGCACCGCCCCGTCGCCTCCCTCCCCGACGCCCACACCGCCCACGACACCTTCAAGGGCGTCCGAGTCAAATGGACCTCCACCGCGCGCCCCGTAGGCCGCAACATCTACGGCGGCCGGGGCTCCGGCGGCGGCGACCACCGCAGCCTAGAGCTCCAGTTCCCGCAGCAGCACCGCGACTTCGTGCATGACAGTTACATCCCTCACGTCATCGAGGAGGCCACCAGGATGCGTCTCAAGTCGCGGGACCGCAGGCTCTACACCAACCGCGCCGCTGCCCCCGGGGACAACTACCACCGCCTCTGGACCTCGCACGCCTTCTCACACCCCTCCACGTTCGACACGCTCGCCATCAACCCGGCGCTCCGCGAGGAAATCCGCGCCGACTTGCTCCGGTTCTCTTCCCGGCGGGAGCACTACGCGCGCGTGGGCCGCGCGTGGAAGCGCGGGTACCTGCTCCACGGCCCGCCTGGCACCGGCAAGACCAGCCTCGTGGCCGCCATCGCCAACCTCCTCGAGTTCGATGTCTATGACCTGGAGCTTACCACGGTTCCCACCAACGCCGACCTTCGCCGCCTGCTCGTCTCTACCACGCCCAGGTCCGTCATCGTCGTGGAGGACATCGACTGCTCCCTCGACCTCTCTAACCACAATAACAACTCCAGCGTCGACGAGGACAAGGCGCAGCTGGCGATGCTGTCCACGGCGATCGGGCGGGAGTCCATAAGCCTCTCCGGGGTGCTCAACTTCATGGACGGGCTCTGGTCGTCCTGCGTCAGCGAGCGCCTCATGATCTTCACTACCAACCACCCGGAGCGGCTGGACCCAGCGCTGCTCCGCCCCGGCCGCATGGACCGCAAGATCGAGCTCGGCTACTGCTCTCCTGCCGCGCTCCGCGTGCTCGCAAAGAACTACCTCGGTGTCGGTGAGAACCCCGACGAGGATCTCCACATGGCAAATGACCTCATGGCTGAGGCCGAGGACCTGCTCGCCGCCGACGTGCGCATCACGCCCGCCGACATCGGCGAGGTGTTCATGGGCTGCGACAGCGTAGGCGCCTCCGCCGCCTTGAGGAGGCTCGTCAGCGAGCTGCACCGCAGGAGAGACACACCGGTCGTAGACACGGTGGAGTTGGGTGCTTTGACGGAGTAGACGGACTAAGGCAGGTAGTGAGATTGACCCGTACTTTGTTGGCAGTAATCTTGAGCAGTCTAATTAGATAGGTATGCATACATGTACGTGTTGTGGTTGCATGAACTCCTTCATTTCCTAAATATAAGACCTTTTAGAGATTTCAATATGAAATAGAGTACATACGAAGCAAAATGAGTGAACCTACTCTCTAAAATATGTCTATATACATTCATAAGTAATCCGCATTGAAATCTCTAAGAGGACTTATATTTAAAAACGGAGGGAGTACTTGCGAGCTTAGAGTCGGTTTCCTATACGTGTTTGTGTCCTATCCATGTAGGGTTAGTCGAGTCCATGGTCGTCAAGTTAGTACTAGACTACTAGTTCAGATCATGTTAAAAGGTCGTATCCCGCTTGATAAATCACGAGTGGACATGGTGCCACGCGAAGATGGTATCATCCCCGTCCGTTGCCACGTGATTCGCGCTGTTTGTGTACAACGAGCCATGTATAGCGATTTCTCAGCGTCGTATCAATGTCTTATAGTCCATGTATTACGCGGTCAATAAGTGTGTGTCCCCCATCACACAATAACTGCATTGATCCCACGTTATTGTTTATAGAAGAGTTAATGGGCAACCTGCACCATCGCTTGCATTTTCTCCCCATCCTTTCACCATCCAACAGCTCCTCTCTCACTCATCCTCCTTCTCTAGTTCTTGGCCTCTGTTCATCCTCATTCTCTAGTTCATGCACTCTGTTCATGTTCATATCTAGTTAGAACTCATCCATGGAGATATAGAGCTCCTTATTTTTTGTACAAATGGAGATGTAGACTCGTAGCTATACTGCAGTCCATCTCTCTCTCTCTCTCTCTCTCTCTCTCTCTCTCTCTCTCTCTCTCTCTCTCTCTTGATCCTCTCCGTCGTAGCAGCAGCACCTTCAACACCAGTATTTTATATTCATGTCCTAGTGTCATGCATGTGCTCATCACTGTCCCAGAGCAGTTCTTTAGCTCCTCCAGGGACTCCCATAGTGATGTAGTTGCTCTATTCCCACTAGTCACCACAAGTTGAGGTTCATTCCGTGGAGTCAAACGTTCAGATGTATCTAAGGTGACATAATTAGCTAATACTAGTAGTTTATCATTCTTAATTTTGTCGAGTGCTAATGTTCTAAGCACCTAAATGGAATATTTCCCAGCAAGATAATTAAAATATTCATTGCCAGTGTGAGTTGCTGTTTATACCTGGTAAATTTTTTTTTCTATTTTCTTGTTCTTTGGAGATTGAAATCCTCTTTGTTTATTTATAATAGAAATTGACAGTACGAGGGGCTCCCCCTAGTGTTCATGCCTAAAAAAAATTCTGCCGCAAATATTATAATCAAAACATGTGAGCTCTCTAATCCAAATTGTCGTCCACACTCGGGAGGGAGCAGCAATGCATGTGCATTGCTTAACATGCACGATCAATGCCTGGCGGAATCCAAACGCACCATTAAGTGAACATGGCTCCATACATATTGATGACATTCAAGACCTGGGCAACCCACGTACACTACTGTATACTGACTCACTGATGCATAGCTCAACCCACGTACTTCACTTATCACTGACGCGTATTCACCAAATTAAACCACCGTATCGTTTTTGTATTCATTAATTCGCTATATTAAGTGCTAATCTCGTAGCACAGATGGGCAGCTCAGATTTCATCCTCGCGCGGCGCCATGTCCCAAAAATCAGCGTCCCTGTATCCGGCTAGGTTAGTTTCCTTGTTAGAAGTGTATGTCCGATGTAGAGCTGAGTCCTGTTTGGACTCAATGGCAATACGAATAGGTTTGTGTTTAGTCGGTTGGCCCCTGCGTGATATACACAGGATTGGCGTGATATTGTAAACGTGGAATTTGACAGAGAAATAAACAAGAAAAGAACAAGGCATGTCATGTGCCTTTGGCGAAAGTTTTGTTCGTGTGTGTCCCTGTGATTTGATGTGATCGATTTTGCGGGTGAATTCCAAAATACTTGGCTGGTTATCTCGAGCTGCTGAGCCTCTCGGAGGTTGATGTGGTGATGGGAGTCATCAGGACGCCGTCCCCGCTGGCCACCTCTGTTCCCGCGCCGGCTATGAAGACCTCACGGGAAGGATCGTAACTCCCTAAGCTCCCGCTGACATCTGAGTCGGCGCTGAGGACATCCGGGACAGAATCAACCATAGCAACCAGATGAGATACCTGGCCTGTGGATGAGGTGGGCAATCCAGATTCTGCTGATCGGCACAGAGCTGCGTCGCGGAGTCACGGCTTGACGAATTTGTCAGTGATGAAGTCCAGATCCCCAAATTGGAGATGAAGGAGATGACGGGGACTAGATCCCCAACCGGGTTGGCGACAAAACGCATGAAGCCAAAGCGGATGTCCCGGACCATAGTGAAGCCACTGATCTTGAAGGTGCAAAAATCCATCTTGATCTGTTCAAATGGATCGATGCGCACAATAAAAGGGGTAGGTTGCGAGTACAAGATCATGATGATGGCAAACGAGACACAAATTTACCAAGGTCCGTTCACTATTTGAGAGAGGTAAAATCCTACTCCTGCTTGATAGGATTGAATTGCTCGCATGCGCCTTGAGATCGGAGTGATTGCAAGCTAGGGTTCTTGGTTACAACTCTAAGCCGACCTGGCGGCAAAGAGGAGAAAGATGAAGGGTTTGGTGCAAAACCCTAAACCCATCCAACTTGCTCCAGTTGTCTTGTGTGTGGACTTACCGACCGCGGGGACCCAAACCTGCCTGATATATGCGGTCAGGTGGTAGGTTTACATGGTCGGGATCGGTCTAAAGTAGGTGCGTGCATGATCCAGCCAGACCCTGATGTGTAGATGGCTTGGCTTGTACTCCAAGATGGTGACGTGCTTGGTCAGTGTAGGAGGACGCTGGGTCGTGGGGCTGGCCCACCCCGTGACTACTTGGCCTTGTTTGCCCTCTTTGACCATACCAGAGTGTTATGTTCTCGGCACGTCTCCTCCCTGGCATGACCCCCGGCATAAGCTAAAGCTATCCATCCTCAACACGTGCACGCCGCTGGAGCTTGCACCGTTGTAAATTCAGTCTCCACAGAAGAAAAGACCAACTTCAGAGATGGCGCTGCGTCTCTACGGGCCGAGGAAGTAACTTTGCGGAAAGAAGCTCACACCCGCTTTATAGACGACACCAACAATATCCATGCAAGCAAAGTTCAAACAAAAAAGAAGTATACTGCTGGGGGCACCAGCTTAACATCAAGCCCAAAAAACATAAATAAAGCACTAGCCAGAAATCGAAGGAGGCGCCGTCAACCAATGTGCCTGTCAGAGTATGTAGTGTGTATTGTATGTGCTCCTGTATAGAACAGCACATACGATACAGTAGTTGCCGTGCTGCCCTCTGTATAGGTTAGTGGCGCACGATCGAGAGTAGTGGCTCGCCGCATGATCTCCACTAGGCTGGTGTGGCTCTCCAACTGTACATATACCCCCTGCTTATGTGCTAATCAAAGTGTTGTGAACATTCTCCCTAATCCTTGTCTAACATGGTCAGAGTATGTAGTGTGTATTGTATGTTCTCCTGTATAGAACTGCACATATGATACAGTAGTTGCCGTGCTGCCCTCTGCATAGGTTAGTGGCGCACGATCAAGAGTAGTGGCTCGCCCCATGATCTCCACTTGGCCGGTGTGGCTCTCTAACTATATTCTCTCTAATCCTCATCTAACATGGTATCAGATACCCCCTCTGCTCAACCCCTTTGCGCAGACACACGATCCTGCTTTCGCTGCCATGGACCATGCTGGCGATGATGCTGTTGACGCCGTCCTGCTGGCCAACGCGCCTCCTGCCGCTGCCGCTGCTGGTGCACCTGTCGTCGGCCCTGTCGCCGCTGCTCTACCACCAGCCCTACTCCCACCCGCGCCGGCCGCGCCTGCGGTTGCTGCCGCGGCTCCGCTTCCCCCTTCCTTCCCATCATCGGTCCTTCAAACCGTCGACATTCGCCTATGTCCAGACGCAGTTTCAGTTACCAATCTTCGCACTCCAGACCGATAATGGCCGTGAGTTCGATAATGCAGCCCCTTGCTCATTCCTTGCTCGCCATGGCACCCATTTTCGCCTCTCATGTCCATACATTAGTCAGCAGAACGGGAAGGCTGAACAGGTGCTGCAAACTCTGAATGAGTGTGTTCAAGCTCTTCTCTTCCACTCCAGCATGTCGCCACGATTCTGAGCCGAGGCGCTCAACACCGCCACCTACCTTCTCAACCGCCGTCCATGTTGCACTAGCACACCGCGGTAGCCACGCGCGCTCCTGCTGGGCATCGAGCACGATTACTTGCTGCTTTGGGTCTTTGGGTGTCTATGTTTCCCCAACCTCACGTCCACGGCGCGCAACAAACTCGACCACCGCTCCACCCCATGCGTGTTCCTCGGATATCCCTCCGATCACCGTGGCTACCAGTGTTTTGACCCTCTCTCTTGGCGAGTTTTTATGTCGTGGCATGCCATCTTTCACGAGACCATGTTTCCCTTTGCTACATCGTCCACCCCCGCTGCCCCCTCGCCGTCACCGCTTCCTGCTTCTCCCTCTGTGGTGCAGGTCCCGGCTGTCTCCTCGCCCGCTGTTGTGCGCGCGCTGTCAGCCTCTTCAAACGCCACCGTCGGATCCTCATCGAGTGGTTCCACGCCATGTCCGGCGTGCACGCCCGCTGGCGGTTCATACTTCACCGACCGATCGGGAGCTCACGGCTCTCGCGCGCCCGGCTCCATTGCGCCCTCGCACGGTTCAAGCAGTGCCTTCGGATCCCCATCCGACGGCCTCTCCGCCTCGTCAACGTCCACGTCGCCGCCTGGGTCTTCCCTGAGCTCTTCCTCGACACCCACAGCGCCTGCTACGCCCCGTGCCGCCGCCGGCTCCTGCACCCGTGGTCACGCGCGCCCAGCGTGGCATCTTCCGGCCCAAACCACGCTACTACGACGCCACCACCGCCACAGCCTCGCCGCCGGTCTCACCTGTTCCCAGCTCGGTGCGCGTTGCTGCGTGAGATCCCCACTAGTTTGCGGCCATGCAAGATGAGTATGATGCTCTCGTTCGCAACCGCACTTGGGAGCTCGTGCCGCGTCCTCCTGGTGCCAACTTGATCACCGGCAAGTGGATCTTCAAACACAGGACCAATGCCGATGGCTCGCTCGCTCGCTACAAGGAGCGGTGGGTGGTGCACGGCTTTCGGCAACGTGCCGGTGTGGACAACGGCGAGACGTTCTCGCCCGTCGTCAAGCCTGCCACCATTCGCACGGTGCTTACCCTGGCGGCGTCGCGTGGCAGGCTGGTGAACCAGCTCGACGTCTTCAACGCCACAGCAGAGTGCATCTGGCTCCGTCAGCTCCTCGCCGAGCTCCACCTGCCGGTGCACACGGCCACTGTTGTCTACTGCGAGAAGGTGTCTACCGTCTATCTTTCTGCCAAACCAGTTCACCATCGCCGCACGAAACATGTCGAGCTCGACATTCACTTCGTTCGCGAGCGTGTCGTTCTGGGGCAGTTCCGCGTTCTTCACAATCCCGACTCGCCAGCAGTCTCCGACATCATGACCAAAGGTTTGCCCTAGGATGTCTTCCTCGACTTTAGATCTAGTCTTTGCGTCATCACGACTGCGCCGGGGGGAGGGGGGGGGGGGGTGGTGTCAAGTATGTAGTGTGTATTGTATGTGCTCTTGTATAGAACTGCACATACGATATAGTAGTTGCCGTGCTGCCCACTATAGGTTAGTTGCGCACGATCGAGAGTAGTGGCTTGCCCCATGATCTCCACTAGGCCGGTGTGGCTCTCCAACTGTACATATACTCCCTGCCTATGTGCTAATCAAAGTGTGGTGAACATTCTCTCTAATCCTCGTCTAACAGTGCCAAGGCACGAAATCTGGTGGTGAGCTCGTCGATGGTGTCGCGCTCCTTTTGCGTGCTATGGACCTTCTACTGCCGCAAAATTCCGCAAAGTTCCTAATGCCACCAGTCGGACAGAGCAAATGAATTATCAAGGTTGCGTGGCATAATCAATTACCCCGCCATGTACGTACGCTTTGGAATTTCAGGATTAGTGCGAGTCACCTCTGATGGACGTCCACTTTGGGCCTTTTGACACCGAAGAGACAAACGAAGAAACAAAGATAAGCACCAGCAGGCGAGCGGAGCTGAGCACGAGGCCACTGGAACACGAAAGAATCAAATGTTTCACCGGCGCGGCGCGGCCCCGCGCCAAGATATGGACACATACGTGCAGGGTAGGAACATACAGATTCCTGGAGACACCGATAGACACGAGATAAGGTGCGTATCTATATATCCTGCAGGTGTATATGCTCTTTGTGCCCGGCACGGATGCTAGCTCCTCCTTTCCTTTTGGGCGGGAGTTGCTATAAAACACTCCGTACTTCGTTTTGCCAAATATTGGCAATGCCAAATGTTTGTATCAAACCAATTATGCTCGTACACCCTACCCTACATGCCTGATCGTAGGTAATTTAATTGTATGAATCTAGGGGGGGAATCAACTTAGTTGGGATTAGCATGTGAATGTTATTGATGTTTTTAGTGAAAAGGCTATTTAGTGGACGACTTATTATTTCCCGTCCATTTCGGGTCTTATCTAGTGAACATATGCAACTTAGCTAATTTAATGGAATACATTACCAAAGATACATCCGCGTGTGCCTCGCGTCCGCCTTACCACGTGCGCGGATGTATCAATGGGATCCAATTTTTAGTTTGTATTAGACAATACTTTTGGCATCAAGGTCCACTAAGGTCTTACACGAAACAAGAATGTCTTCCTTCAAATCATATCATGATCAACAAATAGACTAGGGTCTTGACGGTGGACGGTTGTGGGTCTTGATTGTACTTGTACCCACAATGTGGTTAGGCTTTTTTTGCCCTTCTTCTTTAATACATTATACGCAAGCTTTTGCGTATTCTAGAAAAAAAATATCATGATCAACAATTCAACATCTTTGGTAATTTCTGCATACCCAGGCCATATTCTCATGGCAGCTTCCTTGAGCACTCTTTTTCACCTCAAACTGTCGACAGAAGATTGTGGCGCTAGACATCCTATACCTACGCTACAAAGTGTAATTGCTACGTGCAAGGGCCGACACGTCCAGTAGCCTCTCGAAGCTTTTCTTCAAGGTACACCACTGCCCGGCTCAACCTCAATTCATATACATTCTACACATAAAAATTGCAATTCCTCCGCTCACAAATACATATCGTATAGAATACTTGCACTCATATGTCGCCAACTTTGATCACGGAAAGTAGTGGCTGAACCCCAGTTCGGTGCATTCACGCAAAAAGAACATAGCAAAACATTTCAAAAAATTCTGAAACTTTGTGGGAATGATCATCAACAAATGTTATGGGTGCTTCCAAAGTATGATGGTCAAATAACATTCGAAGAGCTTTGTACAAAAAAGACAAAATTACAAAACCTGCTGAAACAGTGCACTTACATTTTGACTAATTTTCAGCGATTTTGTCTTTTTTGTACAAAGCTCCTCGAATGTTATTTGACCACCAAACTTTGCAAGTGCCCATAACATTTGTTGATGATCATTCCCACAAAGATTTAGAATTTTTTGAAATGTTTTGCTATGTTTTCTTGCGTTGGTGCACCGTGGGTGCACCGAGCTGGGGTGTAGAAAAACCACTCTCCGTTGTCTATATTGCGACGACATCATGCTTAGGAAACCTACGGTGTTAATTTGGAGAGCTAATTTTTGGAATGGCTTAATTTGGGTTGCAGGAGTATGTGCTAGAACTTCAAGTGAATAATCTGATACGTACTAAAACTTCAAGTGAGTACGTCCATTCTGTCACACGATTTAATCCCCTCTGCGTTATAATTGGATATAGGGAACACATGGCTTGCATATGAATGATGGTGCAATGCGAACGGAAGTTCTGATGCTCCATTTGAATTTTGCAGAGGGGGTCATAATTATGTAGGATTTAGTTCGTGCAGATTCTTCCAAAGCTCTGCAGGGGCCTAAACTTACTTAAATGCTATATTATTGCGCTTATTGCAAAAAAAATGGTAAATATGTTTAACTGCAATTTTATTGCTATGTTTTCCTGCATGGATTGGTGAGTAGTTTAATTGTAACATGTATTGTTTGTTTTCTATGTCCATGCATGAAGTTATCTCGAGATCAGTTTGTTTTCTATGCCCAACCATGAACTTATCTCGAGATCGGCATTCATTGGCGAAATGTTCATGGAGGGTGTCGAGAAGACCAATGTGGTGTGGGAACCATCCAAGGATTTGAAGCACATGAACCTGAAGTTGATGCGGATGTCCGGGTTCGAGGAGGAACACCAGGTGACAAACTACATAAGGCTAGCCATGGAGCAAGCTGTGGGTTTGAAGAGAATCGAGTTGTGGGGTGAACGGAGCAATCATTTTTTCTCATACTTTGTTTGCATTTTTTGGAATTAAATAACCAATAAATTTCATGTTCAGGGTTGAGTCTTGGCAGCACATGTTTGGAATTCCTTTCTTTATCTTGGATAATACCTAAACATAGACTATAGAACACAAATATGATTTTTCAACCTAATTTTGTCAACCTTTTCATGCACTTGGAGTTGAAATTTTAATTATATTTAATAAATGCCTAGAAATGCACTTAATGGCTTAAATTTAGTAAACGGACCCAAAAATGCTAAATTTTGACATGGATCTTGTAATGGTGTAACTTGAGTGTAGAAAAAAAATTTAGGGCCAATGGATGAAACGATGGTCACATCGCTTTCAATCCTGACTTATTCCCTCTCGAAACCAAGATTCTTCCTCGGAGATGGTCCGGCTTCTACGCAGTGTACATCACAAATTTGGTGAAATCTTCTCAAATTTGTACCATAGCTTCTAGGTGTCATATGAGGACACCATGCCAAGATTCATATTTTTCAGACTTCGTTTGCATGTTTTGGAATTAAAATACAATAAACTCCATGTTCGGGGTCGAGTCTTGGCACCCTCATGTTTGAAATTCCTTTCTTTTTCTTTGGATAATACACAAACGTAGACTCAAGAACGCAAATAGGATTTTTCAACCCAGTTTTGCCAACTTTTTCATGCACTTGCACTTCAAAATTTTATTATATTCATTAAATTCCTAGAATATGCACTTATGCATATAAAAGGAAATAGAGAGTGTAAAAGAAAAGAAAATGAAAAAATAAAAAAGAATGTAGAAAAGAAGAGAGCATAAAAGGAAGAAAGAAAACAAATAATGTACAAAAGAAAAGAAACACGAGAAAGGAGAAGAAAAAATAAATAGTAAAAAGAAGTGTTTGCCGAGAGCAAAAAGAAAGGTACTCAGCAAAGAATTGTTTGCCGAGTGCAAAAAAAGGTACTCGGCAAAGAACTATTTGCCGAGTGCCCTACGTTATCCACTCGGCAAACCGGCCGGCACTGGGCAAAGTCACGGATTCTAGTAGTGCCCTACGGTATTTTTCTATTATAAAATTAGTGGTTGGAGTACAAGGTCAGAGGGCAACATGAGGGAAGTTACCTCATATATACTAGGGAGAGAGAGGATGGATCTATAACTCTCAATCTATCTCAACCAACTAACCAAAGAGTCTCTGCGTTGATGTTTCACACGGTAGGAGATGGGAAACAAATCCTTCTTAAACAGAACCTTCCATTGCGCAAGATATGCCAAATTGCCCAAAGAAATGACCACAGTGCATTGCTTCCAAATTTCCATTGAGCGTAAGCAACAACCTCCAGGAACCAAGCACATTGGAATTGGTGCTAAGCATGAAGATACTTCTCTATGCAATTTGGCCTAGTTGACCAGGAAATATTAAGGTATCACCATCTAGCCCGGGTAAAACCACAGTTGAAGTAAAGATGGGCTAGATCCTCTCACACGTTGCTGGCGCAGAGGACACAATTAACACCAAATTCCAAATGTCAGTGTCTACGATCCATCAAGTCTCTTGTATTCAGCCGATCAACCAACAGAAGCCAAAGAAACACCTTTTGCTCTGACAAGCACGTACTTTTCCACAACATGGGAAAGATACAAGGCACTTGAAGGACCTTGAACGTGAACTTGCAGAAATTAGATGAGACATAAATACTACCATTACTATCATAAACCCATGCATCATTGAGAGGTTGATCAGGACAAGTGGACTGATCAGCAAACAATGAAGATAATTGATGCAGCTCTTGATAAGCTCTTTTAGACAGAGGGAGTGCAAACATGCTGGCAAGATGATCAACTGAAGAGTTAATTAGGAATTGAGCCAAACAGTTCAATTTGTTCATGGCGAGCCTACTCCACAATGGCAGGCTCCGGATCCAAAACAGTGCGAAGTGCCAGGGAAAATGAAGAGCAAGGAGCTGGCCGGCCCATCTATGCTTCCAACATAAAATAGAAGATCCATTCCCTAGTTTGCAAACCGAGAGAACACGAAGAGTGCAACTAAGAGACAACGTCATGCCACCAAAACCCGCAACATGGGAAATCTCGCTCAAGTAACTTCGTCCCCTCTTAATAGTGCGTCTTCCCTAACGACTCAAAAATGATATCGACAAAATCACCAAAACATTATAGAATTATAAAACAACCTTCGGGAAGCTTCTCCATTTCTTGTATTCCTTTTTGGGGTGTCACCAATGCTCGGCAACCAATACTCGTGGAACTAAAACCAGTTTTTACACGTAGCACACACATTAGCCCCCTAATTTCTTGTCACTAAATACCAAAATCAACTTAGGGGCCTAGATGCTCTTTCAAGAATGCTGAAGGCTCATAGAAGTAGTGGGGCGGTTTGTTGAGAACATCATAGAAGAAATCTAAATATTCCTCCGCTTCATCATAATAGAGCATGGGTTTAAGTAGCATTGGGAGCAAAGCTTACTCGTTTGATTCCATGAAAGGGGAAATGTTGTTATTCATGGTCTTCCTCCATGTCGTTCGCTATTTGGAGCAACCTCGGGGGGAGGGGGGGGGGGCAGCAAAAAAGGTGAAACGGAGGTTACAAGCAGGTTGAAAAATAGAGCCGTAGAGGATGGGACTGGTGCTAGGGCTAATGGAAAATCAAAAGTATCCTCTCCCGGGAAGTCCCAAGGTGGAAAATGTACCGCTCCTGAGACAGGAAATGGAGAAAAAAGTAGATACGTGAGGAAGCCCAGGGTGCAGAAGGAAGGAAAGAAGGATACAACCAAAAAATATGAGGAGAAGAAGGCGCCTATATCAAGGAAGAGAAATGTCAGGAAGGTGTGGGTATTGTTTCAGGACCAGTGCAAAATGCTAGGAAGGGAGTGCTTTGGTGAATGGGACTTAGTGAGGTCTCCCACCATACTGTTGTGCTCCTCTGTGAAATAAAAAAGAGGTCACTAGCGATGGAAAAGTTAAGGTGGAGTTTGGGCTTCCCACGTGGCGCTACAATTAATTGTAATGGCCAAAGTGGTGGATTGGCGCTATGGTGGCGAGAAAGACTCTCTATGGATTTCAAGCCTTAGTCCCAGTTTCATATGGATATCCTTACTGAAGACGAAGGGAGGAGATGGAGACTGGATAGGGCCTTTGAAAATGCAGGATCGTTCGATTACTTCTATTATATTTCTATCCAACACATTGCGACAAAAGAACCGGACCATATGGCTCTTCTTATTAAGCTGGAAGCAAGAAAGGGATGTCGGCACAAGCAAAAGTGCAGACCCTTCCAATATGAAGCAATGTGGGGTCACCATGAAAATTATGATGCCATATTTCTGGAAGCGTGGGAGTATAGTAACAAAGGACAACAGGGTGCTTGTTACATGTGGGAGAGATTAGAGGAGGTGATAAAGAGAATGCAGAATTGGGGCAGAGAGGAATTTGGCTCTGTCCATGGGGAGCTAAAACTACTGAGACATTAGCTAGCAGAATTCAATCAAGAAAGTCTAACAATTAATAAAGCTGATGAAATAAAAGTGATCTGACTCGAATGCATGAGCTGCTGGATAGGGAAAAGTTAATGCATAAACAAAGATCCAGACAAGAGTCGCTTAAGGCGAGAGATAGAAATACTAAAAATTTCCATGCCCAAGTCACTCACAGGAGAAGAAAGAATATGGTGAGATTTCTAATTTCACCGAAGGGAAGGAGATATAGTAACAATGAAGAAATGAGAAATTTGGCCAAGGAGTTTTATAGAAGGCTGTATGAACCGGAGTGGTCAAAAGGGATGGATCTTGTTCTTGAGACCATCAATTCTTCTGTCTCTGAAGAAATGAAAGAGAAGATGGATGCATATTTTATGGCTGAAGAGATCAGATAAGTTCTCTTCCAGGGGGGCCAACAAAAGCTCCTCGGCTATATGGCATCCAGGCTTTATTTTCTCAAAAGCATTGGAGCACAATAAGTGGAGAGGTTTGTGCAGTAGTTGGCTATTTCTTGGAGGGGAGAAGCTGTCCTGAGAAGCTAAATGAGACTATGCTGGTATTGATCCTGAAAGTCCTACCATCTGAACAGTTGACACAGTTTTGTCTGTTAAGCTTATGCAATGTCCTGTAGAAGCTTGCATCAAAAGTGTTAGTTAACCAGTTAAAGAGGGTTTTGCCATTGTTGATCTCTAAAGAACAGAGTGCATTTGTCCCAGGTCGTTTCATTATTAACAATGTCTTTGTGACCTATGAATGTCTTCATGCAATACATGACCAGAACTGGAACAAAAATCTTTTGTGTAGTAAACCTAGACATGATAAGGCCTATGACAGGGTCGAATAGGACTTTCTGAGGAATGCCCTCATTCAGATAGGATTCTCAAATAGATGGTGCGAGTTTGGAGCTGTGTTACTTCGGTCAGATACAAGGTGAAGTTAAATGGGGATTTTTCTGAGCTTTATACCAATGAGAGGGCTTGAGACTAGGGGTTCTAAACTCCCCATACCTTTTAATCTTTTGCGCAAGATGGTTTTGAGGTATGATCCAACAAGAACGGGAGGCTAGAAGACTCAGTGGTGTGAGTTTGGAGCTGCAGGGCTACACATCATACATCCCCTATTTGCTGATGACGACCTTATTTTCCTAGAGTCCATGCAGGAGAATTTGAGGCCCCTCTAGTCTATTTTGCAAAGGTATGACGCCAACTTTGGGCAAAAAGTGAATGCACAAAAATGGTCAATTTTGTGTGGACTGAAAGTTCATGATGACGTTAAGCATTGTCAAGCGAGAATGCTTAACATCATCATGTTGATGCAAAGAGAGATTTAAAAGGACTTATTGGGATAGAGCAGGAGGCACTAAATGAAAAATATCTTTGTGTTCCAACTATGGTTTGGATAGCAAAAAATGGTGCTTTTAAACATATTCTAGAGAGCATGGGGCAAAGTAGATGGATGGAAAACTCAAGGCTTGTCAAAGGCTTTGAGGGAAATTCTTGTGAAATCTATGTTGCAGGCTGTCCCTACTTACACTATGAGTTTCTTTTCATTCGCAAAATTTCTTTGTAAGCAGCTTGCTAGTGTGATGGCTAGAATCCTGGGGGAGCAAATAAAGGGCAACACAAAGTTCACTAGATCAGCTGGGAGAAAACGACATTGTCGAAGTATATGGGTGGAGCTGGATTCAGAGAACTAGAAGCTTTTAATCATGCTCTACCTTCCCACCGAGGTTGGAAAATTCTGATGTATCCAAACTCTCTATGTTTAGAGTACTTAAATTATGTTATTTCAAACATTCCTCATTCGTATATGCTTCTTCTTCTCCCAGTGATGCATTGTATACAAGGAAGAGCATCCTGGCAAGAAGAAGTTTACTCAAAAGAGTCTAATTTTGTGGACTGTCAATGGTAAAAATGAGAACATCAAAACAGATGATTGGATGCCAAGGTAGGGAAGTCGACGTCCCTTAGGCAAAAGAAGTGATGCTCAAGTATCAAAAGTCTCAAACCTTCTACTGCCAGGGACAAAATTGTGGAACAAGCCTCTCAGCCGTGATGTGTTTTTTCATGCTAATGCAGAGGATATTCTCCAGCTTCGCATTGGCAACTTGGATGGGGTGGACTATATGGCGTGAAATTGGATAGTAAATGGTCTTTTTTATGTCAGGTCTACATAAAAAATTAAAAGATGCAAAGATTTCATGCTGAGTAGAGACAGACATGGTGGATCAGCTTCATCTGTCCAAGATCATAAAGGATGGCTAAGGCTATGGAAATCAGATACCCCTGCAAAGGGAAAATTCCATGTGTGGAAGTTGTGCTTGAAAAGTCTAGTTGTTGGTGTGATTACCTTTGATAAGATTTCAGATGTAGATAGTCCCTACCTTTTTCCCCAAGGGTGACCCTGGGTATCAAACCCACGAAAAGTATTCCTATTAGATAGGGATTCAAGTAAGTTATTATTGTCGTTAAAAGTTCTAGTTTCCTAGACCGAAAATCGCAAGCTTCTTAAAGAGAAAACAATGGTATGGAAATAGGCTAGGGCATGAGGACTTTACTTACAACCTTATACTTGATAAGTTATTATTGTCCAACCAAGGCCCTTACCATCGTGTGGGTTACCTTGATTATTAAGGATCTCTCCAGACGAATGCATTGGGCATTTAATGACCACACGTCATGGTCCCCAAGGAGTTGCTTTCGGCTAACATAATAATCCTTACTGTCACCAGCTTTTGGTATAACCTTCCATGCATCCCTGCACTTTATCTCCTCGATCGATCCTCGGGATCTCGGGTACCTGCGATGCTTAGAACAAGAAAGAGACAAGAGACAAATCCATTGCCATAACACATACAACTAATTTTCAATTAAGAAAATTCAATACCAATGATCATGTGCACAGGTGCAAAGTGCTGCAAGGCTATGCCTCAGCCCATGGCCTGGGGGGATTACTCACACACTGTAATCAAATCACAGATGGAAAACATTGTAGATGGCTTTGATAGATGAATGATTGATAAAGGTCTTACAATGTCACCGTTTGTGATGTATCGATTACAAGTATGGAAAACTATGGGGAGAATGGCTACGGAAATGGAGATGGAAAAGGTAATGGTGGTAGCTAGGGTTTGTCCTTGGAATGGCTCTTTGCGGTTGTGGCCTTGGTAACTCTGTTACCCTCTTGTGAAACTCCCTATTGTGAATGGGGCCTCGTGCCTTTTATAAAGTGTGCTTGTGCTGACGTCATAGAACTGTTAGGGGATGGTACGAGCATACGTACGAGCGTTCATGCTTGTACCAGACGCTGTCTTCTCCCCTGTTTCCTCTGTTGTGCTCCTAGTTGATTTGGTTTGATTTCCACACATCATATTTCCATATATAGCTTCATTTCCTTCCCTCAAATGGTCAATTTCCCGTGGAAACAAATTAAACATGGGGATTTGCAATCCTTTGCATTTGTTACTCATTAGTGATAAGATCAGAGTGATTTTGTCGTAATATCCAAGATTTTCTGGTTTAAACAACGGTGGAATGAGTGTAAAAAATACACTCATCAACATCCCCAAGCTTAAACCTTGATCGTTCTGAAGAAAGAACAAAACCGTAAGGAACTCAGTTGTTTAAACGAAAATAACGAGAAGGTTTTAGTTCACTTACGATCGGTACACCTAGATAGGTCAGTGCTTTCTTCACCTGAAAACTTAGCATAGCTGTAGCTGTGGCAATGGTTATTATGCAAGCTTATTAGGCCAAGATAATTTACATAAAACATTCATTAGTTTAGACAAAGTAATTAACTAGCAATTATTCTCCTTCGTCCAGCTAACACTTGCTTGTCGGGAACACTTTGGAAGAACTTTGCAATGAAAACATCATTTAAAGGAGTGAAAGGTATGTAAAAGATAGAACGGTATTAGAGTAACTCACTAACACCCACGAGTATCGCCTCTTCAAGGCTCGCAAGTGCTCCTTCAATCGTTGCATGCTAGAACTTTCATCTTATGGTGATGAGACCATGCCAAATAAATGATACATGCAATGGGGGGCTTGTTGTGGCTAAGATGGTGAATACTATGGACCAAGATTTGTCTTTTGTGAGTGCGGCGATCAATATTCATTTTTTCACATACACTCCTCTAAGAAAGCAAAATAATATTCGTTCTAGCATTGTTGCTACAGACATTAACCAACTCAATAGGCGAAAATCGAGATGAAACTCTAGTAGATCGTTCATAGGCCAGCGGAATCATTAGCATAAACTCAAGAGGGGTGGCAAAGTCACTGTGAGACACATAAAGCAATATCTAGTGATGAGGCCATGATACACGCATAATGCAATATCTCATGTATGCACAACAAATCCTGGGATGTAATAATCTCAATCATCTCCAAATTAGAGCCAATGGACAACTCTATTCACAAGCGCTATTGAGACTATCAAAGTAAATACTATGGGGTTGGGTATCTCTAATACTAGCTTCTTTTAACAAATTTCCTCAATACCCAAGTCTTTCTAAAGAGTTTCTCTTATGCATTGTTATCTAGTTATCATTACTTTCTTTAAAAACTAGTCCCACAGCAAGTCTTGGTTATGTAGATGAAACAGAACATAGGCTACTTAATTAATTTCCCAAAGCAAATAAAACCTTTATGTTCACTATCTAGACCTACTCCCACATGAATACATCACACATGCTACTGCTACATCTAGCATAAGCATTTCAAGCTCAAAAAGCGAGAGTCATAGGACATACCTCACATCCATGAATGTTCACTCTTCTCTTCCTTATGTTGTGTTCCTCGTCGCTCGGCGTAGATCAACTCTGCTGTAAAAAGAATTAGCAAAAGATGCAAAGGAAAATCCTTAGCAGTAAAGAGCGAAGGAAAAACTTATTATGTTTTTGGTATTTTTGGCCTTTGAAAGCTAACTTGTAAAAAGACATGAATAAAACGGCAAACAAGGCAAAGTTTTGAAAAACAAACGGAAAATGAACAAAAAGCAAAGTGTTGGAACAGAGCAACACGAGTGTTTCAAAGCTCTTATATGAGCTTAAGTACAACCCCCTTATAATTTATTCAAATAAATTCCGCCACATCTTGATGTAGATGGAAGGCGACCTCCCCAAGCTTAGGCTTATTGTGGCAGTGGTTGATAATATCCTAGAGTCCATGCATGACTCCACGTGGAGAAGTGGCACACCATGTACTCGGTGTTGTCTCAGAGAGAGAGAGAGAGAGTTTGTGAGGTCGTTTATGTTGTTGATGGAGTCTCCGAGGTTGTATCCGTCAGTGTATGTGGTGTAGGGCATTTCCCCTTCGAGGTCATCCTCTGGCTGCACCTCTTGTTCTGATGCGAGTTCTTCTTCATCCACCTCCTCAACTTCGGGAGCTTCTTGGTCAAAAGCTTTATCCTCTTCCTACGCACCATTATGCAAAATTCCCTCCTCGATCGAGAAGCGTTTATGCATGGGAGTGGGTGAAAGTCCATGTAGTCCCCATGTGTTGTTTTGGTAATTAATGACAATCCTTATGGACTAATGTTTTGCATTGAGGTATTCATTTGAAGGAAAGCTCCATTTTTTTGACTATGTACTGCAGGGCAACATCCCCACAGTTCTTTATTCCTTTAAATAAATGAGAACAAGTAAATAATATTTACAAAAGTACAGCCACCTACCAAGTAGAACTTACCTATTTACATATCCTAGTTGTTGGAAATATGCCCTAGAGGCAATAATATTGTATTATCATATTTCCATATTCATAATTAAGTGTTTATATTCTATGCTATAACTGCTATAATCCTGGAATATACGATTCAGGGGAAAACTCATATGCACGTGTGAAATAATAAACGGATAAATTAAAGTTCCTAGTCTCACCTCTAAGACTAGCTCAAGTGTTGTTGGTGATCATGTTTTCCAGATCTTAGGATATCGTTAACTGTAACGATAGTCCTCAAACAACATTGAGATTATGACGTTAGAAGAATGATCATATTGAATCGACCCAAACTTGTTTGTTATGAATTGAGATAATATCGTCTATTATCAATTGTAATAACACGGAGTGTTAACATGTGTTTTTTATCCTTAGACCATGAGAGTATCGTAGTCACTTCTTACCGTACGGTGGGCTTTGGGGTTGCTCAAACGTCTGTAACACGGTGATCATAACGACAACTTACAGGTTCATCGGAAAGTTTGACAAGGGACTAGATAGCTCGAGAGTGGGATTTGCTCCTCTGACGATGGAGAGATATTCTTAGGGCCCTCTCGATGTGATGACATCCATCAGTGTCTAGGCAGACACAGATGGCTACGTCATGGGGATGTTGGAACATGACAACGAGAAAGAAGAACAAAACTGGTAACGAGGGGAATGGTATGATGAGCATGTGTTGACTCATGAGGATACCGATCACCCTGGGTTTTGTAAAGTATCGCGAAGCAAAGGGAACATCACATGATAACCAAAAGGTTCACTCGAATATTATTCATGTACTCATAGGGATCGATATGGACCTCCACGGTTCCGCTATCAGTCATTGAACACATGGTTTCGTTCATGTCTATGAGTTAACGAACCTACCTAGTCACAAGCTTAAGACAATCATGATCTGTTGAGTGTTAGTAGGATGGGAGTGATGAGAACATATTTTTGAAATTGTTTCATTAATATTCGGAATAATTTCGAGAGGATCCGGAAGCGTTTCGGGGCCACCGGAAGGGTTTCAGAGAGTATCGGGTAATACCGGGTCTTACCGATAAATAATATATTGGTGGAAAATGTTTTCAAGGATGTTAAATTATATATAAAAGGGTCTAGTATTTATTAGAAGTCTTTTATATTTAATTTAATACCAACAGGCCTTAAAAGGCCAAACCGGAGAAAGAGAATTGGGCCACCAAAGCCCAAAAGGAAGCGGCGCCCCCCTTTCCATGTAAGGGGGGCCGAATCCTACTTGGGGAGGAGTTGTACTCCTCCCCCTTGGCTGGCGCCCCAAGGAGGGTCCTTCCCTCCTTGGTGGCTGCCCTCTCCCTCTGCTCTAACCTCTAACCTATATATACTTACGGTATTGGCCCTTTTGTACAACACAAGTTTTGGAGCCTCCTCTAGTTTTTCTAGTTCTAGTTCTAGTTGATCCTAGTTGTCTAATTAGAGACAGGTCTAGTTCCTCTAATCCTCATAATTAGAAGCCCAGTGTGGTTCTAATCTCCTCCCTCTAATTCTCTGGCGACAATTAGCTCTGGAAGGTGAAGCGCTGCCGGATTGTGAAGACCGTATGCTTGCAACCAAGTAGAGAGGCTGTGCCTTCGGTCTTCAGTTTGATGGACTGTTCGTGGGTAGTTCATGGGATCATTCATCGATGGTTCAAGGGACTCCAAGTATGATCTACACTGACACATTCTTCTTCCACTGCAACTCAGTGATGGTAACGATCGTGATCCCAACCCGTAATGCATCTTCATATTGATCTTGGGTGTGCGTAGGTGCGTTTTTTTTTGTTTTCTACTACGTTTCCCAATAGTGGCATCATGAGCAGTTATATGAGTAGGTGCAGGTTGCGATCTAGATCACATGTGGATGTGAGGGTTTGATGTTCTTGCTAATGCTTCCCTTGAGTGTTGCTTTGGTTCAATTCCTTGGCGGCATGGTGAGGCTTTGTACAAAGTTCTGACAATCGCTCGGCTCTGGCTATTGACGATCTGCTAATAGTTCTGTGGGCCTCGTCATAGTCAAGAATAGTGAACCGTCACATACACAAGCGGGTACTGAAGATGGACGATCTTCTAGGGGGTCATGTGTATTTGACGAAGTTTAGTGTGGGGCTAGAGATTTTTTATTAAGTCTCTTGCCTCACACACCCCGAAACTTAATCTAGCATCAAGAATTATCGCCTATGTTGTGGACATAGGTAGCTAGTATTATTTGTTAAAACTGGTTAACCACGTAACTAAAATTTGCTAAAATCGATTAGAGGAGGTCTAACTTGATTTTGCAGAGTATGAATATGATGTGGTATAGCCTTCGTCATGATAATGAGTTTATGTACGAGATGGTTATTTGTTGTAATGTTAAGTGGCCTGCGCGTCATGGCATGATGGCTGGAGCCACGAAATTGCCATGTTAATGTAAATATCGTAGAGATAGCCTACCGGTTACAAGTGACGATGGCAAGCGTATACTAGGCGCGAGACGAGGAGCTATAATTTCGTGCCACGGTGGAACTACTAAATTTGGTGCCATGGCAACGTTTTCTGAAATGGTCACCACGGCAACATTTTCTGAAATTGCCACTGTGGCAGTGTTTTTTGAAACGGTTGCCACGGCAACGAAATATTGGCCATCACGATGCTTCAACTGAAGATTGAAGATGGTCATGAAGGATTCCCGGTGCCCAGGGCTATACCATATCATGCTTTTATGAATTGCCTGAGATGTTTATCCCTTTGTTGTTTGCACCCTTTGATTGCACAGTAGTCAATTATTAGGGTGATCTATCATAGTAAATATCAAGTTAAAATGTGTTCTTCCCAGTGTTGCTAGCATCTATGACACGTAACATTCCGGAGTGCGTCATGTCCACATGAGTACAAACGGGTTGTGAGGTGTAAGGTGGGTGGATGGTCAGACTATGTGAGCAGATATCACTCGTTTATCTTGAAGTTCTGGCAGAATCATTCTGAGCTCGGAGCACGAAGCATCGAAAGATGAAGAAGCGTCATATGGAGATATGATCAGCAAAAGTTTGCCTACGGTTGAAATTCATGTCATCAGTGATGTCCACATCAATTGCTGTGAATCAGATCAGGGTCTTGAATCACTTAAAATCAATTATGAGAGATATTGATTTGAGTGGGAGCACCATTATGTATTAATTAAGTTTAATCACGAATGCAAATTAATTCTGAACAATGTCTAAGTGTAGTTTGCATTATAGTTGTAGAATTATGGCTCACGGTTCGACCTTTGTTGTTAAAATTGATGGATTGTTATTTATCTGGTTGAATCTTTATGATTGGTAAACATAATGAGAGGATTGTCCTCTAAGAGTGCCAAGAAGGATTTTGTCCTACTGCATGCTTGGAATACTCTCCTGCTGATGCTGTGGATGACGAGACTCACGTCCTTCGATCCAACAGACTAGAATTACACTACGGTCTACTTGCTTCCAAGAAACCCGAACTTCCAAAATATTTGGGATAGTTATGTAATATTCTTGGAACTGAAAATTGTTTTAAAAAACAAAAAAGGTTGAAAGATATGAGATATCTAAAAGAAGTGTTTAGTTTGCAAGTTCTCGTGAAGCGTTCCACTATGTTTGAGACCAATATGCGTAAGATCCGGAAGAACACCGGTCGTGAGTTCATGGTGAGAACTTAAAGAGAAAGAACAAAACCAAATGATGTAATGATACACTTACATGCCTAGGGAAGTTCGGGGCTCACGCTACTCTTAATCTTAGATGATGATTCTGTTGAGTGGGAGAAATATTGAAAGTAAAACTATAGGAAGTTTAGAGGCAAAAAGAAAAGAAGACTGGAATGTCCAACTCAGGTATGATTGTCATAGAGGTTACGAGATGTAGAGAAAGTCGGTCAAGTAAAGTGTGATTCTTGCGAATAGTGATTAAATTGTTAAACACTAAATTCTTCGGCTTTGTGTTTAAAAGTTGACCACAAGGATACTGACTCGATTGCATGTTGTTGCGAATTGATGCAAAAATTACTATGGCCTAATAACCAACAAATTAATGAGGTTTAAACATGTATTGAAAACTTTGTAATAGTTATGATACTTTTCATCAACATATTACCTCTGTATTTATCATCATAATTCATTTTAGAGTCTAGCCCATTACATAGAAGTTGCAAGGAGATTGTTTATTAGAAAACAATAGTTGTTCGATGTAATGAACAAAAGGCCATACTCCTATTGTAAATAGGATGTAAGTTATGAATATTGATGATGAAATTGAACATCCATAACACTGACGCTAAATGTCGCAAGACTAAAAGAATACCACATGTGTGTGGTACTGCATTTAGTCACATTGGAGAAACCCGCATGGAGAAATTCCATAGTGATGGATTTTGGAGTCATCTGATTATGAATCATCTGACACTTGCGACTTTCGTCCAAATAGTGAAGTAAACTAAAATACCGTTCATAGGTCATAAAGAACGAGCAAGAAAATAATTGGAAATATGCATATTGATGTATGTAGTCCAATAAGTGTTGTTGCAAGCGGTGAATTTATCTATCTTCAAAGATGACTCAAGTAGATATTTATATTTACTAATTGAGACATAAATCTGGATCTTTTGAAATGTTTCAAAAAGTTTTCAGAATGAAGTTGAAATTATTGTAACAACAAAATTATGTTTCTACAATTGGATTGCAAAAAATAATATTTGAGTTACAAATTTAGCGAATTTCTGATGAGCTGTGAAAAGTATTTATAGCTTGCACCTCCTAGAAACACTACTAAGAATAGAGTGTTTTGAGTATATGTAATCAAGCTATGTATGACATGGTGTGATCAAAGATGACAATAATTATTTCGCCACTATACTTTTTAATGTGATGCTCTAGAAACTGTGGCTTTTACACTAATAGGAGCACCATTAAATTTGTAGAAATAAATGTTACTTTGTGGGTTATCCCAAATGGTTGGGTATTCCTCTATCACTACGCCGAGGCAAAGTGTTTTGCTACAGAATGTGGAAATTTTTGAAGAAAATGTTTCTGCAAAAGAGTGAGTGGGAGGACAGTGCAACTCGATAAGATTACAGAATCTTCGTAAATAGGTCAAAGAAAAGAAACACTAGAAGTGGCTCTAAAATTTCTACAAGAATTGATATGAAAGACTCTACATGAGATATAGATACTTCGGCCGCACTTGTAGCAGAACCATATAGGTTGTAAAAATTCGTGCTAACCTTCATGGTGTGCAGACAAAATATTGTTGAACAAACAATGAACCTATAATACACAGAGAAGTATTGATGGGCCCTGACTCCGGAATTGGCTATATGCCAAAATAATCCGAGATAGTATCCATATAGATAAGTCAAGTTTATAACTTGATGGACCCTCTAAAAGACTTAGAGTCGAAAGTATAGTAATGGATCTATAGACTGACAAAGATAAAAATGTTTTATAATGCTTGACTTGTTACAAATAGTTTATGACAAGATCAAGGAGCTGATTATGAGAAGATTGTCTCATCATTATAATATTTAAAGTCAGTTCAGATTAAACTAGCAATTAGTAAATATTTCGGTTATGAGATATAATAGATGGATGCCAAACTGATTTCCATGAGATGGAAATAGAACCAAGGTTGTATATTTGATATGGTCCAGGGTAATTTTGTCGATCAAGAGGTCCAATAATGATCGGAAGCAAGCATAGTGGAGTTGGAATCTTCGTTCTGATGAAATGGTCAAATAATTTTATTTCATCGAGGAAAGCGAAGATACTTGTATTTACAAGAAAGTAAGTGGGAGCATAATAATATTTCTAAACATTATATGTGCATGACATATTGTTGATTGGAAATTGCATAAATTTCTTGACACAAATTAAGACTTTGTTGTAACTAGTTTTTCAGTAAAGTACTTAGGCAATATATAGTCATGTTATTAGGCATAATGATTTATGGAGATAGTAGTGTCTAATCAGGCTTAGCCAAAATACATATTGATAGAATACTAAAGCAGTTTAGTGAAAAAAATGCCAAGAATAGTTTCTTGACAAAGTTACATGGAAGGAGTTTTTAGCAAGAGTCATTATCATGAATTACTGATGAGTGAAATACATGATTTCAATCACATTTGTATTAATTATATTTCATGGTATGTAAACAACCAGATATGTCCAGTACTCCAAGTAAGTTGCGAGTAAATTTATCAGAATGATCAAATTGTTGATGATAGAACGACAGTAAAATGCCGTTAAATACTAATGACATGTATCTCACATACAGAGAAAATGAAGAGATTGTTCTAAGGAGTTACATCAATATAGGCTCATTGTAAGTAGTACAGCGTTAAAAACTTCATCACTACTCCAAGCGATTTTCGATTTCAATTAAATGATTCATGGTGGCACAGTAAGTTGGGATTGATCCAAGTAAGTTACTGTGGTGAATTCTATAACAGATGGCTAAGTACATGGTCGCTTTAGAAGCAACAGTACAGGGTGATGAATCAAAAAGTTCATTTATGAGCTTGGTATGATATCTAGATAACTGTGCCAATGGAACACTATTCTTAATAGTGGTTCTATAACTTAGTTTAAAGGAATCATTGGTCTTGCCAGTGATTCAATACATACAGAGCCAAGTTTCACACAAATTATGAATTTATGTGAAAGCATGACAGATGCATTGAAATGCAAATGATACACGTGGATCTGAAATTGTCAAGATCCGATAGGGTGAAGGTTGTACCACAAGCAGAGCATGGACAAACACCGGATTGCCATTGGTGTAAATGAAAAAATGCTAACTAGGTTATTGACTCTAATGCAAGTGGAAGTCTATTGGAAATATGCCCTAGAGGCAATAATATTGTATTATTATATTTCCATATTCATAATTAAGTGTTTATATTCTATGCTATAACTGCTATGATCCTGGAATATGCGATTTAGTGGAAAACTCATATGCACGTGTGGAATGATAAACGGATAAATTAAGGTTCCTTGTCTCGCCTCTAAGACTAGCTCAAGTGTTGTTGGTGATCATGTTTTTCGGATCTTAGGATATCGTTAAGTGTAATGATATTCCTAAAACAGTATTGAGATTATGACGTTAGAAGAACGATCATATTGAATCGACCGAAACTTGTTTATTATGAGTTGAGCTAATATCGTCTGTTATCAATTGTAATAACACGGAGTGTTAACATGTGTTTTTGCTCCTTAGACCATGAGAGTATCATAGTCACTTCTTACCATACAGTGGGCTTTGGGGTTGCTCAAATGTCACCTATAACACGGTGATCATAATGACAACTTACAGGTTCATCGGAAAGTTTGACAAGGGACTAGATAGCTCGAGAGTGGGATTTGCTCCTCCGACGATGGAAAGATATTCTTAGGGCCCACTCAGTGTGATGGCATCCATCATCGTCTAGCTAGACATAGGTGACTATGTCACAGGGATGTCGGAACATGACAACAAGAAAGAAGAACAAAATCACTAACGAAGGGAACGGTATGATGAGCATGTGTTGGCTCATGAGGATAGCGATCACCCCGGGTTTTGTAACGTATCGCGAAGCAAAGGGAACATCACATGATAACCAAAGGTTCACTCAAATACCATTCGTGTACTCACAGGGATCGATATGGATGTCCACGGTTCCGCTATCGGTCATTAAACAAATGGCTTCGTTCATTTCTATGAGTTACCGAACCTACCTGGTCACAAGCTTAAGGCAATCACGATCTGCTAAGTGTTAGTAGGACGGGAGTGATGAGAACATATTTGTGAAATTGTTTGATTAATATTCGGAATAATTACGAGAGGATTGATGACCCACAAGTATAGGGGGTCAATCATAGTCCTTTCGATAAGAAAGAGTGTCGAACCCAACGAGGAGTAGAAGGAAATGACAAGCAGTTTTCAGTAAGGTAGTTTCTGCAAGCACTGAAATAAGCGGTAACAGATAGTTTGATAGCAAGATAATTTGTAACGGGTAACAAGTGACAAGTGTAAATAAAGTGCAGCAAGATATCCCAATCCTTTGAAGTGCAACGGACAGGCCAGAACAAGTACTTATAATGAGGCAAACATTCTTGAGGACACACGGGAATTTCATCTAGTCACTTTCACCATGTTCATTTGATTTGCGTTCGCTACTTTGATGATTTGATATGTGGGTGGGCCAGTGCTTGGGTGCTGTTCTTACTCGAACAAGCCTCCCACTTATGATTAACCCCTCTAGCAAGCATCCGCAACTACGAAAGAAGAATTAAGACAAAGTCTAACCATAACATTAAACGTGTGGATCCAAATCAGCACCTTACGGAATAGCGCGTAAACTAGGGTTTAAGCTTCTGTCACTCTAGCAACCCATCATCTAATTACTACTCCACAATGTATTCCCTTAGGCCCATAAATCGTGAAGTGTCATGTAGTCGACATTCACATGACACCACTAAGAGAATCACAACATACATATCATCAAAATACTGAAATCACATGATTACTTATGACAAGACTTCTCCCATGTCCTCAAGAACAAAGGTAACTACTCACTCATCATCATGATGTTCAAGACCAGAGGGGTATTCAATAACATAAAGGATCTGAACATTTAGTAATTCACAAAGCAACCAACTAGCATCAACTACGATAGGTAATCAACACTACTAGCAATCCACAAGTAGCAATCTAGAGTTTTGATACAAAGATTGAATACAAGAGATGAACTAGGTTTTGAGATGAGATGGTGTTGTTGATGATGATGATGAGGATTGGTCCTCCCATGATGAGAGGGTTGTTGGTGATGAGGAAGGCTTCGATTTCCCCCTCCCGGAGGGAAGTGTCCCTGGCGGAATCTGCCGGCTGGAGAGCAAAAATGCTCCTGCTCTAGTTCCGCCTCGTGGCGGCGGTGCCTCGTCCCGGAAGTCTCCCCATAAAATTTTTAGGGTAAAATGACTTATATACCAGAAGTAGAGGGCCAGAGGTGGGCCAGGGGCTCCACATGGCACCAGGGCGCGCCCAGGTGCCATGTGGGCACCTGGTAGCCCTCCTTTGGTAACTCTCTGGCCCAGTATTTTATATACATTCCAAAATAATTCTTCGTGAAATTTCAGCCCATTTGGAGATGTGCAGAATAGGTATCTCTGCTGTAGCTTTTTCAGGCACTGAACTCCACCTGCTGGCATTCTCCCTCTTTGTGTAAACCTTGCATATTAAGAGAGAAAAGGCATTAGAAATACTCCATGAAGTGTTATATTGGCCAAAAACTTTGTAAATAACAGTAATAAAACATGATGCAAAATGGACGTATCAACTCCCCCAAGATTAGACCTCGCTTGTCCTCAAGCGAAAACCAAAATCGAAAAACATGACCACATGCTTAGAGAGAGAGAGGTGTCGATAAAAATAAAATACGGACATAGAAGCATCATGAAAAATATTATAGCAGCAAGGATTACTATCATAAACTTCCCATGAGCAAGTAACAATTCACCACAATACTGAAGTATGAAGCATAAACTTTCTTGAAAACGAACAAACTATGTTCTCGGTCAACAATGCAATTGCAATTCATTGTACTTTCAGGAAGTGTCACATGTAGGAGCCTTTTGGCAAGTTCACATACTCAACTATCATTTAGTCTTTCATGATTGCTAACACTCACACCATACATATGGAGCATTAAGTTTCAGCCAGACACATAGAAAGATAGGGGCTTAGAGGTTTGCCTCCCAACTTATTCACCTCAAGGGTGATGTCAACAATAATATAACTCATGCTCACCCACATTCAACTGGACATATGTGCCTAGATCTTTCCCCACCACATGATGCTTGCCAAAGAGTAAAATAAAAAAAGGAATAGAGGGATAATTTTGACTCTTTGCATAAAAGTAAATTCATAAAAATAAAAGATAGGCCCTTCGCAGAGGGAAGCAGAGGTTGTCATGTGCTTTTAGTTGGATGCACTAACTCTTAATGCAAAGGAACGTCACATGATATTGCCCCTTATGATAGCAACCTTTATTATGCAGTTTGTCGCTTTTATTCTTTGCCATCACAAGTTCGTACCACGCTTATTTTCCCTTACAATAAAAGATCATACATATTTAGGAGCAATTTTTATTGCTTTATTGCACAGATGACAACTGACTTGAAGGATCTTACTCAATCCATAGGTGTGACACCCTGGTTTTCGCTCCTATTTTTTTTCCTTTGCGGGATTTGACTTTCGTCTTTTTTCTCGATGTTATCGGATTTTCTCCAGCTCTTGGGTATATGAAGATGGTCATTTAGCCTTGCCTTTCCTATCCAACCAGAGATTCTCTTCAGTCCAACCCTGCCACTCGAACTATATTCTCACGACTTTGCCACTAAAACCCTGCCTTCCGAGTTATCGGAAGGGAAACCCCAACTCCTTCAGTTACAAAGGAACCCCAACTTCCTTTGATCTGTTGTCTCCCAAACTTTTCCCAGTGATCATCCTTTATCTATATACCCTGGATATGCAAAAATATTGCCAAGTCATTTGCAATATTTTTCATTTATAATTAATTCCTTTTTCTGCCAGTTAAAGGAATGAAATCCAGGAAAATACCTATCCATCTCCAAAGTTGATGAAAACTTGTGGAGATATTCTTTATGATCATATTGAGCTCCCATAAAAATATTGTCCATAATTAAATAGGGAAATTGTCTTTTCCTATTTAAAGCCAATATTGCATTTTGGGCACTTTCTAAAGGAACTACCATTTTGGTTGCCATGTAAAATCCCAAATAAATTGTGGAGCTTCTTATATCCATATCTTCACCATTTCCATCAAGAACCCAAGTTCCATCGTTCAAAGTTTGAGCAGAACATCAATTTGCAAATTCTGTCCAGTTGGGCAAATTGCAAAGGAAGTGCTTGAACCCTTGATCTATTTTAGCTGAAATTTTTCATGGTGATTAACAATGATAAATCACTCATGGAAACCAAAAACCAGCTCAATCCATCCATCCATGCTTCCACAGCAATTTTCCTAAGTTCCTGTCTAGTTGAAAGCTTTGTGAAGGAAGTACCACTTTTGCATTTCCAAATGAGCTGAAATTTTCCCAGTATCTCCATATTTTCAAATCATCACTCTCCATTAAAATTCTGCTCATTTCATTAAGCCATTTGAGCACAGCATCAAGATCCCTTTTCTGGACCAACTTGGCAGTTGTGAAGGAACTATGATCAAACTTGGTTCAAATGCCTTCAAATTTTGCCAGGACCTAGTCCTTCCTACCAAAGTTCATTTTGACAACCATCCAACTCCATTTATCCATCCATTTCTCTAGAAAATTTCAGCCAAGTTTGCTATTAGAAACTTCTTCTGCAAGTTTCTCTCACCTCTGAGCTACCTAGCTGGTTCCAGTTCCTTCCCTTATCCATATGAGTAGTGAAGGACGTGTTGGACAAGGTGTGGTGCCCAGACGTGTGCCAGAGCAGGCGGTGCATGCGGTGACCGCATGAACAGCTGACAGAAACTATGCTCAACGCGGTCGTCGCGTCGGCCAACTCGCTCCGGCCAGCTTCGGCTTGTCCGAGCGTGTCCTACGGCTCCGCTGCGTCCATGCACTCCCCCTCCAGCACCATCCCCTTCCTCATTCTTTCTCCTCACGCCAGGGCAACTCCGGTGAACTGTGCGCCCATGACGCTGTCGTTTTTTTCTCTGTCTTCTTCCCCCTCGAGCTCTCTTGAGCGCTCCCGAGGCCTCTCCTCTCCTCCGCGAAGCCTCCTGACTCCGTAACCGTCCAGCCACGTCGCCCCGGAGCTCCAGTGCGTGGCTAAGATCGCCACCGCGGCCGAGCTTATCCGGCGAGCCTGTCCGGCTATAAATAGCCAACCCCGTGCCTCCCCGAGCACACCAATGCCCTCACCGCCCTCTCCCCCTCCTCCTTAGCTCACCAGAACCACCCCTCCCTTCCCTGTCCGTCGCCGTTCACCATGTCCGCCGCGGCCTCGGGCTAAATTTGAGCTAACCGGAGCCCTCCTCGTCCCCCTCTCCCCACCAGCAAACCACCCAGAGTTCGGCGGTTCTCCCCATCATCTCTGCTCGTCGCCAGAGCCACCGATGCCGCCACTCTCCTCGATCGACCGCCGCCGCCCATGCGCTCTGTCAGCGTGTGGTGCCGCCGTTCGGCCTTTCCCCGGCATCCGCAGCCCTCTCAGGTGGACGCGGCACCGCAGCCCGAGCTCGCCGGTGGCCTCGCCAGCACCAGAGCCTGCCAGAGCCGCCCAGCCATCGCCGGCGTCGCGCCCTCCCCTGCTTCCTCTGTTCCTATCGGGGGGGGGTCAGTTAGGAGCAAGAAGACAGGGCCAGGCGGGCCCCGCTCCTCACCCCTGATCCAACCTGTAAGCGGCGGTTGGTTCGGGCCCGCGCCAGTAAGTGGGAACGCCCTGGCCACTTTCACGTTTTCCCCGCGGGAAAACGTATTTTCACCAAGTGCGCGACCAGCCGAGCTAACAAGGACCTGGTTGAAAATATTTCTTTACAAATAGGTCCCTGATAGAAAAACCCTCATATCTTTTTAACCGAGACTCCGATTCAGGTGAAACCAACGCCCACGTCTTCAGTTCGTCGAGCCCATTCCGATGGTATCATTTTCATAATGTTTACACATTATGAAAATGACCATTTTGCCATTGCCCTTCTATCAGCCCTCCGAGAGGGAATCCTTTCCGGCAAATTCTTCTGCGAGGTGACCACACTTCTTCCCGGAGTATTCTTCGACCCCAGGCAAGCCGACCTTCTGATATATGCCCTAAATCATTGCTCTGTGTTATTCTTGCATGTTTAATTAATGATTATGCCTGTGATAGAAATATTTAAACTTCTGTTAGACTGCACTTACTGTTTACATTACTTGCATTAGTTTGCTATGGGATAATTCAAAGTAATTTACTTAAATGCATAGTTGCTGCCATCTCTAGTTATTGTGATATACAACCATGCTTGCTAAATACTTGCTAAAACTAAACCCAGTCGGTTGATCCAGAGTCACCTGTTCGGACTTATCCGTGCAACCACATTTGCCGGTATGGGACGGCCTTGACTTGGTCTGATCACGTGCTCTTTTATTGGTACCACCAATTAGGGAAGGTTATGCGTGTGTGCTACCCTGGCCTGGTGGGCGATGATAACCTTGTGAGCCCAGTTGAGTTATTTGCTGGCGTCCCCGTTTGGGACAGTTTAGTTGGCCACGACGGTGGCAGGTGTCACGAGGTGACACAGGGGCCACCCAGGACATGACCCTGGGAGGGTATGATTGCCGGTGGTACGGTGGAGGAGTCACGGATTAGGCAGGTTTCATTGGAGCAACACTGGTCCACCCGAATGGGATCACGAGACCTGGTGCTCCATGGTGTTGGTAAAGTGTGCTACCTCTATAGAGTGTAAGAATCTATTCGAATAGCCGCGTCCATGGTATTGGACAGTCCATACTAGGCCTCACTGAGTGGTCAACCATAGTAATGATAATAATGATGGAAGAACTCGTCTTATGATCAGAAGTACTCGATGACTCATGACAATTCCGAGAGTTATAGGACAACCCGGAAGAGAGTAAGTTTATCAAACTTATAGTGGAGATGCATAGCCATCGGATGATGTCAGGGATATGATATGTTAGCCATGGGATGGCTATGAAAGAGATGGTCGGATGACCAAAAGACTTGGATTGGATTTGGATCGTGAGAATGTTCGGATTATGGATTATCTACTTGATATGCTCACCTTACTACATTTACTTCAATAGTTATCTTGCTAAGTAACCCTCCTTTGGCATGATGTTCAATATTGCTAGCTAGTTATGCCATGTCATGATAATTAATGATGATCTAATAACAAATGCATGCTTGAATGCCATGGATTGCTTTCTTGGTGGATATGTTAGTTGGTTTGCTTGCGAGTACATTCAAAAGTACTCGGCGGCCTTTAACGTGGCCAGGTTCACATAAGGATCCGCCGTCCGTCGTCCGTCGTCGAGGAGCTGGAGCGTTCGCATGCTAGAAGGGTAACCCAGTCAGATCCCTGTGGGTTGGAGCCGCACTAGGACCATGCTGCCATGGATAGAGCTTTTCCGCTGCCATCACTCTTGTGTAATAGCATGTAAGACTTATATATCCATTAATAGAAATGCCTGTGTTCATAATACTTGTTGTGAACGCACATGCCAGAGTGATTTCCTGGGCTGGTATGTGCGGCGACCATCTGGCTACAGTGGTAATCAGGCGGGGTGCCACAACGGATGGTATCAGCGCAGCCAGGCTGACTGTAGGTTACCCTAGTCAGACTTCATTGTCTTGTGCTCAGTAGAAAGACCAGATGTATTTCAGCCATCTTTGCCAAGCAGGCACAGCTACTATTGATCATAAGGCAACCCCATAGGTTTTGGCTCGATCAAACATCAACTCTCGTGGCCTTTGCCTTCAGTACGAAATGCTCGCACCCGGCAACGACCCGTGAGCCCTGAACCCTTAGGTAAACTAGATATCCCTACCCTGCTTGCTAACCATGGCATTTCTCTCCTTAAATCCAGTTTGCTTTGGGAAATGCTTATAAATTCCATCTTTTCCCCGACAACCCTAGGATCGTGACTAAGCCACTTTGGCTATGGTCGTATGTTGAGTTTGATGTTCCCTAAGGAAGTAGTAGAAGCTTGACACCAATTGCTACAAGGAGGATTGTGTGGTTTTGCTTCTAAGTCCTTAGAGGTGCATCGAGTACGTCAGGCTAGTTATACTAGTGGATCTTTGGCCACATGTGTAAGGTCCGCAAATATTTGAGCTTTATTTTTTTTTTCGTTTACGCGGTTTTTGTTTACTTTGGCAGTTCCATCTCTTCGCTTCTACTGGATCCATCCGCAAGTGCCATCAAGAAGATCGGCATGCAACTTGAATAATACCCAATAATTCAAATTTAGCAAGGGCCATGCCAAGTCAACTGTCTGATATTCAGAATAGTAACACCGGATCTGTCAAGAATGAATAATGGGTCAGAAGCAGAATCTGTGTGGAACAGACAAGACCAGAATATACCTGAGAGAGTTGGCCTTAGAACAGATCACGCCTAAGGAGTAGTCAGATGAGCTACCAAGAATGAACACCAGCAAGGACGAATTATTATGTCGGCGATACAAGGATTATTTCAGTCAGCGAGGTGAACCGAGTCTTTTCTCAATGGACCCAAGAATCATTTATTACCCACCGAAGATATATTTCAAAAATGTGAATATGTGAAGAGCAACAACGACACTCTGGTATGAAGATACAAATTTCAAAGCATATCTTGGAGTTCCACCGATGCAAATACAAAATTTTCCGGGCACTATGAACAAGGTTTGCAAGGAAAATGTATAAGTTCGCGGTTACCCAGAATCAATGAGAATTTCACGTGCTGGGAAGCTCAGCTGAACCAAATGGAATTATTTGTCAACTACTTATCAGCAACACTTGCTTTGATCGCAAAGGGTATTCCGAATTAATTTTCAACATGAGGTCTGCATCAGCCGTGCAACCTTTGCCACAACAATGATCAGACTAGCAGAAGGACAAGCAATATGCGTGATCACCAGAAAATTTTCAGTCAAGGTATGGCCTATACCAAGTTATGGCTCCACTATGGATAAATTCCGAATACTTCGGAAGGAAACCAGAATCGGCCACATATCTGACTGCGTACACCATGAAAGGCTTCTAGTATAAGGAACCCAGCATTCCTCCGCAAGCTACCGAGAAGAGTTTACGACACCAAACTGTCAATCTTCCTCGGTACGCCACTTGGTGAGAAAATCTTCGGGGGTACGACACTTCCATCTTCCACAGCGAGCTACCGTGGAAGGCTTCCAGCGTAAGGCACTTGACCTTCTGTAGCAAGCCACATGAAGGAAAAGCTTTTAAGGTACGATACCGAGCCTTCTTCAGCACGCTACTTTGGCAGAAGCTTCGAGCATAAGGAATTTAGCCTTCTTCAACACGCCGTCATGCCTACAATAAGCTTGTCAGAAGCACAAACTAGTCTGGACACACATGCGCCTCAGAACTCAATGGTTATGAAAGGATTTATCCTACACCTGCATATGTTGTGAGCATGCAGTCCAGTGGATCAGTTCATGCGAGCCAGTCGTACACAGGAATCACTGTGTTCAGAGAAACATTAGCCCCATACTTCAAAGAAGAATATAAGCACAGCAACCCCTACGAGATATGCAAGAGTAAGTTGTGAGAAAAAGCCCGGCAAACCGGGAAAACAATCAAGGAGCCGTGTTGGCAGGTCATTACAGGTCCATTAAAGGAATCCTCAAGAACAAAGAAGTTTTGCACAAACAACCTCCGTGACTATCAACAAGACACAGCTTCACAGACAGAGTGGTATTACCAATCCGTGTCAGACTCTTGCATGTACGGCCATGACAATGCAGCCAACATGCCATACTCACCTAAATACGGGCCATCAACAAAGATAAGAGGCAATATTCCGAAAGTTACACCAGATGATAGTGATACTATGTTTAGCTCAGTGGTCACAGCAAGGACTACAGAGGCTATATATGACAGAGTCGTCTCCACGAGCGACAGAGTTTGAAACAAGGCATTCAGATAGAATGGCTCAAAGCACATGTACATCAGCATCAACAGTTCATAGACGTCATGACATCTCTGGAATAAGAGATTGCTATCTATGATTACTTTGTGATCATGCCTGACATTTCAGTTGAGGGTATAGCAGCAATAGCTCGGTCATGTTGATCCTTGAATTGTGGATCACCTAAGGACAAAGTCAGAATGCCGAAGACAAAAGGAAATGTCAGTACGGAACCCGTAGCCAGACTGAGTATTCTGACACGGCAAAAAGAAAGCCACCCCTACCCAAGGCCATACGAGCATGTGAGCCTTGTACCAGGAAAGGATATCTCACCCGTGATAGTCAGGATACGAAGCGTCACAATAAAACCCAAAGTAGTTACTTCCAGGCCAAGGAAACCGAGCTGTTTGTTGGAATTACCCGCTACCCTACCCAGAAACACCACTACTAGGACAAAAGTTACACCTGACAGGAAAGAGAAGGATTCAAGGAAGCTGTGTGAAAAGACAACGCATGGTCCATCAGAAGAGGCAGTTGAAAGGTGAGTGAACCAACAAAGACAAGATCGCTGATGGATCCAAGTCACACACAGGTAAGTCCCCCTTCACCGGGAGGTAAGCCTGGAAATCTCAAGGACGAGATTTTCTTAAGAGGGGGTAGGTTTGTGACACCCTGGTTTTAGCTCCTTTTTTTTCCTTCGCGGGATTTGACTTCCGTATTTTTTTCTCGATGTTATCGGATTTTCTCCAGCTCTTGGGTATATGAAGATGGTCATTTAGCCTTGCCTTTCCTATCCAACCAGAGATTCTCTTCAGTCCAACCCTGCCACTCGAACTATATTCTCAGGACATTGCGACTGAAACCCTACCTTTAGAGTTAATCGGAAGGGAAACCCCAACTCCTGTAGTTACAAAGGAACCCCAACTTCCTTTGATCTGTTGTCTCCCAAACTTTTCCCAGTGATCATCCTTTATCTATAAACCCTGGATATGCAAAAATATTGCCAAGTCATTTGCAATATTTTTCATTTATAATTAATTCCTTTTTCTGCCAGTTAAAGGAATTAAATCCATGAAAATACCTATCCATCTCCAAAGTTGATGAAAACAAGTGGAGATATTCTTTATGATCATATTGAGCTCCCATAAAAATATTGGCCATAATTAAATAGGGGAAATTGTCTTTTCCTATTTAAAGCCAATATTGCATTTTGGGCACTTTCTAAAGGTACTACCATTTTGGTAGCCAGGAAAAATCCCAAATAAATTGTGGAGCTTCTTCTATCCATATCTTCACCATTTCGATCAAGAACCCAAGTTCCATAGTTCAAAGTTTGAGCACAACATCAATTTGGAAATTCTGTCCAGTTGGGAAATTGCAAAGGAAGTGCTTGAACCCTTGATCTATTTGAGCTGAAATTTTTCATGGTGATTAACATTGATAAATCACTCATGGAAACCAAAAACCAGCTCAATGCATCCATCCATGCTTCCACAACAATTTTCCTAAGTTCCTGTCCAGTTGAAAGCTCTGTGAAGGAAGTACCACTTTTGCATTTCCAAATGAGCTGAAATTTTCCCAGTATCTCCATATATTCAAATCATCACTCTCCACTAAAATTCAGCTCATTTCATTATGCCATTTGAGCACAGCATCAAGATCCCTTTTCTTGTCCAACTTGGCAGTTGTGAAGGAACTATGATCAAACTTGGTTCAAATGCCTTCAAATTTTGCCAGGACCTAGTCCTTCCTACCACAGTTCATTTTGACAAAGATCCAACTCCATTTATCCATCCATTTCTCCAAAAAAATCAGCCAAGTTTGTTGTTACAAACGTCTTTTGCAAGTTTCTCTCACCTTAGAGCTACCTAGCTGGTTCCATTTCCTTCCCCTATCTATATGAGTAGTGAAGGACGTGTTGGACAAGGTTTGGTGCCCAGACTTGTGCCAGAGCAGGCGGTGCACACGGTGACCACGTGAATAGCTGACAAAAACTATGCTCTACGCGGTCGTCACGTCGGCTAGCTTTGGCTTGTCCGAGCATGTCCTACGGCTCCCCTGCGTCCACGCACTCCTCCTCCAGCACCTTCCCCCTCCTCATTCTTTCTCCTCACGCCACGACAACTCCGGCGAACCGTGCGCCCGTGATACCATTGTTTTCCTCTCTGTCTTCTTCCCCCTCAAGCTCTCTCGAGCGCTCCCGAGGCCTCTCCTCTCCCCCGCGAAGCCTCCCGACGCCGCAACTGTCCAGCCATGTCGCCCCGGAGCTCCAGTGCGCGGCTAAGATCGCCACCGTGGCCGAGCTTATCTGGCGATCCCGTCCGGCTATAAATAGCCATCCCCGTGCCTCCCCGAGCTCACCATCGCCCTCACCGCCCTCTCCCCGTCCTCCTTAGCTCGCCGGAACCACCCCTCCCTTCCTTGTCCGTCGCCCTTCACCGCTCGCCTCGGGCTACATTTGAGCTAACCGGATCCTTCCTCGTCCCCCTCTCCGCACTAGCAAACCTCCCGGAGTCCGGCGGCTCTCCCCATCATCTCTGCTCGTCGCCGGAGCCACCGAGGCCGCCGCTCTCCTCGATCGGCCGCCGCCACCCATGCGCTCTATCAGCGTGTGGTGCCGCCGTTCGGCCTTTCCCCGGCATCCGCAGCCCTCTCAGGTGGACGAGGCACCGCAGCCTGAGCTCGTCGGTGGCCTCGCTAGCACCAGAGCCTGTCGGACTCGCCCAGCCATTGCCGGCGTCGTGCCCTCCCCTGCTTCCTCTGTTCCTATCGGGGGGGTCAGCAAGGAGGAAGAAGATAGGGCCAGGCGGGCCCCGCTCCTCACCCCCGACCCCACCTATAAGCGGTGGTTGGTCCGGGCCCGCGCCAGTAAGTGGAAACTCCCTGGCCACTTTCATGTTTTCCCCGCGGGAAAACATATTTTCACCAAGGGCGCGACCAGCTGAGCTGACAGGGACACGGTTGAAAATACTTCTTTACAAATAAGTCCCTAACAGAAAAACCCTCATATCTTTTTTGCCGAGACTCCGATTCAGGTGAAACCAACGCCCGCGCCTTCAGTTCGTCGAGCCTATTCCGATGGTATCATTTTCGTAATGTTTACACATTATGAAAATGACCATTTTGCCCTTGCCCTTCTATCAGCCCTCCGAGAGGGAATCCATTCCGGCGGATTCTTCTGCGAGGTGACCACACTTCTTCCCGAAGTATTTTTCGACCCTAGGCAAGCCGGCCATCTGATATATTCCCTAAATCATTGCTTTGTGTTATTATTGCATGTTTAATTAATGATTATGCCTGTGATAGAAATATTTAAACTTCTATTAGAATGCACTTACTGTTTACATTAATTGCATTAGTTTGCTATGGGTTAATTCAAAGTAATTTACTTAAATGCATAGTTGCTTCCATCTAAAGTTATTGTGATATACAACCATGCTTGCTAAATACTTGCTAAAACTAAACCCAGTCGATTGATCCAGAGTCACCTGTTCGGACTTATCCGTGCAACCACATTTGCCGGTATGGGACGGCCTTGACTTGGTCTGATCGCGTGCTCTTTTATCGGTACCACCAATTAGGGAAGGTTATGCGTGTGTGCTACCCTGGCCCGGTGGGCGACGATAACCTTGTGAGCCCAATTGAGTTATTTGTCGGCGTCCCCATTTGGGACAGTTTAGTTGGCCACGACGGTGGCAGGTGTCATGAGGTGACACAGGGGCCACCCAGGACATGACCCTGGGAGGGTATGATTGCTGGTGGTACGGTGGAGGAGTCACAGGTTAGGCAGGTTTCATTGGAGCAACACTGGTCCACCCGAATGGGATCACGAGGCCAGGTGCTCCATGGTGTGGGTAAAGTGTGCAACCTCTGCAGAGTGTAAGAATCTATTCGAATAGCCGCGTCCACGGTATTGGATAGTCCGTACTAGGCCTCACTGAGTGGTCAATCGTAGTAATGATAATAATGATGGAAGAACTCGTCTTATGATCAGAAGTACTCGGTGACTCATGAGAATTTCGAGAGTTGTAGGACAACCCGGGAGAGAGTAAGTTTATCAGACTTACAGTGGAGATGCATAGCGATCGGATGATGTCAGGGATATGATATGTTAGCCATGGGATGGCTATGAAAGAGATGGTCGGATGACCGAAAGACTTGGATTGGATTTGGATCATGAGAATGTTCGGAGTATGGATTATCTACTTGATATGCTCACCTTACTGCACTTACTTCAGTAGTTATCTTGCTAAGTAACCCTTCTTTGGCATGATGCTCAATATTGCTAGCTAGTTATGCCATGTCATGATAATTAATGATGCTCTAATAACAAATGCATGCTTGAATGCCATGGATTGCTTGCTTGGTGTATATGTTAGTTGGTTTGCTTGCGAGTACATTCAAAAGTACTCAGCGGCCTTTAACGTGGCCAGGTTCACATAAGGATCCGTTGTGGAGGAGCCGGAGCTTTCGCGTGCAAGAAGAGTAACCCAGTCAGATCCCTGTGGGTTGGAGCCGCACCAGGACCATGCTGCCTTGGATAGAGCTTTTTCGCTGCCATCACTCTTGTGTAATAGCATGTAAGACTTATATATCCATTAATAGAAATGCCTATGTTCATGATACTTGTTGTAAACGCGCATGCCAGAGTGATTTCCTGGGCTGGTATGTGCGGCGATCGTCTGGCTACAGTGGAAATCAGGCGGGGCACCACAATAGGTAGGTATGGTGGACTCTCATGACATGAATTTGGTTAAGGGTTTTGGATGCACAAGTAGTATTTCTACTTGGTGCGGAATCTTGGCTAGCAAAGATATTGGGCAAGCACCACATGTTAGAGGATCCATGACAATATACCTTCTATGTGAATATGAACAAACATAACTCATTACATTGTATTCCTTGTCCAACATCAACCGTTTGACATACAATACTTAATGGGTGCTCACAATCACAAAAGATGTCCAAGATTATTTGCATGTAAATCTTCTCTTCCTTGTTAACTTTTTCATGCAATTGCACCATTGACCAATGCTATGTTTGTCAACCTTCAATAAATTTTACCACTTATACTTTTCTTTATGTGATGTCATTACTCACCATAAGATTAGCATATGACCTTTTTCGTTCTTTTCATTGCTTTTGATTGAAGCATAAAAACAAACAAGCAAAACTCAAACTACTCATTATTATATAACTCTCACTCGATTACATAGATAGATAGATAGATCGCAAAACTAACAATCAAAGATAGATCATACTAAACTTTTATTCTACTAGATCATGAAATACTAAGGATCGAACTGAAAATAGGTAAAGATAATAAAAGTGATGGTGATACGATACCGGGGCACCTCCCCCAAGCTTGGCACAAGCCAAGGGGAGTGCCCATACCCGTGTGATCAAGCCTCCTCCTTTGGTGATGGTGGTGTTGAAGTAGTAGGATCATCCTCTGGCTTCCATGGTGTATGCTCTCCACCATAATACGATACGCGAGGCTTCGGAGCCCTGAAACTTGCAGCTAAACTCATACCTCTGAATTTTTCTTCATACCCATAGTTTTAGTGCTGGAGGTCATAGATTTGATCTTGGAGATAGTCGATGCGGTCATTGAGCTTGAGGACGATGCTCTCCATAGATTGGCCACCCACCCTATTCTCATGCGTGAATGCCGTGATCATAGAGTGGTTGGCATTGAGTCCACGCTCCACCATCCCTTGGCACTTGAAGATCTCTTGCTCCACCGCTTCGAGCCTCTCCTCGACTCTCCCGGTCTTCCTGGGTCCTTGAACGTCCCGGATGTGAAGCACCCCCTCACGTGTCACAATTTCCTGAGGGTGTTTCATCACCTCTGGGAAGTAGGGGTTGATGACCTTCTCGCAGAACTTGTCCATGGAGGAACTTGATGGAGCCATGGAGATCTAGGTCTGTCAGATAAATAGCAAGAAACAAGAACAGAAGATTTCTCATGATGCGGTGGTCAAATCAATCCGGGGAGTATATATATAGAATTTTTATCTTGTATAACAAGTAAACCAGAAGAAAACGGAGTCAGGAAGGTGCACCAGGAGGCCACATGGCACCTAGGCGCCCCCCCTGGGGGTGCGCACAGGTGCCATGTGGCCTCCTGGTGGGCCCTCTCGGCTTCCTTTTATTTTTGTATTTTTTCTAAATATTCCAAAACTGACTGCAGATATTTTTGCAGAATTTTTGGAGTCGGTTTACTTACCGTAGCACATACCTATTCCTTTTTCAGTATTCTGGAGTGTACCGGAAGGACTCCTTGATATATTCCTCCGGTGTAATAGTATTAATAATATTAGTTTCAACATTAATGGGTGTACCTAAAATGTAGTGCTTGATCCTTTGTTCATTTACCACCTTCGGTTTGGTTCCCGCAGCGTTATTGATCTTAATGGCTCCGGAATGATAAACCTCCTCGATAACATATGGTCCTTCCCATTTGGAGAGGAGTTTACCTGCAAAGAATCTCAAACGAGAATTATACAATAAAACATATTCACCCACTTTGAATTCTCTTTTCTGAATCCTCATATCATGCCATCTTTTAACTTTTCCTTTGAATAACTTGGCATTATCATAGGCTTGGGTCCTCCATTCATCAAGTGAGCTAATGTCAAATAACCTCTTTTCACCTGCAAGCTTGAAATCATAGTTAAGTTCTTTAACAGCCCAAAAAGCTTTATGTTCCGATTCAAGAGGTAAATGACATGCTTTCCCATAAACCATTTTATAAGGAGACATACCCATAGGATTCTTATAAGCAGTTCTATAAGCCCACAAAGCATCGTCTAATTTATTAGACCAATTATTTCTAGATCTATTGACAGTCTTTTGCAAAATCAGCTTTATCTCCCTATTACTCAACTCATCTTGACCACTAGATTGAGGATGATAGGGAGACGCAATTCTATGATTAACATCATACTTAGCAAGCAACTTACGAAAAGCACCATGAATAAAATGTGAACCACCATCAGTCATCAAATATCTAGGGAATTCAAACCTTGGGAAGATAACTTCCTTGAGCATTTAGAAGTATTGTGATCAGCACTATTAGTGGGGATAGCTTCCACCCACTTAGTAACATAATCAACAGCAACTAGAATATGAGTATACCCATTGGACTTAGGAAAAGGTCCCATATAATCAAAACCACAAACATCAAATGGTTCAATAACAAGAGAATAATTCATAGGCATTTCCTGACATCTACTAATATTACCAATTCTTTGAAACTCATCACAAGATAAGACAAACTTACGAGCATCCATGAAGAGAGTAGGCCATTAAAAACCGGATTGCAATACCTTGTGTGCAGTTCTGTCTCCAGCATGGTGTCCTCCATATGCTTCGGAGTGACACTTCCGAAGAATTTGTTCCTGTTCATGCTCAGGCACACAACATCTAACAATACCATCCACACCCTCTTTATAAAGATGTGGGTCATCCCAGAAATAATGTCTCAAATCGTAAAAGAACTTTTCTTTCGCTGATAAGTAAAACTAGGAGGTATAAACTTAGCAACAATATAATTAGCATAATCTGCATACCAAGGAGTACTATGAGAAACATTAACAGCAGCTAGTTGCTCATCAGGAAAACTATCATCAATAGGTTGTGGGTCATCAAGCACATTTTCCAGTCTAGACAAGTTATCAGCTACTGGGTTCTCAGCCCCTTTCCTAAGATCAAACTCTTGCAACAAAAGAACCCACCTGAAAAGCCCAGGCTTAGCATCCTTCTTTTCCATAAGATACTTAATAGCAGCATGATCAGTATGAATAGTAACTTTGGAATCAACAATATAAGACCTAAACTTATCACAAGTAAAAACAACTACAAGAAACTCTTTTTCAGTAGTAGCATAATTACTTTGGGCTGTGTCCAAAGTTTTACTAGCATAATGAATAACATTCAACTTCTTATCAACTCTTTGTCCTAAAACAGCACCAACAGCATAATCACTAGCATCACACATAATTTCAAAAGGTAAATTCCAATCAGGTGGCTGAACAATAGGTGCAGAAATTAAAGCTGGATCAAGAGTTTCAAAGGCTTCTACACAATCTCATCAAAAACAAAGGGAACATCTTTTTGCAAAAGATTGGTAAGAAGCCTAGAAATTTTAGAAAAGTCTTTAATAAATCTCCTATAGAAACCGGCATGACAGAGAAAACTTCTTATACATTTGATATCCTTCGGGCATGGCATCTTCTCAATAGCATCAACCTTAGCCTTATCAACTTCAGTACCTCTTTCGGAGATCTTGTGGCCTAAGACAATACCTTCATTAACCATAAAGTGGCACTTCTCCCAGTTCAAGACGAGATTTGTTTGTTCACATCTCTGCAAAACTCGATCAAGGTTGCTCAACCAACCATCAAACGAAGTTCCGTAGCTGGAAAAATCATCCATGACAACCTCAACAATCTTTTCACAAAAGTCAGAGAAGATAGTAGTCATACATCATTGAAAAGTAGCAGGTGCATTGCATAAACCAAAAGGCATACGTCTATAAGCAAAAGTTCCAAAAGGACAGGTAAATGTGGTTTTCTCTTGATCAGATTGTGCAACAGGTATTTGAGAAAAACCAGAATAGCCATCTAGGAAACAAAAGTGTGTGTGCTTAGACAATCTTTCTAGCATTTGATTAATAAATGGTAAAGGATAATGATCTTTCCTAGTAGCTTTATTCAACTTTCTAAAATCTATCACCATCCTATAACCAGTTACTATCCTCTAAGGAAAGAGCTCATTCTTATCATTAGAAACAACAGTGATGCCACCCTTTTTTGGAACACAATGAACTGGACTTACCCATCTACTTTCAGCCTTGGGATACATTATACCTGCTTCCAGAAGCTTTAATATTTCAGTTCTTACCACCTCTTTCATTTTTGGATTCAATTGACGTTGGTGGTCAACAACGGGTTTATCATCTGGCTCCGTATTAATCTTGTGCTGACATAGAGTGGGACTAATGCCCTTAAGATCGTCTAGAGTATATCCAATAGCGGCACAATGCTTCCTTAGAATTTTTAGCAATCTCTTTTCCTCATGATCTGAAAGGTTAGCGGTGATAATAACAGGATATATTTTATCTTCATCAAGATAGGCATATTTCAAAGTATCAGGCAATTGCTTTAAATCAAAAACAGGACCACTCTTAGGTGGAGGAGGACCTCTAAGAGTTTCAACAAGCAAATTGTGCTTAAGAATAGGCTGCTGATTAAAGAAAATATTATCCAGTTCATTCCTTTCATTCATATGTATATCATTCTCGTGATTAAGCAAATATTGTTCTAAGGGATCAGTAGGAGGCACATCAATAGAAGCAAGACCAACAATTTCATCCTTGCTAGGAAACTCTATATCATGAGGTTTTCTACGAAACTTAGAGAAATTAAACTCATGAGACACACCACCAAAGTTGACACTAACAATTTCCTTAGCACAATCAATTTGAGCATTAACAGTATTCAAGAAAGGTCTACCAAATATTATTGGACAAAAATCATCTTGTGGAGTTCCAAGAACAAGAAAATCAAAAGCGTATTTGATCTTCCCGCACAAGACTTCAACATCTCTAACAATACCAAGTGGTGAAATAGTATTTCTATCGGCAAGCTTAATAGTGACATCGATATCCTCAATTTCAGCAGGTGCAATATCATTCATGACTTCTTGATAAAGAGTAAAAGGAATAGCACTAATACTGGCACCCACATCACATAGGCCATGATAACAATGATCTCCAATTTTAACAGAAATAACAGGCATGCCAACAACAGGTCTATTCTTATGCTTAGGATTAGGACTAGCAATTCTAGATGCATTATCACAGAAAGAAATAACATGCTCATCTAATTCATCAACTAAAAGATCTTTAACTAAAGCGATACTAGGTTCAACCTTAATTTGTTCAGAAGGTGTAGGTGTTCTAACATAACTTTTCCTCACCACAGAAGAAACCTTAGAGTATTCCTTAATTATAACAGGAAAATGTGGTTTTTCAATATAAGCAGTAGGAATAACTGGATCAACATTGTAAACAATAATTTTCTCTTCCTTAACCTCAGGAGGTTCTTCTTTAATGTCTATGGGAAGATGATATTTAAACCACTTCTCCTTAGGAAGGCCAACATGTGTAGCAAAATATTCACAAAAAGAAGCTACTATCTCAGAGTCAAGTCCATACTTAGTGCAAAATTTCTGAAAAGCATCGGTTTACACAAAGGATTTAACACAATCAAAGTTAAGATTTATACATGACTCATTACCTTTGTCGATCTCCCAATACTCATGGTTGCGTTTAATCCTTTCCAGAAGATCCCATTTAAATTCAATAGTCTTCTTCATAAAAGAACCAGTAGAAGAAGAATCAAGCATAGCTTGATCATTACGAGAAAGCCGAGCATAATTTTTTTGAAGAATTATTTCTCTTGAGAGCTCATGATTGGGGCATGTATGAAGCATATACTTGAGCCTCCCTCAAGCTTGAGCGATACTTTCTCCTTCACGAGGCAAAACATTATAGATATAGTTCCGATCATGATGAACCAAGTGCATAGGATAAAATTTCTGGTGAAACTCCAATTTCAACCAATTCCAATCCCATATGTCAGTATCATCACATAGCCTATACCATGTCAAGGCCTTTCCCTCCAAAGATAAAGGGAATACTTTCTTCTTTGCTCTATCTCCAGATAAACCTGTAAGCTTAAACAATCCACAAATTTCATCCACATAGATCAAGTGCATATCAGGATGTTTAGTACCATCTCCTGCAAAAGGATTAGCTAGCAGTTTTTCAACAAGACCAAAAGAAATTTCATAAGAAATATTTTCAGTTGCTTCAATAGGTGGTGGAGAGGCAACTTTTTTGTTTCCGGTCGAGGTGAAGATACCCCAAACAAACCTCTCAAAGGATTAGTTTCCATAGTGACAACTAGCAATAAATTTCAGCATGTAACAAAAATGTTTCCTTACCAATTTCCACTTACCAAAGGCGCTTCATTCCCCAGCAACGGCGCCAGAAAAGAGTCTTGATGACCCACAAGTATAGGGGGTCAATCGTAGTCCTTTCGATAAGTAAGAGTGTCGAACCCAACGAGGAGTAGAAGGAAATGACAAGCGGTTTTCAGTAAGGTAGTTTCTGCAAGCACTGAAATAAGCGGTAACAGATAGTTTGATAGCAAGATAATTTGTAATGGGTAACAAGTGAAAAGTGTAAATAAAGTGCAGCAAGATAGCCCAATCCTTTTAAGTGCAAAGGACAGGCCAGAACAAGTACTTATAATGAGGCAAACATTATTGAGGACACACGGGAATTTCATCTAGTCACTTTCACCATGTTCATTTGATTCGCGTTCGCTAATTTGATGATTTGATATGCGGGTGGACCGGTGCTTGGGTGCTGTTCTTACTTGAACAAGCCTCCCACTTATGATTACCCCCTCTCGCAAGCATCCACAACTATGAAAGAAGAATTAAGACAAAGTCTAACCATAGCATTAAACGTGTGGATCCAAATCAGTCCCATACGGAATAGCGCATAAACTGGGGTTTAAGCTTCTGTCACTCTAGCAACCCATCATTTAATTACTACTCCAAAATGTATTCCCTTAGGCCCATAAATGGTGAAGTGTCATGTAGTCGACATTCACATGACACCACTAAGAGAATCACAACATACATATCATCAAAATACCGAACGAATACCGAAATCACATGATTACTTATGACAAGACTTCTCCCATGTCCTCAAGAACAAAAGTAACTACTCACTCTATCACGCCCAATATGCGATCCTATTCTCGAGGGGCTTGAAGGCCCCACCAAGAGTAGAAGCGCATATTGAGACGCTCGCAAGGTGGATATCATTACATCGTACCACATACATAATGGATGGAGATACATATAAATACTGACAATCATCTCATTAATACAACAATACATATCAAACATCATACAGAAGACGCAGCATCTAACTACGGATGAAATCAAATGAAAGACGAACAACATCCACCCTGCTAGCCCGGGCTGCCGACCAGGAACCTATCCCGAGATCGACGAAGAAGAAGAAGCAGAAGAAGAACTCCAAAAGCAAACAATCATCGCTCTCACGTCAAGTCATCGCATTACCTATACCTGCATCTGTTGTTGTCGTGAACTGTGAGCCATGAGGACTCAGCAATCCCATAACCATGGGTATCAAGACTAGCAAAGCTTAATGGGTATGGAAGGGTAAGGTGGTGAGGTTGCAGCAAAAACTAAGCATTGTATGTTGGCTAACTTATGAGTACAAGAATAAGAAGAGCAACTACGCATAACGGTCGTAAACTACAAATGATCACTAAGTGATCCTGAACACCTACTTACGAGTACAAACATAACCCCACCATGTTCTCTTCTCAAACTTCCTCGAAAAGAGACAATCACGGTTACACACGCGGTTGGTGTATTTTAATTAGGATTTAGTGTCAAGTTGTCTACAACCGGAGATTATAAATTTCCATGTACCACATAACCGCGGGCACGGCTTCGCGTAAGATTTAACCCTACAGGGGTGCTCCAAGTAGTCCATCATAAATTACCACACGCATCCGATGGAACATCCTCACACCATGATAACACGATACTTACGATAAGGAATCCCGGTGGACAAGTTTGCTCGTAAAAGGGAAACTAAACCAGCAAGACCTCTCGGCGTGTCGACACCCCGATAGGAGCCGCGTATCTCGTTCTCAGGACGTGATTGGATCGTCCAAACTTCCGGTAGGCCAGCGCCAGAGTTGCCCCTGGTGGCCACCGGTGGTTGACAGGTTTGGACCAACACTCATGAGGAGCACTGGCCCGGGGGTTGTTGATTAATTATCCACGGGGTCCGGAAAGTCCCTATGCAAGTTTTAGTTGTTATTAGGCAAATGGTAAAACCAAAGTTGGGCCTTGCTGGAGAAGTTTCAACCTAAAATGAATGAACAGAGGGGTTCCCATATGCCCCACATGTGTTAGGAGTGCTCAACATGGAACATAACACCAGTATTACGGAAACTAGGGCGGCATGAGTGGAACAAAACACCAGGCAAAAAGCCGAGCCTTCCACCCATTACCAAGTATATAGATGCATTAATTAAATGATAGATATTGTGATATCCCATGATATCCATGTCCCAACATGGAACAACCTGCGACTGCATCTGCAACTTGCAACGCTATATGGAAAAGGCTAAGCAAAGCGGTAACATAGACAAACAATGGTTTGCTGGGATGATGGAAGGTTAGAGGCTGTATCATGGCATATGGATGGCCGACCTATATGTGGTAGGAAGCATGACATAGCGATAGCACTGAGACAACTAGCAAGAAAAGATAGTAAATATATCCAAGATTATGATCATCTTGCCTGGAATCCCGCTCGGAAGAAGATCGAGTCCATGAAGAAGACGAACAAACGTAGTCGAACGAATCCACACACTTCGCAACATAACCAGAGCTATCGAGAAGAAGCACAACCGGAAAGAAGCAAGCAACATGATAAACAAACATAGCATAGTCATGGCATGATGCACAAACAAGCATGATGCATGTTCGGTTTAAAGATGCACGGCATGGCAAAGTGTAACAATTCAAATGCTACATATTAAGAGAAGCTCAAACGAAAGTCCACAACAATTATTTAGTTCACTCTCATTTATGCTACTCATCAACAATAAATGTTGGTCAACATGGAAAGAGATGTAACATGAACAAACTATCTATCTAGGCAATTTAAATGAGGCCGGAAACAACAAACAACAATTCCGAAAAATCCCCATATGTAATTTTCGAATTTAGTACTGTTCTGCCTAAACACAATTTTAATGTTGTTAGACAGTGAAATAATGTTCACCATGTTAATCTACACATTTTTCCACCCCATTTACATATAAAGTTTACTTAATTTGGAGCTACGGTTATTTAGTTATGAGATAAACCATTTTAGCATGCCATTTAGCAAAATTAAATGCAAACAACATTTTAAATATTTTTAAATGTTGTTATCATGATGCGGATGACATATTCAAGTTATATGCAATTTTATGAAAATGATGGTATAATATATGATATGGAGCATTTTTCGCCATGGCGGAGAGAAAAGGGGTGCCACGGCGGCGAAAACGGAAATGGTGCCATGGCGGCGAAAACGGAAATGGTGCCACGGCAATATTCCGATGATCCGGTAGTTCGTTGAGTTACCGGTGCAAAAGAAAGTGTGGGCATGAGCATGTCATGCGAAATATGATGGGGAGTGATCCCGCGACCGGGTGTCCCACGTGTCGGTGGCGTGGAAACGAGGAGCGTGCAAGAGACAATTCGAACACAACACAAACACGATCATTTCATACAACATGCATTCGTCCATGGGGTGTTTTCGGCGGTTATACCTTCGACGCGAGTGTTTCGGGGCGGACAGGTTCGATGAGGGAAGTAGTTGTACACGTTGGCGATGGTAGTGGTACACATGTTGTCGGGGTACTTGTCGGTCCGGTCTAGGCGGTCCACGGGGTCTTCGGCGGTTCCGAAAACGATGGAAGATGTTCTTGGTGTCAACGTTCAGAGGTCGTACACTTGTCGGAGAGGATCTTGGCGCACCCCATGAAGGCGTTCTTGGCATCCCTGGCTCCAGGGTGTTGGCAACGACGAAAGGGCGACGAGGCCAACAGGGCAGCAAGGTGGCCTCGGAGGGAAGCCTGTCAAACAGAGCAGAGCAGCGGCAGGGAACGACTCGAGACGGAGGGCGCTCGCATGGTGTAACACCCTGGTTTTCGCTCATGTTTTTTTCCTTTGCAGGATTTGACTCCCATCTTTTTGTTGTGTTATCGGGTTTTCTCTAGCTCTTGGGTATATGAAGATGGTCATCTAGCCTTGCCTTTCCTATCCAACCAGAGATTCTCTCCAGACCAACCTTACCACCCAAGCTATATTCTCAGGGCTTTGCCGTCAGAACCCTACCTTCCGAGTTATCGGAAGGGAAACCCTAACCTTTTCCGTTACAAAGGAACCCCAATTTCCTTTGATCTGTTGCCTCCCAAAATTCTCCCACTGATCATCCCACATCTATAAACCTTGGATATGTAAAAATATTGCCAAGTCATTTGCAATATTTTTCATTTATAATTAATTCATTTTTCTTCCAGTTAAAAGAATTAAATCCAGGAAAATATCTATCCATCTCCAAAGTTCATGAAAACTTGTGGAGATATTCATTGTGGTCATATTGTGCTCCCATAAAAATATTAGCCATAATTAAATAGGGGAAATTGCATTTTTCCTATTTAAAGCCAATATTGCATTTTGGGCACTTTCTAAAGGAACTACCATTTAGGTAGCCAGGAAAAATCCAAAATAAATTGTGGAGCTTCTCCTATCCATATTTTCACCATTTCCATCAAGAACCCAAATTCCATAGTTCAAAGTTTGAGCAAAACATCCATTTAAAAACTCTGTCCAGATTTCTAGTTTGCAAAGGAAGTGCTTGAACCCTTGATCTATTTGAGCTAAAAAAAATCATGGTGGTTAACATTGATAAATCACCCATGGAAAGCAAAAACCAGCTCAATCTATCTATCCATTTGCCCACAGCAATTTTCTCAAATTTCTATCCAGCAGCAAGCTCTGTGAAGGAAGTACCACTTTGGCATTTCCAAATGAGCTGAAACTTTTCCAGTATCTCCAGATACTCAAATGAGCACTCTCAAGCAAAATTCAGCTTATTCCATGAAGTCATTTGAGAATGGCATCAACCTCTTTGCTTTTGGACCAAATGCTGTTTCAAAGGAGGTGCTATCTGCACTTATTGGATTGCAGTGAAACTTCCCATGGAGATTCACCCTACCATATGAGAGACACACACCAAAGTTGGGATCATTTAACCTAGCCAATCTCCCTCAAATCATCTCAAACACCTTCATGCCAGAGCCTATTCTCGCAAATATCTCTCACCTCTGAGCAACCCAGAGAGTTCCAGTAACTTCTTCTATCCATTTGAGCAGTGAGAAGCGTGTTGGACAAGGTCTCAGGACCATTAAATGCCCTGGACACGCGGTGCCGGTGCTGACCGCGCAGGGAGCACGCCCAAAACCGTGCTCTGTGCACGGTCGACTCCGTGCAGTCGCTTCTGGTCGGTCCTGGGTCGTCTGAGCATGTCCAGTGGCTCCCCGGCGTCCACACGCTCCTCTCTAGACTCTTCTTCTCTCCTCTCCCTTCCTCCCCACGCCACGGCGAGTCCTACCACCGTACTGCTCCACCCGTGACTCGCCGGCGTCGGTTTCCTCTATGTCTTCTTCCCCCTCGAGCTCTCTCGAGCGCTCCTGAGGCCTGTCCTCTCCTCCGCGAAGCCTCCCGACGCCGCAACCGCCAGCCACGTCGCCCCGGAGCCCCAGTGCGCGCCTAAGATCGCCACCGCTGCCGAGCTTATCCGGCGAGCCCGTCTGTCTATAAATAGCCATCCCCGTGCCTCCCCGACATCACCACCAGCTTTCCCTCACTACCCTAGTCTTCCCCGACCCATCTACCCACCGCCGGAGCCTCTCCTGCTCCTCCATGGTCGCCATGGCCGCCGCCGCGCTCGCCTCAAATTCCCGCGCCACAGTCATTCCCGGCTCCATTCAACTCACCTCTCGGCTACCCAGCTGCCGTAGACCATCCCCGCCCTCTCATCTCGTCGCCAGAGTGCCTCAGGCCGCCGTCCCCTGCTCTCGGGCGCCTCGAGCCGTGGCCGCCCTTATCCTCCCCAGAGACCGCTCTCCCTCTGGACGGGAGCGACACATCTCCCCGAGCTCGCCGGTGGCCTCACCAGCACCAGAGACCGTCGGAGCCGCCCAGCCGTCATCAGCGTCGCGCCCCCCCTATTTCCTCTGTTCCTATCGGGGGGCAGCGAGGAGGAAGAGGACAGGGCCAGGCGGGCCCCGCTCCTCATGCCGACCCCACCTGTCAGCGAGAGAGGTGCCGCCAGGCTAGATAAGTGGAGGCGCCTCCCAGCTTTTACGCTTTCCTCGCTGGAAAGCGCATTCCCAGCAAAGGCGCCACCAGTTTTTTCACGCAGGGACCTAGAAGTAAATAGTTATTTACAGACAGGTCCTTCCACTTCAACCCCACATAACTTTTCACTCGTAACTCCGATTCAGGTGAAACCAATGCCAACGTCTTCATTTCGTCGAGCCCGTTCCGATGGTATCATTTTCATAATGTTTTCACACTATGAAAATGACCATTTGCCCTTGCCCTTCTCTCAGCCACTCCGAGAGAGAATCATTGCCGGCGGCTTCAGCGCACTTCTTCCCGGAGTATCCTTCATCCCCAGGCAAGCCGGCCATCTGATATATGCCCTAAAGCATTGATCTATGTTATTCTTGCTTGTTTAAATTAATATGCTTATGCTTACCTGCGTAGTAGTGAGCTGTATGGGACGCGAATGAACCCTTGCCTGCCTTTCTTTGGTGACGACACCACGCCTATGTTCTGAACAGCTTCCGGTCGTCCGGGGTGGATGCCGACTTTATGTTCTCTTTTGAACAACTGGCCCGTGTTCTGAGCTGCTTTTCGGCCGTCTGGGGCAGCTGTTGAATTTCTTTCTGTAGCAGTGACCCTATATATGCTCTGAGCTGTTTCTCGGCCGTCTTAGGGAGTTGATACTTTCTTCTTATCGACATCGTCTCATGCTTTGAGCTGCTTTTCAGCCGTCTTGAGTCAGGGTTGAGTTATTCCAGTAATGTCCCAGATCTGAGTTGTAAAGACCATTCTGGTGGCTACTGGTTTATTTGCCGGTTTCATACAAGGGTTCAGATGGTCATTACCCTATAGCTTCAACTTGTAAAGTAATAAGCCTGCCATTTAAATACTGATTCACTAATGATTTGTCGTGATATTATATGGATATAGGTTGTTATGTTTTTATCATGCATAGTTGCTGCCACCTCAACTTGTTGTGATAGATAACCATGCTTGCTAAATGATGGCTAAAACTAAACCCAGTCGGTTGATCCAGAGTCACCTGTCCGAACTTACCCGTGCAGCCACAATTGCTGGTATGGGACGGCCTTGTCTTGGTCTGACCGCGTGCTCTTTTATCGGTACCACCAAATAGGGAAGGTTATGCGTGCGTGCTACCCTGGCCCGGTGGGCGACGATAACCTTGTGAGCCCAGTTGATTGTTTAACCCGGGAGTCCCCATTTGGGACAGTTTAATTAGCCACGATGGTGGCAGGTGTCACGAGGTGATATAGGGGCCACCCACGGCAGGACTCTGGGGGAGGATGATTGCCGATGGTACGACGGAGGAGTCACGGGTTAGGCCAGTTTCATTGGAGTATCACCGGTCCACCCGAATGGGAACATGTACTAAGTACGAGGCCGGGAACTCCATGGTGTGGGTAAAGTGTGCAACCTCTGCAGAGTGTAAGAATCTATTCGAATAGCCGCGTCCACGGTATTGGACAGTCCGCACTAGGCCTCATTGAGTGGTCAATCGTAATAATGATAATAATGATGGAAGAACTCGTCTTATGCCCTGAAGTACTCAGTGGATCGTGAATATTCTGAGAGTTGTGGGACAATCCAGAACAGAGTAAGTTTATCAGACATACAGTGGAAATGCATAGCCATCGGATGATGTCAAGGATATGGTATGTTAGCCATGCGATGGGTATAAGATGAGTGGTCGGATGACCACCAGACTCGGATTTGACTTGGATCAGTTCCGGATTGGATTATGAGAATGTTCGGGGTATTGATTATTTACCTGATATGCTTTACTTTACTGTATTCACTTCAGTAGTTATCTTGCTAGATAACCCTGCTATGTTATGATAAATAATACTGCTAGCTAGATATGTCATGTAGTGATAATTAATATTGCTCTAATAATAAATGCATGCTTGAATGCCATGGATTGCTTTGCTTGGTGTATATGTTAGTTTGGTTTGGTTGCGAGTACATTCAAAAGTACTCAGCGGCCTCTAACATGGCCAGGTTCACATAAGGATCCGTCGTCCGTCGTCGAGGAGCCGGAGCGTTCGTGGGCTAGGAGAGTAACCCAGTCAGATCCCTGTGGATTGGAGCCGCACCAAGTCCATGCTGCCTTAGATAGAGCTTTTCCGCTGCCATCACTCTTGTATAATATCATGTACGACTTATATATCCATTAATAGAAATGCATGTGTTCATCATACTTGTTGTAAACGCGCATGCCAGAGTGATTTCCTAGGCGCTGGTACATGCAGCGACCGTCTGGCTACAGTGGTAATCAGGCGGGGCGCCACAACGGATGGTATCAGAGCAGCCAGGCTGACTGTAGGTTACCCTAGGTAGACTTCATTGTCTTGTGATTAGTAGAAAGCCCAGATGGATTTCAGCCATCTTTGCCAACAGGCACGGCTACTATTGATCATATGGTAACCCCATAAGTTTTTGGCTCCATCAGGCCCTAACTCTCGTGGCCTTTGCCTCCGGTGTGAAATGTCAGCACCAGGCAACGACCCGTGAGCCCTGAACCCCTTGGTAAACCAAATATCCCTACCCTGCTTGCTAACCATGGCATTTCTCTCCTTAACTCTAGTTTCCTTTGGGAAACGCCTATAAATTCCATCTTTTCCCCGACAACCCTAGGATCATGACTAAGCCACTTTGGCTATGGTCGTGCATCGAGTTTGATGTTCCCTAAGGAAGTAGTAGGAGCTGGACACCAATTGCTACCAGGAGCACTGTGTGGTTTTGCTTCTAAATCCTTAGAGGTGCATTGATTACGCCAGACTAGTTAGACTAGTGGATCTTCGGCCACATGTGTAAGGTCCGCAAATATTTGAGCTTTGTTTGCTTTTTGGTTTTCACGGTTTTTGTTTCTTTTGTCGGTTCCGTTTATTCGTTTCGACTGGATCCATCAGCAAGAGCTGCCTAGGAAGATAAGCAAGCAACTTGGGTAATACCCAATAATCCAAATTCAGTAAGAGTCAAGCCAAGTCAACTGCCCAATATTCAGAACATCATCTCTGGATCTGTCAAGAATGAAGAATGGGTCAAAAGCAGAATCTGTGTGGAGCAGACAAGACCAGAATGTACCTGAGAGAGTTTGCCTCAGAACAGATCATGCCTAAGGAATAGTCAATGAGTTCTCAAGAATGAACACCAGTAGGGACAAATGATTCCATCCTCAATACAAGGATTATTTCAGTCAGTGAGGTGAACCTTGAGTCTTTTCTCAATGGACTCAAGAATCATTTATTACCCACCGAAGACATATTTCAAGAATGTGAATGTGCCAAGAGCAGCAACAAAACTCCGGTACGAAGATACAAATTTCAAAGCATATTATGGAATATACCAGTACAAATACAAATTTTCTGGGCACTGTGAACAAGGTTTGCAAGGAAAATGGATAAGTTCATTGTTGCCAGAATCAAGGAGAACCTAACATGCTTGGAAGCTCAGCTGAACCAAATGGAATCATCCATCAACTGCTTATTATCGGCAACACTTGGTTTGAACGCAAAGGGTTTTCTGAATTAATTAACAACATGAAGTCTGCATCAGTTGTGCAACCTTTACAATAGCAATGACCAGACCAGCAGAAGGACAAGCGATGTGCATGACCATCGGAACATCTTCAGTCAAGGTATGGCCTATATCAAGTTTTGGCTCTGCTATAGGTAATTTCTGGATACTTCGGAAGGAAGCCAGAATCGGCCATAGATCCGATTGCGTACACAGTGAAAGGCTTCTGGTATAAGGAACCCATCCTTCCTTCGCAAGCTACCAGACTGCCAATCTTCCTCGGTACGCCACTTGGTGAGAAAATCTTCTGTCATACGACACTCCAGTCCTTTTCAGCGTGCTACCGTGGAAAGCTTCCAGCATAAGACACCTGACCTTCCGTAGCAATCCACATGAAGGAAAGCTTTTAAGGCACGATACCGAGCCTTCTTCAACAAACCCCGTGCCCACGACAATGCTGTCAGAAGCACGAACTAGCCCAGACACCCGTCTACCTCAAAACTCAGTGGTTACCGGTTCAGTGGTTGTATCCAGAAAGATTCTAGAGTCATTTGCCGTACCCTCCCAACCAACCATCACATATGTGAAACTCATGTGAAAATAAAAAGCACACAAACTCTTCTGTGTTGGCGAAACTCGTTTTCCATGATAACGTATTTGGTTTGCTGTTGGAACTCGGGCAGAAATGTGTGTCCTGGCTCCAACGCTATTCTAGAAATGCAAAAAATATAATAATAGATGAATTAGAAAACTCAACCATTCTTTGTACAATTAGTTCAGAATCAAAAAAATGTACAATTTCAAAGGAAAGAAGGAATGGCAAGTTTCCCTCCATTGAACATCAATCAATCTAGAAATAGGTAAAGGAAGGCCTATCACAGGGGTATTTTTCTTAGGTTAGTCTAATGTGCCAAAACGTTAGTCAAACCACCTAGGTTGTGTTTGTTCTGGAGAGTTCAGCTAGTCCGAGTGATCTTGGTTATCCTACATTTTATCCCTGTTTCGATCTTTTTTTCGACTATAGGGGAAAGGATTTATCCTACACCTGCATATGTTGTGAGCATGCAGTCCAGTGGATCAGTTCATGCGAGCCAGTCGTACATGGGAATGGCTGTGTTCAGAGAACCATTGGCCCCATAGTTCAAAGAAGAATATGAGCACAACAACCCCTACGAGATATGCAAGAGTAAGTTGTGAGAATAAGCTCCACAAACCGGGAAAACAATTAAGGAGCCGTGTTGGCATGACATGACAGGTCCATCAAAGGAATCCTCAAGAACAAAGAAGTTTTGTACAAACAACCTCCATGACGGTCAACAAGACACAGCTTCACAGACAGAGTGGTATGACCAATCCGTGTCACACTCTCGCATATACGGCCACAACAGTGCACTACTTGTGGATACAAGTGAGATTGCCGCACTCGTCATGAATATGGGCCATCGACCAAGACAAGAGGCTATGCTCCAAAAGATACACCGGATGACAGCCATACTATATTAAGCTCAGTGGTCATGGCAAGGACTACAAAGGATATAGATGGCATACCCCGCAGTAATCGGTGTAGTTTGACAGTTTGGATATATGTAGAAATATGGTACATCCTGTGCCAGTACGGAAATTTGGAAGGAGCAGCTATAAGCACATGCACTTCAGCGATGGCAGATGCCATGATGACATTGGAATAGGAGATTACCGTCTATGATTACTTTGTGATCATGCCCGACACGTCAGTTGGGGATACCGCAGCAATAGCTCGGTCATGTTGTTCCTTGGATTATGGATCACCTAAGGACAAAGTCAGAATGCCGAAGACAAAAGGAAATGTCAGTATGGAACCCGCAGCCAGACTGAGTAATTCTGACACGACAAAAAGAAAGTCACCCCTAGCCACTCAAGGCCATACGAGCACCTGAGCTTGGTACAAGGAAAGGATGTCTTGCCTGTGACAGTCAGGGTACGAAGTATCACAATAAAACCTGAAGCGGTTACCTCCAGGCCATGTAAATCAAGCTGTCTATTCGAATTACCTGCTACCCCACCCAGTAACACCACTGCCAGGACAAAGATACAAAAGACAGGAGAAAGAAGGATTCAAGGAAGCTGTGTGAAAAGACAACACATGGTCCATTAGAAGAGGCAGTTAAAAGGTCAGTGAACCCAACGAAGACAAGACAAATGATGGATCCAAGTCGCACACAGGTAAGTCCCCCTTCCCCGGGAGGTAAGCCCGGAAATCTCGAGGACGAGATTTTCTTAAGGGGGGTAGGTTTGTAACACCCCGGTTTTCGCTCCTGTTTTTTTTCCTTTGCGAGATTTGACTCCCGTCTTTTTTTTTGTGTTATCGGGTTTTCTCTATCTCTTGGGTATATGAAGATGGTCATATAGCCTTGCCTTTCCTATCCAACCAGAGATTCTCTCCAGACCAACCTTGCCACCCAAGCTATATTCTCAGGGCTTTGCCGTCAGAACCCTACCTTCTGAGTTATCGGAAGGGAAACCCTAATCTTTTCCGTTAAAAAGGAACCCCAATTTCCTTTGATCTGTTGCCCCCCAAACTTCTCCCAGTAATTATCCCACATCTATAAACCTTGGATATGTAAAAATATTGCCAAGTCATTTGCAATATTTTTCATTTATAATTAATTCCTTTTCCTGCCAATTAAAGGAATTAAATCCAGGAAAATATCTATCCATCTTCAAAGTTCATGAAAACTTGTGGAGATATTCTTTGTGGTCATATTGAGCTCCCATAAAAATATTGGCCATAATTAAATAGGGGAAATTGCATTTTCCTATTTAAAGCCAATATTGCATTTTGGGCACTTTCTAAAGGAACTACCATTTTGGTAGCCAGGAAAAATCCCAAATAAATTGTGGAGCTTCTCCTATCCAAATCTTCACCATTTCCATCAAGAACCAAAATTCCATAGTTCAAAGTTTGAGCACAGCATCCATTTGCAAACTCTGTCCAGATTTCTAGTTTGCAAAGGAAGTGCTTGAACCCTTGATCTATTTGAGCTGAAAATTTTCATGGTGGTTAACATTGATAAATCACCCATGCAAACCAAAAACCAGCTCTATCTATCTATCCATTTGCCCACAGCAATTTTCTCAAATTTCTGTCTAGCAGCAAGCTCTATGAAGGAAGTACCACTTTGGCATTTCCAAATGAGCTAAAACTTTTCCAGTATCTCCATATACTCAAATGATCACTCTCCACCAAAATTCATCTTATTCCATCAAGTCATTTGAGCATGGCATCAACCTCTTTGCTTCTGGACCTAATGCTGTGTTTCAAAGGAGGTGCTATCTGCACTTATTGGATTGCAGTGAAACTTCCCATGGAGATTCACCCTACCATATGAGAGACACACACCAAAGTTGGGATCATTTAACCTAGCCAATCTCCCTCAAATCATCTCAAATACCTTCATGCCAGAGCCTATTCTCGCAAATATCTCTCACCTCTGAGCAACCCAGACAGTTCCAGTAACTTCTTCTATCCATTTGAGTAGTGAGAAGCGTGCTGGACAAGGTCTCAGGACCATTAAATGCCCTGGACACGCGGTGCCGGTGGTGACCGCGCAGGGAGCACGTCCAAAACCGCGCTCTGTGCATGGCCGACTCCGTGCAGTCGCTTTTGGTCGGTCCTGTCTCGTTCGGGCATGTCCATTGGCTTCCCGGCGTCCACGCGCTCCTCTCCAGACTCTTCTTCTCTCCTCTCCCTTCCTCCCCACGCCACAGCGAGTCCCGCCACCATACTGCTCCTCCCGTGACTCGTCGGCGTCATTTTCCTCTGTGTCTTCTTCCCCCTCGAGCTCTCTCGAGCGCTCCCGAGGCCTCTGCTCTCCTCTGCGAAGCCTCCCGACGCCGCAACCGTCTAGCCACGTCGCCCCGGAGCCCCAGTGCGCGGCTAAGATCACGGCCGCGGCCGAGCTTATCCGGCGAGCCCGTCCGGCTATAAATAGCCATCCCCGTGCCTCCCCGACCTCACCACCAGCTTTTCGTCGCTACCCTAGTCCTCCCCGACCCCTCTACCCACAGCCAGAGCCTCTCCTGCTCCTCCATGGTTGCCTTGGCTGCCGTCGCGCAAGCCTCAAATTCCCGTGCCACAGTCGTTCCCGGCAACATTCGACCTCACCTCTGGGCTACCAAGCCACCGTAGACCATCCCCGCCCTCTCAACTCGTCACCGGAGTGCCTCAGGCCGCCGCCCCCTCGATCAACCGCCTCCGTCGCCTGCTCTCGGGCGCCTCGAGCCGTGGGCGCCCTGATCCTCCCCAGCGACCGCTCGTCCTCTGGACGGGAGTGGCACATCTCCCCGAGCTCGCCGGTGGCCTCGCCAGCGCCAGAGACCGCCGGAGCCACCCAGCCATCGTCGGCGTCGTGGCCCCCCTGTTTCCTCTGTTCCTATCGGGGGGGCAGCGAGGAGGAAGAAGACAGGGCCAGGCGGGCCCCGCTCCTCACGCCGACCCCACCTGTCAACGAGAGAGGAGCCGCCAGGCTGGATAAGTGGAGGCACCTCCCAGCTTTTACGCTTTCCTCGCTGGAAAGCGCATTCCCAGCAAAGGCGCCACCAGTTTTTTCACCCAGGGACCCAGAAGTAAATAGTTATTTACAGACAGGTCCTTCCACTTCAACCCCACGTAACTTTTCACTCGTAACTCCGATTCCGGTGAAACCAATGCCCACGTCTTCATTTTGTCGAGCCCGTTCCGATGGTATCATTTTCATAATGTTTTCATGCTATGAAAATGACCATTTTGCCCTTGCCCTTCTCTCAGCCCCTCCGAGAGAGAATCATTTTCGGTGAATTCTTCTACGGCTTCAGCGCACTTCTTCCCGGAGTATCCTTCATCCCCAGGCAAGCCGACCATATGATATATGCCCTAAAGCATTGCTCTGTGTTATTCTTGCATGTTTAAATTAATATGCTTATGCTTATCTGCGTAGTAGTGAGCTGCATGGGACGCTAATGAACCCTTGCCTGTCTTTATTTGGTGACGGCACCACGCCTGTGTTCTGAGATGCTTCCGGCCGTCCAGGGTGGATGCCGACTTTATGTTCTCTTTTCAACAACTGGCCTGTGTTCTGAGCTGCTTTTCGGCCGTCTCGGGCAGCTGTTGATTTTCTTACCGTAGCAGTGACCCTATGCTCTGAGCTGTTTCTCGGCCGTCTAGGGGAATTGATACTTTCTTCTTATCGACACCGTCTCATGCTCTGAGCTGCTTTTCAGCCGTCTTGAGTCGGGGTTGAGTTATTCCAGTAATGTCCCAGATCTGAGTTGTAAAGACCGTTCTGGTGGCTACTGGTTTATTTGCCGGTTTCATACAAGGGTTCAGATGGTCAGCTACAACTTGTAAAGTAATAAGCCTGCCATTTAAATACTGATTCACTAATGATTTAAATGTTTTTATTATGCATAGTTGCTGCCACCTCAACTTGTTGTGATAGATAACCATGCTTGCTAAATGATGGCTAAAACTAAACCCAGTCGGTTGATACAGAGTCACATGTCCGGACTTACCCATGCAGCCACATTTGCCGGTATGGGACGGCCTTGACTTGGTCTGATCGCATGCTCTTTTATTGGTACCACCAAATAGGGAAGGTAATACGTGCATGCTACCCTGGCCTGGTGGGCGACGATAACCTTGTGAGCCCAGTTGATTGTTTAACCCGGGAGTCCCCATTTGGGACAGTTTAATTGGCCACGACAGTGGCAGGTGTCACGAGGTGACACAGGGGCCACCCAGGGCAGGACTCCGGGGGAGGATGATTGCTGGTGGTACGATGGAGGAGTCACGGGTTAGGCCAGTTTCGTTGGACTATCACCGGTCCACCCAAATGGGAACATGTACTAAGTACGAGGCCGGGAACTCCATGGTGTGGGTAAAGTGCGCAACCTCTGCAGAGTGTAAGAATCTATTCGAATAGCCGCGTCCACAGTATTGGACAGTCCGCACTAGGCCTCATTGAGTTGTCAACCGTAATAATGATAATAATGGTGGAAGAACTCGTCTTATGCCCTGAAGTACTCAGTGGATCGTGAATATTCTGAGAGTTGTGGGACAACCCGGAAGAGAGTAAGTTTATCAGACTTACAGTGGAAATGCATAGCCATCGGATGATGTCAGGGATACGATATTTTAGCCATGCGATGGGTATAAGATGAGTGGTCGGATGACCACCAGACTCGGATTTGACTTGGATCAGTTCCGGATTGGATTATGAGAATGTTCGGGGTATTGATTATTTACATGATATGCTTTACTTTACTGTATTCACTTCAGTAGTTATCTTTCTAGATAACCCTGCTATGTTATGATAAATAATACTGCTAGCTAGATATGTCATGTAGTGGTAATTAATATTGCTCTAATAACAAATGCATGCTTGAATGCCATGGATTGCTTTTCTTGGTGTATATGTTAGTTTGGTTTGCTTGCGAGTACATTCAAAAGTACTCAGCGGCCTTTAATGTGCCCAGGTTCACATAAGGATCCGTCGTCTGTCATCGAGAAGCTGGAGCGTTTGCGGGCTAGGAGAGTAACCCAGTCAGCTCCCTGTGGATTGGAGCCGTTCCAAGACCAAGTTGCCTTAGATAGAGCTTTTCCGCTGCCATCACTCTTGTGTAATATCATGTAAGACTTATATATCCATTAATAGAAATGCCTGTGTTCATGATACTTGTTGTAAATACGCATGCCCGAGTGATTTCCTGGGCTGGTATGTGCGGCGACCGTCTGGCCACAGTGGTAACCAGGAGGGGCACCACATGTGGCCATCCCCTCGAACAGGAGGTAGTGGCGCGATGCAGAGGCATCGGCGGCGCCGACGGGAGTTGTAGGCAGCGGAGGCACGGGTCGAGGCAGGGACGGCGAGGAAGGTCCTCGCGCAAGCGGGCGACGAGCTTGAGGCCATGGCGCTAGCGTCCTGTGAGAGAAAACAAAGACAATAGATAGGGAGTTGAGAGAACTGAGAGAGAGAAATCGGGAGAGCGAGGAGGACAGAGGGAAGGAGCAGAGGTCCCGAAGGTCGCCGGTGTCGGGGTTGCGAGGAGGAAGGGAGGTTCAGCGGCGCGGCTCGGGCAGGGAGGCCCTAGACACGGGGACGCACGCGCGCGGCTGGGCACAGAGCCTACTAGTGGTGCTGCCGCTGGCCACCGGCGGAAGCGAGCTTCGGCTCGAGGAGGCGTCCATGGTGGCGGGGAGCCTCGCTCCATGGTGAGGCGGCTGCGCAGAGGAGGGCCAGCAAGGGAGCGCGAGGTGGTGGTGCTAGGAGGGAGGAAGGGATCGAGGGGATCGGGGAGAGGGACTGGCTAGGGTTAAGACAGGGGCAGCTGGGCCTTGGGCCTAGAGGTCGGCTGGTGGGCTGGCTGAGAACAGGTGGGCTGCAGGAGCTCGGGCGCGGCCCAGGTAAGGTTGCCCAATCTGTTTTATTTCTTTGCTTTTCTATTTTTAAAATAATACAGAAACTTGAGAAAATCAACAGAGAGGTTTTGGGTGGAGTTTGGAAGATATGGAAATATTCCTGGAGCCCTGGAATAATGCTTGAATTTGTAAAAATGGTTTGGGGATTTTACAGACTGTAAATTTAAACAAGTTCGAATTTGATCCAAACTTGCCTGAATTTATAACCTAACCAAACCACACCCAAAAGGACTGAAATTTTAGAGGATGACCCTACATAATTGATATGATTTATGAGCACAACAGGAACATTTATGGAGGAAGTAAAAAACCAAACATGCTGAATTAAGTTCAATATGTTTGAATTTGAAACCCCCTTCGAATGCTCCAATTGGGTTGAAATTCGAGTGGGTGGATGGACAAATATCATATTTATGGGTAACCTTTGAGCAAGAATTGAAGAAGTGAAAATGCAACACAAAATAGAGGAAGAATAGGGAAAGAAGGAAGTGCCATTGTGATTTGAAACTTGGGTGAAACCAAGTTAAAAGCGGGCATGAGGTTTTTGGAAGAATCAAACATGGAGGAACAAGAAGGATAGGTAGCAACCACATGATCAAATAAAAGAACACCAGCACAACCAATTATGAAGATGATGCATGATGCAAAAATAAAATAAAATAATACATCATATAGCATATAGCATGCAAGCATGAACATATCACAAAAAAACATGGAGATCTTGGTCTTGTGCTGTCACACACTCATCATCATGATGTTCAAGATCATAGGGGTATTGAATAACATAAAGGATCTGAACATTTAGTAATTCACAAAGCAAACCAACTAGCATCAACTACGATAGGTAATCAACACTAATAGCAATCCACAAGTAGCAATCTAGAGTTTTGATACAAAGATTGAATACAAGAGATGAACTAGGGTTTGAGATGAGATGGTTCTATTGATGATGATGATGAGGATTGGTCCTCCCACGATGAGAGGGTTGTTGGTGATGACGAAGGCTTTGATTTCCCCCTCCCAGAGGGAAGTGTCCCCGGCGGAATCTGCCCGCCGGAGAGCAAAAATGCTCCTGCTCTAGTTCCGCATCGTGGCGGCGGCGCCTCGTCCCGAAAGTCTTCCCATAAAAGTTTTAGGGTAAAATGACTTATATACCAGAAGGAGAGGGCCAAGGGCTCCACATGGCACCAGGGCGTGCCCCAAGGGGGCGCCCAGATGCCATGTGGGCACCTGGTAGCCCTCCTCTGGTAACTCTCTGGCCAAGTATTTTTTATATATTCCAAAACAATTCTCCGTGAAATTTCAGCCCATTTGGAGATATGCAGAATAGGTATCTCTGCTGTAGCTTTTTCGGGCCCTGAATTCCAGCTGCCGGCATTCTCCCTCTTTGTGTAAACCTTGCATATTAAGAGAGAAAAGGCATTAGAATACTCCATGAACTGTTATATTGGCCAAAAACTTTGTAAATAACAGTAATAAAACATGATGCAAAATGGACGTATCAAGGATCTGGAAGCGTTTCGGGGCCACCGGAAGGGTTTCGGAGAGTATCGGGCAATACTGGGTATTACCGATAAATAACATATAGGTGGAAAATGTTTTTGGGGCTGTTAAATTATATATAAAAGGGTCTAGTATTTATTATAAGTCTTTTATACTTAATTTAATACCAACGGGCCTTAAAAGGCCAAACCAGAGAAAGAGAATTGGGCCACCAAAGCCCAAAAGGAATTGGCACCCCCCTTTCCATGTAAGGGGGGCCGAATCCTACTTGGGCAGGAGTTGGACTCCTCCCCCTTGGCTAGCGCACCAAGGAGGGTCCTTCCCTCCTCGGTGGCTGCCCTCTCCCTCCCCTCTAACCTATATATACTTGAGGTATTGGCCCTTTTGTACAACACAAGTTTTGGAGCCTCCTCTAGTTCTTCTAGTTCTAGTTCTAGTTGATCCTAGTTGACTAATTAGAGCTAGGTCTAGTTCCTCTAATCCTCATAATTAGAAGCCCAGTGTTGTTCTAATCTCCTCCCTCTAATTCTCTGGCGACGATTAGCTCTAGACAGCGAAGCACTACCGGATCGTGAAGACCGTACGCTTGTAACCAAGTAGAGAGGCCGTGCCTTCGGTCTTCGGTTCGAGGGGCTGTTCATGGGTGGTTTGCTGGATTGTTCATCAACAGTTCGAGGGACTCCAAATATGATCTACACTGACACGTTCTTCCTCTGTTGCAACTTGGTGACGGTATTGGCCCTAATGCATCTTCATATTGATCTTGGGTGTGCGTAGGTGCAATTTTTTTCTACTATGTTTCCCAACACTAGTGTAAATATTTAATCCATCTCATTAGCCTATCTCTATATTTACATTTAGTCCTATGAGATAGTAAGGTTATGTCATGCAGAAATCCTCTCCTCCAAGAAGCAAAAGTAGGCCTGTCGTTTCTGAAATTTTTTCCATTCCTGATTATCCAAATGTTCCAAGCACCTGTGAAAACCACCTCAATAAAGAAGGGATGACCAAAGCTCCATTGGCAATGCATGAAGTATATTAGATGAACTAAAGAATAAAATCCAAATATATGCGTTAAGACTTGGTAATGAATGACAATTCCCATGGACAACAATGACATCATGCCACTACGAAGATATGCTTCATTGGTGATGCAATATGGAGATTGTATGGTTTTGGAATGAATACCATAAACAACAATTTTGTGTTTGTGACCCATAGGCCACATACCACTTTGGATTGAAATGATTCAAAAACAAAGTTGTTCATATCAACAAGACGGCGACTGTTCATGTTGAATACTTTTTCATTTGAGGTGAATAAGTCACGCCATGTATGAGACATCAGACATGGATGTCTAAGGCCGGCCGTCACTTTTCTTGGAATTATCAGGTCAGACTATTTTGGCTGTACAATTTGCATATGACCTCGGATTGAGATGATTCAAAAAGCAAAATCGCTTGTCGAGACGAGACGAAGAATTTTCATGTGAGGTAGTTTTGAGGATGTTATCATGTTTAAAAGAAATGGCCTTATAGACATCAAGTTTTGGCCATGAAGTAAAGATAAAGGTTGACAAAGATAAAGCTCAAAGATGGAATTCTAAATGGTCAACTCAGAAGCGCAAGTCATGCACCACATGAGATTTTGTGGTATGGTAAGAATTTCTCAATTGCGGTTTGTGTACTAATCCATTCTACGTGTTTTCTATGTCTATGTGGATTAGGCGTTTTTCATGGGCTTACATCAAGAGAAAGATTATAAATGTCGATGAGAGGATGACATCAAGTAAGGATGATCATGGTTGTCAAGGGAAAGTTCAAGATAGTTACATGCTTGAAGCTTGCAAATGATCACGTGACAGACGTGTGAAGATAGTCTACGAGAAGAGGCCTCCCATAGTACATGGGGGAGCTATTTGAAGTCTTCACCAAGTAACTTGATCAAGATTGTCTTTCCAACTTGAGCCAATCATAGACATCAACATCAAGCTTGAGTGGAATTCTCTAGTCAAAGGTATTAGTTCCTTTGGTTTTAGTTGTGTGGATCGATGACCATCCAAAAGGATATATGCTCAAGAATAGATTTCCGGAGGCTATCTAGTGTAGCTATTTTATGTTCTTGAGTTATAGGGATCCCACACTATTAAGAGGGGATCAAAGGGGTTTGTGATGAACTTGCTCAAGTCAACATCTCCTATACACTATTTCACTCATATCAAATACAAAAAGTCCAATACCTATATACCTACTAAAATCCCTGCCTCACACGACAAAATAGACACTTGGGGTCACTAGCCGGATGTCCGCCCCCCTGGCCAGAAAACTAGCCTAAATCAACAGAAGCTACTCTAATACACCGGATGTCCGGACCCCTTTCCGGATGTCCGGGCTCTTGGCATCTAGAGGGCTCACATTGGCCGGATGTCTGCCCAATTGTTGGAGGTCTGGGCTCTTGGCATCCAGTGAGCTCACATTGGCCAGATGTATGGCCCACTTGCCAGAAGTTTGGGCACTCGTTGCTGGGCTGTATAACTGGGCTCTTGTCATTGGCCCATGTTCTTTAGGTTTCTCTACGCAACACTACTGTGGTCAGATGCACAAGGCCCAGGCCAGATGTGTGGGCTCTCAGCGTTGGCCCCTATTCTTCAGGCTTCTCAGTGTAACACTACAGCGGCTAGATGTTCGGGCCCCGTAGAAAACTATCCCAAATGGCTAGTTTTCTTCTAGCCTATTTATACCCCTTCACCACTTCATAGAGGGGTTGAGGAAGCACAAATATCTGACCTAGAACTAAGAAGAGGATCCCTCTCCTTTCTCCTACACCAAATCTTAGATTGCGGAGAGATTTGTGAGAGTTGTTGAGGAAGATTTCATCCAAGCATAGATCCACTCCTACTCTCCCTTTTGACCAAAGCAATTTGTGATTTGAGCAAGTCTTCAGCTGTAACATCCCAAATTTTCAATTTGGAATGTTTTACAATTATTAGCTAAGCATCTATGCATTTTGTTTGAATTGAGTGGCATTTGGAAATTTCAGAGGCATTTGAGTTTTATCTGACTTTGAATTCAACTTGGCATTTGAAATTTATTTCAAAAAAAAAATTCCCTAACAAATACTTGTTCAAAATTATGAGAGGAGCTAACATGACACTCCAAAAAGTCAGAAGAAAGCAATGCCAAAAGTTTTGAATTCAAATTTGAGTTTCATTTGGATTTTTTTAGAAAAATGTTTTTTATAAAAATTTTATTTAGCCTCTGAAAAATAGTTCATCTTGTAGGATTTCTTTTTCTGAATTTTTTGATATATATATGTCCTATATAAAAATATTTTTATTTTCTATCTATATACTTTTTTTCTCTATCTTAAAAAAAAGAGCCAGTGAGGCTCAGCCTTCCTCACGGTCCTCTTCCACCTCAGGATCACGTACACATACTACAGTACTAAACTCCATGGACACCTGTACCTCTTCCTCCCCTCCTCTCCCATTCCCCGCACCCACTGACCTTCTGAATAGGTTCCCCTTGCCTTCTCCAACCTTTTCCCTTCGCTAGTGCTCCATCAATCGAGACGTAGTGGCCATTATAGAGAAACTGAACAGCCACCATTATACTCCATCATCTGCTCGAATTTGGACCTCCCGAGGCCTATAAAAAGCACCCCGCGAGCCTATCTCACCCCTCGTCCGAAGCCCTCTCCTTCTGGAGTTTTTCACCCTCCCTAACCTCGCCAATTGCTCGCCGGAGTTCGAGGATTCCGGCGGCTTCTCCACCGCGCCAGGAGACGAGACCGACCCCGTCACACTGCTCCTCGGATCTGCCTCACGTTGCTCTTCACCGTCCCGCACGCGTCCTTCGCCGAAACACACCGGAGCCGCCTTCTTCCTCGTCGCCGGCGACAAGTGCGGTGATCACTTGGCATCTGGCCGATTTTTTTTCTCTTTTTCCAGTATTTTTCCAATCTCAGATTCTATGGCAATTCTTCTTTCTAGTATATCTTTTAATCTATAGATCCGATTTAGTTGATTCTTTTTCCTACGGTTTCATAAAAATCTCCTCTATCCAAAGAATCAAACAAAAAATATTTTTGAAAGTTTTAAAATTTGAATTCAAGCAGATCTGAATTCAAACTTTGTTAGGCTATAACTTGAGTTTCGTAACTCTGTTTTGGGTGATTCTTTTTGCAAATCGAAGTTTGTGACATGTACTTTATGTTAAAACCAAAATCATTTATTTTTGTTGCTGTAAAAATTACGTTCTGTACAGAAACTTTATTTGGTTGTTTTTGGAGTTTTCTGAAGTCTTTTATTTGTTTTCTATTTGGATCTTTGCTTGTATGCTTATGTATGTTATTGCCTGCTTACCCTAGATCATCTGGAGTGTGAAGCTTGCTACTAAAAATCTTTAGAGTTCAACGAATGTCAGCAAGGCAAGTTCACACTTTGATCATAAATTTTCAATACCCAGTTTTTACTATGCATTAGTTTCACCCTCAAAGATTGCATGAGTAGGATTGGGAACATGTGGTTATGCTTTGTAGTTCATGTGGTAGGAACCTTTGACCTTTGATCACCCCGGGAATATTCGTTATATCATATATTGCTAAGCCATGCTCGTAGACGGGGATTGGTATGTGTGATCCATGCAAGTTGCGAGAGATAATAATTTTGGGACAACTTAAGGTGGCAACCTTAATACACATCTGGATGGATTGTTTGGGGCACCTGGAGAAACCAGTGCTTGCCCAAGGTGATCCCGGAGTACCCGTGTGATTACCCTAGGTCCGCCACCCAGGCTCAAAGGGATCATAAGATATTTCATGCCTAGAAACTTCCGTGTGCAGCCATAAGCCATTATGGGCTCTGGCATAGCTGAGTAAGTTGTGTGACCTCTTTCTGTGGTAGACTAGCTGATGTAGGGGAAAGTAGGTGTACCGGTCTACCCAGGGTTTAGAGGAAATACTTCAGAAAGGCTATGTCTCGATCTTCCGATCATGGAGGTGGTCGAGTCTTGTGGGGAAAAGTGCGCAAACCTCTGCAGAGTGTACAAACTAATCATGATTAGCCGTGTCCCCGGTTATGGACAACTTGAGTATCTAGAAGTGAATTATTGGTTGATCTCATCACTCTTTTTAATGAAATTATTGGGTTACTAATAACTTGGGAATTTTGGGATTGAGTTGGAGGAACCTTCTCAATAATGGCATTTTAATTTAGTAGTAATTAAAAGTTTATTCCTTTGTTGTAGGGTAAAATTTGCTTTATGCAAAAATTAAACTTAGAGCCTCCACCAGCCAGATATGCATGTAGTGATAAATATTGTTCATTATTATTCTATGGTGTGAAATTGCCAGCATATTCCATGTGCTGACCCACATGGCTGCAACGTCTCATGTTGCAGACTTTTCCGACGAGGATTAAAAGTGCGATAGGTCGTTGTTCTGCACTCAGTTTGCCCTGGAGTTGGATGGACTCATTTACCTTCGATGCTTCCGCAGTTATTTTTATTTAGATGGCCTTTGGCCATGTTATTGTAATAAATACTCTTTTGAGGACCTCGATGTAATAAAGTGTGTGATTGAACTCTGTTATAATTCCTCGAGTACTGTGTGTGTCAGCATACCGATCCAGGGATGACACTTAAGCACAGAGACTTCGATCCATTTGTGTCGGGTCGCTACATCAGCATTTCTCCTTGATCTTGGTACTCTTGGAGGTTGGAGACATCTAGGCAGTTAGAGTGCTTCGGTAAGTAATGAACTTGTGATTTGCCCCCGAAAAAGTTTGTGAAGGTTTGGAGATCGCCTCAAGGTCTACCACTAGTGGTTGAGAATCACCTTTGTGGTGATATCTCATGGAGAATAGGGTGAGCCTTCGTGGTAACACCCGTCCCTCCAAAGGTAACTAGCTGCCCTCCAAGGAAGAGACCATTGGCATACATCCTAGTCTCCATGTTTTCAATTATTGTTGTCGTATGACATGGATTCAAGCGAGTTATTGTTGTCGTTAGAAGTTCTGGTTTCCTGGACTGAAAATCGCAAGCTTTTTGAAGAGAAAACAATGGCATGGAAATAGGCTGGGGCATGGGGACTTTACTTACAACCTTATACTTGCACTTAGGATCTTGTCTTGATTTCCAACATGCTCCTGGTAGACACCGCTATGATGTGTTCCCAATGTGTAGATGTGGGGGATGCGTCCAAATAATGTCACGACCAATCAAAACCTGCATCGTGAGTCTATTGTCCAACCAAGGCCTTACCATCATGTGGGGTTACCTTGATTATTAAGGATCTCTCCTGACCAATGCATTGGGCATTTAATGACCGCACCTCATGGTCCCCAAGGAGTTTCTTTCGGCTACCGTACTCATCCTTACTATCATCGGCTTTCCGTATAGCCTTTCACGGATCCCTGCACTTTACCTCCTCCTTGATCGATCCTCAGGATCCCGGGTACCTGCGGGGCCTTAGAACAAGAAAGAGACAAGTGACAAATCTGTTGCGATAACACATACAAATAACGTTCAATTATTCAAAGTCAATACCAACTATACTGTGCAGAAGTACATAGGGTTGCAAGGCTATACCTCAGCCCATGGCCTGGGGGGATTACTCTCACATCGCAATCAGATCATAGATGGAAATCATTGTAGATGTCATTGATAGATGAATGATTGATAAAGGTCTTACAATGTCGCCGCATTTGATGCATCCATTACAAGTATGACAACCTATGGGGAGAATGGCTATGGAGATGGATATGGCGATGGCGATGGCGATGGCAATGGCAATGGCAGTGGCTAGGGTTTCTCCTTGGAATGGCTCTTTGTGGTTGTGTCCTTGGTGACACTGTTACCCTCTCGTGCGACTCCCTGTTGCGAATGGGGCCTTGGCCCTTTTATAAAGTGTGCTTGTGCTGACGTCACGGAGCTGTCAGGGGATGGTACGAGCTCTCATGATCATACCAGATCACCACACTTGGTTTATATGCGTCATATCACATAACTCTACAAAAGTGTGCAAGTGCAAACCTACATCTTCAGATGCAGAACCTCTGAATTGGTTGTATTGAACCAATGTGAAAAGGTGAGGTTTTATCTCGAACTGCTCGGCTGCAACATTGGGTAGTGTGATGGGTGCATGCATAAAGTTCTCATCGGGAGTTGCATAGTCCCCAAGCATTTTAGCCATGATAATTTTTTGGGATCTTGATAACTGGCGAGAAAAGTAAACTAAAGACTAAAACAAAACTAAAACTGAAACAAAAAACTAAAACAACATCTCAAGTCACCTGGCTAGGATAGCAAAGACGCTTCCCCGGCAACGGCGCCAGAAAAAGGGTTTGTTACCTTCAATCCAGTTTCACATGTAGATAGTCCCTAACTTTTTCCCCTAGGGTGACCTTGGGTATCGAACCCACAGGAAGTACTGCTATTAGACAGGGATTCAAGCGAGTTATTGTTGTCGTTAGAAGTTCCAGTTTCCCGGACTAAAAATCATAAGCATTTTAAAGAGAAAACAATGGTATGGAAATAGGCTAGGACATGAGGACTTTACTTACAACCTTAATCTTGCACTTAGGATCTTCTCTTGAATTCCAACATGGTCCTGGTAGACACCGCTATGATGTGTTCTCAACGTGTAGATGTGGGGGATGCGTCCAACTATCGTCACGACCGATCAGCAACCTGCATTGTGAGTCTATTGTCCAACCAAGGCCCTTACCGTCATGTGGGGTTACCTCGATCATTACGGATCTCTCCAGACTAATGCATTGGGCGTTTAATGACTGCACCTCATGGTCCCTAAGGAGCTTCTTTTGGCTACCATACTAATCCTTACTATCACTAGCTTTCGGTATAGCCTTCCATGCGTCCCTGCACTTTATCTCCTCCCTGATCGATCCTTGGGATCCCGGGTACCTACGGGGCCTTACAACAAGAGAGAGATAAGAGACAAATCTATTGCGATAACACATACAAATAAAGTTGAATTAAGCAAAGTTAAAACCAACGATCATGTGCACAAGTACATAGGTATGCAAGGCTATGACTCAGTCGATGGCCTGGGGGGATTACTTACACATCGCAATCAGATCACAGATGGAAAACATTGTAGATGACATTGATAGATGAATGATTGATAAAGGTCTTACAATGTCGCCATATGTGATGTATAAATTATAAGTGTGGCAAACTATGGGGAATATGGCTATGGAGATGGAGATGGAGATAGCGATGGCGATGGCGACAGCTAGCATTTCTCCTCAGAATGGCTCTTTGCGGTTTTGGCCTTGGTGACTCTGTTACCCTCCCGTGCAACTCCTGTCGGGTCGGGACACGAAATCCCAGAAATTTAACCCCTCGTGTTTCCACCAGCCCAGGATTTCTGTTACTGGTGGACACGTCCTTGTTACAGATTTCCAAGCTATTACAAGAATTGGATACAAGACCATAAAGGTCTAATGATACAATAGTGATTCTGGTGGTGGATGACGGAAGTGACTCATGGTTCTCCAATGTCTATGGGGCTCCATTCCCACAGGAACAGCTGACCCGGATAACTCCTATCCGCGTGGCCGCTAATCCTAGGCTCCGCAACGACGTGCCGGTGGTACTCCTTGAAGAAATCCTGACCTGGCCAAGTAAATAGCCAGGGACAAGCCTGTGAGTACGTTTGAATGTCTCGCAAACATCATGAACATATGATATACCGAATGTAACAGATATTATGTGATCAAGTTGAATTGAAAATTATATGCGTATGCTCGTGCTGGACTTAAAGACATGCTGTCAGTAATTAAATCATGGCATGATAACATATTAGCATGTGCAAATAACTGGATATATAAAAATATTAGTGATAAACAAGGAAAGTTAAAGGAAAAATAAAATAAAGGAAATGCCGGACGGATGTCTAAAATGACACCACGGTAGGTCTTGAAGAGAAATGCCAAACGGGTGTCTAAAAGAGAATTCGGACGAGACAGGACCATCCGAGAACTCAGGCGACACCACGAGAGGTCTTGAAGAGAAATGCCAGTCGGGCGTCAAGTGACGCCACAGTTGAACTTGAAGAGAAACGCTAATCGGATGTCCACAAGAGTAGTGGCGGGATAAACCGCCTGTTAACTCGAGAGACGCCACGAGAGGTCTTGAAAATAAAATTGAGTGCCCGGGGTAGTCTAGCCAGCCCCTGAGACACTCAGGAAATTCAATATAAGAGAAAAGGGTTAGTCCTCAATAATATGCATAACCTTAATAATATTTAACATGCATAAAATATTCATGGTAGCATCAGGGTGACAACACTTATCCTGCAAAATAATTCAGGCTCAATTTATTTATTTTCCTCCGAAGACCGACACTAAGACCGACACTTGACCAACCCAGACTGTAGCCCTTAACCGCGGACACGGCCATTCGAATAGGTTTAAAGTCTGCAGAGGGTGTACTCTTTACCGTCAAGTAAAGGATTTCTTTAGTCAGTACCATGACACTGACTAATTCCCATTACGGTCTTTGGGTTGAAAACACACCTGACCAGCACACACCAGATTAACTTTCCGGATGCCAGGAATCACCCAAAGCATCATTCAAGAAAAACTCTATGACGGAGAGACCAACGTCCTGCATGGGATCACTATTAATATGCGCGGATTCCAAGGGGACACTCCCTCTCGGTCACAACCGGAAACACCCATGCCCCCTGACCCGATGACAGGATTTAGTCCATGGCCATTGGAAACCCTCATCGTGGCCCTCTGTATGGTGTGTGCATGGAAAGGGGTTATCAACTTACTGAACCATACCGTACCTGTGGTAGGAACCTATGGCAGCACGAAACAAGTATGGGGGTTACCGGAACAAGACTCGATCTATGGTCGACTCAGGAGGCATTAAGTTTCCTGCAACGGTTAGCACAACAAGGTATTCTTTTAACAGCAATACCAACAGGGCCACAACCCTTGCATGCTCCAACATGCACAACAAACAAGGCATGATCACGCTCCAACGTGATCATCCTCCTGCCGGTAACGGTATTTCTCCTATGCCTGCTCCTGCAAGTTAGTCATGGCAACACACGATGCACGGTACGATGAAACATGCCAACACTACACACAAGCAAAATTAGCCATATGCCAATTTTATTTGAATTCAACATATTCATGATGCAATTATTCTTGCAAACAACAACTATGCAATTCACCATATCAAGTGTTCAAGATGCTTGCCTTGAGCATGCAGAAATATTGGGTGCACTCCAAAAGTTTGAAAAGTTCCTTCCCTCCATTTTTCCTATTTTAAAGATTATAGCAATTACCACATAATTCAAAAATAGTACTAAAGTTGTTTGAAATATTTTTCAAATAAATACTAAAATAAACTAGATGAAAAATCAAAAATAACAGAAAAAGAATCAATTCATTTGGAGTCCAGATGATTTACTTAGAGAATTTCTAAGTTGAAAAGAATAAAGAAATGGACTATTTAATAGGTTCAACACAGACAAAGCCTAAAAAAATGTTCATCTAGGCTAAAATAATAGAAGATGATTTTATAAATATTTAGAAATTTTAATCATTAAATTTGGTTTATAAATAACTGCTATGGAATTATTTGAGTCATCCAGAAAAAGAAAAAGGAAAAAAGAAAGAGCTGCGCTCTGAGCGCCGTTTAACCGCGCGGTGCCACTAGGCTAGGCCCAGCCATTCGGCTGCGCGGAAGGACCGATGACGTTGATGGCGTACTCCAAGAATACGCTTCCCCCGCAGGGTAAACGTAATCACAGGAAGGCGCTGCTGGCGGGACAGAGGTGACTCACCGATAGGTGGGGCCCACCTGTCGGGTTTGTCTTCCACCCTTACGCGCGTCTGGACAGAGCGCACGCCGGCAGCGATTGCCGGCGCTGTAGGGCGTCTCCTGCGACGCTCGGCACATGGATTGGTTCAGGTAGAAGTGCCGCATCCGTGGGAGGTGGAGAGGATCACCGGGGAGGCTCAAGTTGAGCAGGGCTTCAGCCATGGTGGAGGAGGTCATCGGGTGGAAGAGGGTTTTTCCCCATGGGCCATCTCTGGCGGAATTGGTGACGGGGACAGATTTGCAGGTTCTCCAGGGGTCTATTGTTGGAATAAAAGAGAAGGGGAGGTACTGGAGAGGTGGAGATCATCGAGGGGGTCGTGCCGGCAGTGGTTGCTGGAGTTGGAGAAGCTGACCATCTCCGGTCGTTTGGCTACCCGTGGTGGTTTACCGAGGAGGGAAGGAGTGATGCTCATGATGGATAGCAGCTCGGGCGGGGTTTTATAGCACGGGGAAGGTCAGTTCCTCTCGGCTTATCAGACCGAAGACGACGGCGGCCATTAATGGAAGATAAGGGAGGTGGCTAGGTTGGTGGTGGACGGCGGGGTTGGTGAGGACGGTGGTGTCCCTCAGTAATAGCGGGGCGAGTTGGTGGTTGGGGATTGGGCCAGGTACCCCCGAACGGTGCCGTTGCCGAGCGACGGACGGCGCAGGGGGCGGGGTCGGTGGTGGCCGGTGCTAGGCGACGCGGGGAGGTGTCGGCGGGCTACGAGGAGGTCGGAGTGATCGAGAGAAGGACCAGGACGGGGAGGGGAAGCAGCAGAGGAGCCACAGCGGTCTGTTGTCGGCACGTGCAATTTGGGCGCTCTGGACGCGCTCTGTGTACGCACACCAGGCTCGACGAAATGCCATAGCACCCTAGGGAGGTCCATTGATGATGAATTTTGTCATAGTGCCTTCCCTTGGTCCGATTGAGATGAGGGACATGTTGGTTTAGTCAGAAGGTCAAGAGGTATTTGTAGTTTAGAAAAGTGCAATAATTCTGTCATGCCCACAACCTGCTTGACAAAATGCTAAGGCAATCTAGGCCTTTATGTTGGCTATCAAAATTGCCAGGGTGAGGTCTCATTAGATGTTAGATATGATGGTAGAATTGGTTTGGCAGAAAGAGATACTTTCCTGTGCAAGTTTTACAAGAATTCATTACTGGACAGAAACTTTAGGAGAATATTTGGTGAACTAAAAAGATTCCAATGGAGCTAAAATTTTGGACTTAAGGGTTTGTTTGAAATTACTAGAAGTGGGAAAAATTTCAGGATTTTTGGAGCAAGGAAAATTGGGGTTGCAGTTGAAACTCAAAAATGGGACAGAAATGAAAAGAGATTGTTTCACCCAAAATTTTCAAAACACCAGGTTGGGTTTTTGTATAAAAGTGATCTGTAGGCACCACATGACCCCTCAAAATTTTTGTGGTATTTTAAAACAATTATTTAAAATAGTTGTAGTGCAACAGAGGCATTTAAAATATAGAAATAGCTATTAAAAGAATTGTTTTGGAGCAATTTTTATTCTGAAAATAATTCTTACTATTATTAAACTATAATTGAAATGTTTTAAGAGAACTACCCAAGCCACAATATTATTTCCAAAAATTTCTATATGGAGGGAAGAATTTTGAAATCAGAAAACAGAAAAGGTTCTGAAATTAATAAAAGACCTAGCAAAAAAATCAAAATTTTATTTCTGGCCCAAATTTTTATTTAGTAAAAATATGATTAAATTTTTGGGGTGTTACAAACTCTACCCCCCTTAAGAAAATCTCGTCCTCGAGATTTGTTAAGTGGTCACCAAAATTAGACCCACCTTTCGAGGAGATTTTCCTAAGCTATTTAAAATAACCCATTTAGGCACAATTGACGTGGGCTCCTGATAATTGGTGTAACTACAGTGGGGCACTGGTGCTGTGGTTCTACTATGACTGTTACGACAAATTTGGAAAAAGTGTAAATTCCAAAATTCGCTTGCCGTACTCCAGTGCACAGTGCTCTCTCCGGCTGACGGGTGGACCCAGGGCCCACTGTCAGTCTCTCCTTCTTCCTCCGGCTCTCTTCTCCTTCTCCCTCTCGCGCGCTTTCTCCACCTGCGGCATCTAGCGCGTAGGGTATCTAGGACCGTACTGTGGTAGTGCGCGGCGTGCAAGCTGCCGGTGTAGCGTGCACTCACCTCGCTGGCTAGCACCTTGTCGGCACTGCTCGCGATTTCTCCTCCGAACACCAATGATCGGGCGATGAGCGGCGCTGGTGGACCTCGTTCACCATGCACCGAGCCCGAGCTATAAAACAAACGTAGTGTTACTCTCTTCTTCATCTCAACTGGCCTTACTTCTTCTTCCTCCTCCTTTTCTGTTCGCAGGAGCTCGGACGGGGCTCCAATGGTGGACGTGCTTCCGGGGTGGTTTACGATTCTCATGTCCGAAGAGGTGGCGGCGTTGCTCGGGTTCTCGCTGCTCCTATGCGCGATGATCCTTGACGATCGCCGTGATGCCGCAGCTCGAGTGGTGGCTCTTCGAGGCGGCGGTGACCGTGAGGGTTAGGCATCGGTGGTGGTTACGGGTGAGTGTTAGTGCGTTCTGCAGTAGCTCCGTAGAAATAAAAGAAAACCCACAAATTTTCCTTCAGAAAAATTGGTGGTGTGATGAGAGTGGTCTAGTGTGCGAGGCTGTTGATTAGGTGCCAGTGTGTGTGTGGTTCTGCACTTAGTGCATGTAGTGGAGTGAGTGTGATTGTAAGCCGGGTGTCGTGGTGGTGCGTAAATTAATTCTGTGTTTGCAAAAATTATATTCGCAGTGGTCCTTAATAAAATCTCAGCCCGAGATTTGTTAAGGAAAGAAACTAATTATAAACTATGGTAACAAAATTACTCTCACGCAACTGCAACCAAACATTCATTCATAGGGTAAACCCTAAGTTGCAACACAGATATCAAATTATGCAAATAAACGCTAGACTAACGAACACAACCATGGTCTCTACGGTACAAAGGTAAAATCGATAGGGTCCTGAGGACATATCCCCAGCATTGGGACACATTCTTCTTCCCCTGGGGAAAGTGGATGGAGGAGTCGGAGAATGTTCCCTCCTTGGTCTGGCGACAGTGGTCCGCCGATGGCGATCTGAGGATTCAGAACAGCAAGAGTCTGGAGGAAGTCCATCACTTGCTGAGTCAAACGCTCTTGTGCGATGACATACTGAACCAGGTTGGCCAACATTGGATCTCTCTCGGATTGTCTGCAGGGAAAAGATGCTTCTTCTCTGGGTGCTGCACGGCTCGGGAAGTAGTAATACCCCCTTTTGCTGGCACGGGGCACTGCGTACTGGAGACGGGTAATTGCTTCATAGGCAGCAACTTCTATGGCCATTTCTGAAGTTGGCATAGATTTCCCGATGAAGACGACACTTGTAGGGCCTTGGTTTGGGTCTACTGGTGGGATGTGCGCCACTGCCCAATATTTCGAGGCGTTGTGGTTGATCCTCGATTTGAACAGCTCGTACTGGGGTGGTTGAGTGGAACCAAGAGTGTTGCGGGTGAAATCCCACAATATCTTGACAAAACTGCCTGGGGTTGCATCTGGGGTTCTCAGATGAATCCCAAGGTGCAACATGGGGGAAATGGTGGTGGAGGAAGTGTACAAGGTGAGGGATGCTAGTTATGGTCGCGAGAGTGGTCTCTTATATAGTGCCTGGGCTAGGAAACATAAATCAGCAGGGTCACGATTCTGGGTATCAGCTCTGCTCTAGAGTGGTCGGGGTCAAAGTCACAGATACAAATCACATAATGTGACGTATTACTGTGGTTGTCGGTTAGGGTGATAGGTTGGGCACCGATCATCAAAAAGGTGTCGGCTGGCCACCGTGTAGGCTTTATCGGATGGGATGGGCTTGACTGTAGACAGGAAAGGACGTGGATGGTGTGAAAACCTAAAGATAGCGACCAGGCTAAGATAGGATTAGCCAATGGTCAGCCTGGCTCTGATACCAAGGCTGTCGGGGTCGAGACACGAAATCCCAGAAATTTAACCCCTCGTGTTACCACCAGCCCAGGATTTCTGTTACTGGTGGACACGTCCTTGTTACAGATTTCCAAGCTATTACAAGAATTGGATACAAGACCATAAAGGTCTAATGATACAATAGTGATTCCGGTGGTGGATGTTGGAAGTGACTCATGGTTCTCCAACGTCTATGGGGCTCCATTCCCACAGGAACAGCTGACCCGGATAACTCATATCCGCATGGCCGCTAATCCTAGGCTCCGCACGGACGTCGCGGTGGTACTCCTTGAAGAAATCCTGACCTGGCCAAGTAAATAGCCAGGGACAAGCCTGTGAGTATGTTTGAATGTACTCGCAAACATCATGAACAGATGATATACCGAATGCAGCAGATATTATGTGATCAAGTTGAATTCAAAATTATATGCGTATGCTCATGCTGGACTTAAAGACATGCTGTCAGTAATTAAATCATGGCATGATAACATATTAGCATGTGCAAATAACTAGATATATAAAAATATTAGTGATAAACAAGGAAAGTTAAAGGAAAAATAAAATAAAGGAAATGCCGGACGGATGTCTAAAATGACACCACGGTAGGTCTTGAAGAGAAATGCCAAACGGGTGTCTAAAAGAGAATTCAGACGAGACAGGACCATCCGAGAACTCAGGCGACGCCACTAGAGGTCTTGAAGAGAAATGCCAGTCAGGCGTCAAGTGACGCCACGGTCGGACTTGAAGAGAAATGCCAATCGGGTGTCCACAAGAGTAGTGGCTGGATAAACCGCTTGTTAACTCGAGAGACGCCACGAGAGGTCTTGAAAATAAAATTGAGTGCCCGGGGTAGTCTAGCCAGCCCCTGAGACACTCAGGAAATTCAAAATAAGAGAAAAGGGTTAGTCCTAATTAATATGCATAACCATAATAATATTTAACATGCATAAAATATTCATGGTAGCATCAGGGTGACAACACTTATCCTGCAAAATAATTCAGGCTCAATTTATTTATTTTCCTCCGAAGACCGACACTAAGACCGACACTTGACCAACCCAGACTGTTGCCCTTAACCGCAAACACAGCCATTCGAATAGGTTTAAACTCTGCAGAGGGTGTACTCTTTACCCACAAGTAAAGGATTTCTTTAGTTAGTACCATGACACTGACTAATTCCCATTACGGTCTTTGGGTTGAAAGCACACCTGACCAGCACACACCAGATTAACTTTCCGGATGCCAGGAATCACACAAAGCATCGTTCAAGAAAACTCTAAGACGGAGAGACCAATGTCCTGCATGGGATCACTATTAATATGCGTGGATTCCAAGGGGACACTCCCTCTCGGTCACAATCGGAAACACCCATGCCCCCTGACCCGATGACAGGATTTAGTCCATGGCCATTGGAAACCCTCATCGTGGCCCTCTGTACGGTGTGTGCGTGGAAAGGGGTTATCAACTTACTGAACCATACCCTACCTGTGGCAGGAACCTGTGGCAGCACGAAACAAGTATGGGGGTTACCGGAACAAGACTCAATCTACGGTCGACTCAGGAGGCATTAAGTTTCCTGCAACGGTTAGCACAACAAGGTATTCTTTTAACAGCAATACCAACAGGGCCACAACCCTTGCATGCTCCAACATGCACAACAAACAAGGCATGATCATGCTCCAACGTGATCATCCTCCTGCCGGTAACGGTATTTCTCTTATGCCTGCTCCTGCAAGTTAGTCATGGCAACACACGATGCACGGTACGATAAAACATGCCAACACTACAAACTTGCAAAATTAGCCATATGCCAGTTTTATTTGAATTCAACATATTCAGGATGCAATTATTCTTGCAAGCAACAACTATGCAACTCACCATATCAAGTGTTCAAGATGCTTGCCTTGAGCATGCAGAAATATTGGGTGCACTCCAAAAGTTTGAAAAGTTCCTTCCCTCCATTTTTCCTATTTTAAAGATTATAGCAATTACCACATAATTCAAAAACAGTACTAAATTTGTTTGAAATATTTTTCAAATAAATACTAAAATAAACTAGATGAAAAATCAAAAATAACAGAAAAAGAATCAATTCATTTGGAGTCCAGATGATTTCCTTAGAGAATTTCTAACTTGAAAAGAATAAAGAAATGGACTATTTAATAGGTTCAACACAGACAAAGCCTAAAAAAATGTTCATCTAGGCTAAAATAATAGAACATGATTTTATAAATATTTAGAAATTTTAATCATTAAATTTGGTTTAGAAATATCTGCTATGGAAATATTTGAGTCATCCAGAAAAAGAAAAAGGAAAAAAGAAAGAGCTGCGCCCTGAGCGCCGTTTAACCGCGCGGTGCCACTAGGCTGGGCCCAGCCGTTCGGCTGCGTGGAAGGACCGATGACGTTGATGGCATACTCCAAGAATACGCTTCCCCCGCAGGGTAAACGTAATCACAGGAAGGCGTTGCTGGCGGGACAGAGGTGACTCACCGACAGGTGGGGCCCACCTGTCGGGTTTGTCTTCCACCCTTACGCGCGTCTGGACAAAGCGCACGCCGGCGGCGATTGCCGGCGCTGTAGGGCGTCTCCTGCGACGCTCGGCACATGGATGGGTTCAGGTAGAAGTGCCGCATCCGTGGGAGGTGGAGAGGATCGCCGGGGAGGCTCAAGTTGAGCAGGGCTTCAGCCATGGCGGAGGAGGTCATCGGTTGGAAGAGGGCTTTTCCCCACGGGCCATCTCCGGCGGAATTGGTGACGAGGAAAGATCCGCAGGTTCTCCAGGGGTCTATAGGTGGAATAAAAGAGAAGGGGAGGTACTGGAGAGGTGGAGATCATCGAGGGGGTGGTGGCGGCAGTAGTTGCCGGAGCTGGAGAAGCTGACCATCTCCGGTCGTTTGGCTACCCGTGGTGGTTTACACAGGAGCGAAGGAGTGATGCTCATGAGCGAGAGCAGCTCGGGCGGGGTTTTATCATCTCCTGTCGGTTCCTCTCGGCTTATCCGACCGAAGACGACAGCGGCCAATAATGGAAGATAAGGGCGGTGGCTAGGTTGGTGGTGGACGGCGGGGTTGGTGAGGACGGTGGTGTCCCTCAGTAATAGCGGAGCGAGTTGGTGGTTGGGGATTGGGCCAGGTACCCCCGAACGGTGCCGTGGCCGAGCGGCGGACGACGCAGGTCGGCGGGGTCGGTGGTGGCCGGTGCTAGGCGACGCGGGGAGGTGTCGGCGGGCTACGAGGAGGTCGGAGTGATCCAGAGATGGACCAGGACGGGGAGGGGAAGCAGCCGAGGAGCCGCAGCGGTCTGGTGTCGGCGCGTGCGATTTGGGCGCTCTGGACGCGCTCTGTGAACGCACACCAGGTGCTCGACGAAATGCCATAGCACCCTAGGGAGGTCCATTGATGATGAATTTTGTCACAGTGCCTTCCCTTGGTCCGATTGAGATGAGGGACATGTTGGTTTAGTCAGAAGGTCAAGAGGTATTTGTAGTTTAGAAAAGTGCAATAATTCTGTCATGCCCACAACCTGCTTGACAAAATGCTAAGGCAATCTAGGCCTTTATGTTGGCTATGAAAATTGCCAGGGTGAGGTCTCATTAGATGTTAGATATGATGGTAGAATTGGTTTGGCAGAAAGAGATACTTTCCTGTGCAAGTTTTACAAGAATTCATTACTGGACAGAAACTTTAGGAGAATATTTGGTGAACTAAAAAGATTCCAATGGAGCTAAAATTTTGGACTTAAGGGTTTGTTTGGAAGTACTAGAAGTGGGAAAATTTCAGGCTTTTTGGAGCAAGGAAAATTGGGGTTGTAGTTGAAACTCAAAAATGGGACAGAAATGAAAAGAGATTGTTTCACCCAAAATTTTCAAAACACCAGGTTGGGTTTTTGTATAAAAGTGATCTGTAGGCATCACATGACCCCTCAAAATTTTTGTGGTATTTTAAAACAATTATTTAAAATAGTTGTAGTGCAACAGAGGCATTTAAAATATAGAAATGGCTATTAAAAGAATTGTTTTGGGGCAATTTTTATTCTAAAAATAATTCTTACTCTTATTAAACTATAATTGAAATGTTTTAAGAGAACTACCTAGGCCACAATATTATTTCTAAAAATTTCTATATGGAGGGAAGAATTTTGAAATCAGAAAACAGAAAAGGTTCTGAAATTAATAAAAGACCTAGCAAAAAAATCAAAATTTTATTTCTGGCCAAATTTTTATTTAGTAGAAACATGATTAAATTTTTGGGGTGTTACAAACTCTACCCCCCTTAAAATTAATTCCTTTTTCTGCCAGTTGAAGGAATTAAATCCAGGAAAATATCTATCCATCTCTAAAGTTCATGAAAACATGTGGAGATATTCTTTGCGACCACATTGAGCTCTAACAAAAATATTGGCCATAATTAAATATGGGAAATTGCATTTTCCTATTTAAAGCCAATATTGCATTTTGGGCACTTTCCAAAGGAGCTACCATTTTGGTAGCGAGGAAAAATCCTAAATAATTTGTGGAGCTTCTCCTATCCATACCTTCACCATTTTCATCAAGAACTCAAGTTCCACAATTCATGTTTTGAGCACATCATCCACTTCTTATTTCTGGATCCATTTTGAGATTGTGAGGCAACTATACTTTATATTGCTCCATATTCTTGAAATTAATCTAGTACCTCACTCTCCCTATATCATGTGAGCATGCCAAAACTCACATCATTTTGCCTACTCATTTCTCCGCAATAATTCAATCTATTTTCTGTCCAAATGGGAGCACCGTGAAGTAAGTACCATTTAGGAATGTCCAAATGGTATGAAACTTTACTAGTGCCTCCATACTGCCTCCTCTGCCATACACAATCACATAAATGCTCTCCTAGTGATTGATCTCATCAAGTTGGCATGGTTTGACAACACATAGGCGGCATGGCCACGCGGTGCCGGCGGTGACCACGCAGCGAGCACGCCAAATCGGCGCTCTGCGCTTGGGTCGCCTCGGCCAGCTAGCTCCAGCCAGCCATGGCTTGTCAATTCATGCCGACCTCCTTCCCCACCGTCCATGCACCCCTCCCCCAGCGGTTTCCCTCTCGGCCACTTCCTCGCCGCGTCGTGACGAATGTCGCTGTACCGCCACTATTGCCGCACAGCCGCCGCCGTATAACTCCAACCGGAGCTCTCCCGAAGCACCAGCTAGCCTCTACTGCTCGCCCGTGCCACTCCCCGATGCCATCAACTAGCCTAAATCGTCGCCTCCGAGGTCCAGGGCGCCGGCCAGTTCATCGCCATGGCCGAGCTTATCCGGTGACCTCGGGCGGCTATAAATAGCCGTCCCTGAGCCCCCTCGAGCTCACCAACCCACTCCCCTCACCATCTAGCCCACTCCCATGCCCTTGCCCGGTCGAATCCCTCATTGGAGCCCTCCAATCGATCGGAGCCGCCACTCCCAACCGCACCGTGCAGACCCGCCTCCGGCCATCCCTGGCCTCTTTTGAGCCCTCCCCTGGAGGAGGCCCTCGCCGGCACACCCGCCCATCCGCTCGGCTGCCCAAGAAGTCCGCCAGAGCGCTGCCGGCCACCGGCCACCGGAGCTCGAGCCCCAGCTGCTGCTCGGGAGAAGCAGAGGAGGAGGAGGAAAGAGGAAGTGCGAGGAGAGAGAGGGACCCGACAGGTGGGCCCTGACCCCACCTGTCGGCGAGAGAGGGGCTGCCAGCATGGTTAGGTGGACACGCCCTGGCCACTTTTACGTTTTCCCCGAAGGAAAACGTATTTTCTCCAAGTGCACGACCAGCCGTGCTTTCAAGGACCTGGTTGCAAATATTTATATTACAGATGGGTCCCTAGCAGAAAAACCCTTCTATCTTTTTGTTCGCAACTCCGATTCAGGTAAATCCAAAGCCCACCTTCATGTTTTTCCGAGCCCGTTCCGATGGTATCACTTTCATAATATTTACACAATCTCAAATGACCATTTTGCCCCTGCCCTCTAGTTGGTCCTTTCCGGAGGGAATGATTTCCGGTAAAGCTTCCTGCAAGGCTACCGCACTTCCATCCAATGAACTCTTCGACTCCCAGGCAAGCCGACCATCTAATATGTGCCCTAAAGCATTGCTTCCGTGTTATTCTTGTATGTTTGAATTAATTGATATGTTTATGATATAAGTAATTGAATAAGTGAACTGCTGCTAGTTTATATTCACCGTTACATTACTTGTTTATCATTTCTGCACTAATGACTTGCATGTGATGCTATATGGGAATAGGTTGTTGTGTTTTTATACTTGTCTATATCATGGACTATCATTATTGTTGCAATGATAAAGAATGTGACATAATAATAACAATAACCTCCTCCGTCGGCTGGATCGAGTCATAGTGCCACCGAACCGAGCTCATCAGTGCAACCACACTTTCCTGGATGGGGAGGCCCTAACTTGGTCTATTGTCGTGCCTCTAATCGGTACCTCCAAAGATGGGACCTTATGCGTGCGTGCTACCTTGGCCCGGTATGTGGCGATAACCTTGTGAGCCCAAGTTATATGGATCCAGGGTCCCTGTTTGGGACACTTTTGTTTGGCCACGACAATGGCGGGTGTCACGAGGTGACACAGGGGCCACCCAGGACATGACCCGAAAGAGGTATGATTGTCGGTGGGACCGTAAGAGGGCCCGGCAATAGACAAGTTTTGTTGGAGCAGCACCCGTCGACCCGAATGGGAACAAATACTAAAGTACGAGGCCGAGAGCTTCATAGTGTGGGCAAAGTGCGCAACTTCTGCAGAGTGTAAAAATCTATTCGAATAGCCGCGTCCTTGGTCATGGACAGTTCGTACTAGGTCACACTATTTGGTCTGTGTCGAGTCTGGAGGAACAAACCATATGATATTGCTAATAATGAACCAGAGAAAGGTAAGCTTTGGCAGATTTATAGCACAGATTCGTGGACATCATATGATGTCAGGAATATGAGAAGATAGCCATACGGTGGCTATGAGATAAATGGTCGGAGGACCACAATATTTGGAATGAATTTGGATGGGACCATGAGAATATTTGGAGTATGGATTATTTACTCGATATGCTTTATCCTCGTCATACCATATTTACCTTGGTAGTTATCTTGCTAGGTAATCCTGTTATGACATGATGATTAATATTGATAGATAGTTATGCCATGATAGTTAATAATGTTAAGATAAGAAAAGCATGCTCAAATGCCATGTATTGCTTTGCTTGGTGTATATGTTGGTTTGGTTTTCTTGCGAGTACATTCAAAAGTACTCAGCGGCCTTCAATGTGGCCAGGTTTAGCTAAGGATCCGTCGAGGAGCAGGAACGTTTGCGAGCTAGAAGAGTAACCCAGTCAGATCCCTGTGGATTGGAGCCTCTCCAAGTCCGTGCTGCCTTAGATACTGCTTTTCCGCTGCCATCATCCTTGTAAGATACCATGTAAGGACTTATAAAACCATTAATAGATGTGCCTGTGTTCAAGATACTTGTTGTAAACATGCATGCCAGAGTGATTTTCTAGGCTGGTGTGTGCGGCGACCGTCTGGCTACAGTGGTAATCAGGCGGGGCACCACAACGGATGGTATCAGAGCAGCCAGGCTGACTGTAGGTTACCCTAGCTGGACTTCATTGCCTCTTACTCAATAGAAAGCCCAGATGGATTTCATCCATTTTTGCCAAACCGGCACGGCTACTATTAATCATAAGGCAATCCCATAGGTTTTCCTCATATCATACCCCAACTCTCGTGGCCTATGCCTCTGGCGTGAGAAGTCCGCACCAGGCAACGACCCGTGAGCCCTCAACCCCTAGGTAAACCAGATATCCCTACATTGCTTGCTAACCATGGCATTTCTCTTCTTAAATCCAGTTTCCTCTCGGAAACGCTTATAAATTCCATCTTTCCCCGACAACCCTAGGATCGTTGACTAAGCCACTTTGACTATGGTCATGCGTAGAGTTTGATGCTCCCTAAGGAAGTAGTAGGAGCTTGACACCAATTGCTACCAGGAGTGTTGTGTGGTTTTGTTTCTAAATCCTTAGAGGTGTATCGAGTGCGCTACATTAGTTATACTGATGAATCTTTGGCCACGTGTATATGATCCGCAAAACTTGGGCTTTATTTGCTTTTTTGGTATTTTTGGTCTTCGCTACTTTGCTTCTTTTGTCGATTCCGTCCTTTTGCCCCAACTGGATCCATCCGCAAGCGCCGCTAAGAAGTCTAGCATAAAGATTGGATAGTACCCAATATTCCAACAGATCACACCTAAGGAATAGTCAGATGAGCGATCAAGAAAGGACACCAGTAGGGACAAATGATTTCGTCCTCGACACAAGGATTATTTCAGTCAGTGGGGTGAACCTTGAGTCTTTTCCTAATGGACTCAAGAATCATTTATTACCCACAGAAGACATATTTCAAGAATGTGAATGTGCCGAGAGCAACAACAAAACTCTGGTATGTTGATACAAATTTCAAAGCTTATTTTGGAATTCACCAGTACATATACAAAATTTTCTAGGTAAAGTGAGCAAGGTTTGCAAGAAATATGGATAAGTTCACGGCTGCCCAGAATCAGAGAGAATTTTGAATACCTGGCAGTACAACTAAACCGAATGAAATTATCCGCCAACTGCTTACTACCGGCGACCTCTGGTATCCCGGATCAATTATCAACATGAAGTCTGCATCAGTCGTGCAACCTTTACAACAGCAATGATCGGACCAACGGAAGGACAAGTGGTGTGCATGAATAATGGAATATCTTTAGTCAAGGTATGGCCTACACCAAGTTTTGGCGTCACTATGGGTAAATTTTGGATACTCCGGAAGGGAGCCAGAATCGGCCATAGATCCAGCAGGATGGATAGACACACAACTCTTTTCAAACAAGTAACTAGCAGTAGAAGTCTTAAAGCTATGCATGACTTTCAGACCGCATATCACAGTGAAAGGCTTCTGGTATAAGGAACCCAGCCTTCCTCCGCAAGCTATCAGAAGGAGCTTACCACGTAAGACTCCCAATCTTCCTCGCTACGCCACTAGGGGGAGAAATCTTCTGGGATATGGCACCCCCAATCTTCCTTAGCAGGCTACTATGAAAAACTTCCGGCATATGGCACTCGACCTTCCTCAGTAAGAAACATGAGGAAAAGCTTCTGGGGTACAATACCCCGCCTTCTTTGGCACACTACATTGTCAGAAGCGACGAGCGGAAGGTATTCAGCCTTCTTCAGCATGCCATCATGCCCACAACAATCTTGTCAGAAGCACGAACTAGCCCACACATATGTCTGCCTCAGAACTCATTGGTAATAAAAGGATTTATCCTACCCCTGCATATGTTGTGAGCATGCAGTCCAGGTCATTAGTTCATGTGAGCCACATGTACATGGGAATGACTGTGTTCAGAGAAACATCGGCGCCAAATATCCAAGAAAGATATGCACACAGCAATTCCTACGAGATATGCAAGAGAAGGTTGTGAGTACAAGCTCAACAAGCTATGATATGACCAAGGAGCTGTGTCGGCAGGTCATGATAGGCCCACAAAAGGAACCCCCAAGAATAAAGAAGTTTTGGATAAACCACATTCGCGATAGTTAAATAAAGCCTCATAGACAAGGTGATATTACCAATCCTTGTCAGACTCTTGCATATGCACAACAATGCACTATTTGCATTTACAAGTGAGCCTGCCGCACTCATCATGAATACGGGCCATCAACCAAGATAAGAGGATATGCCCCAAAAGATGCATCGAATGATAGCCACACTATGTTTAGCTCAGAGGTTTTAACAGGGACTACCGAGGATGTATAAGGCAGAGCCACCTCAACAAGCAATAGAGTTTGACCATCCGAATTCACATGGAAACAAGACATTCAGATAGAATAACTGAAAGCACATGCATATCAGCATTGACAATTTGTAGATGCCATGATGTTATGGGAATAAGAGATCACTGTCTATGATTACTTTGTGATCATGCCTGGCATTTCAATAGGGGATATAGCAGCAATAGCTCGGTCATGTTGTCCCTTGGATTGTGGATCACCGGAATACTGGAGTAACGGTTGTGACAGGATATACTTTGGAGATAAATTTTGGGAGCCAGAGCCTAATGGCTTGCAATATCCTCCCAACCCCTCAGGATCTAGTGTCAGAAGAAAAAGTCCATGGCTCCTAGGGGATAATTACAACAAAGATGCTTGTTAAGGCGGACATAATTCAAATATCTGCAAAAAGGATAAGGCTCAGACTAGTTGGTCATCTCGGTCACAAAAACATAAGACCGTCAGTATGATATGACAAACAAAGAGTTCCCAAAAAAATCAACAGGGGTTGATTCCACACTTGTGTACCCTATGGTATTTGACAGACCGCCTCAAACTTCATTCAGCTCACCCAGGACTCCGTCAGAAGGAGTACACATCCTGGGATGAGAAAATTTATGCAAGTAATGTGCAGAAGGAATACACTGTTCCCATTACCAACTAGGACAAATATCATAAGGGATACCAGACAACAACGCCACAGCAATCCCAATTCATTTTCTGGGAACATAGTTGCTGGTCACATGAAAACAATGTTGAACACATGGGATAGAGGAAAGCACCCGTACATAACCCATAGCCAGACTAAGGGTTTATCCTGAGCAAGACACGAGGACAACTATCCATAGATACTCAGGAAGAACAGTGGAGGTATGTCTTGCCCATGACAGCCACGGTACGGAGTATCGTAGCAAAACCTGAAGCAGCTAGCTCCAAGCCTTGGGGACCGAGCTACTTGTCGGTACTACGCACTACCCACCAAGCCTAGGCAACAAACTACTTGGAAAAAAGGTCCGCCTGACAGGAAAGAGAAGGATGCAATACAGCCGTTTGAGAAGGCAGCACCTGAATCATCAGAAGAGGCAGTTAAAAGGCCAGTGAACCGACGAAGACAAGAGACAGATGTTGGATCCAAGTCGCACACAAGTATGTCCCCCTTAGCCGGGAGGTAAGCCCGGAAATCTCGAGGATGAGATTTTCTTAAGGGGGGTTGGTTTGTGACACCCTGGTTTTCGCACCTCGTTTTCTCCTTCGCGGGACTGGACTCCCATCTTTTTTTCGGTGTTATTGAATTTTCTTTCGGATCTTGGGTACATGAAGATGGTCATATAGCCTTGCCTTTCCCATCAGACCAGAGATTCTCTCCAATTCAATCTTGCCACCCAAACTAAATTTTTAGGGTTTTGCTGCTGAGACCCTACTTTCCGAGATACCCGGAAAGGAAACCCTAATTCCTTCAGTTACAAAGGAATCCCAACTTCCTTTGATCTGCTACCTCCCAAACTTTTCCCAGTGCCTCTCCTATATCTATCAACCCTGGATATGCAAAAATATTGCCAAGTCCTTTGCAATATTTTTCATTTAAATTTAATTCTTTTTCTGCCAGTTGAAGGAATCAAATCCAGGAAAATATCTATCCATCTCTAAAGTTCATGAAAACTTATGGAGATATTCTTTGTGACCATATTGAGCTCTCACAAAAATACTGACCATAATTAAATAAGGGAAATTGCATTTTCGTATTTAAAGCCAATATTGCATTTTGGGCACTCTCCAAAGGAGCTACCACTTTGGTAGCCAGGAAAAATCCCAAATAATTTTTGGAGATTCTGCTATCCATATCTTCACCATTTTCATCAAGAACTCAAGTTTCACAATTCAAATTTTGAGCACATCATCCACTTCTTATTTCTGGATCCATTTTGAGATTGTGAAGCAACTATACTTTATATTGCTCCATATTCTTGAAATTAATCCATTATCTCACTTTCCCTATATCATGTGAGCATGCCAAAACTCACATCATTTTACCTAGCCATTTCTCCCCAATAATTCAATCTAGTTTCTGTCCAGATGGGAGCACTGTGAAGGAAGTACCATTTAGGAATGTCCAAATGTTATGAAACTTTACTAGTGCCTCCATACTTCCAAATAACCTCTCCCACCCAAATTTTAGCCAAATCCATTGAGCCATTTGACCACAGCTTCAAACTCTAGCCTGTGGATCAAATTATGCTTTGTGAAGGAAGTGCTAGTTAGGATGATCCTATTGGCCTGGAAATATACCAGGGTATTTACCTTGGTAGTTCATTGCTACAAGCCAAATTACATGTGACACCCCGAGAACGGTGCCTTCCTTATTATTTATTTTATTGCCTTCCTCTATTTATTTTATTTTGCATTACACCATGTCATCATGCCATCATGCCATTAATCTTTGCAACTCTAATAAATAAATTGCATGGATGTTGATCCATTTAAATCGAGGGAATTCACATGGTGGATTCTCTTTATAACATATCCTCCCAATATTTGAGGGAGCTATGATAAAATATTCCATTATTTGGGAATTCACCCTAACACACTTACAGAGAAATCTCATGCATTTGCTGCTTCAAGTTTGGTCCTCAAACTTGCCCATAATTTCTTTCATCGCTTTCCCAAGCTCCACCAATAACCTCAATACTTTTTTTGAACCCCCCTAGCACCTACTTCCTATTCAAACCATTTGAATTTAATTCAAATGAGTTTGAAACCAAACCTTCCAAACATTTGTGGAACCAATTTTATGGAACCAAGTATGGAACTTGGAGTCTATAAAAATTGTTCACATGAAGAAATTCCATCTCTATCCTCTCTTTTTGCCTTTTTCTATTTTGAAAATGCGGAAAACATTTTGATTGTCCAGCACGCCTCCTGGTCCGTTTTACCTCTCTACTGGGTCGGTGTCAGCCCATTTACCTCGCAGACCCAGCCCACATTGCCTCCTAGAACCCTAGCCCCGATCCCTGTTGGGGATATAACCCCAGGATATGACCCGCCCATTCAGGGCCGAGTCAACAGTGTGGCGACTTACAAAGGCTGGGCCAGGGGGGCCGTGGCTTTCCAAAAGACTCGTCCAGAAGACTAAGCTGCCCGCTTATGGGCCGGCTTACGGTGCACCGGCTTAGGCCCACTCGTGTCGCCATATGAGTGTTCCTTACTTAGAAGATGAGATACGTGAGGAGACAGACTTGGGCACATGCCATATTCTGGCTCAGACTCTAATGTAAACCCCGGGGTCTCAACCTATATATAAAGGGGAGCCCCCGGGATAGACAGATCAACTTACAACATCTCGAGTACTAGGCTAGCCAAGCGCACCCTTGTAATCGAGATCATCATCAATACATCCGAAGTAGGACGTAGGCTTTTACCTCTACCAAGAGGGGCCGAACCTCGGTAAACCCTTGTGTCTCTTGTGTCCACTTAACCCCTTTGATCTACCACCTGACTCGATGGCCTCGCGACTAAGTCCTTTGAGGACATCTGCCTTGAAAATACCATGACAATTGGCGCCCACCGTGGGGCTGTCGCACAGTGGTGTTGAGTATTCGAAGGGTCCTCCCCCAGGGCTCGAGGGATACGTCATCGGCCGCATGACCAAGAGTCGTCATGGCAAGCTCTACATCAATGATTCCGGCTGGGGCCCCGAGGCCGACTCAATCGAGTACGGGTACCGGGTCCCCTTCGGTAGCATCCACATCTTAATCGGCAAAGCCGGCGAGTTTGAATCCGAGCTGGACACCTCCACCAACATCATCGAGTCGGCTCAGCGTGTGAAACTCACCGCAGCTAAAGCCGCCTCGAGACTCGCCGCGCCACGCAAGGCTGGCGGATCAAAACTTGGGCCAGATATCTTCACCAAGGTCGTCAAGCCGGCTCAGGACGAGCAACCCGCCCGGCCTCGTCGCGTGTTCATCGACTTCACTCAAGGAGTCGATTATACTGACGACTCTGCCTCCGATGGTGACACGGTTGTTCACTCAGATGGCGGCTCCTCTTCAAGCAATGGCGAATCAATCTTCCCCCTTCACGATGGTATGCTTGGTGGCTACCTTGAGGGTGAGCCGGCCCAGGACTCATTTGGCCCGCCCCTCCGATTAGTCGTCTACATGGCTGGCGCGGCCCTCACGACTGATCCGGCGGCAGCGGCTGCTACGGCCAGCACGGGAACGCCAAATTCCGCGTCAGCCCCGTCGCCGGCTCAAGCTTTGGCTGGGCTTGCCACAGCTCTCACGACGCTCCTTGCCACGCCAATGACGCCCGAGAACCAGAAGGAGTGTAACACGGAAATAACAAAACTTCGTGACCAGATGACCAAGATCCAAGCCGGCATCGACGTGGAGAACACTCGCCAAGCAAAGCTGCAATCTGAGATGCGGGCCGAAGCCTGGCATCTAGAGCAGCGCCAAAACGCGTCAGTGGCGGTCCATCACTGGAGGCACAGGGTTCACCTTCTGTCGGGTCTCGAGCCTACTCAACTGTTCACCACCCCTTAGGACATGCGCCTTCGTGGACCAGGGACTGGCATGCCAGGGTCACCTGTCATACCACCTGCAGCTGGAGCTCAACCCATGACGGCTCATGTTGGACAGCCGGCTCAGCAACCTCGGCGGGAGATGGATCAGCGCCATGAGACACCCCCTCATCGCTTCGTAACACTGGCGGGCCACTTTTCTAACCCTTTGGACAACCTCGTTGCTACGGCGACTAACTTGGCTGCACTTTCGATTACGGGTCGCATGCCCATTGAGATCGAGGCCCGTAACACCATCGAGATGTTGAAAAACACGGTTGCGCAGCAGGCCAACTACTCCTACAGCAGAGAGCGCCTCCACTCCACACCAGTCCCAAGCCGGAGCCATAGCAGAAGCTGTCATGGTGACTTGCCGACCGTGTCAAGCAGCGCCTGTCGACATCGTGAGCCGCCTCGTGCCTTGCCACATACGGGAGCCCCCAATGCCCAGGACATCGTTGACTCCGCACGGGCCCAGCGGGCGGCTGAGGCGGCAAACGCGGTGGCTCTGTCTCCCCCAGTCACAACCCAGTTGACTCCAACTGGAAGGACCCTTGGGATACCTTGCTTGGCTCCGGCCCTATGCAACGAGCGCATGCCCAAGGATTTCAAGGGCCCTCGGAAGGTTCCCAACTACACGGCGGATCTTGAGCTGGCGGCTTGGATAGAAAGCTATGAGCTTGCCATGGACATGCTGGACGTCAGTGATGCTGTATGCGCGAAGTATTTGACCATAATGTTGGAAGGACCGGCTCGTACTTGGTTAAAGACCTTGCCCCCCAACTCCACCAACACATGGGCTGAGTTAAAAGAGCGCTTTATCAAAAACTTTCAAGGGACCTGCAAGCGTCCCAAGACAATCATCGATCTGCAACACTGCATCCAGCGCGATAATGAGTCGGCCCACCATTGGGTAGGCCGGGTGGCTGAGATCATCCACTCTTCAGATAACATCACGGCGGCTCAGGCGGTCTTGACACTGGAGCAGAACTGTCACTTCGATCCCCTTGTCCAGAAACTTGGACGGCTCAAGTGAAGTGTCATAGATATGGGAGAACTCATGAGCGCCCTCACTAAGTATGGTGAGTCTGACTCCACAAAGGACCCTGGCACTGATGAGGCACCGAACGGCAAGGGGAAGAAGGGTAACGGTGGCAAGGGTCATTAGCAGAATAACAATAATGGTGGCAACGGTGGAAAGCGCAAGCATCTGGAAGGTGGGTTAGATCTTGTCGCAAACACCAATGCAGGTTTTAAGTTTCAGAAAGGGAATGGTGGTGGAAAGAATTTCAAGCCCAAGAATTTCGAGGAAGCCCTGAAGGGGCCGTGTCCAAAGCACAGCCTGCCTAATAAGCCTGCCACTCACTCTTGGGAGGACTGCAGCATCATGCGAGCCTTTTCACAATGTTTTCAGAACCACCAAGGTGGTGGCGGTGGCGATCCAGGATCATCTGGTGGCGGCACATCTGGAGGATATCACCAGCAGGGTTATCAAGGCCCTGGCGGCTCAAGTGGAAACTATCAAGGAAACAGCGGAAACAACCAGTAACACGGCAACCAAACTAGTTATCAGAGTAACCCCAAGCAGCTGAACAGCGGCCAGTACCATGTGTTTACTACATACACGGACAGGAGAGATCGCAAGCTTAAGAAATGCCTCATCAATATGGTTGAGCCGGCGGTCCCACGGTACCTGAGATGGTCAGAACACCCAATAACCTGGAGCTGGGAGGCTCACCCGCCCCGGGTCGAGAACCTAGGTCACCTGGCTTTTGTGGTGGCGCCTCAAGTTGGGGGCTATTCCCTCACCAAGGTGCTTATGGATCGAGGAAGCAGTATCAATATTCTCTATTACGACACTTTCCGGCGCATGAGCCTGTCTGAGAAAGACCTTTTGCCGTCCACCACTGTTTTCCATGGAATCGTCCCTGGCCAGTCAGCCTACGCGACTGGTTGGGTCAAATTGGATGTGGCTTTTGGCTCTGACAACAACTTCAGATGTGAGTCCTTGTCCTTCGAGGTGGTTAATACTAAGAGTCCGTATCATGCCCTCTTCGGACGACCGGCTTACGCCAAATTTATGGCCTAGCCTTGCTACATCTACCTCAAGCTTAAGATGCCTGGTCCTGGTGGTACCATCACAGTCCATGGTTATAGGAAGATTGCCCTGGAGTGCGAGGAAGGTGATGCTGCCTACGCTGAGACGGCTTGCGTCGTGGAGGAGCTTAAGTACTAAACTGATAATGTAGATCCGGCTGATATGACGCCTCTCAAGAAACCCACCACTGAAGCTGACCCGCCGCTCTAGTTTAAGTCGGCCAAGGACACCAAAGAAGTTGAGTTTGTCCCTGGCGACCCGTCCAAGTAGTTCACTATTGGGGCTGACATGGATCCTAAATAGGAAAGCGCGCTCATTGAGTTTATCTATGAGAATCGGGACATCTTCACATGGAAACCTTCCGACATGCCGGGCGTACCGAGAAAACTTGCTGAGCACCGCCTTAATGTGGACCCCAAGTTCAAACCAGTCAAGCAATACCTCCATCGCTTTAACAAGGAGAGACGCAAAGCAATTGGTAAAGAGGTGGCCTGGCTCCGAGCTGCTGGTTTCATCGTCGAAGTTTTTCACCCTGAGTGGTTGGCTAATCCAGTGCTCGTTCTAAAGAAAAATGGCACTTGACGCATGTGTATCGACTACATAGATCTCAACAAAGCTTGTCCCAATGACCCTTTTGCCCTCCCACGCATTGATCAGATCATTGACGCCATGGCGGGCTGTGAGACCCTTTGTTTATTGGATGCTTACTCCGGCTATCACCAGATAAAGATGGCCATCGAGGACCAAGAGAAGACGGCCTTCATCACACCGTTTGGAGCCTTCTGCTATGTCTCTATGCCTTTTGGACTTAAGAGCACGGGGGCGACTTATCAGCGTTGCATCCAGAATTGCTTCCACAACCAGATTGAACGCAACGTTCATGCTTATGTTGATGACATTGTAGTCAAGTTAGAAAAGAAGGAGACTTTGCTAGATGACCTCAAGGAGACCTTTGCCAATCTTCGCACATATCAGATGAAGCTTAACCCGGACAAGTGTGTTTTCGGTGTTCCTGCTGGCAAGCTACTTGGTTTCCTGGTCTCAGAGCATGGCATTGAGGCTAACCTGGACAAGATCAAGGCAATCGCCTCACTTGCTAAGCTGACAAATCTCAATGACGTTCAACGCCTGGCGGGACGTATTGCAGCCTTGAGTCAGTTCATAAGCCACCTCGGTGAGAAAGCAATTCCCTTATACCAGATGCTGAAGAAATCAGACAACTTTGTGTGGAGTGACGCTGCCAACGATGCTTTTGAAGCTCTCAAAACGCAGCTGGCTGAGCCGCCCGTCCTTGCTGCTCCTATCACTAATGAGCCCATGCTCCTGTACATTGCTGGTAATAATAAAGCGGTAAGTGTGGCAGTTGTGGTAGAGAGAAAGGAGGTGGGTAAAGAGTACCCAGTTCAGAGGCCAGTATATTACGTCGGCGAGGTCTTAATAGAATCCAAGCAACGTTACCCTCACTGGCAGAAATTGGTGTTTGGCGTATTCATGGCAAGCCGGAAGCTGGGGCATTACTTCCTAGAACACCCTATCACTGTGGTTAGCTCGGCCCCCTTAGGTGACATCATCCATATCAGGGAAGCTACAGGCCGGGTTGCCAAGTGGGCTATTGAGCTTGGTCCACATAACATCAAGTATGTGCCACGCACGGCTATCAAATCTCAAGCACTGGTGGATTTCATCAACAACTGGACTGAACTTCAAGCACCTGAAGAGAAGCCAGACAAGACATATTGGACTATACATTTTGATGGGTCCAGACAGCTTGAGGGCTCGGGGGCTGGAGTCGTCCTATCTTCCCCTCGGGGTGACAAATTATGTTATGTGTTGAGGATTATGTTTCCTTGTACTAACAATACAGCTGAGTATGAGGCCCTCCTTCACGGCCTTCGTATCGCCAAGGAGATGAACCTTAGCCGGGTCAGATGCCTAGGTGACTCAGATCTGGTGGCTCAACAAGTCTCTGGCACTTGGGACTCCAAAGATCCCCTCATGGCGGCTTATCGACAAGCAGCCACCAACATTGCTGGTCACTTCAAAGGATATCAAGTGGATCACATCGATCGATGACAGAACGAGGCGGCTGATGCTTTGTCACATCTTGGCTCACAATGCAAGCCGGTTCCTCCCAATGTCTTTCTCGATGTCCTTCATAACCCGTCAGTCAAGTTGCCATCTCAAGAGTATCTTGCTATTCCTAACACGGAGGCTCAACTGGTGGCGGCTCTACATGCTATTCCGGATTGGACAATTCCCTACTTGGACTACTTAACCCGTGGTGCACTGCCTGATGATGAATTCACGGCTCGAATAATCGTCAGATGCTCTAAATCTATGTCCATTGTTAACAACAAGTTACACAGAAGAAGCATCACAGGGGTCTTTCAACGTTGCGTTTCACCTGAGGAAGGGCGTGAGATACTCAATGAGATCCACTCTGGCGACTGTGGTCACCATGCCGGCTCAAAATCCCTGGTGGCAAAGGCTTTTCTTCATGGTTTCTTCTGGCTCACGGCTCATGCTGATGCTGAGGACATAGTCAAGAAATGCGATGGATGTCAAAAGTTTGCACGTCAAGCTCACGTACCGGCTCAAGAACTCAGGATGATTCCAATCACATGGCCCTTTGCGGTCTGGGGGCTCGATATGGTTGGTCCGTTTAAACCTTCCCAGGATAAAAAGACTCACCTCTTGGTCGCTGTTGACAAGTTCACCAAGTGGGTTGAGGCAGAACCTATTAGCAAATGTGATGCAGTTACAGCAGTCAAATTTCTCAAGAAGTTAATCTTTCGATTTGGCTATCCACACAGCATCATCACTGATAATGGTACAAACCTCTCTAAGGGGGCTATGGAGCAGTTTTGTCAAAGAGAACACATCCGGCTCGATGTGGCGTCTGTTGTGCACCCTCAGTCCAATGGTCAAGCCGAGCGTGCTAATCAAGAGATATTGCGAGTTATCAAGCCCCGGCTTATGGTTCCTCTTCAACGCATGCCGGGCTGCTGGGTTGAGGAGTTTCCCTCTGTCTTATGGAGCATACGGACCACCCCCAACAGATCAACCGGCTTTACGCCTTTCTTCATGGTTTATGGCGCATAGGCCATCTTACCAAGTGATATACGTCATGAGCCCCGCCAGGTCACAGCATACATTGAAGCTGACAACGAACAAGCTCGTCAAGATTCTTTGGATGCCCTAGAAGAGGAACGTGACTTAGCTGCAGCCCGTTCTGCCATATATCAATAGGACCTACGCCACTATCATAGCCGTAGAGTTCGAAGCTGCACTTTCCAGGAGGGCGACTTAGTGCTCCGGCTGATTCAAGACCATTCCAATATGCATAAGCTTTCACCTCCTTGGGAAGGGCCTTTCGTCATCAGTAAGAACCTTCACAACGGGTCTTACTACCTGGTTGATCTTCGTCCTGAAAAGGAATCTCGCACATCCGAGGAGGAGACCAGCAGGCCTTGTGTCGGAGTAATGGACCACGGGTACCCCAAAGACGGGGAACCAATGCTTCAAGACATCGGGGTGGCCAAAGCCCCTCAGTCTGGCTACTCCGGCCGGCTCGCCGCCCGGCCGCTCCACCCGACCGGCTGCCGGCTGCGCCAATCAGCCGGCTGCCCGGAGTCAACCATGACATCACATCTGACACGACACGGACGAGACGGCCATACTTGTGCACTACTGAGCAATAGTGGATCACTATACGCGCGTCACCCCAAGTCATCATGTATAGTGTCACTTGTCCCTGGGCACTGTTTATGAAGTGACCCAGGGGACAAGCCGACATGCACCACGATGTGCCCATGCCACTACCTAGCTTAGGAAGTAAGCTACCCCAAACCTATATTAGGCACACATCCATCTATCCAGGGGAATGGACTCCCTCACGTATGCATACATGCTCACGCACACACTCATTCGGCCACAAGCCACGGCCACTATGCCATACACTCATACACATACAAAGCCAGATGCCTATGGCACTGCTCTCAGATACAGCTCCAGGAGCAACTCTGTACTGCAACATGTACACCGCATATATATATTCAGACATGCAGGAGTAGGGGTATTATCTCTCCGGAGAGCCCTGAACCTGGGTAAACCACCGTGTGCTATTGCGCAATACCCGTCCCGGATATTCCACGGCAGTCTTGCCCTCACCTCAAGCCACCCCGTGGCATCTGTGGTCTCGTGGGGCAAGCTGCTACTAGAACTGCGGTCCGAGCGGGACAATCTTCGCCGTCATCGCCGCGACGTCGCCGTCGCCTCTCCGGCCATGCTCGAGGGCTCAACATCAACTCGCCCCCGGGGCGGCCGCGTGAGGCGGCGCGCCTTCGTCGTCGGCCTCGCCATCCTCGTCATCTTCGCTGCGACGCCGGCCGTCCGTCGCGGCTCCTGCGTTGCTCTGCTCGGGCATGACCTCGTCGTCCTCGCGCGCTGCTCCGCCCCCGGCCGCCTCCCGGGTCATCGGCACCGCCGTCGCCTCGGCCACGCCTCCACGCGCGGATTCGCTGGCTACCTCCGTCCCTGTGCGCGCACGCACCCGTTCCCAGCTAGCTAGCCAGCAGGGCCAATGGTTTCAGCTGCCTGCGAGCTGGCTTAGCTAGCTAGCTTGGCTCGTACGCGCACACGAGGCCGGCCAGCCGTGCGAGCTTCGCCGTCGCTCCGGCCGGCGACTCCGGCTGGCCACGCCGCTCCACCGGTGCTGTCATCGACCTCGTCAACTGCAACGGCCTCACCTGCGGGAACGGCCTCAACTGCAACCACCATGCCTCACCAACGACGCCGACGCTCCATCGCATCCACCGCCATCGCGTCGTCGTGCCGTTCTGCTCCCGCGCGCGTCCGGGTGCCCGCAACCGCGCCGTTGCGCCCAGTCGTGGTCCCCTCCCCGCCCGCGTGAGCTCAGCCCCGAGCTGCTCCTCGTCACTGCGCCGGCCCCGTCGCCGCTCCACCACCGCGTTGCGCCGCTCCCCCGTGCGCCGCGCCTCGGGCCGTCCGCTTGCGTGGCCGTGAGCCCCGCCGCCTCTACCTCCGCCGCTGCAGGCCTCCCCTGCTCCGGCCCGGCGTCCGTGCCGCTACGGGTCGCCTCGCTGCGCCCCCGCGCCGTGGCGGACCCCCAGCTCCGCCCCTCCGCGCCCCTCTCCGGCGGGGACACCCAGTGGGTGGCTCGGCCGCCACCGGCTAAGCCTGCTCCGTCCGCCAACAAAAGTTGCCCGCCCGCCGGTCTCGCGTCGCTCCGTCGCCACGCATCCGCGACCACCCGTCGCCACATGCGCGCGCAGTCCTCGTCACCACCAGCCGCTCCACGCGCATCGGCTCTGCCCGGCCGTCCCCAAGCCTGCGGCTGCGCGCGTGGCCTCGCCCTGACCCCTATCTCCTCGCCACTACTCTCCGCCTCCCCAGCCGCTCCTCCTCCCACGCTCCGCCACATACCGCGTGCTGCCCCGACCTGGCCGCGTCCGGTCTCCTCGTCGCGCCACCTCCGCCTCCTGCGCACCGGCAGTGGCCCCGTCTCGGCCCGGCCGCCTACCGGCTACGCCCGCCACCCAGCCTCCCGCGGCCGCGCGCCCGCCGGCTCCCCACCCCGCGCTGGCTGGCCTCCGCGCGCCCTGGCCGGCTTCCGTGTCAGCCCCGTCCGACTCCAGCTCCTGCTCCACCTCCTCGACGCACCCGCGGCACCGGAACGGCCCCTGCGCGGAACCTCGCCTCCCGTGCGTCCACGCCTCACCGGCTCTGAGCTCGCCCGCGCCTGAGCCCTCGCGCGCCTCCTCCATCTCGCGCTCGCACCAGCCGCAGCCTCCGCTGCCGCGCCCCCGTCCGGCTCCGGACCTCCCGCGCGCTGGCTGCTCCGCGCCCAGCTTCGCCCTGTCGTCGGCTGCTCCACGCCCGCCTTCGCCCGTCGCCGACTGCTCTGGTTGGCCCGGCTGCTCGCGCCCGCGCCTCCTCTCGCGTCGCCCCGCTCCGGGTCGCCTCCCCGCGCCCGGTCGGGTTCGGCCCCGCGCCGGCTCCGCAGCGACGCCTCCCGCGCCGCCCTGGTCCGCAGCTGCGCTCCAAGCCGCCTCCGCCGCCCAGCCTGCGACGCGCCGGCTTCGCCTCGCCTCGGTCGTCCCCGCGCGCCCGCCCTACTACGGCCCGGCTCCGCCTCTGCCCCAGCCGCGCCCTGCTCCGCCTGGGCTCCCGGCTGCCGTCCGTGCGCGCCGGCTTGCCGCTGCAGCCGCTGCCTCCAGCCCGCGCCGGCTTCCCGTCGCTCCGCTCTCTGTACGCCGGCTGCCCGAGAGGCTGGCTGGAGCTAAACAACAGAAAGGTTTGGCTGCTAAAAAAAAACAAGAAGCGTCCAGCTTCCATCAGCCGGTAAAAAAGGGGAGTCCGGCTGCCCAGCCTACTGAAAAAGAAATATGCGTCTGGCTGCCCACAGCCAGTCAAAGAGAAGAAAGGAAAAAACGTCCGCCTGCCCGTCCGTCTGCTCCGCCACTCGGACGGCCAGCCGTGACCCGCCCTTCCTGCGCCGTCGTACGGCCTGCCTGCGTCGCCACCTGGCCGACTGGAGCGTCGAAAAACTCTGATTTTTTTACAGTTGATGGGTATACAAATTTCCTACGTTGTCCTAAATTTTCAGAATTTTTGGAGTTACATAAGTATGATCTTAATTCAGATCTTTACGTACTGTTCTGTTTTTACCAGATTCTGTTTTTTATGCATAGTTTGCTTGTTTTATGGTTTCTATGGCTTATATTGCTTAATATAAATTGTGGAAATTGTAAGGTACAGTAGGCATTGTATGAGAAAAATTATGAATCTTATCTTGACAGTCCCAAAGTGAATGATTTGTCTTTATCATACTAACCCATCTCACGAAGTTCCGTTAAGTTTTTGTGATTGAAGTTTTCAAGTTTTGGGTGAGATATCGATATGAGGAGAATAAGGAGTGACAAGACCGTAAGCTTGGAGATTCCCAAGGCACCCCCAAGTTAATATTCAATGAAGATCCAAGAAATTAAGCTTGGGGATGCCCCGGAAGGCATCCCCTCTTTCGTCTCCGACATTATCAGTAACCTCACTTGGAGCTATGATTTTATTCGTCACATGATATGTGTTTTGCTTGGAGCGTCATTTTATTTTATTTGTATTTGCTTGCTGTTATTTACAATAATGTTTTGCATCTTTTATTTCAATAAAAATGTCAAGTATAGCCTTTACTATGCTTATTTTGCAAGTCCACATGTTGTTGTTTACAAACAGAAAGTTTGTCGCTGTTGCAAAAATTCCCGAGAAAAGTCAGAATGTGATAAAATGTTGAAAAAAAATTCACAATAAGCTCTGATAAATATGGATACTTCTACATGTTGAGCGAGGCTGAGCGAGATCTGATAAATTTTCTACAGTTTTTTAAATTTTCAGAATTTTTTGAGTTGAATAAGTATAGATACTTCTTCATCCATTACAGACTGTCCTGTTTTGGCAGATTGCTGTTATGTTTGCATTGTTTGCATATGTTTGCTTGTTTAATGATTCTATTTGAGGATAGGAGTATTAAATATGCAGAGGCATTTAGTATGCAATGTGGAATAATAATTTTAGTCATTTTCTATAGTAGAGAATGATAAGGTTTTGCATTGATTTATACTAACTTATCTCACGAGTTCTTGTTGAGTTTTGTGTGGATGAAGTTTTTAAGATTTAGGGAGACCGTGATATAAAAGGAATTAAGGTGACACAAAAGCTCAAGCTTGGGGATGCCCAAGGCATCCGAATATAATATTTCAAGAAGTCTCAAGCATCTAAGCTTGGGGATGCCCCGGTAGGCATCCCACCTTTCTTCATCAACAATTATCGGTTAGTATCTGTTGATCCTAAGTTTTTGCTTCTTCACATGATGTGTGCTATTGTTGGAATGTCATTTTGTTATGTTTTGCTTGCTGTTTTAATAAAATACTTAGATCTGAAAGTTTTTACATAAGAGAAAGTCCTCAATAGCTACCTATTTACATAACTACTCACTTGATCTTCACTTGTATCTTTTTTGGAGTAGTTTGTCATTTACTCTCGTGCTTCACTTATATCCTATGAGTAAATTGTTGAATGAATTGAATATCATGAAGTTGAAATTATATATCCATATCATGCCTAGTAGTAGCTTCATATTGGGTTTAGAAAGTGAAATCTTTTGAAGCTTGACAATCACAATATTGGTCATACAAGCAATTCATGAATGATTACTATAAGGAAGAGAACTTTCACATGCAAATATATTATCTTGGAAATCTTCTATGATTGTGAATACCCATTAATTATTTTCAAAGTTTAGCCATTTAGTTGAAGTTGGACAAGGAAGACAACGTAATGACTTATGGTTGTGTATATTTGCATAGAAGTTATATTGTCATGGATCCTCCAACATGTGGTGTTTGCCTAGGATCTTTTGCTAGCCAAAAATTCGTACTAAGTAGAGATACCAATTGTGCATCCAAAAACCCTTAAACCCAGTTTCTTGCCATGAGTGTCCACCATACCTACCTATGGATTGAATAAGATTCTTCAAGTAAGTTGTCATCGGTGCATAAAGCAATAAAAATTGCTCCTAAATATGTTTGATATTTTAATGTAAGGGAAAATTGAGCGTTGTACGAACTTGTGATGGCAAAGTAATAAAAGTGACGGACTGCATAATAAAGGTTGCTATCATAAGGGGCAATATAACATGACGTTCCTTTGCATTAAGAGCTTGGGCATCCAAATAAAAAGCGCATGGAAACCTCTGCTTCCCTCGGCGAAGGGCCTATCTTTTACTTTTCAGTATTTACTTTTATGCAAAGAGTCAATAGTATAAATTCTCATTTCAACCTCAATTATTCTCTAGTTGGCAAGCATCATGTGGTGGGGAAAGATCTAGGCACATATGACCAGTCAAATATATTTGATCATGATTTATTATTGTTGACAATTATCGCTATGATAAATGAGTTGGGAGGCAAAATATTAAGCCCCTATCTTTCTCTGTGTTCAATGGATGCATTTGTTCTAAGAATATGCTTTGAGTAGTAGCAATCATGGAAGACTATATGATGATTGAGTATGTGGAGCTCTTACTTAGACTATTGAATAAGTTGAATTGCAATTGCTTGGTGACTGAGAACATAGGTTGTTGAGTTTCAAGAGAATTCATTGTTTGAACCTTAACATGTGAATTGGTTGCTACTTTAACATGAGAAGTTTTATAAGAAAGAATTGCTGTTATGATGCTAGGAAAAGTGATTTAAATTGTCATTGATCAAACTTGTGCACTTTGCTAGCATTCACACTTCATAAATTATTTCTTTTATCAATTACCTACTCGAGGACGAGTAGGAATTAAGCTTGGGGATGCTGATACGTCTCCAACGTATCTATAATTTATGAAGTATTCATGCTGTTATATTATCATTCTTGGATGTTTTACAATCATTTTATAGCAATTTTAAATCATTTTTTGGGACTAACCTATTGAACCAGTGCCCAGTGCCAATTGCTGTTTTTTTTGCTTGTTTTTTACATCGCAGGAAATCAATATCAAATGGACTCCAAACACCGCGAAACTTTTTGTTGAATTTTTTATGGACCAGAAGACATCCAATGGGCCAGAGCAGCACCTGGGGGGTGCCCCGAGGGGGGCACAACCCACCAGGGCGCGCCTAGGGGCCCAGGCTCACCCAGGTGGGTTGTGCCCACCTTGGTGGCCTCCCGTATCTCTTCTTTGCCCTATAAATCACCAAATATTCCAAAACCCTTAGGGGTAGCCCTAGGTCAGAAGTTTCGCCGCCGCAAGGCCTCTGTATCCATGAGATCCAATCTAGACCCCGTTCTGACACCCTGCCGGAGGGGGAGATCATCACCGGTGGCCATCTTCATCATCCCGGCGGCCACCACGATGAGGAGGGAGTAGTCCATCCTCGGGGCTGAGGGTTGTACCAGTAGCTATGTGTTTAATCTCTCTCTCTCTCTCGTGTTCTTGAGATGTCACGATCTTGATGTATCGCGGCCTTTGTTAATATAGTCGGATCATATGGTGTTTTCCCTTCTCTATCTTGTTGTGATGAATTGAGTTTTCCCTTTGAGATTTCGCTTTGTCGGATTGAATACTTTTATGGATTTGAGAGCACTTGATATATGTCTTGCAAATAAATACTTGTGGTGACAATGGGGTATCATATTGATTCACTTGATGTATGTTCTGGCACTCAACTCATGGATTCCTGAGGTGACATTGGGGTAATCTATGCATAGGGGTTGTGTGACGACCCCGGCTTAATCGTGCACTAATCATTCACGCAAATGCGCACGATCAAGCCTAAGGACTCACTTGAAGATATCACAACACAACTCTAAAACATAAAATAAAGTCATACAAGCTTAATATTACAAGCCAGCGCCTCGAGGGCTCGAATACATAGCTCGATGGCATACAAGCGTCAGCGGAAGCATTAGATATCTGGGTACAGATATATTACAAAGAGAGAAATAGGCCTTCACGGAGGCGGGGTAAAATAAAATACTACGATCGAAAGGCGTAGGCCTCCTGCCCTGGACCCTCCGATCCTACTCCTGGTCGTCAGTCGGCTCCTCGTAGTAGTAGTACTCGCCAGGCGGGTAGTAGTACTGGTCGTCGGCTGGGGCGTCTGGCTCAGGGGCTCCGTCGTCTGGTGGCATCAAATGGAAAATGGGGAAAAAGAAAATAAAGCAAACGTGAGTACTCATCCGAAGTACTCAGCAAGTAAGGATCTACACTACATATGCATCATTTTCAAAGGGGGCTGTATATGTGGAATGGGCTGCAGAAATGCCAGAATAGAGGGGGAAAGCCTAGTCCTATCGAAGACTTGCATCTTCAACATTCTTCGACAGTCTTGCAGCATCAGGGAAGAGCAGATGAACATAATGTAAAGTAGTAGTAGCAGTATCATCAACCTCGACCTGAGATCCTTTCTCGACTCCCTGCGAGAAAGCAATCCCAGAGCCGTACTATCCAGTTCTCATCACATGTTCTAGTTGTACCGATCGGGATACAACTCCGAGTGTCCGTTACCGTAGGACAGGCTATCGATAGAAGTTTCTTCCCTGCAGGGGTGCACCAACTTACCCACCACGCTCGCTTAACTCCGGCCGGACACACTTTTCTGGGTCATGCCCGGCCTCGGCCAAGCAACACACCGCAACCCGACCAAATACTTAACAGAGAGGTCAGCACGCCGGACTAACCTATGCCCCCAGGGGTCTTGGGCCATCGCCCCAGGAACTCCTGCTCGTTGCGTGGGTGGCCGGAAGCAGACCTAGCAACCCCTTAATACAAGCGCGGTTGCGTAACCAGTCCAATCCAGCGCGCGCCGCTCAGTGGCTGACGTCCATTAAGCTTCGGCTGAAGTATACGACGCAGAACGCCCATACTATGCCCACGTGATGGTTAGTGCTATCGGGCCAGAGGCCCCTCGGATCAAATATCCAAACCGTAGTGGATTAGGAGCGCGCGGAAACGAGCAGAGACTCACGATCGATGTGACCCCGTCGCCCCGTCTCGAGGACTTGCGGCAAGGGCTAAGAATGCCCGGCCACGCCTCGTAGTTATCTCGCGGGCACCATCCAGGTCAACCCAACTCCACATCACTTCGCACTAAGCTCGCGCGGGTACCCCTCAGGGCCGACCCGTCTTTAGTATCATGGTTTAGTGCAAGTCCACTCATCAACAGTAACTGTGTGTCTGACACCAGGGGAGCCCTGAGGAATCACCCTCGATGGAACCCCACCTGATGTTATCATCAAGGTGAACGAAGGAGGAATCACCCTCGAGGTCCACACTTGAGGAGTTGCGCGACGACGTCGTTATCGGGGGTGGTGTAGGAGGAATCACCCTCGCTTACCACGACCGAGTAACTAACCTACAAGGTTAACATCAGAAGTGCTAACGAGGTATCACCCTCGGCACTCGACGGTAACCCAGCAGTGTCGGCAACTAAGGGGTAGTGATGTGCGGTGCCATGGTCTGGTCTTCAATCCCGATGATCGGGTCTTCTGATGTCCAGCAGGGCAGTCGGGATCAAGTGGGGGTCTCTGTCGTGTCTCTACCCAGCCTATACTAAGCAGTCTAGGATAACCAGTAAGGTAACAAAGCAGGGTACAATAATCAGGCTATGCAGCAGATATAGGAAAACAGTAGCAGTAGCAGTTCTAATGCAAGCATAAGAGAGAAGGGAATAGGCGATATAGGCATGCTCAAAATGGGGGTGCTTGCCTGTTTGCTCTGGGGCAAGGACAAGGTCTTCAGTGGTACCGTCGGGGACGTAGTCGTACTCTTGTGCGGCGTCTGCCTCGGAAGCTACGTCAACATCAGGGTCTACCGAGAGAGAAGAGGGGGAGGAAACAGGTAAACAATATGCAAACATATGCAATACGGTGCGTGTGATGCTATGATGCAGTGCAGGGTTGCCTAATTATGCATCTAAGTCATTTTAGTTATTTTTAGAATTAATGTAGGATTTAATATCCGACGTGTGTGCACTATTCATCAGCCGGATTCGGGTCCGGAGTTACGAGTTCTTCTACGTAGGAGGTTCCGATGAAGAAACAGACGGCACGATCAGACTCGTCTCGTCGTTCTGAGCAACTTTCATGTTTTAACTTTTTCGATCCAAGCTACGGTTTAAAAGTTATTAATTTTTAAAGTTTATTTGAATTTCTGGAATTATTTTATTTATCAGAAAATGAATTATGACGTCAGGATTGCGTCACAGTGACGTCAGCAGGTCAACTGCGGTTGACTAGCGTCAAACCTGACATGTGGGTCCAGTGGCGGGGCCCGCCTGTGCCATGTAAGCGGCGGCCGGCGTCTCGCCGCCGGCGACCAGAAACGCGGCGGATGGCCTCGGCCATCGTCGGAAAACGCCTACGGGCGTCCGTTCGGCGCGCGGTTGGGCGCGTTGGATCGGTCACTCGGCCGCGCATCCGATCATGGCGGTGGCGTCACCGGAATCTCACCGGAGCAGCGACGGCGAGTGGCGGGGCGGACGCCGGCGTTCCGGTCCTGCTGGGAAAGCGACTTCGGCGAGCTAAAGGCCCCACGGAGGGAATAGGGAGGCGCTGCGCGATGCGGCGAGCTCAACGGCCGCGGTCCCGTGACCATTTGGTCACCGGAGACTCGTCGGAGTCGGGTGCGGGCGGCGGCGACTTCGGGCACGCATCGAGCTGGACGACAAAGGGCATGGGGAAGCCCGGGCGCGGCCGCATTCGACTCCTGGGGTTGCCAGGAGCACGATGCCGTGCTCAGCCGGGCATGGCAGTGGCCATGTCCACGAACACGAGCTCGTCGGCGGCGGGCAGAGTGCGGCTACGGCAGTGGCTAGCTACGGCGGTTCCTACGGCGTAGCGAGAGAGAGGAGGGGAGGAGCTCACCGTGCAGGCTCACACGTAGGCCCGGTGAGTGGTTTAGTAGCTGTAGTGGTTCGGCGTCGCCGGAATCACGCCGGAGACAGAGAAGAAGGGGGCGGCGATGCACGGCGCCTCTGGGGCTCCCCTGCTCCTCCAACTGGCTCTGGAGGGTGAAGCCGAGAGCGGCGGAGCTCGCAGACGTGCTGGCCGGGCTCGGGGACGACGGTGGCCACGCGAACAACAGCGGGTGGCTGCGGTGGCGCAATACCGGTGGATCTGGGGGGGAAAGGAGCGCCGCAGAGCGAGGAAGAGAGGGGGTGAGTGGATAGGAGTGGACGGAGGGGTTGAGGGGCTCCTCCTTATCCTCTCCCCGCCTCCCTGTAGCGTCGGTGCGGGTGGCGTGTCGACGCCGCTCCGGCGCGCGCGCGCGCGGCCACAGGCGCGTCGACACGGCGACAGAGAGAGAGAGAGAGAGAGAGCAAGATGGGCCAGTGGGCCGGGTCTAAGTGCACTATGCACTTAGGCCCAGTCCACAGTAGCTTTTCACTTTTCTTTTCTGTTCTTTATTTCTTTTCTCCTTTTGGAAATGATTAGGCCACTATTGCACTTTTGTAAAATATGGGAGTTGACCCAAATATTGCAATGCAATATTAGCTCTCACCAAAAATTGGTTTGGACAAGGTGGGACTTTATTAGAGTTTGAATTAAATATAAATGGATTAAATGGTGCTGTTTTGGGACTGTTTCAAGTTGTTTGAATCACATATGTAACTCCAAATACTTTGATGATGGTTTTATAAATGTCCTTGAATTATTTGCCACCAAATGAACATTTTCCCTTCAGTGTTTGATCAATTTTATAATTCACTTTTGAATTTGAGTTGCTTTTCAGATTTGCATTTGAATTGGTTAATTATCCCATATGACTTGGCACTGCAAATGATCATGACTTGGCATATTCAACAGGGTATCACAGTGCTTATTACAAGGGGGTGTTACAAGTTCTCCTCCTCCAAAAGAAATTCTCGTCCCGAGAATTTAGGAGGTAGAAGGAAAAAGTCCGGGATATTCTTCCCGAAGATGATCCTCGCGTTCCCAAGTGGCTTCGTCTTCAGTGTGATTCGACCATTGTACTTTTAGGAACTTGGTCGTCTTCTGACGAGTACGACGCTCAGCTTCGTCGAGGATGCGGATCGGATGCTCCTTATAGGAAAGATCATCTTGTAGCTCGAGCATCTCATGATCCACTGCACGGTGCGGGGATTCCTTGAAGCACTTACGGAGTTGCGACACGTGGAAGACATCATGGATATGGGAGAATTGCGGTGGCAACTCCAATTGATATGCCACCTGTCCACGTCTAGCCACGATGCGGAAAGGACCAATATAGCGAGGAGCTAGCTTGCCCTTGATTCCGAAACGACGGGTGACCTTCATTGGAGTGACTCGAAGATAGGCTTGATCACCAGGTTGTTAGATCACACCCCATCGCTTGCGATCATAATTACTCTTCTGACGGTCTTGAGCTGCTTTGAGATTCTCCCGGACAATTCGGACTTGTTCTTCGGCATGCTGAATAATGTCCGGTCCAACAAGAGGTCGTTCCCCAGTTTCTGACCAATTCAGAGGGGTTCGACATTTACGTCCATAAAGAACCTCAAATGGGGCCATTTTTAAGCTGGCTTGATAACTGTTGTTATAAGAGAACTCGGCATACGGGAGAGATTCCTCCCATTTCTTACCGAAGGATATAACACAGGCTCGTAGCATGTCTTCAAGCACTTGATTAACGCGCTCAACTTGGCCTTGAGATTGGGGATGATAAGCTGAACTCCAGGTAATATGAGTTCCCATTGCTTTCTGGAAACTTTCCCAGAAATGGCCAGTGAAAATGCTGCCACGGTCTGAACTGATTTCCTTGGGAATACCATGGAGTGAAACAATTCTGGAGATATATAGCTCTGCTAACTGACTAGCAGTAATAGTCTCCTTAACTGGCAGAAAGTGTGCAACCTTGGAGAGTTGGTCGACGACGACAAGAATGGCATCGTGACCCTTCTGAGACTTGGGAAGACCAGTAATGAAGTCCATTTGCACTTTATCCCACTTTCATAGAGGAATAGGGAGCGGTTGCAGAATTCCAGCAGGTTTCTGATGTTCTGCCTTCACGCGGCGACAAACGTCACACTCGGCAACATAACGAGCAATATCTTGCTTCATTCTAGACCACCAGTACCTTTGTCGAAGATCTCGATACATTTTGGTACTACCCGGATGGATAGATAGCGGTGTATCATGGGCCTCCTTCATGACTTTGTCAGTCATCAGCTCGAAGCGAGGTACTACAATGCGGTCTCGGAAGTACAAGGTTCCATCTTCAGCAATTGAGAAATCCCTGTACTTTTGAAGGTAAAGTTCTTTCTTCATTAGATCAATTTCGGCATCTTTAGCTTGCGCAATCTTGATAGCTTTCTCAAGATCTGGTTGTATCACAAGGTTATTAAGAGAACCTTGAGGAATGATACAAAGATTCAGCTTGCGCAATTCTTCATATAGCTGGGGTTGAGATTGCTTTACCATGAGGTTGCTACAGTATGACTTGCGGCTCAAGGCATCAACCATCACATTAGCTTTGCCGGGAGTGTATGAAATTCCACAGTCATAATCGGTGATTGTTTCCAACCAACGCTGCTGACGAAGATTAAGTTCCGGTTGAGTGAACAAGTACTTCAAGCTCTGATGATCGGTGTAAATCTCACACCGATTACCAAGGAGGTAATGACGCCACTGCTTCAAAGCATAAATGACAGCAGCAAGTTCGAGGTCATGCACTGGGTAATTCTCTTCATGTGGACGCAGTTGTCGCGAAGCATAAGCAATAACTCTTCGCTCTTGCATTAGGACACAACCTAGTCCTTGGCGAGAGGCGTCGCAGAAGATCACAAAATCTTTTCGAGAGTCTGGAGGAGCAAGGACTGGAGCAGAAGTCAGCTTGTCCTTGAGGGTCTGGAAGCCTTCCTGACATTTGTCTGTCCACTCAAACTTAACGCCTTTGTGAAGCAGATTAGTCAGGGGCTTGGCAATCTTGGAGAAATTTTCGATGAATCGGCGACAATAACTTGCAAGCCCGAGGAAACTTCTGACTTGCTTGACATTCTTCGGAGGGGTCCAGTCAAGAATAGCCTGAACTCGCTCCGGGTTAACTGCGATACCATCCTTGGAGATGACATGTCCAAGGTAGGTTACCTCAGAAAGCCAGAATTCGCACTTAGAGTACTTGGCATATAATTGGTGCTCTCGAAGTCTCTCCAGAACTAGTCGAAGGTGCTCAGCATGTTCTTCTTTGTTCTTCGAATAAACCAGAATATCATCCAGATATACCACGACGAATTTGTCGAGGTAATCCATGAATATGTAATTCATTAGGCGGGAGAATGTAGCTGGAGCGTTTGTTAAGCCAAACGACATGACTGTATACTCGTAAGAGCCATAACGAGTAACAAATGCAGTCTTCGGAATATCCTCTTCGCGGACACGGATCTGGTGATAACCCAACCTCAAGTCGAGTTTAGAAAACACCGAAGATCCAGCGAGTTGATCATACAAATCGTTGATCCGGGGAAGTGGATATTTATTCTGGATGGTTGCCTGGTTGATAGGACGATAATCTTGGACCAACCTATTCGTTCCATCTTTCTTCTTGACGAAAAGAGATGGTGCTCCCCATGCAGAGGAACTGGGGCGAATGAAACCCTTCCTTAAGGATTTATCAATTTCCTCCTTAAGCTCGATGAGGTGGTGCGGCGGCATCTTGTAAGGACGCTTCGCAATAGGAGTGGTGCCAGGCTTCAAGTCGATGACGAACTCGACAGCTCTAGCAGGGGGTATTCCTGGAAGTTCTTCTGGAAAGACATCCGGGAAGTCACGGACAACTGGAATATTCTCGATCCCATCAAGCGGAGAAGCATTCAACGCATTCAAGGCAAAAATTTGAGCCTCAGCGTTCTGGGTGAGATGAGCTTGATAGTTCACCATCTCATTTGATGGGTGCAAGAGGTGTACAACTTTAGTGGCACAATTGAGTGAGGCGTAGTGAGCCTTCAACCAATCCATTCCCAGTATAAGGTCAATCTTTGAAGATTGCAGGATAATGGGGTTTGCATCAAAATGCAACCCTTCAACCTCAATAGTAACTCGGGGGCTGAATATGGAAGTTCGGCATCGTCCCGCGGGAGTGTTTATTATTATCGGATGTTGTAGCGTTTCGCACTTAACATCATGCAAGAGTGCAAATTGTTCTGACATGAATGAATGCGATGCACCTGAATCAAATAAAACAGATGCTGGTATTGAATTAACGAGAAGTGTACCCATCACAGTATCTGGTTGATCTGGAGCTTCAGACAGGTTGACATGGTAACTCTGCCCACGACCATAAGTAGGTCTGGCATTATAATTGCGCTGTTGAGGAATACCACGGCCAATTCCACGGCCAGCAGAAGGGAGAGCCAGTTGATTCTGATTCTGAGAACAATCTCTAGCACGGTGACCTGGCTTGCCACACTTGAAGCATAGTCCGCTGTCAGGACGAGGTGCTGGAGCTCGAGGTGCTGGAGCTGGCAGGGGCTGTCTCGGTGGTGGAGGTGGCAGGCGTGGTGCAGCATAAGAGGGCCTGTTTGCAGGGGCTGATGAACGGAACATGCCTTGCGGAAACCAGATGCGTCGCTTCTGGGATGACGAGCCCGAAGATGAGCCCGATTCACGGGTGCGTCTGGACGCTTCCTTGTGCTTCTTAAGTCCAGTTTCAACCATGATGGCCTTATTCACAAAGGTGGCGAAATCACGGTAATCTTGAACAAGAAGGGCTAACTGAATGTCATGGTGCAGTCCTTCACGAAACTTCTCCTGTCTGCGTTCATCAGTAGGAATGTCCTCTTCAGCGTAGCGAGATAAGTCCAAAAACTCGCGCTGATAGACTTCCACAGTCTTGTTTCCTTGGACAAGGCTACGGAACTCAGCCTTCTTCCTAGCTATGACAGCTACAGGAATGTAGCGGGCACGGAAAGCAATCTTAAACTCTGCCCAAGTGACGACAGTACCAGGCGGCAGAGTCTGTCGGTGAGTGGCCCACCATTGGGCTGCGGGACCCTTAAGAAGATATGTCGCAAAAGTGACATAGTTAATTTTGGCGACACTAGCAGACTCCATCTCATGAGAGATATCACGCAGCCAGTCATCTGCATCCAGTGGGTTGACTGTGTTGCGGAAAAACGATGGACTGAGCCTCATGAACTCTGGTAAGGTAATGGATGGTTGCTGCTGATTAGCATCAGGACGAGGGAATTGCTGCATAATCCCCGTCATAAACTGGCGGTTGAGTTCAAACTGTTGCATCATCGCTGCCATGTAATCAGGTGGTGGCGGCGGTGGCGGGTTGTTGTCAGCCATCCTGCTATTCCAACAGGGGTATTTCAGCGATAGCTTATGCAAGTGTTTAACAATAAACATGAGGTAACTCGACATTATTGAAAGAGTGCAATAGATGCTTAAAGTAGTCATTGAGACATACAGATCCATACACAGTCGGTTAAAATCGGGCAGCATAACGGCGCAAATTGAAAAACTAGAGACACACTAGGCGGCACGCAGGCACGCGGTAAGGAAGTACACAACGTGACATAGCAAAGGCTACATCAGCGTCGGAGAAAACCACGGAAACGGGGTAACTGCAAGTGCGAACGACGAATGTTCGTCGCGGCAGGATCCTGTGCTCCATATGCACTCTGATGCAAAACCCGGTCTCGAACTGTAAGAAGAGGTCCACGTGCAGGCGTGTGACCTCCCACTGCAGGCCAATCAATACCTAGCGGCATCTCGGTCCTGCGTGGGTATAGAATATCCTCCAGATGTATCCCTGCACGAACAGCTGGTAGCAACTGTGTCATTGCCTCGTAGTAGCGTGCTCGAGTAGCGAACAACTCGATGGCCAGAGCCCGAACAGTGCGATCCAGAGCCTGAGTGCACTGAATCAGAACCTGTGGGTCGTAGCGTCGAGACTCGTACGCGGCACAGATAGCTGTGTAAAATCCAGTAGCATCTCCAACAGGTGCATACGGAATGTACCGAAACACAGTATCATCCAAGTTAGCACTGTGCTCTCCTCGGAGACGTGCGACAGCAGAGTAGGCGGCATCATGTACTGCCATCGCAATCGTCACGCCTAATCCATGAAAAAGGTGTAGCTCGGTGTGTGAGTTGTTCTGCTGATCATAAATCCGAACTTCAGCGTAGTACTGTTCCTGGTTGAACTCGCGATAAACCTCATAGACCATGTACTCGGGATACCAGCGGTAACCCAGTCTACTCAGGAGGGCGATCAGAACAGCTGGAAATCCAGGGGCATCACGAGCCCAAGTGCGAAGCACTAACTGGGTCGTAGGCCGCGGTGGAAACAGTCGATCCATCTGAAACAGAGAGATTCAGCGTTGTCATAAGACAATGAGAATTATAACCAATCTCGGAAGGAAAGGTTAAACAAAACAATGGAAAGGAAAATGATTATCAGACTAATCAGATCAAAGACAGGGAAATCGCAATGAATCCAGCTCTCCGGGTGGATAGAATTAACGAGATCCTAAATGTCGGTGTTAGTAAATTTTATTAAACCCGAATAGATGAGAGATTAGAATCCCAGAGTAAAGACGAAGAATAAAAGATCCTAATACCACCCAGTTGGCGACGTGGGCCCGTAAGCCACACAGCCAAGTTAGTAAAACAATTTTTGACCACTAGACTCAACTTCGGCCAAGGAATTGGGAAGGGGAATTCCTAGAGGCAGTCGGCTCTGATACCAACCTGTGACGACCCCGGCTTAATCGTGCACTAATCATTCACGCAAATGCGCACGATCAAGCCTAAGGACTCACTTGAAGATATCACAACACAACTCTAAAACATAAAATAAAGTCATACAAGCTTAATATTACAAGCCAGGGCCTCGAGGGCTCGAATACATAGCTCGATGGCATACAAGCGTCAGCGGAAGCATTAGATATCTGGGTACAGATATATTACAAAGAGAGAAATAGGCCTTCACGAAGGCGGGGTAAAATAAAATACTACGATCGAAAGGCGTAGGCCTCCTGCCCTGGACCCTCCGATCCTACTCCTGGTCGTCAGTCGGCTCCTCGTAGTAGTAGTACTCGCCAGGCGGGTAGTAGTACTGGTCGTCGGTTGGGGCGTCTGGCTCAGGGGCTCCGTCGTCTGGTGGCATCAAATGGAAAATGGGGAAAAAGAAAATAAAGCAAACATGAGTACTCATCCGAAGTACTCAGCAAGCAAGGATCCACACTACATATGCATCATTTTCAAAGGGGGCTGTATATGTGGAATGGGCTGCAGAAATGCCAGAATAGAGGGGGAAAGCCTAGTCCTATCGAAGACTAGCATCTTCAACATTCTTCGACAGTCTTGCAGCATCAGGGAAGAGCAGATGAACATAATGTAAAGTAGTAGTAGCAGTATCATCAACCTCGACCTGAGATCCTTTCTCGACTCCCTGCGAGAAAGCAATCCCAGAGCCGTACTATCCAGTTCTCATCACATGTTCTAGTTGTACCGATCGGGATACAACTCCGAGTGTCCGTTACCGTAGGACAGGCTATCGATAGAAGTTTCTTCCCTGCAGGGGTGCACCAACTTACCCACCATGCTCGCTTAACTCCGGCCGGACACACTTTTCTGGGTCATGCCGGCCTCGGCCAAGCAACACGCCGCAACCCGACCAAATACTTAACAGAGAGGTCAGCACGCCGGACTAACCTATGCCCCCAGGGGTCTTGGGCCATCGCCCCGGGAACTCCTGCGCATTGCGTGGGGGGCCGGAAGCAGACCTAGCAACCCCTTAATACAAGCGCGGTTGCGTAACCAGTCCAATCCAGCGCGCGCCGCTCAGTCGCTGACGTCCATTAAGCTTCGGCTGAAGTATACGACGCAGAACGCCCATACTATGCCCATGTGATGGTTAGTGCTATCGGGCCAGAGGACCCTCGGATCAAATATCCAAACCGTAGTGGATTAGGAGCGCGCGGAAACGAGCAGAGACTCACGATCGATGTGACCCCGTCGCCCCGTCTCGAGGACTTGCGGCAAGGGCTAAGAATGCCCGGCCACGCCTCGTAGTTATCTCGCGGGCACCATCCAGGTCAACCCAACTCCACATCACTTCGCACTAAGCTCGCGCGGGTACCCCTCAGGGCCGACCGGTCTTTAGTATCATGGTTTAGTGCAAGTCCACTCATCAACAGTAACTGTGTGTCTGACACCAGGGGAGCCCTGAGGAATCACCCTCGATGGAGCCCCACCTGATGTTATCATCAAGGTGAACGAAGGAGGAATCACCCTCGAGGTCCACACTTGAGGAGTTGTGCGACAACGTCGTTATCGGGGGTGGTGTAGGAGGAATCACCCTCGCTTACCACGACCGAGTAACTAACCTACAAGGTTAACATCAGAAGTGCTAAGGGGTAGTGACGTGCGGTGCCATGGTCTGGTCTTCAATCCCGATGATCGGGTCTTCTGATGTCCAGCAGGGCAGTCGGGATCAAGTGGGGGTCTCTGTCGTGTCTCTACCCAGCCTATACTAAGCAGTCTAGGATAACCAGTAAGGTAACAAAGCAGGGTACAATAATCAGGCTATGCAGCAGATATAGGAAAACAGTAGCAGTAGCAGTTCTAATGCAAGCATAAGAGAGAAGGGAATAGGCGATATAGGCATGCTCAAAATGGGGGTGCTTGGCTGTTTGCTCTGGGGCAAGGACAAGGTCTTCAGTGGTACCGTCGGGGACGTAGTCGTACTCCTGTGCGGCGTCTGCCTCGGAAGCTACGTCAACATCGGGGTCTACCGAGAGAGAAGAGGGGGAGGAAACAGGTAAACAATATGCAAACATATGCAATACGGTGCGTGTGATGCTATGATGCAGTGCAGGGTTGCCTAATTATGCATCTAAGTCATTTTAGTTATTTTTAGAATTAATATAGGATTTAATATCCGACGTGTGTGCACTATTCATCTACCGGATTCGGGTCCGGAGTTACGAGTTCTTCTACGTAGGAGGTTCCGATGAAGAAACAGACGGCACGATCAGACTCGTCTCGTAGTTCTGAGCAACTTTCATGTTTTAACTTTTTCGATCCAAGCTACGGTTTAAAAGTTATTAATTTTTAAAGTTTATTTGAATTTCTGGAATTATTTTATTTATCAGAAAATGAATTATGACGTCAGCATTGCGTCACAGTGACGTCAGCAGGTCAACTGCGGTTGACTAGGGTCAAACCTGACATGTGGGTCCAGTGGGACCCACATGTCAGCCTCTGTTTCTTTAACCAGTGAATTAATTTAATTACCAGGGTTAATTAGGGGGTGGACCCCACATGTCAGTGAGACATTAGGTTAATTATCTAGTTTTATTAAATTAAATGTCTAATTAGTCTAATTATCGAACGGGGCCCACATGTCAGCGGCTAGTGAACAGTACCCCGCGTTGACCATGGTCAACGGGGTCAATGTGGGCCCGTGGGACCCACTGGCAGTGACCCAGTGGCGGGGCCCGCCTGTACCACGTAAGCGGCGGCCGGCGTCTCGCCGCCGGCGACCAGAAACGCGGCGGATGGCCTCGGCCATCGTCGGAAAACGCCTACGGGCGTCCGTTCGGCGCGCGGTTGGGCGCGTTGGATCGGTCACTCGGCCGCGCGTCCGATCATGGCGGTGGCGTCACCGGAATCTCACCGGAGCAGCGACGGCGAGTGGCGGGGCGGACGCCGGCGTTCGGGTCCTGCTGGGAAAGCGACTTCGGCGAGCTAAAGGCCCCACGGAGGGAATAGGGAGGCGCTGCGCGATGCGGCGAGCTCAACGGCCGCGGTCCCGTGACCATTTGGTCACCGGAGACTCGTCGGAGTCAGGTGCGGGCGACGGCGACTTTGGGCACGCATCGAGCTGGACGACAGAGGGCACGGGGAAGCCCGGGCGCGGCCGCATTCGACTCCTGGGGTTGCCAGGAGCACGATGTCGTGCTCAGCCGGGCATGGCAGTGGCCATGTCCACGAACACGAGCTCGTCGGCGGCGGGCAGAGTGCGGCTACGGCAGTGGCTAGCTACGGCGGTTCCTACGGCGTAGCGAGAGAGAGGAGGGGAGGAGCTCACCGTGCAGGCTCACACTTAGGCCCGGTGAGTGGTTTAGTAGCTGTAGTGGTTCGGCGTCGCCAGAATCGCGCCGGAGATAGAGAAGAAGGGGGCGGCGATGCACGGCGCCTCTGGGGCTCCCCTGCTCCTCCAACTGGCTCCGGAGGGTGAAGCCGAGAGCGGCGGAGCTCGCAGACGTAATGGCCGGGCTCGGGGACGACGGTGGCCACGCGAACAACGGCGGGTGGCTGCGGTGGCGCAATACCGGTGGATCTGGGGGGGAAAGGAGCGCCGCAGAGCGAGGAAGAGAGGGGATGAGTGGATAGGAGTGGACGGAGGGGTCGAGGGGCTCCTCCTTATCCTCTCCCCGCCTCCCTGTAGCGTCGATGGAGGTGGCGTGTCGACGCCGCTCCGGCGCGCGCGCGCGCGGCCAGAGGCGCGTCGACACGGCGACAGAGAGAGAGAGAGAGAGCTAGATGGGCCAGTGGGCCGGGTCTAAGCGCACTATGCACTTAGGCCCAGTCCACAGTAGCTTTTCACTTTTCTTTTCTGTTCTTTATTTCTTTTCTCCTTTTGGAAATGATTAGGCCACTATTGCACTTTTGTAAAATATGGGAGTTGACCCAAATATTGCAATGCAATATTAGCTCTCACCAAAAATTGGTTTGGACAAGGTGGGACTTTATTTGAGTTTGAATTAAATATAAATGGATTAAATGGTGCTGTTTTGGGACTGTTTCAAGTTGTTTGAATCACATATCTAACTCCAAATACTTTGATGATGGTTTTATAAATGTCCTTGAATTATTTGCCACCAAATGAACATTTTCCCTTCAGTGTTTGATCAATTTTATAATTCACTTTTGAATTTGAGTTGCTTTTCAGATTTGCATTTGAATTGGTTAATTATCCCATATGACTTGGCACTGCAAATGATCATGACTTGGCATATTCAACAGGGTATCACAGTGTTTATTGCAAGGGGGTGTTACAGGTTGATGCACGTTTTTGTCTTTGTTTCTCCGGTAGAAATCTTGGGGCACTCTTTGAGGTTCTTTGTGTTGGATTGAGTATTATGAATCTAAAATTATTTGGTGTTATTTTAGTATGAACTCTTGGATAGATCGATCGGAAAGAATAGCTTCGAGGTGGTTTCATACCCTACAAACGATTTCTTCTTATGTTCTCCGCTAGATAGGAACTTTGCAGTGATTCTTCATCGCACGTTGAGGGATGGTTATATGATCCAATTCTATTAGCATTGTTGAGAGATTGCACTAGCGAAAGTACGGACCCTAGGCCTTGTTTTCAAGCATTGCAATACCGTTTGTGCTCACTTTTATCGTTCGCTACCTTGCTGTTTTTATTTATTCAGATTATAAAAATATATTTCTACCATCCATATTACACTTTTATCACCATCTCTTCGCCGAACTAGTGCACCTATACAATTTGCCATTGTATTGGGTGTGTTGGAGACACAAGAGATTTCTTGTATTTGGTTGCAGGATTGTTTGAGAGAGACCATCTTCATCCTATGCCTCCCACGGATTGATAAACCTTAGGTCATCCACTTGAGGGAAAATTGCTACTGTCCTACAAAACTCTGCGCTTGGAGGCCCAACACAAGACTACAAGAATAAAGTTGCATAGTAGACATCAAGCTCTTTTCTGGCGCCGTTGCCGGGGAGGTTAGGTAAGCGGCACTCACATCCCATCAACGAATCTCATTTCTGGCGCCGTTGCCGGGGAGGTGAGTGCTTGAAGGTATATCTTTAGATCTTGCAATTGAATCTTTTAGTTTCTTGTTTTATCACTAGTTTGGTTTTATAAAAGAAAACTACAAAAAAATGGAATTGAGGTGGCCTCATATTATTCGTCTTTATCATGTCTTTCTGGAAAATGATGGAAAGGAAAATTGTGCTCGATTGATAGAAGAAGAATTCAATAAAATGTTTGGCATAATTGATGATCATGATTGCAATGTTGTTAGTATGAATTCTTTGAATATTCATGATGCTAATGATATGCAAAGCCATAATCTTGGGGATGCTATATTTGATGAAGATGATATTTTTAGTCCCCCAAGATTTGACATGCAAATTTGTTATAATGATTGGATGCCTCCTATTTATGATGATTGTATTGATGAAAGTGGATTTGGAGATGTCATGACTTTATTTAGTGATGAATCTACTATTTTGGAGGAGGTTTCAATTAATTATGATGAGAACAAAGTTGCTATTTATGATGATTATGGTGATGACATGTATGCTATAAAGAATAATGATAACCATGAAACTTGTCATCATGATTTTTATTTTCAATTGGATTATGCAAATCAAATATCTCATGATTGTTATTTTGTTGAGTTTGCTCCCACTACTATGAATGAGAATAAATTTGCTTATGTGGAGAATAATAAAATTTCTATGCTTGTGAATCATGAAAAGAATGCTTTATGTGATAGCTATATTGTTGAATTCATTCATGATGCTACTGGAAATTATTATGAGAGTGGAACATATGCTTGTAGGTATTGCAATAATATCAAGTTTCCTCTCTATGTGTTGAAAATCTTGAAGTTTTGCTTGTTTTGCCTTCCTATGCTAGTTGATTCTTGCTCCAATAAATGGTTTGTTCGCAAAATCCCTATGCATAGGAAGTGGGTTAGGCTTAAATGTGCTTGCCATGTGATTCATTAAGCTCTCTTGCATGTTTCAATTCATATCTTTTATGTGAGCATCATTGAAATCATCATGCCTAGCTAAAAGGCATTAAAGAAAAGCGCTTGTTGGGAGACAACCCAACACTTTTACCTACTGTTTTTGTGTGTTCACATGATTATGCTACTTTATTAATAATGTTTTATATCTTTTATTTCAATAACGTACCAACTAAAGCCTTTGGGATAGTGTGGATGATAGTTGACTTGATTCTGTGCAAAAACAGAAACTTTTGTGCCCAGTAACAGAATTGTTTAAATTCACTGGAGCATCTAAAAACTCTGAATTTTTTTACATTTGATGGGTATACAAATTTCCTACGTTTTCCTAAATTTTCAGAATATTTGGAGTTACATAAGTATTACCTTAATTCAGATCTTGACGTACTGTTCTGTTTTTCACAGATTCTGTTTTCTATGCATAGTTTGCTTGTTTTATGGTTTCTATGGCTTATATTTCTTAATATAAATTGTGGAAATTTTAAGGTACAGTAGGAATTGTATGAGAAAAATTATGAGTCTTATCTTGACAGTACCAAAGTGAATGATTTATCTTTATCATACTAACACATCTCACGAAGTTCCGTTATGTTTTTTGTGATTGAAGTTTTCAAGTTTTGGGTGAGATATCGATATGAGGAGAATAAGGAGTAACAAGACCCTAATATTGGGGATGCCCAAGGAACCCCCAAGGTAATATTCAATGAATATCCAAGCAACTAAGCTTGGGGATGCCCCGGAAGGCATCCCCTCTTTCGTCTCCGACATTATCAGTAACCTCACTTGGAGCTATGATTTTATTCGTCACATGATATGTGTTTTGCTTGGAGCGTCATTTTATTTTATTTGTATTTGCTTGATTTTATTTACAATAATGTTTTGCATCTTTTATTTCAATAAAAATGTCAAGTATAGCCTTTACTATGCTTATTTTGCAAGTCTACATGTTGCTGTTTAAAAACAGAAAGTTTGTCGCTGTTGCAAAAATTCCCGAGAAAATTAGGAATGTGATAAAATGTTGAAATTTTTTGCAAAATAAGCTCTTCTAAATTTTCTACAGTGTGTTAAATTTTTAGAATTTTTTGAGTTAAATAAGTATGGATACTTCTTCATGCATTACAGACTGTCCTGTTTTGGCAGATTGCTGTTATGTTTGCATTGTTTGCATATGTTTGCTTGTTTAATGATTCTATTTGAGGATAGGAGCATTAAATATGCAGAGGCATTTAGTATGCAATGTTGAATAATATTTTTAGTGATTTTATACAGTAGAGAATGATAAGGTTTTGCATTGATTTATACTAACTTATCTCACGAGTTCTTGTTGAGTTTTGTGTGGATGAAGTTTTTAAGATTTAGGGAGACCGTGATATAAAAGGAATTAAGGAGACAAAAAAGCTCAAGCTTGGGGATGCCCAAGGCATCCGAAGATAATATTTCAAGAAGTCTCAAGCATCTAAGCTTGGGGATGCCCCGGTAAGCATCCCACCTTTCTTCATCAACAATTATCGGTTAGTATCGGTTGATCCTAAGTTTTTGCTTCTTCACATGATGTGTGCTATTGTTGGAATGTAATTTTGTTTTGTTTTGTTTTGCTTGCTGTTTTAATAAAATACTTAGATCTGAAAGTTTTTAAATAAGAGAGAGTCCTCAATAGCTACCTATTTACATAACTACTCACTTGATCTTCACTTGTATCTTTTTTGGAGTAGTTTGTCATTTACTCTCGTGCTTCACTTATATCCTATGAGTAAATTGTTGAATGAATTGAATATCATGAAGTTGAAATTATATATCCATATCATGCCTAGTAGTAGCTTCACATTGGGTTTAGAAAGTGAAATCTTTTGAAGCTTGACAATCACAATATTGGTCATACAAGCAATTCATGAATGATTACTATAAGGAAGAGAACTTTCACATGCAAATATATTATCTTGGAAATCTTCTATGATTGTGAATTCCCATTAATTATTTTCAAACTTGAGAAAATTAGTTGAAGTTGGACAAGGAAGACAACGTAATGAGTTATGGTTGTGTATATTTGCATAGAAGTTATATTGTCATGGATCCTCCAACATGTGGTGTTTGCCTAGGATCTTTTGCTAGCCAGAAATTCGTACTAAGTAGAGATACTACTTGTGCATCCAAAAACCCTTAAACCCAGTTTCTTGCCATGAGTGTCCACCATACCTACCTATGGATTGAATAAGATCCTTCAAGTAAGTTGCCATCGGTTCATAAAGCAATAAAAATTGCTCCTAAATATGTTTGATATTTTAAAATTGAGCGTTGTACGAACTTGTGATGGCAAAGTAATAAAAGCGACGGACTGCATAATAAAGGTTGCTATCATAAGGGGCAGTATAACATGACGTTCCTTTGCATTAAGAGCTTGGGCATCCAAATAAAAAGCGCATGGCAACCTCTGCTTTCCTCTGCGAAGGGCCTATCTTTTACTTTTCAGTATTTACTTTTATGCAAAGAGTCAATAGTATAAATTCTCATTTCAACCTCAATTATTCTCTAGTTGGCAAGCATCATGTGGTGGGGAAAGATCTAGGCACATATGACCAGTCAAATATATTTGATCATGATTTATTATTGTTGACAATTATCTCTATGATAAATGAGTTGGGAGGCGAAATATTAAGCCCCTATCTTTCTCTGTGTTCGATGGATGCATTTGTTCTAAGAATATGCTTTGAGTAGTAGCAATCATGGAAGACTATATGATGATTGAGTATGTGGAGCTCTTACTTAGACTGTTGAATAAGTTGAATTGCAATTGCTTGGTGACTGAGAACATAGGTTGTTGAGTTTCAAGAGAATTCATTGTTTGAACCTTAACATGTGAATTGGTTGCTACTTTAACATGAGAAGTTTTATAAGAAAGAATTGATGTTATGATGCTACGAAAAGTGATTTAAATTGTCATTGATCAAACTTGTGCACTTTGCTAGCATTCACACTTCATAAATTATTTCTTTTATCATTTACCTACTCGAGGACGAGTAGGATTTAAGCTTGGGGATGCTGATACGTCTCCAACATATCTATAATTTATGAAGTATTCATGCTGTTATTTTATCATTCTTGGAAGTTTTCCAATCATTTTATAGCAATTTTATATCATTTTTTGGGACTAACCGATTGACCTATTGCCCAGTGCCAGTTGCTGTTTTTTTGCTTGTTTTTTACATCGCAGGAAATCAACATCAAACGAAGTCCAAACACCGCGAAACTTTTTGTGGATTTTTTTATGGACCAGAAGACATCCAATGGGCAAGAGCAGCACTTGGGAGGTGCCCCGAGGGGGGCACAACCCACCAGGGCGCGCCTGGGGGCCCAGGCGCGTCCAGGTGGGTTGTGCCCACCTCGGTGGCCTCCCGTACCCCTTCTTTGCCCTATAAATCACCAAATATTCCAAAACCCTCAGGGGTAGCCCTAGATCAGAAGTTCCGCCGTCGCAAGGCCTCTGTATCCACGAGATCAAATCTAGACCCCATTCCGGCACACTGCCGGAGGGGGAGATCATCACCGGTGGCCATCTTCATCATCCCGGCAGCCACCATGATGAGGAGGGAATAGTCCACCCTCGGGGCTGAGGGTTGTACCAGCAGCTATGTGTTTAATCTCTCTCTCTCTCCTGTTCTTGAGATGTCACGATCTTGATGTATCACGGGCTTTGTTAATATAGTCGGATCATAAGGTTATTTCCCTTCTCTATCTTGTTGTGATGAATTGAGTTTTCCCTTTGAGATTTCGTTTTATCGGATTGAATACTTTTATGGAGTTGAGAGCACTTGATATATGTCTTGCAAATGAATACTCATGGTGACAATGGGGTATCATATTGATTCACTTGATGTATGTTTTGGCACTCAACTCGCGGATTCCTGAGGTGACATTGGGGTAATCTATGCATAGGGGTTGATGCACGTTCTTGTCTTTGTTTCTCCGGTAGAAACCTTGTGGCACTCTTTGAGGTTCTTTGTGTTGGATTGAGTATTATGAATCTGAAATTATTTGGTGTTATTTTAGTACGAACTCTTGGATAGATCGATCGGAAAGAATAGCTTCGAGGTGGTTTCGTACCCTACAAACGATTTCTTCTTATGTTCTCCGTTAGATAGGAACTTTGGAGTGATTCTTCATCGCACGTTGAGGGATGGTTATATGATCCAATTATATTAGCATTGTTGAGAGATTGCACTAGAAAAAGTACGGACCCTGGGCCTTGTTTTCAAGCATTGCAATACCGTTTGTGCTCACTTTTATCGTTTGCTACCTTGCTGTTTTTATTTATTCAGATTATAAAAATATATTTCTACCATCCATATTACACTTGTATCACCATCTCTTCGCCGAACTAGTGCACCTATACAATTTGCCATTGTATTGGGTGTGTTGGGGACACAAGAGATTTCTTGTATTTGGTTGCAGGGTTGTTTGAGAAAGACCATCTTCATCCTACGCCTCCCACTGATTGATAAACCTTAGGTCATCCACTTGAGGGAAAATTGCTACTGTCCTACAAAACTCTGCGCTTGGAGGCCCAACACGAGTCTACAAGAATAAAGTTGCGTAGTAGACATCAGCTAGCAAGAGCAAACGCTGGAGGCCACCCACACGGAAAACGTCCGGGGAGAAAATGGTTCGGGCGACCCGGCCGTTTGCTTTATGAGTATCTGCTCGGTCGAATCTACTCCCAGAGTCTGAGTACTGTACGCTTCACTCCGTGGCCCACTCTCAGCCACAGACCGTCATGCGGCTGTCCGGCTAGCGAGAGCAGAAGCCAAAGAGCGGAGGGGACATGAAAAAGATTGAAGGGGGCTTGGACGAAACCGAGTCGGCACCCTCCGCATAAAACTTGCACTGCTAAAACTAAGCATTCAATATTGCTGCGCCGGTCTAACCCTGTTTTTTTGCATGATCACTTCCGTGGGGAACCCCCCTCCTCACCCGGAGGCTCGAAGGCTACACCCAGCAGGTGCGTTGGCACGCCTCGCTAGGAAAGCGCCACGCCAGCTACAGGCTCGCGACCGACTGCCTCTGCTACATCGGCTGCAAAAACCCTCCGCCCGACTCTTCGAGTCGCCCGGAGGCTCGGAGGCTACACCCAGTGGGTGCACTGGCGCACCCCCACTGGAAGCAAGCCGCACCGGCTGCAGCCCGCAGCTGGCTGTTGTCGACAACATCAGTCAGCGGATTCCGCGTTCGCGCCCGACAGCATCAGTCGGCGGACTCCGCGTCCGCGCCCGACAGCATCAGTCGGCGGACCCCGCGTCCGCACCTGACAGCATCAGACAGCGGACCCCACGTCGGTGCCCGACAGCTTCAGTCGGCGGACCCCACGTCCGTGCCCGACAGCATCAGCCAGCGGACTCCATGGCTGTGCCCGGCAGGGCCCTGCGCCCACCAGCCGGCGGACTCCGTGTCTGCGCCTGGCGCCCTCGATGTCGTCGTCGGTTTCATCATCAACAAGACCCTCCGCCCAACTTTTCCAAGTTGCCCGGAGGCTCGGAGGCTACACCCAGCGGGTGCACTTGCGCGCCCCCGCTCGGAACATGCCGCGCCTGTTGCACGCCCACCGCCGGCTGCAACCGGCCCCTCGACGCCATCGTCTGCACCAATAACCGTGAAAACCCTCCGCCCAACTTTTCCAAGTTGTCCGGAGGCTCGGAGGCTACACCCAGCTGCGCCGGCTGTGGTCCGCAGCCGGCCGTCATCGACATCTTCTACATCAACGCCCGCTAAAAAACCTTCGCCCAACTTCGCCAAGTTGCCCGGAGGCTCGGAGGTTACTATCGGAGTAATGGACCACGTGTACCCCAAAGACGGAGAACCAATGCTTCAAGACATTGGGGTGGCCAAAGCCCCTCAGTCCGGCTACTCCGGCCGGCTCGCCGCCCGACCGCTCCACCCGGCCGGCTGCCAGCTACGCCAGCTAGCCGACTGCCGACTGCACCAATCAGCCGGTTGCCCGGAGTCAACCACGACATCACATCCGACACGACACGGACGAGACGGCTATACCCGTGCACTGCTGAGCAATAGTGGAGCACTGTACGCGATTCACCCCAAGTCATCATGTATAGTGTCACTTGTCCCTGGGCACTATTTATGAAGTGACCCAGGGGACAAGCCGACATGCACCACGACGTGCCCATGCCACTACCTAGCTTAGGAAGTAAGCTACCCCAAGCCTATATATATATGGGCACACATCCATCCATCCAGGGAATGGACTCCCTCACACATGCATACATGCTCACGCACACACTCATTCGGCCACAAGCCATGGCCACTATGACATACACTCATACACATACAAAGCCAGATGCCTATGGCACTGCTCTCAGATACAGCTATAGGAGCAACTCTGTACTGCAACATGTACACCGCATATTGATATTCAGACATGCAGGAGTAGGGGTATTATCTCTCCGGAGAGCCCTGAACCTGGGTAAACCACTGCGTGCTATTGCGCAATACCCGTCCCGGATATTCCACGGCAGTCTTGCCCTCACCTCAAGCCACCCCATGGCATCTGTCGTCTCGCGGTACCCCCTGGCGACTGACGCGAGAATACCCCGACACCTTGGAACATAGCTCATCTAAGGCCTTACTACACCTAGGGCCCCCGGCTCAGGTTCCCTTGTAGATACCTATGTATATATTATCTTATGATCAATAAATAAAGCCGGCACCCCCGAAACTCGGGGTCTCTATCGTTTCATCTCAATCGCTGTGCATGAGTCTTTACTTTTTTTATCATAGGTCACTTGGGGGCTTCCAACTCCACAAGTTTAGCTATCTCACCCTCTTCACCGGCACGCAAATGCCACCCCTTCTTGGTTAAACCTTCCTATTTGCTTGCTGCTTCTCCGATCAGATGACCCGCCATACTCTTGCCAAAGTCACTCACTTTGGTGACCCTGACCTTGCAAAGTTCAAACATCGGTTATGTCATGTGAGAGCCAGCTTATAGAGAGCGAGGATACTCCAAGGGCTATCACGCCAAACACTTCATCGAAGGGAGACTTAAGCCCCAAAAGCAAAGTCTATGTTGAGCCTCGAAAGCCGACTTAACAAGTACAAATTTTTCTCGTATTTCTTCCTATAGGTTATCTTTGATGTTCATGATTGGCCCCGAGCTGCCGGGTCTACAATACACCAGTTACATCCTAACATCTACAAGATCCCTTATTCAAGCTTAAAGTCGCCAAAGATCACTACACATCAGAAGATCGTTATGAGCACTTGGAGCACTTGGTTCATACAACCTTATCACGGGAGAACAAGCATTGGTCTTAACCCGCCTTGTATTGCCAAAGGATTTCTTTCCATCACCACCCTTATACACAAAAGAGTAAATCGGGTGGGTTAAAATGTCACGTTCAATGTTATCAGAAACTACATGCATGATGGCACGACCAAGTGTTTTACTACCCTATTACATTGCCTCAGCAGGGCTCATAAACATTCAAGTTTTTCTCACTTTGGCGCACTCGAGCTTGTGCCAGCAGCAGCTTTACCCGCCGAGTCAATTTGCTCCTGAGCCGCCTCTTCTTCATCGTCACCCTGTGCCGGATCTTCCCTCCTTATGATCTGGATATTATCAGTATCCCAGTCAATAGTTGACAAAGCTTCAAAATGATCCCCCTCCTTAATGAGATTGGCAGGATCAACATCAAAGGCAAAGCTTTGCTTATGCCTGGAAGGGATGAGGTTGACCGGCTCAAAGGCAGCTGCATTGACCCGCTTGCCATCTTGATCAAAGGCAGCTTGATACCTCTTTAGGTCAAGATCACCAGCAAGCTTGGTAGCCACAATCCGGGTCTCTTTTCTGAGCCAGGCGTAGTCTTCCTTCGTGAAAGGAGTGTAATCATTGTTGAACTCTGGAAAGCCTCCGGCGAGCTCCGTCATGTCCATATCTTCATTATATGCTTTTGCCCAAACCAATGAGTACATGGCGGCTGTACGGGCGGCTGATCTTTTCAGTTCCTCTATCTGCTTGGGCATAGTGGATAAGATTTTCAACACATCTTTGATCATAGTTGGCGCCTCTTTGGTGCCCATCACGTGGCGGATCGTGAACAAGCTTCCGGCGTATAGCTGCTGAAGGAAAGTATATACTACCTTCAGCTGCACCCATGGCTCCTTCAAATTGGCACTTCTCTTGCCTACAAGGATAAAACACTCAAATCAGCTTCAACATTATCATATTTACCTGCACAATACAAGGATCAAGGACAGGGCAACTTACCAAATCATGAGTCATCTGGTATATGTGCCTTTTCAGGCTGAAGAGCTCTTCTGTCACTGGCTTGAGCCGCCCTTCAGCATCCTCAGCACGCTTTACTAAAGCCTCTCTTTCCTTCTCGTGCTCTGCTGTGAGGGATTTAAGTTTTTCAGTCGCCAAAGATGCTGCCTTCTCCAGGTTAGCGGCGGCTGATTCGGCATCCACATGAAGCTTCTTCTCTACTATCAGAGCCTCTTGACAGCCGGTCAGCCTGATTTGTGCTTTAGACAACAACTCATGTTCACAAAATTCATGTGGAGTAACATAATAAGACTATGGAAGTCCCAAGCAGACTACTAGTACTCTACATGGCACTTGGGGGCTAATGCACTTTCAAATCTTATCTATCAAAAGTAAGATCCGGCCCATCTTGACATGATGAACCGGCCCTTGGCAGCTATCAAAGTTGATCTTTTTACAAGCATGCTACTAAAGGTTACTTAAAGACCCGGCTACTCCAGAGAAGTAAGCCGGCCCTTGGGGGCTACACAAGCAGCTTTTTTGATATTCAAAGACCCGGCTACTCCAGAGAAGCAAGCCGGCCCTTGGGGGCTATAATGTCAATTTCAGAATTTTTTCATCAAAGACCCGGCACGTTACTTACATAACACGCCGGCCCTTGGGGGCTACTATCTGTCAAGATTACGCTACCACTAGTAGAAAACAGGGCTTTTGTCACAGCCGGATCGGAGCATTAATCCCGGTTGCATTACGAACTGGGACTAATGTGAGCATTAGTCCCGGTTCGAGCGGCGCAGGCATCAGTACCGGTTCGAACGGGACCTTTGTCCCGGTTGGAGATACCAACCGGGACTAAAGGGTTTGCGACCGGCTTCGGACAGTGCCAGCCCCTTTAGTCCCGGTTGGTATCTCCAACCGGGACTAAAGGTCTATCTTTAGTCCCAGTTGGAGGTACCAACCGGGACTAAAAAAAATTCAATTTTTTTTTCAATTTTTTTTTCAAATTTCAATTTTTTTTCTCCCAGCCCTTTAGTCCCGGTTGGTGTCTTTAACCGGGACTAAAGGTCTATCTTTAGTCCCGGTTGGAGACACCAACTGGGACTAAAGCCTATTACCACATTAAACTTGGAAAAATCATAACTAAATCATCCTAATTCAGAAAAATACAAATAATATATCAAAATTTGTAGAAAAAAAAGAGTTATGTGAAGAAATAACATGTTTTCCATTTCGACAATTTTTTAAAATCACCAAATTCCAAAGGGAAAATAGAGTTTTTGGACGTTTTAGACGTTTTTAGGGTTTAGGGCTAGGGTTTAGATTTCAGAGTTTAGGGTTAGGTTTTATGGTTTAAACGGTTTGAACCCGAGGTGTTTACTATTTAGAATATAGTTTCGAACGTTTTAAGTCCTAGGTTTAGGGTTTAGGACAATTTTTTAAAATCAAAAATTTCCAAAGGGAAAATAGAGTTTTTGGACGTTTTTGACGTTTAGGGCTAGGGTTTAGATTTCCAAGTTTAGGGTTAGGTTTTAGGGTTTGAACCTTTAGTGTTTACTGTTTAGAATAGAGTTTCGGACGTTTTAAGTCTCGGGTTTAGGGTTTTCAGAGTTCATTTGTTGTGCTTTTCAATTTCAGGCTAATTTAGCTCAAAGAATCATAAAATGCAAGAAAAAATAGCAAATGAAGTCAAAAAGGGTTGAAATTTAAGGATGTGGCTTTGAATGGTTCATATTGAACACACAAAAATTCTTCAGTTGAAATAAGATTAAAAAAATGAAATGTCTTTGTAACAGCTGAGTTTTCGTCCGAAACCATGTTACTTCGAAAGAGATGGTCGAGTTTGTACACGAAGTGCATCCAGTTTTTGCCATAACCCTCTCAACTTTTTAGCACAAGCTATTTGGGTGAAATGATGATACCATGCCAAGTTTCAACCTTTTCAAAGTTCATTTGTAGTGCTTTTCAATTTCAGGCTAATTTAGCTCAAAGAATCATAAAATGCATGAAAAAATAGCATATGAAGTCCAAAAGGGTTGAAATTTAAGGATGTGGCTTTGAATGGTTCATATTGAACACACAAAAATTCTTCAGTTAATATAAATTTAAAGAAATGAAATGTGATCAAACAGTGGTCAAACTACTTATTCAATAAATATTAGTGTTACTAAATAATTATTGTTTATTAGAATAATAATTTCAAACTCAAACAGTGAAGCGTGTGACATAATGGTCACATTTTTCTGATAATAATGGATGTATTATTTATCGAATTTCGATTTACAGATTTAAAGATATTAAATGAATAAATGGCATAATAATAATAATATTATTATTACTTATTTTATTTTCATTGAAGTTCAATATTATTATTACTTATTTTTTAAAAACTTTTTTATTATTTTGGATTTTTGGATTATTTTTTTGAGATTTTTTGATTTTTTTTGTAATTTTTCCCTTTTTTTTGAAGTATTTTTGAGTTTTTAAATTAATCATTGTTGTTTGTTAATCATTGTTGTTTTTTTTAATAATTGTTTGGAAATCAAAAAAATTAAATCATGTGACATCAAGACCTAAGGGTTAACAGGATTGATAGCTTACTATTGTCAGGAAAACAACAAGTTCAGACTTGGAAACTAGGGATGATAGAACCTGAAAGTTAAGCGTGCTCGGGCTAGAGTAGTGAGAGGATGGGTGACCGGCCGGGAAGTTAGACGATTTGGAATGAGTGCTGATTAGAGAATAGAGATTAAATTCTGAAGCAGTGAGGAGGGGTGATTAGAGATTAAATTGTCAAATAATTCAAAGATTTGAAAATCAAAAAAAATTCAATTTTTTTTTTGAAAAAATTCCTTCAGTCCCGGTTGGTGTTACAAACCGGGACTAAAGCTCCACCAGCCCCGCTCCAGTCGGCGGCCACGTGGAGCCCCTTTAGTCCCAACCCTTTTGTCTCGGTTCCAGAACCGGGACTAAAGGCCCTCTGGAACCGGGACAAATGGCCTGTTTTCTACTAGTGTACTACAGTCCTACACACAATAGCAGTTTTCTATTATGTCTAGGACTGGGCGGCTACCAAGGATATAAATGATAATCTCAGACTCAAGACGTACCTCATACTTGCGCTTCAACATGTTAACCATGCTGGCCTCCATATCTCGGCTTGTAGAAAGCCGGGTCAAGTACGCCTCATGAAGATCTGCGGTGCTCAGCTCCTCAAGATTTGGTAGCTCAAGCTTGCCCTTCCCTTTTTTCTGATGCCTCTGACTCGCCTTTGGACGGCACTTTCGCCAGCGTCTTTGATGGCTCTGGAGTCCTGCACTCAGAACCAGTAATGATAAGGTCATCACTTTGGGGAGGAGGCATTGCTACTTGATCAGTCACTGCCTTCAGACTCAATTCACGTGTAGGAGATGGCGGGTTGGTTACCGGCTGATTGTTAACATCCTCAGCCTGCACGTTCGTGCCTTCGCCTGGAGGTTGGTTATCTTGTCATGGAGCCTCAGGAGTCTCCTCCACTTGGTCCTTGGTGACCTCTTCATGTGCTTCAACCGGCTCTGATGATGAGGCTGACTCGCTAGTCTTCCTCTTTTTCGCCTTGGCCCTACAAGATTTTGCAAAATAAAGGAAGTGTCAAAACACAACAGGATATGATCAAAGATATGACTTGCTTACAGACGCAACTCACACTGGCTTGATGACCATTGTAGCTAGTTGAGATGCTGACGAGTCATCTGACGATAAGGTCAACTCCTAATAATCCAAATCAGACGGGTTAAGAGGCTGCTTAAAAAGGCTGTCTCGAGGGTGAGAAGGAGTTGGACTGTGAGGCACCTCATTGGCGCGTTTGCGAGGATTCGGCGTAGTGTCTAAGCCGCCCAATGTAGAACCAGAGTCATCACCCACCTCATGTCGCAATGAACCGGCATGATGTGCTCTCTTCATTAAAAAATTGAGGTCTAAGTGAGGAAGTGGATGAGAAAAGGGCACTTTCCTCACTGCTCTCCTCGGCTTCCTAGGAACGCAAGTGTCTGAGTTAGATGAGACAGGGATTACCTCAACATCATCAGCCTGGCTCCCATCTGCGTCATCCTGAAGAAAGAAAATCAAGAGTTAAAACAACTTAACATAAACAAAGGGAAGGCGAGTTGATCAAAGAAGACAATTTACCTCTGAATCCTCATCATCTTGAGGTGACTCATTAAGGGCCGGGTCATCCTCAAGTGTCTCTTCATCCTCAGAGACCTCCGGCTCGGAAAGGACCTTTGTTTTCTTCTTCTTCTTTGGGTTCTCAACTGCCACAGCCTTACGATGCTTGATAGTCATTTTCTTCTTCATGGGTTGCTTGCTCCAAAAAGGATCATTTTCCTGCGAAGACATCAAGGGATTATACGATTGAAAGTCATACAAGTTAAGCCAACAACGCTTGCGAGATACTTACAGGGGGTGGCGGGTTAGATGCACAGAATGGCGCTAGCCCGACTTTGCCACAGTCTGCCTGGGTAACCTTAAGCAGGGTCCTCACTGCCTCGTTGGCCTCCTCTTCTGAGAAGTTGATCGGACTGCACCGCTGAGGATCAGTTGTTTGACCAGTATAAGTATGCATTAAGCTGGGAAGGCAGCTTAACGACATTATCCACCAAGCGACCCAGCATCGGGTCAAGTCAATCCCAGTCAGCCCATTGGCAACTAGCGCGCCTAACTTCAAGCAGAGGCTGCTCACTTGCGCCCGCTCTTCGGGCGTGGGCCAGCCAGGATAAGTCGCCGAAAGGGAGAGTCGGCTTGGCCTGTAACCCGGCAACGGTGTCCACCCTTTGGCACAGTATTTTTGCAATAAAACCAGGTTTTGTTCCAGCCCTGGGGGTGACTCAGCAGTTGAGCAGCAGGAAAATTGGTGTCCCTTCGCCTCTGGAACGAGACTCCTCCAAGCTCCAAGCTACGGATCTTTGCAGTCACGCTCTGCTTGTTGACATAAAAGATCTCTCTGAAGAGAGTCACTGATGGCTCTACTTAAAGATAAGCCTTGCACACGACTTGAAATTGGCATAAATTCATAATTGAATTAGGGCCAAGATCTTGTGGGTGTAGGCCGTAAAAGTGTTGAACGTCTCTAAAGAACTTTGAGCCGGGGGGAGAGAAACCCCTCAGCAAGTGATCAGTAAAGATGATGACCTCCCCGTCCTTTGGCGTCGGGGGACATTGGCCCATTGGAACCCGGCAGGTGGCAGCCTCTGCTACTGACAAGAGTCCCTGATCTTTATAATCTTGCAGTACAAGATCAGAGACCTGGGAAGTGACCCAGTTATAGACATTCGGCTCCTTGGACTTTGATTTTGACATGTTTGAGTGGCCTAAATATGAATTAAGTATAAAAACGTCAACAGGTGGTTTACAACTAAACACCTTACGGCGGGCGGCTTAAAAAAGGCAAACTGTGAGCCGCCCAATCGATGAGACTATTTAAACAAGGACAGTGATCACAGCTACGTCACAAATGCAAGGATTCTTAAACTATCTTAATAAAGGGATCGGCTTACAAAAGTCGTGCTAAGACAAGCGCCGGCGTCTTATGGTGCGTTGCAATCTAAGTCGCCCTAGCCAGAGTGGCAGTTGATCCTATGGTGGAGCACGCAAATTTCCACTAAGTGTTGCAACAACAAGTTTCAAATAGAATGGAAGGAATTTCAGATCTAAATATTCCGTTTTAAATGAAACAATACAGTTCTTGATGAGTTCATGTGCTAAGAGGAGAACTAAATCAGTTCGCATTTTTTACCGAGGTTAAAGTACATCAGATCTAAGTTTCGGACGCGGTTGACGAGGAAGTCATTTTTCCTAAACAACGGTGATGACGCCGAGAACCTGTGGCGGCCATGGCGATCCAGCCGAGGTAGTGAACTAGGTCGCGGTGGAGCAAAGACCTGAGAAGTAATGGCGGTACGTACCTGGTTGGAGGCGGCTGGCGATGGCGCGCACGGCCGGAGACGATTGTCGAAGACATGCCGGAGAAGATTCGAGCCCCAAGTGACCGATGAGCTTGAAGGCGAACGGCGGCAGAACTTCGGGAGCACGAGCGTCGAGAGGAAGAAGAAGAGATGGGGTGGTAAAGCTGAAAATGGAAGCCCCAGGGGGGTATTTAAAGAAAGACGCAGAAGGGGAAAGGCGGGCACGAGGATCTAGGAGCCACAGTGCCAACAGACACCTCGTTTATCGCGCCTGTCAGATCCACTCAAGATATGGATGACGTCATAAAAGATTCATTGCAATTGATTGGATGACGTCATGAAGATTTCCAAGGAAGAAAAAAGACAAGTCCAAAAGGACATGATGAGCCGGACTTTAAGCCGGCATGAAGCGGAAGACCCGCCAGACTAAAGACGGTCCAGAAGGTTGACATGAACACATTCAAATCAACCTAAGGGCTAATGTTGGGGATATAACCCCAGGATATGACCCGCCCATTCAGGGCTGGGTCAACAGAGAGGCGACTTACAAAGGCTGGGCTAGGGGGGCCATGGCTTTCTAGAAGACTCGTCCAGAAGACTAAGCCGCCCGCTTATGGGCCGGCTTACAGTGCACCGGCTTAGGCCCACTTGTGAGCCGCCATATGAGCGTTCCTTACTTAGAGGATGAGATTCGTGAGGAGACAGACTTGGGCACGGGCCATATTCCAGCTCGGACTCTAATGTAAACCCCGGGGCCTCAACCAATATATAAAGGGGAGCCCCAGGGATAGACAGATCAACTTACAACCTCTCGAGTACTAGGCTAGCCAAGCGCACCCTTGTAATTGAGATCATCATCAATACATCTGAAGCAGGACGTAGGCTTTTACCTCTACCAAGAGGGGCCGAACCTAGGTAAACCCTTGTGTCTCTCGTGTCCACTTAACCCCTTCAATCTACCACCTGACTCGATGGCCTTGCGACTAAGTCCTTTGAGGACATCTGCCGTGAAAATACCACGACAATCCCCCAACTCCCTCGATCCCTTTCTTCTCTCCTGCGCCGCCTCTCACACCCACGCACATCGTGACCAGTAGAGGGCTCCCGATCCCTCGCCCTCGTGCCTGATCTAGCAGCGGCGAGGCCCCGCCCCGAGCGCTTCCTCCCCATGCCTGCTGCCGCTCTTCCCGCGCCGCCCTCCAACTCCGGCCGGCCATGGCCTCCACCGCCAGATCGACCATGGCCATGGTGTCGCTCGCCTGCGCCTTGTCATGAGCGCCACCCTTCCTTCGGTGAGCAGCAACCGGAGGTCCACCGCGTCGTACTGCTGTCTCCTTCCCTGTTGCCTCCTCGCTCTGCTCCTTCTCTAACCCGCCGCCGCATTGTTGCATCCCTGCAGGAGCTCGCAGCCATGGACGACCTCCCCCTTCCCCCGTGCACCGCCTCTGCTTGCGAGCCCCATGTCCGCAGGCCTCCTCGCCGCTCCCTTGACCTCCGCTGCCGCCTGCAGTACAGCGCTCGCGCTTGCTGTGCGACGTCGCGCCGCTGCCTTAGTCTGTCACTGATGTCTGCTTGAACTACGTCGGTATTTTCCCAAAGAGGAAGGGATGATGCAGTACAGCGACGGCAGGTATTTCCCTCAGTGATGAGACCAAGGTTATCGAACCAGTAGGAGAATCACGCAACACAACATAAACAGCCCCTACACACAAATAACAAATACTCGCAACCCGACGTGTTAAAGGGGTTGTCAATCCCTTTCGGCTAACGGCGCCAGAAATTGGCGAGATGACGTGAGCAAGTTGTAATAGATTGGATAAATAGATCGCAAATAAAATAAAGTGCAGCAAAGTATTTCTGTATTTTTGGATTAATAGATCTGAAAATAAAAGCAAATAAAATAGATCGCGAAGGCAAATATATTAAAGAAGAGACCCGGGGGCCGTAGGTTTCACTAGTGGCTTCTCTCGAGAAAAATAGCAAACGGTGGAAAACAAATTACTGTTGGGCAATTGATAGAACTTCAAATACTCATGACGATATCCAGGCAATGATCATTATATAGGCATCACGTCCAAGATTAGTAGACCGACTCCTGCCTGCATCTACTACTATTACTCCACACATCGACCGCTATCCAGCATGCATCTGGTGTATTAAGTTCATGGAAAAATGGAGTAATGCAATAAGAACGATGACATGATGTAGACAAGATCTATTTATGTAGAAATAGACCCCATCTTGTTATCCTTAATAGCAATGATACATACGTGTCTGTTCCCTTTCTGTCACTGGGATCAAGCACCGTAAGATCGAACCCATTACAAAGCACCTCTTCCCATTGCAAGATAAATAGATCAAGTTGGCTAAACAAAACCCAAATATCGGAGAAGAAATACGAGGCTATAAGCAATCATGCATATAAGAGATCAAAGAAGACTCAAATAACTTTGATGGATAAAAACATAGATCTGATCATAAACTCAAAGTTCATTGGATCCCAACAAACACACCGTAAAAAGAGTTACATCATATGGATCTCCAAGAGACCATTGTATTGATAATCAAACGAGAGAGATAAAGCCATCTAGCTACTAACTACGGACCCGTAGGTCCACAAAGAACTGCTCACGCATCATCGAAGAGGCACCAATGAGGATGATGAACCCCTCCGTGATGGTGTCTAGATTGGATCTGGTGTTTCTGGAACTTGCGGCGGCTGGAATTGATTTTCGTCGACTCTCCTAGGGTTTCTGGAATATTGGGGTATTTATAGAGCAAAGAGGCGGTGCGGGAGGCCACCGAGGTGGGCACAACCCACCAGGGCGCGCCTGGGCCTCCAGGCACGCCCTGGTGTCTTGTGCTCACCTCGGGCTCCCTCTTCGGTACTTCTTTGGCCCACTGGATGTCTTCTGGTCCAAAAAAATCCACAAAAAGTTTCGCTGCGTTTGGACTCCGTTTGGTATTGATTTCCTGCGATGTAAAAAACATGCAGAAAACAGCAACTGGCACTGGGCACTATGTCAAAAGGTTAGTACCAAAAAATGATATAAAATGATTATAAAATATCCAAGAATGATAATATAACAGCATGGAACAATCAAAAATTATAGATACGTTGGAGATGTATCAGCATCCCCAACCTTAATTCCTGCTCGTCCTCGAGTAGGTAAATGATAAAAACAGAATTTTTGATGTGGAATGCTGCCTAACATGTTCATCACATATTCTTTTCTTTGTAGCATGGACATTTGGACTTTTATATGGTTCAAAGCAATAGTCTAGTTTTGACATGAAGACTTTAATACTCAAGCATATCAACAAGCAACCATGTCTTTCAAAATATCAACACTAAAGCAAGCTATCCCTAGCCCATTATGCTCAATCATTGATCCATTCATGAAACACACTCGAATACTAGCTATACCCAATGCTCAAGTACAATCATAGTGCCCCTTAGTTGGTGCTTTATAAGAGAAGATGGAGACTCAAGTAAAAATAAAAATTGCATAAAGTAAAAGAAAGGCCCTTCGCGGAGGGAAGTAGGGATTTGTAGAGGTGTCAGAGCTCAAAGCGAAAATTGGGAGATAAAAACATTTTGGGAGGCATACTTTTCCCACCAACGAAAACGACTTAGAGTTCCCAACACTTTCCATGCTAGATATATCATAGGCGGTTCCCAAACAGAAAATAAAGTTTATTCCTTTTTCCACCATACTTCCACTTTCCATGGCTAACCGTATCCACGGGTGCCCTCCATACCAACACTTTTCAAGGAATTTATTATTTGACAACATAAAGTAAATTCATTTTTCATTTCGGGACTGGGCATCCCCAATACCTTTGTCGTACTCTCGTGCAATGACAAGTGAATAAACACTCATCGTGAGAATAACACATCTAGCATGGAAAATATCGGCCACCCCTCACCGCCTCGTGAGCGGTACGAGCACACAAAAGAGAAATTTATTTTGAAAATTAGAGATGGCACATACAAATTTGCTTAGAACGGCATGAAAATACCGCATATAGGTTGGTATAGTGGACTCATATGGCAAAACTGGTTTAAAGGGTTTTGGATGCACAAGTAGTGATCATACTTACTGCAAATGAAGGCTAGCAAAAAGATTGAGAAGCGCCCAACCAAGAAACAAAAAATCTCATAAGCGAGCATCAAGCATAACAAACACCAAATAATGCACCACAAGTAGGATGTAATTTCATTGCATAAATATTGGCTTTTGTGCTTGCATAGGGAATCACAAACCTTAACACTAATATTCTTACTAAAGCATAATTACTCATCAACATGACTCACATATCATATCGTCATATCTCAAAACCATTACAAAGAACCAAGTTTATTTTGTCCAATGATCTACATGAAAGTTTTTATTATATCCTCCTTGGATATCTATCACTTTGGGACTAATTTCATTTGTTGCTTTTAATAAGCTCAAACAAATACAAGTGAAGAGCAGGACCATAGTATTTCTTTCTCTCAAATTAATCTAACTGAAGCAAGAGAGAATTTCTTCAAAATTTTACTAACTCCCAAATAAATCTAAGTGAAGCATGAGAGCATTTCTTCAAAGATAACAAAGCACACCGTGCTCAAAAAGATATAAATGAAGCACTAGAGCAATTCCAAGGCTCTAAAAATTTAAGTGAAGCATAGGAGCAAGCATAGCATAATTTTTGTCTCTCCCAAAAAGGTGTGTCCAGCAAGGATTCAAGAATTAAAATAAAAAGCAAAACAAGCAAAGAATCATATCATACAAGACGCTCCAAGCAAAACTCATAATATGTGACGAATAAAAATATAGCTCCAAGTAAAATACCGATGGTCGTTAGAAGAAAGAGGGGATGCCACTCGGGGGCATCCCCAAGCTTAGTTGCTTGATACTTCTTGAATATTATATTGGGGTGCCTCGGGCATCCCCAAGCTTAGCCTTTTGCTAATCCTTAATCCTTCATCCATCATAATATCACCCAAAACTTGAAAACTTCAATCACACAAAACTCAACAAAACCTTCGTGAGATCCGTTAGTATAAGAAAACAAATCACTACTATAAGTACTGTTGCAAACCCATTCATATTTTATTTTTGCATTATATCTACTGTATTCCAACTTTTCTATGGCAAAAACTCGTCAAAGAAAACCATAGAATTTTCAAAACAAGCACACAACGCAAAGAAAAGAGAATCTGTCAAGAACAGAACAGTCTGTAGCAATCTGGATATTTCCAATACTTCTTTAACTCCAAAAATTCTGAAAATTAGGACAACACAGGAAATTTGTATATCAATCTTTTGTAAAAAAATCAGAATTTTTCGTCTCTTCTGTAATTCTAAACAATTATTTTTCTGGACGCAAAAGTTTCTATTTTCCAACAAGATCAAATCAACTCTCACCCAAATCATCCCAAAGGCTTTGCCTGGCACAAACACTAGTTAAAATCACAAAAACACATCTAATCAGAGGCATAATTGGGTATTTTATTGAAAACAGCAAGAAAACCAAAAAGCAAAAAGATACAAGTTGGGTTGCCTCCCAACGAGCGCTATCGTTTTACGCCCCTAGCTAGGCATAATGCAAAGGATCTAAGTTTTGTCATCTTTAGTTCTAGATCCATACGATGCCCTCATGATTGATTCATATGGTGGCCTAATTCTTGTTCTAGGGAAGTGTTCCATACCCTTCCTTAGTGGAATTGAAACTTAATATTGCCTTCTTTCATATCAATCATGGCACCAATAGTACGGAAAAACGGTCTACGAAGTATAATTGGACAAGACGGATTGCAATCAATATCAAGAACAACAAAATCTATGGGCACGTAATTCCTATTTGCAAGAATAAGAACATCATTAGTTCTTCCCATAGGCTTTTTAATAGTAGAATCCGCCAAGTGCAAATTTAAAGAGCATTCTTCAATAACGGTAAGACCAAGCACATCACATAAAAATTTCGGAATTGTAGAAACACTAGCACCCAAGTCACATAAAGCAAAACACTCATAATTTTTAATCTTGACTTTGATAGTAGGTTCCCATTCGTCATGTAATTATCTAGGAATTGAAACTTCTAACTCCAACTTTTCTTCAAAAGCTTTCATCATAGCATCAACAATATGTTTAGTAAAAGCTTTATTTTATTCATAAGCATGGGGTGAATTTATCATGGATTGCAACAAAGAAATAGAATCAATCAAAGGGCAACTATCATAATTAAAGTCTCTGTAATCCAAAAGAGTGGGCACATCACTAGTTAAAGTTTTGACCTCTTCAAACCCACTTTTATCAATTTTCTCAACAAGATTTTCACCCTCCGAATTATGACGACGCCTTCTAGCTAAAGTTGACTCTTCTTCAGTCCCTTTTTCATCAATCATAATTTTACTAAACAAAGAATCAATAGAAGAAACACCAATCATTTTAAGTTCTTCATTACTTTTATGAAAACAATCATTAGAAAACGCTTTTTCTAAAAATTCTCTTCTAGCTCTAAGCATAGCGGTTCTTTTCTTACTTTCATCCATGGAAACATAAAGAGCTTTAATTGATTCTTCAACCTTAGGCACAAAAAATTTCATCTTGAGATTTTCTACATCACGAGAAATTCTATCAATACTTCTAGACATATCATCAACTTTATTCAGCTTTTCTTCTATCGTAGCCTTGAAAACTTTTTGAGTATTGATAAATTTTTTAATATTATTCTCAAGATCAGAGGTGTTTCTATTATTATTATAAGTAGGATTACCATAGGAATTACCATAATTATTAGAGGAATTACTAGGAAAAGGCCTAGGATTAAAATTACCTCTATAAGCATTGTTATTGAAATTGTTTCGAGAGATAAAATTCACATCTATGGCATCACTATTTTGCTCAATCAAAGTTGACAAAGGCCCATCATTAGAATCAATAGGAGCATTTTTATTAGCAACCAACTTCATAAGAGCACCAACTTTTTCACTCAAAGAATTTATTTCTTCTACCGAATTGACTTTTTTACTAGTAGGAGCTCTTTCGGTATGCCATTGTGAATAATTCGCCATAATATTTTCAAGCAATTTAGTAGATTCACCCAAAGTAATTTCCATAAAAGTACCCCCCGCGGCAGAATCTAAAAGATTTCTAGAAACAAAATTCAATCCCTCATAAAAAAATTGTATGATCATCCAAAGATTTAACCCATGAGTTGGGCAATTCCTTAGCATCAATTCATCCTTTCCCAAGATTGTGCAACATGCTCATGTTCAAGTTGCTCGAAATTCATGATCTGGGTTCTAAGGGAAATGATTTTTGCGGGCGAAAAATACTTAGTAATAAAAGCATCCTTGCACTTATTCCAAGAATCGATACTATTGGGAGGCAAAGAAGAAAACCAAATTTTTGCGCGACCTCACAAAGAAAACGGAAATAATTTCAACTTCACAACATCATTGTCCACATCTTTTTTCTTTTGCATATTGCATAATTCCACGAATGTGTTAAGATGGGACGCGGCATCCTCATTAGGAGTACTGGAAAATTGATCTTTCATAACAAGATTCAGCAAAGCAGTATTAATACCACAAGACTCCGCACTAGTGGCGGGAAAACCAATCGGAGTGCTAATAAAATCATTGTTGTTGGTATTTGAGAAATCACACAACTTGGTGTTCTCTTGAGCCATGGTGACTACACAACAACATTGCACTCAAAAACAGATCTGATGAGAAAACGGCGAACGAAAAAGAGGGTGAATAAAACGGCAAATTTTTGTGAAGTGGGGGAGAGGAAAACGAGAGGAAAATGGAAAATAATGTAAATTGCAAGGAGATGAGATTTGTGATTAGGAACCTGGTTGATGTTGATGATGTCTCCCCGGCAACGGCGCCAGAAATTCCTTTTGATGTCTGCTTGAACTACGTCGGTATTTCCCCAAAGAGGAAGGGATGATGCAGTACAGCGATGGTAGGTATTTCCCTTAGTGATTAGACCAAGGTTATCGAACCAGTAGGAGAATCACGCAACACAACATAAACAGCCCCTACACACAAATAACAAATACTCGCAACCCAACGTGTTAAAGGGGTTGTCAATCCCTTTCGGGTAACGGCGCCAGAAATTGCCAAGATGATGTGAGAAAGTTGTAATAGATTGGATAAATAGATCGCAAATAAAATAAAGTGCAGCAAAGTATTTCTGTATTTTTGGATTAATAGTTCTAAAAATAAAAGCAAATAAAATAGATCGCGAAGGCAAATATAGTAAAGAAGAGACCCGGGGGCCGTAGGTTTCACTAGTGGCTTCTCTCGAGAAAAATAGCAAACGGTGGAAAACAAATTACTGTTGGGCAATTGATAGAACTTCAAATACTCATGACGATATCCAGGCAATGATCATTATATAGGCATCACGTCCAAGATTAGTAGATCGACTCCTGCCTGCATCTACTACTATTACTCCACACATCGACCGCTATCCAGCATGCATCTAGTGTATTAAGTTCATGGAAAAATGGAGTAATGCAATAAGAACGATGACATGATGTAGACAAGATATATTTATGTAGAAATAGACCCCATCTTGTTAACCTTAATAGCAACGATACATACGTGTCGGTTCCCTTTCTGTCACTGGGATCAAGCACCGTAAGATCGAACCCATTACAAAGCACCTCTTCCCATTGCAAGATAAATAGATCAAGTTGGCTAAACAAAACCCAAATATCGGAGAAGAAATACGAGGCTATAAGCAATCATGCATATAAGAGATCAAAGAAGACTCAAATAACTTTCATGGATAAAAACATAGATCTGATCATAAACTCAAAGTTCATCGGATCCCAACAAACACACCGTAAAAAGAGTTACATCATATGGATCTCCAAGAGACCATTGTATTAAAAATCAAACGAGAGAGATAAAGCCATCTAGCTACTAACTACGGACCCGTAGGTCTACAAAGAACTGCTCATGCATCATCGAAGAGGCACCAATGAGGATGATGAACCCCTCCGTGATGGTGTCTAGATTGGATCTGGTGTTTCTGGAACTTGCGGCGGCTGGAATTGATTTTCGTCGACTCTCCTAGGGTTTCTGGAATATTGGGGTATTTATAGAGCAAAGAGGCGGTGCGGGAGGCCACCGAGGTGGGCACAACCCACCAGGGCGCGCCTGGGCCTCCAGGCACGCCCTGGTGTCTTGTGCTCACCTCGGGCTCCCTCTTCGGTACTTCTTTGGCCCACTGGATGTCTTCTGGTCCAAAAAATCCACAAAAATTTTCGCTGCGTTTGGACTCCGTTTGGTATTGATTTCCTGCGATGTAAAAAACATGCAGAAAACAGCAACTGGCACTGGGCACTATGTCAATAGGTTAGTACCAAAAAATGATATAAAATGATTATAAAATATCCAAGAATGATAATATAATAGCATGGAACAATCAAAAATTATAGATACGTTGGAGATGTATCAGCATCCCCAACCTTAATTCCTGCTCGTCCTCGAGTAGGTAAATGATAAAAACAGAATTTTTGATGTGGAATGCTGCCTAACATGTTCATCACATATTCTTTTCTTTGTAGCATGGACATTTGGACTTTTATATGGTTCAAAGCAATAGTCTAGTTTTGACATGAAGACTTTAATACTCAAGCATATCAACAAGCAACCATGTCTTTCAAAATATCAACACTAAAGCAAGCTATCCCTAGCCCATTATGCTCAATCATTGATCCATTCATGAAACACACTCGAATACTAGCTATACCCAATGCTCAAGTACAATCATAGTGCCCCTTAGTTGGTGCTTTATAAGAGAAGATGGAGACTCAAGTAAAAATAAAAATTGCATAAAGTAAAAGAAAGGCCCTTCGCGGAGGGAAGTAGGGATTTGTAGAGGTGTCAGAGCTCAAAGCGAAAATTGGGAGATAAAAACATTTTGGGAGGCATACTTTTCCCACCAACGAAAACGACTTAGAGTTCCCAACACTTTCCATGCTAGATATATCATAGGCGGTTCCCAAACAGAAAATAAAGTTTATTCCTTTTTCCACCATACTTCCACTTTCCATGGCTAACCGTATCCACGGGTGCCCTCCATACCAACACTTTTCAAGGAATTTATTATTTGACAACATAAAGTAAATTCATTTTTCATTTCGGGACTGGGCATCCCCAATACCTTTGTCGTACTCTCGTGCAATGACAAGTGAATAAACACTCATCGTGAGAATAACACATCTAGCATGGAAAATATCGGCCACCCCTCACCGCCTCGTGAGCGGTACGAGCACACAAAAGAGAAATTTATTTTGAAAATTAGAGATGGCACATACAAATTTGCGGTCTTCTAGATTGGATCTGGTGTTTCTGGAACTTGCGGCGGCTGGAATTGATTTTCGTCGACTCTCCTAGGGTTTCTGGAATATTGGGGTATTTATAGAGCAAAGAGGCGGTGGGGAGGCCACCGAGGTGGGCACAAACCCACCAGGGCGCGCCTGGGCCTCCAGGCACGCCCTGGTGTCTTGTGCTCACCTCGGGCTCCCTCTTCGGTACTTCTTTGGCCAATGGATGTCTTCTGGTCCAAAAAATCCACAAAAAGTTTCGCTGCGTTTGGACTCCGTTTGGTATTGATTTCCTGCGATGTAAAAAACATGCAGAAAACAGCAACTGGCACTGGGCACTATGTCAAAAGGTTAGTACCAAAAATGATATAAAATGATTATAAAATATCCAAGAATGATAAATATAACAGCATGGAACATAAAAAATTATAGATACGTTGGAGATGATCAGCATCCCCAACCTTAATTCCTGCTCGTCCTCGAGTAGGTAAATGATAAAAACAGAATTTTTGATGTGAATGCTGCCTAACATGTTCATCACATATTCTTCTTTGTAGCATGGACATTTGGACTTTTATATGGTTCAAAGCAATAGTCTAGTTTTGACATGAAGACTTTAATACTCAAGCATATCAACAAGCAACCATGTCTTTCAAATATCAACACTAAAGCAAGCTATCCCTAGCCCATTATGCTCAATCATTGATCCATTCATGAAACACACTCGAATACTAGCTATACCCAATGCTCAAGTACAATCATAGTGCCCCTTAGTTGGTGCTTTATAAGAGAAGATGGAGACTCAAGTAAAAATAAAAATGCATAAAGTAAAAGAAAGGCCCTTCGGGAGGGGAGTAGGGATTTGTAGAGGTGTCAGAGCTCAAAGCGAAAATTGGGAGATAAAAACATTTTGGGAGGCATACTTTTCCACAACGAAAACGACTTAGAGTTCCCAACACTTCCATGCTAGATATATCATAGGCGGTTCCCAAACAGAAAATAAAGTTTATTCCTTTTTCCACCATACTTCCACTTTCCATGGCTAACCGTATCCACGGGTGCCCTCATACCAACACTTTTCAAGGAATTTATTATTGACAACATAAAGTAAATTCATTTTTCATTTCGGGACTGGGCATCCCCAATACCTTTGTCGTACTCTCGTGCATGACAAGTGAATAAACACTCATCGTGAGAATAACACATCTAGCATGGAAAATATCGGCCACCCCTCACCGCCTCGTGAGCGGTAGACGAGACACACAAAGAGAAATTTATTTTGAAAATTAGAGATGGCACATACAAATTTGCTTAGAACGGCATGAAAATACCGCATATAGGTTGGTATAGTGGACTCATATGGCAAAACTGGTTTAAAGGGTTTTGGATGCACAAGTAGTGATCATACTTACTGCAAATGAAGGCTAGCAAAAAGATTGAGAAGCGCCCAACCAAGAAACAAAAAATCTCATAAGAGCAGCATCAAGCATAACAAACACCAAATAATGCACCACAAGTAGGATGTAATTCATTGCATAAATATTGGCTTTTGTGCTTGCATAGGGAATCACAAACCAACACTAATATTCTTACTAAAGCATAATTACCATCAACATGACTCACATATCATATCGTCATATCTCAAAACCATTACAAAGAACCAAGTTTATTTTGTCCAATGATCTACATGAAAGTTTTTATATTATCCTCCTTGGATATCTATCACTTTGGGACTAATTTCATTTGTTGCTTTTAAAAGCTCAAACAAATACAAGTGAAGAGCAGGACCATAGTATTTCTTTCTCTCAAATTAATCTAACGAAGCAAGAGAGAATTTCTTCAAAATTTTACAACTCCCAAATAAATCTAAGTGAAGCATGAGAGCATTTCTTCAAAGATAACAAAGCACACCGTGCTCAAAAAGATATAAATGAAGCACTAGAGCAATTCCAAGGCTCTAAAAATTTAAGTGAAGCATAGGAGCAAGCATAGCATAATTTTGTCTCTCCCAAAAAGGTGTGTCCAGCAAGGATTCAAGAATTAAAATAAAAAGCAAAACAAGCAAAGAATCATATCATACAAGACGCTCCAAGCAAAACTCATAATATGTGACGAAAAAAATATAGCTCCAAGTAAAATACCGATGGTCGTTAGAAGAAAGAGGGGATGCCACTCGGGGGCATCCCCAAGTAGTTGCTTGATACTTCTTGAATATTATATTGGGGTGCCTGGGCATCCCCAAGCTTAGCCTTTTGCTAATCCTTAACCTCATCCATCATAAATCACCCAAAACTTGAAAACTTCACATCACACAAAACTCAACAAAACCTTCGTGAGATCCGTTAGTATAAGAAAACAAATCACTACTATAAGTACTGTTGCAAACCCATTCATATTTTATTTTGCATTATATCTACTGTATTCCAACTTTTCTATGGCAAAAACTCGTCAAAGAAAACCATAGAATTTTCAAAACAAGCACACAACGCCAAGAAAGAGAATCTGTCAAGAACAGAACAGTCGTTAGCAATCTGGATATTTCCAATACTCTTTAACTCCAAAAATTCTGAAAATTAGGACAACACAGGAAATTTGTATATCAATCTTTTGTAAAAAAATCAGAATTTTTCGTCTCTTCTGTAATTCTAAACAATTATTTTTCTGGACGCAAAAGTTTCTATTTTCCAACAAGATCAAATCAACTCTCAACCAAATCATCCCAAAGGCTTTGCCTGGCACAAACACTAGTTAAAATCACAAAAACACATCTAATCAGAGGCATAATTGGGTATTTTATTGAAACAGCAAGAAAACCAAAAAGCCAAAAGATACAAGTTGGGTTGCCTCCCAACGAGCGCTATCGTTTTACGCCCCTAGCTAGGCATAATGCAAAGGATCTAAGTTTTGTCATCTTTAGTTCTAGATCCATACGATGCCCTCATGATTGATTCATATGGTGGCTAATTCTTGTTCTAGGGAAGTGTTCATACCCTTCCTTAGTGGAATTGAAACTTAAATTTGCCTTCTTTCATATCAATCATGGCACCAATAGTACGGAAAAAACGGTCTACGAAGTATAATTGGACAAGACGGATTGCAATCAATATCAAGAACAACAAAATCTATGGGCACGTAATTCCTATTTGCAAGAATAAGAACATCATTAGTTCTTCCCATAGGCTTTTTAATAGTAGAATCCGCCAAGTGCAAATTAAAGAGCATTCTTCAATAACGGTAAGACCAAGCACTCACATAAAAATTTCGGAATTGTAGAAACACTAGCACCCAAGTCACATAAAGCAAAACACTCATAATTTTAATCTTGACTTTGATAGTAGGTTCCCATTCGTCATGTAATTATCTAGGAATTGAAACTTCTAACTCCAAACTTTTCTTCAAAAGCTTTCATCATAGCATCAACAATATGTTTAGTAAAAGCTTTATTTTATTCTAAGCATGGGGTGAATTATCATGGATTGCAACAAAGAAATAGAATCAATCAAAGGGCAACTATCATAATTAAGTCTCTGTAATCCAAAAGAGTGGGCACATCACTAGTTAAAGTTTTGACCTCTTCAAACCCACTTTTATCAATTTTCTCAACAAGATTTTCACCCTCCGAATTATGACGACGCCTTCTAGCTAAAGTTGACTCTTCTTCAGTCCCTTTTTCATCAATCATAATTTTACTAAACAAAGAATCATAAGAAGAAACACCAATCATTTTAAGTTCTTCATTACTTTTATGAAAACAATCATTAGAAAACGCTTTTTCTAAAAATTCTCTTCTAGCTCTAAGCATAGCGGTTCTTTTCTTACTTTCATCCATGGAAACATAAAGAGCTTTAATTGATTTCAACCTAGGCACAAAAATTTCATCTTGAGATTTTCTACATCACGAGAAATTCTATCAATACTTCTAGACATATCATCAACTTTATTCAGCTTTTCTTCTATCGTAGCCTTGAAAACTTTTGAGTATTGATAAATTTTTTAATATTATTCTCAGACAGAGGTGTTTCTATTATTATTATAAGTAGGATTACCATAGGAATTACCATAATTATTAGAGGAATTACTAGGAAAAGGCCTAGGATTAAAATTACTATAAGCATGTTATTTTGAAATTGTTTCGAGAGATAAAATTCACATCATGGCATCACTATTTTGCTCAATCAAAGTTGACAAAGGCCCATCATTAGAATCAATAGGAGCATTTTTATTAGCAACCAACTTCATAAGAGCACCAACTTTTTCACCAAAGAATTTATTTCTTCTACCGAATTGACTTTTTTACTAGTAGGAGCTCTTTCGGTATGCCATTGTGAATAATTCGCCATATATTTTCAAGCAATTTAGTAGATTCACCCAAAGTAATTTCCATAAAAGTACCCCCCCGCGGCAGAATCTAAAAGATTTCTAGAAACAAAATTCAATCCCTCATAAAAAAATTGTATGATCATCCAAAGATTTAACCATGAGTTGGGCAATTCCTTAGCATCAATTCATCCTTTCCCAAGATTGTGCAACATGCTCATGTTCAAGTTGCTCGAAATTCATGATCTGGGTTCTAAGGGAAATGATTTGCGGGCGAAAAATACTTAGTAATAAAAGCATCCTTGCACTTATTCCAAGAATCGATACTATTGGGAGGCAAAGAAGAAAACCAAATTTTTGCGCGACCTCACAAAGAAAACGGAAATAATTTCAACTTCACAACATCATTGTCCACATCTTTTTCTTTTGCATATTGATAATTCCACGAATGTGTTAAGATGGGACGCGGCATCCTCATAGGAGTACTGGAAAATTGATCTTTCATAACAAGATTCAGCAAAGCAGTATTAATACCACAAGACTCCGCACTAGTGGCGGGAAAACCAATCGGAGTGCTAATAAAATCATTGTTGTTGGTATTTGAAAATCACACAACTTGGTGTTCTCTTGAGCCATGGTGACTACACAACAACATTGCACTCAAAAACAGATCTGATGAGAAAACGGCGAACGAAAAAGAGGGTGAATAAAACGGCAAATTTTTGTGAAGTGGGGGAGAGGAAAACGAGAGGAAAATGGAAAATATGTAAATTGCAAGGAGATGAGATTTGTGATTAGGAACCTGGTTGATGTTGATGATGTCTCCCCGGCAACGGCGCCAGAAATTCCTTTTGATGTCTGCTTGAACTACGTCGTCGGTATTTCCCCAAAGAGGAAGGGATGATGCAGTACAGCGATGGTAGGTATTTCCCTTAGTGATTAGACCAAGGTTAGAACCAGTAGGAGAATCACGCAACACAACATAAACAGCCCTACACACAAATAACAAATACTCGCAACCCAACGTGTTAAAGGGGTTGTCAATCCCTTTCGGGTAACGGCGCCAAAGAATTGCCAAGATGATGTGAGAAAGTTGTAATAGATGGATAAATAGATCGCAAAAAATAAAGTGCAGCAAAGTATTTCTGTATTTGGATTAATAGTTCTAAAAATAAAAGCAAATAAAATAGATCGCGAAGGCAAATATAGTAAAGAAGAGACCCGGGGGCCGTAGGTTTCACTAGTGGCTTCTCTCGAGAAAAATAGCAAACGGTGGAAAACAAATTACTGTTGGGCAATTGATAGAACTTCAAATACTCATGACGATATCCAGGCAATGATCATTATATAGGCATCACGTCCAAGATTAGTAGATCGACTCCTGCCTGCATCTACTACTATTACTCCACACATCGACCGCTATCCAGATGCATCTAGTGTATTAAGTTCATGGAAAAATGGAGTAATGCAAAAGAACGATGACATGATGTAGACAAGATATATTTATGGAGAAATAGACCCCATCTTGTTAACCTTAAGCAACGATACATACGTGTCGGTTCCCTTTCTGTCACTGGGATCAAGCACCGTAAGATCGAACCCATACAAAGCACCTCTTCCCATTGCAAGATAAATAGATCAAGTTGGCTAAACAAAACCCAAATATCGGAGAAGAAATACGAGGCTATAAGCAATCATGCAATAAGAGATCAAAGAAGACTCAAATAACTTTCATGGTAAAAACATGATCGATCATAAACTCAAAGTTCATCGGATCCCAACAAACACACCGTAAAAAGAGTTACATCATATGGATCTCCAGAGACCATTGTATAAAAATCAAACGAGAGAGATAAAGCCATCTAGTACTAACTACGGACCCGTAGGTCTACAAAGAACTGCTCATGCATCATCGAAGAGGCACCAATGAGGATGATGAACCCCTCCGTGATGGTGTCTAGATTGGATCTGGTGTTTCTGGAACTTGCGGCGGCTGGAATTGATTTTCGTCGACTCTCCTAGGGTTTCTGGAATATTGGGTATTATAGAGCAAAGAGGCGGTGCGGGAGGCCACCGAGGTGGGCACAACCCACCAGGGCGCGCCTGGGCCTCCAGGCACGCCCTGGTGTCTTGTGCTCACCTCGGGCCCCTCTTCGGTACTTCTTTGGCCCACTGGATGTCTTCTGGTCCAAAAAATCCACAAAAATTTTCGCTGGTTTGGACTCCGTTGGTATTGATTTCCTGCGATGTAAAAAACATGCAGAAAACAGCAACTGGCACGGGCACTATGTCAATAGGTTAGTACCAAAAAATGATATAAAATGATTATAAAATATCCAAGAATGATAATATAATAGCATGGAACAATCAAAAATTATAGATACGTTGGAGATGTATCAGCATCCCCAACCTAATTCCTGTCGTCCGAGTAGGTAAATGATAAAAACAGAATTTTTGATGTGGAATGCTGCCTAACATGTTCATCACATATTCTTTTCTTTGTAGCATGGACATTTGGACTTTTATATGGTTCAAAGCAATAGTCTAGTTTTGACATGAAGACTTTAATACTCAAGCATATCAACAAGCAACCATGTCTTTCAAAATATCAACACTAAAGCAAGCTATCCCTAGCCCATTATGCTCAATCATTGATCCATTCTGAAACACACTGAATACTAGCTATACCCAATGCTCAAGTACAATCATAGTGCCCCTTAGTTGGTGCTTTATAAGAGAAGATGGAGACTCAAGTAAAAATAAAAATTGCATAAAGTAAAAGAAAGGCCCTTCGCGGAGGGAAGTAGGGATTTGTAGAGGTGTCAGAGCTCAAAGCGAAAATTGGGAGATAAAAACATTTTGGGAGGCATATTTTCCCACCAACGAAAACGACTTAGAGTTCCCAACACTTTCCATGCTAGATATATCATAGGCGGTTCCCAAACAGAAAATAAAGTTTATTCCTTTTTCCACCATACTTCCACTTTCCATGGCTAACCGTATCCACGGGTGCCCTCCATACCAACACTTTTCAAGGAATTTATTATTTGACAACATAAAGTAAATTCATTTCATTTCGGGACTGGGCATCCCCAATACCTTGTCGTACTTCGTGCAATGACAAGTGAATAAACACTCATCGTGAGAATAAAAACATCTAGCATGGAAAATATCGGCCACCCCTCACCGCCTCGTGAGCGGTACGAGCACACAAAAGAGAAATTTATTTTGAAATAGAGATGGCACATACAAATTTGCTTAGAACGGCATGAAAATACCGCATAGGTTGGTATAGTGGGTCATATGGCAAAACTGGTTTAAAGGGTTTTGGATGCACAAGGAGTGATCATACTTAGTGCAAATGAAGGCTAGCAAAAAGATTAGAAGCGCCCAACCAAGAAACAAAAAATCTCAAAGCGAGCATCAAGCATAACAAACACCAAATAATGCACCACAAGTAGGATGTATATTTCATTGCATAAAATTGGCTTTTGTGCTTGCATAGGGAATCACCAACCTTAACACTAATATTCTTACTAAAGCATAATACTCATCAACATGACTCACATATCATATCGTCATATTCAAAACCATTACAAAGAACCAAGTTTATTTGTCCAATGATCTACATGAAAGTTTTTATTATATCCTCCTTGGTATTATCACTTTGGGACTAATTTCATTTGTTGCTTTTAATAAGCTCAAACAAATACAAGTGAAGAGCAGGACCATAGTATTTCTTTCTCTCAAATTAATCTAACTGAAGCAAGAGAGAATTTCTTCAAAATTTTACTAACTCCCAAATAATCTAAGTGAAGCATGAGAGCATTTCTTCAAAGATAACAAAGCACACCGTGCTCAAAAGATATAAATGAAAGAGTAGAGCAACTAGACATATAATCAACTTTATTCAGCTTTTCTTCTATGTAGCCTTGAAAACTTTTGAGTATGATAAATTTTTAATATTATTCTCAAGATCAGAGGGTTTCTATATTATTAAGTAGGATTACCATAGGAATTACCTAATTATTAGAGGAATTACTAGGAAAAGGCTCCTAGGATTAAAATTACTCTATAAGCATGTTTATTGAAATTTCGAGAGATAAAACTTACATCTATGGCATCACTATTTTGGCACAACAAAGTTGACAAAGGCCCATCATTAGAATCAATAGGAGCATTTTTATTAGCAACCAACTTCAAGAGCACCAACTTTTCACTCAAAGAATTTATTTCTTCTTACCGAATTGACTTTTTTACTAGTAGGAGCTCTTTCGGTATGCCATTGTGAATAATTCGCCATAAATTTTCAAGCAATTTAGTAGATTCACCCAAAGTAATTTCCATAAAAGTACACCCGCGGCAGAACTTAAAAGATTTCTAGAAAAACAAAATTCAATCCCTCATAAAAAAATTGTATGATCATCCAAAGATTTAACCATGAGTGGGCAATTCCTTAGCATCAATTCATCCTTTCCCAAGATTGTGCAACATGCTCACTGTTCAAGTTGCTCGAATCATGATCTGGGTTCTAAGGGAAATGATTTTGCGGGCGAAAAAAACTTAGTGTAAAAAGCATCCTTGCACTTATTCCAAGAATCGATACTATTGGGAGGCAAAGAAGAAAACCCAAATTTTTGCGCGACCTCACAAAGGAAAACGGAAATAATTTCAACTTCACAACATCATTGTCACATCTTTTTCTTTTGCATATTGCATAATTCCACGAATGTGTTAAGATGGGGACGCGTATCCTCATTAGGAGTACTGGGAAAATTGATCTTTCATAACAAGATTCAGGCAAAGCAGTATTAATACCACAAGAGATCCGCACTAGTGGCGGGAAAACCAATCGGAGTGCTAATAAAATCATTGTGTTGGATTTGAGAAATCACACAACTTGGTGTTCTCTTGAGCCATGGTGACTACACAACAACATTGCACTCAAAAACAGATCTGATGAGAAACGGGCGAACGAAAAAGAGGTGAATAAAACGGGCAAATTTTTGTGAAGTGGGGGAGAGGAAAACGAGAGGAAATGGAAAAATATGTAAATTGCAAGGAGAGAGATTTGTGATTAGGAACCTGTTGTGATGTTTGATATGTCTCCCGGCAACGGCGCCAGAAATTCCTTTTGATGTATGCTTGAACTACGTCGGTATTTCCCCAAAGAGGAAGGGATGATGCAGTATCGCGATGGTAGGTATTTCCCTTAGTGATTAGACCAAGGGTATCGAACCAGTAGGAGAATCACGCAAAACAAACATAAAACAGCCCCTACACACAAATAACAACATACTCGCAACCCAACGTGTTAAAGGGGGTGTCAATCCCTTTCGGGTAACGGCGCCAGAAATTGCCAAGATGACGTGAGAAAGTTGTAATAGATTGGATAAATAGATCGAAAATAAATAAAGTGCAGCAAAGTTATTCTGTTTTTGGATTAATAGTTCTAAAATATAAAGCAAATAAAATAGATCGCGAAGGCAAATATAGTAAAGAGAGACCCGGGGGCGTAGGTTTCACTAGTGGCTTCTCTCGAGAAAAATAGCAAACGGTGGAAAACAAATTACTGTGGGCAATTGATAGAACTTCAAATACTCATGACGATATCCAGGCAATGATCATTATATAGGCATCACGTCCAAGATTAGTAGATCGACTCCTGCCCATTTAATGAAGGCTAGCAAAAAGATTGAGAAGCGCCCAACCAAGAAACAAAAATCTCATAAGCGAGCATCAAGCATAACAAACACCAAATAATGCACCACAAGTAGGATGTATTTCATTGCATAAAAATATGGCTTTGTGCTTGCATAGGGAATCACAAACCTTAACACTAATATTCTTACTAAGCATAATTACTCATCAACATGACTCACATATCATATCGTCATATCTCAAAACCATTACAAAGAACCAAGTTTATTTTGTCCAATGATCTACATGAAAGTTTTTATATATCTCTCCTTGGATATCTATCACTTTGGGACTAATTTCATTTGTTGTTTTAATAAGCTCAAAACAATACAAGTGAAGAGCAGGACCATAGTATTTCTTTCTCTCAAATTAATCTAACTGAAGCAAGAGAGAATTTCTTCAAAATTACTAACTCCCAAATAAATCTAAGTGAAGCATGAGAGCATTTCTTCAAAGATAACAAAGCACACCGTGCTCAAAAAGATATAAATGAAGCAGTAGAGCAATTCCAAGGCTCTAAAATTTAAGTGAAGCATAGGAGCAGCATAGCATAATTTTTGTCTCTCCCAAAAAGGTGTGTCCAGCAAGGATTCAAGAATTAAAAAAAAGCAAAAACAGCAAAGAATCATATCATACAAGACGCTCCAAGCAAAACTCATAATATGTGACGAATAAAAATATAGCTCCAAGTAAAATACGTGGTCGTTAGAAGAAAGAGGGGATGCCAATCGGGGCATCCCCAAGCTTAGTTGCTTGATATTCTTGAATATATATTGGGGTGCCTCGGGCATCCCCCAGCTTAGCCTTTTGCTAATCCTTAATCCTTCATCCATATAATATCACCCAAAACTTGAAAACTTCAATCACACAAAACTCAACACAAACCTTCGTGAGATCCGTAGTATAAGAAAACAAATCACTACTATAAGTACTGTTGCAAAACCCATTCATATTTTATTTTTGCATTATATCTACTGGATTTCCAACTTTTCTATGGCAAAAACTGTCAAGAAAACCTAGAATTTTCAAAACAAGCACACAACGCAAAGAAAGAGAATCTGTCAAGACAGAACAGTCTGTAGCAATCTGGATATTTCCAATACTTCTTTAACTCCAAAAATTCTGAAAATTAGGACAACAAGGAAATTTGTATATCAATCTTTTGTAAAAAAATCAGAATTTTTCGTCTCTTCTGTAATTCTAAACAATTTTTTTTGGACGCAAAAGTTCTATTTTCCAACAAGATCAAATCAACTCTCACCCAAATCATCCCAAAGGCTTTGCCTGGCACAACACATAGTTAAAATCACAAAAAAACACACTAATAGAGGCATAATTGGGTATTTTATTGAAAACAGCAAGAAAACCAAAAAGCAAAAAGATACAAGTTGGGTTTCCTCCAACGAGCGCTATCGTTTTACGCCCCTAGCTAGGCATAATGCAAAGGATCTAAGTTTTGTCATCTTTAGTTCTAGATCCATACGATGCCTCATGATTGATTCATATGGTGGCCTAATTCTTGTTCTAGGGAAGTGTTCCATACCCTTCCTTAGTGGAATTGAAACTTAATTGCCTCTTTCATATCAATCATGGCACCAATAGTACGGAAAAACGGTCTACGAAGATAATTGGACAAGACGGATTGCAATCAATATCAGAAACAACAAAATCTATGGGCACGTAATTCTCTTTGCAAGAATAAGAACATCATAGTTCTTCCCATAGGCTTTTTAATAGTAGAATCCGCCAAGTGCAAATTTAAAGAGCATTCTTCAATAACGGTAAGACCAAGCACATCACATAAAAATTTCGGAATTGTAGAAACACTAGCACCCAAGTCACATAAAGCAAAACACTCATAATTTTAATCTTGACTTTGATAGTAGGTTCCCATTCGTCATGTAATTATCTAGGAATTGAAACTTTAACTCAACTTTTCTTCAAAAGCTTTCATCATAGCATCAACAATATGTTTAGTAAAAGCTTTATTTTATTCATAAGCATGGGGTGAATTATACAGGATTGCAACAAAGAAATAGAATCAATCAAAGGGCAACTATCATAATTAAAGTCTCGTAATCCAAAAGAGTGGGCACATCACTAGTTAAAGTTTTGACCTCTTCAAACCATTTTATCAATTTCTCAACAAGATTTCACCTCCGAATTATGACGACGCCTTCTAGCTAAAGTTGACTCTTCTCAGTCCCTTTTTCATCAATTAATTTTACTAAACAAAGAATCAATAGAAGAAACACCAATCATTTAAGTTCTTCATTACTTTTATGAAAACAATCCTTAGAAAACGCTTTTTCAAAAATTTCTTCTAGCTCTAAGCATAGCGGGTCTTTTCTTACTTTATCCATGGAAACATAAAGAGTTAATTGATTCTTCAACCTAGGCACAAAAAATTTCATTTGAGATTTTCACATCACGAGAAATTCTATCAATACTTCTAGACAATATCATCAACTTTATTCAGCTTTCTTCTATCGTAGCCTTGAAAACTTTTTGAGTATTGATAAATTTTTTAATATATTCTCAAGATCAGAGGTGTTTCTATTATTATTATAGTAGGATTACCATAGGAATTACCATAATTATTAGAGGATTACTAGGAAAAGGCCTAGGATTAAAATTACCTCTATAGCATTTATTGAATTGTTTCGAGAGATAAAATTCACATCTATGGCATCACTATTTGCTCAATCAAAGTTGACAAAGGCCCATCATTAGAATCAATAGGAGCATTTTTATTGCAACCAACTTCATAAGAGCACCAACTTTTTCACTCAAAGAATTTATCTTCTACCGAATTGACTTTTTTACTAGTAGGAGCTCTTTCGGTATGCCATTGTGAATAATTCGCCATAATATTTTCAAGCAATTTTTAGTATTCACCCAAAGTAATTTCCATAAAAGTACCCCCCGCCGGCAGAATCTAAAAGATTTCTAGAAAAACAAAATTCAATCCCTCATAAAAAAATTGTATGATCATCCAAAGATTTAACCCATGAGTTGGGCAATTCCTTAGCATCAATTCATCCTTTCCCAAGATTGTGCAACATGCTCCTGTTCAAGTTGCTCGAAATTCATGATCTGGGTTCTAAGGGAAATGATTTTTGCGGGCGAAAAATACTTAGTAATAAAAGCATCCTTGCACTTATTCCAAGAATCGATACATTGGGAGGCAAAGAAGAAAACCAAATTTTTGCGCGACCTCACAAAGAAAACGGAAATAATTTCAATATCACAACATCATTGTGCCACATCTTTTTTTTTGCATATTGCATAATTCCACGAATGTGTTAAGATGGGACGCGCATTCCTCATTAGGAGTACTGGAAAATTGATCTTCTAAACAAGATTCAGCAAAGCAGTATTAATACCACAAGACTCCGCACTAGTGGCGGGAAAACCAATCGGAGTGCTAATAAAATCATTGTGTTGGGATTTGAGAAATCACACAACTTGGTGTTCTCTTGAGCCATGTGACTACACAACAACATTGCACTCAAAAACAGATCTGATGAGAAAACGGCGACAAGAAAAGGGGTGATAAAACGGCAAATTTGTGAAGTGGGGGAGAGGAAAACGAGAGGGAAATGGAAAATAATGTAAATTGCAAGGAGATGAGATTTGGGATTAGGAAACTGGTTGATGTTGATGATGTCCCCCGGCAACGGCGCCAGAAATTCCTTTGATGTCTGTTGAACTACGTCGGTATTTCCCCAAAGAGGAAGGGATGATGCAGTACAGCGATGGTAGGTATTTCCCTTAGTGATTAGACCAAGTTATCGAACCAGTAGGAGAATCACGCAACACAACATAAACAGCCCCTACACACAAATACACAATACTCGCAACCCAACGTGTTAAAGGGGTTGTCAATCCCTTTCGGTAACGGCGCCAGAAATTGCCAAGATGACGTGAGAAAGTTGTAATAGATTGGATAATAGATCGCAAATAAAATAAAGTGCAGCAAAGGATTTTCTGTATTTTTGGATTAATAGGTCAAATAAAAGCAAATAAAATAGACGCGAAGGCAAATATAGTAAAGAAGAGACCCGGGGGCCGTAGGGTTCACTAGTGGCTTCTCTCGAGAAAAATAGCAAACGGTGGAAAACAAATTACTGTTGGGCAATTGATAGAACTTCAAATACTCATGACGATTCCAGGCAATGATCATTATAAGGCATCACGTCCAAGATTAGTAGATCGACTTCTGCCTGCATCTAATACTATTACTCCAACCTCGACCGTATCCAGCATGCATCTAGTGTATTAAGTTCATTGAAAAATGGAGTAATGCAATAAGAACGATGATGTGTAGACAGATATATTTATGTAGAATAGACCCATCTTGTTAACCTTAATAGCAACGATACATACGTGTCGGTTCCCTTTCTGTCAATGGGATCAAGCACCGTAAGATCGAACCCATTACAAAGCACCTCTTCCCATTGCAAGATAAATAGATCAAGTTGGCTAAACAAAACCCAAATATCGGAGAAGAAATACGAGGCTATAAGCAATCATGCATATAAGAGATCAAAAAAGACTCAAATAACTTTCATGGATAAAAACATAGATCTGATCATAAACTCAAAGTTATCGGATCCCAAAAAAACACACCGTAAAAAGAGGTACATCAATGGATCTCCAAGAGACCATTGTATTAAAAATCAAACGAGAGAGATAAAGCCATCAGCTACTAACTACGGACCCGTAGGTCTACAAAGAACTGCTCATGCATCATAGAGAGGCACCAATGAGGAGATGACCCCTCCGTGATGGTGTCTAGATTGGATCTGGGGGTTTCTGGAACTTGCGGGGGTGGAATTGATTTGTGACCTCCTAGGGTTTCTGGAATATTGGGGGTATTTATAGAGCAAAGAGGCGGTGCGGGAGGCCACCGAGGTGGGCACAACCCACCAGGGCGCGCCTGGGCCTCCAGGCACGCCCTGGTGTCTTGTGCTCACCTCGGGTCCCTCTTCGGTACTTCTTTGGCCCACTGGATGTCTTCTGGTCCAAAAAATCCACAAAAATTTTCGCTGCGTTTGGACTCCGTTTGGTATTGATTTCCTGCGATGTAAAAAACATGCAGAAAATAGCAACTGGCACTGGGCACTATGTGCAATAGGGTAGTACCAAAAAATGATATAAAATGATTATAAAATATCCAAGAATGATAATATAATAGCATGGAACAATCAAAAATTATAGATACGTTGGAGATGATCGCATCCCCAACCCTAATTCCTGCTCGTCCTCGAGTAGGTAAATGATAAAAACAGAATTTTTGATGTGGAATGCTGCCTAACAGTGTCATACACTTTCTTTTCTTTGTAGCATGGACATATTCGTCTTCTTCATGGACTCGATCTTCTTCCTAGGGGGATTTCAGGCAAGATGACCATAACCTTGGATATCTAATATCTTTGTTGCTAGTTGTCTCGTTGCTATCGCTATGTCGTGCTTTCTACCACATATATGTCAGCCTCCCATATGCCATGATACAGCCTCTAACCACCCTTACCCAGCAAACCATTGTTTGGCTATGTTACCGCTTTGCTCAGCCCCTTTCTTATAGCGTTGCTAGTTGCTGGTGCAGTTGCAGGATTGTTCCATGTGGGACATGGATATCATGGGATATCACCAATATCAATTATTTAATTAATGCATCTATATACTTCATTTTGGTTGAAGGCTTGGCCTTTTGCTAAGTGTTGTTCCACTCATGCCGCCCTAGTTTCCATAATGCTGGTGTTATGATCCATGTTTAGTGTTCCTAACACGTTCAGGGGAATGAGACCCTCTTGATAGTTCGCTGTGAATAACTACTTTCAGGAAGGCCCAACTTTGGTTACCATTTGCCAGCATAATAATACTGAATTAAATAATTAATGGCATAGGGAGTTAGCGCTACCCGTGGATTCTCTTCAACATAATACAGGTGGGCAGTTCTGATAGTGCTGGCCCAAACTAGAGTCGTGTGCGGCTTCCCGGGGGGCAACTTGGGATTTAGTTGCTGTACACTGTGCTCACCGGTCGTGCCCTGGACGAGATACACGCGGCTACTATCAGGGTGTCGGCACGCCGGGAGGTCTTGCTGGACTTGTGTTACCATTGTCGAAATGTCTGTGCACCGGGATTCCGAGGATACTTCGGGCTGAACGAGGTTGATCGGGTTTTTCTTGAGGTTGAGGTATTTCCACCGCAGCTTGTGTAGGTTATGATGGGCCAGGTTGGAACACCCCTGTAGGGTAAATCTTACGTGAAACCGTGGCCGCGGTTATGTGGTACATGGATATTTATAACCTCTGGTTGGAGATAACTTGACACAAATCCTAATTAAAATACACCAACCGCGTGGTAACCGTGACGGTCTCTTTCGAGGAAGTTTGAGAAGAGAACACGGTGGGGTTATGATTGACCGTAAGTAGGTGTTCAGTATCACTTAGTGATCATTTGTAGTTGCTACCATTATGCGTAGTTGCTCTTCTTATTCTTGTACTCGTAAGTTAGCCACCATATAATGCTAGTGCTTGTTGCAACCTTCACCACTTTATCCACCTTCCATACCCATTAAGCTTTGCTAGTCTTGATACCCATGGTTATGAGATTGTGAGTCCTCGTGGCTCATAGATTACTAGAACACCATATGCAGGTACAGGTAATGCGATGGCTTGATGTGAGAAACGATGCATATTGCTTTTCGAGTTCTTCTTTGCTTCTTCTTCTTCTTCTTCATTGATCTCGGGATAGGTTCCTGGTCGGCAACCTGGGCTAGCAGGGTGGATGTCGTTCGTTCTTTTGTTTGATTTATCCATAGTCGGATTATGCTCCTTCTGTATGATGTTTGATATGTATTGTTGTATTAATGAGATGATTGCCAGTATTTATATGTATCTCCATCCATTATGTACGTGGTACAATGTAATGATATCCACTGGCGAGCGTTCAATATGCGCTTCTACTTGGTGGGGCCTTCGAGCCCCTCGAGAATAGGATCGCATATTGGGCGTGACATTACAGCTCGTTTCAGTTAGTGATCTATCTAGGAAACACTACAAACACCTTCTGCCAGAACCAAAGCTAGCACAAATCAGTCATTTCCTGCCTCCTCTGCCATACACAATCACATAAATGCACTCCCAATGATTGATCTCATCAGTTGACATGGTTTGACAACAATAGGCGGCATGGCCATGCGGTGCCGGTGGTGACCACGCAGCGACCACGCCAAATCGGCGCTCTGCGCTTGGGTCACCTCGGCCAGCTAGCTCTAGCCGGCTGTGTGCTTGTCCATTCGTGCCGACCTCCTTCCCCACTGTCCACGCACCCTCCCCCAGCGGTTTCCCCTCGGCCGCTTCCTGCCGCGCCGTGACGAACGTCGCCGTACCGCCACTGTTGCCACACAGCCGCCGCTGTATAACTCCAACCAGAGCTCTCCGGAAGCACCAGCGGCCTCCATTGCTCGCCGTGGCATTCCCGACACGGCCACCAGCCTGAGTGTCGCTCCGAGCTCTAGGACGCCGGCCAGCTCATCGCCGCGGCTGAGCTTATCCGGTGGACCTGGGGCAGACTATAAATAGTCATCCCCGACCCCTCGAGCTCCCAACCCACTCCCTCACCCTCTAGCCACTTCCGTGCACTTGCCCAGTCGAATCCCTCATCAGAGCCCTCCAATCGACGGAGCCGCCGCTCCCAACTGCCACGCAGAGTCGCCTTCGGCCATCCCTGGCCTCGCTTGAGCCCTCCCCTGGAAGAGGCCCTCGCCGGAGACCTGCCCGTCCGCTCGTGCCCAAGAAGTCCGCCGGAGCGCTGCCGGTCGACGCCACGGACGCCCGACCACCAGCCGCTGCGTCAGGAGAAGACAGAGGAGGAGGAGGAGGAAAGAGGAAGTGGGCGGAGGAGAGAGGGGACCCAACAGGTGGGCCCGACCCCACCTGTCGGCGAGAGAGGGGGTGCCAGCTGGGTTAAGTGGAGACGCCCTGGCCACTTTTAGTCTTCCCGAAGGAAAACATATTTTTCTCCAAGTGTGCGACCAGCCGTGCTGTCAAGGACCTGGTTGTGAATATTTATATTACATATGGGTCCCTAGCAGAAAAACACTTCTATCTTTTTGTTCGCAACTCCGATTCAGGTGAATCCAAAGCCCACCTTATATTTTTCCGAGCCCGTTCCGATAGCGCCACTTTCAATAAATTACAAAATCTAAAATGACACCTTTTCCCCTGCCCTAGTTGGTCTTTCCAGAGGGAACTTCAAAGCTTCCTCAAGGCTACCGCACTTCCGTCCAATGAACTCTTCGACTCTCAAGCAGCCGACCATCTGATATGTGCCCTAAAGCATTGCTTCCGTGTTATTCTTGTATGTTTGAATTAATTGATATGTTTATGCTATAAGTAATTGAATAAGTGAACGGCTGCTAGTTATATTCACCGTACATTACTTGTTTATCATTACTGCACTAATGACTTGTATGTGATGCTATATGTGGAATAGGTTGTTGTGTTTTTACTTGTCTATATCATGGACTATCATTATTATTGAAATGGTAAAGAATGTGACATAATAATAACAACAACCTCTTCCGTCGGCTGGATCGAGTCTCATAGTGCCACCGAACTGAGCTCATCAGTGCAACCACATTTGCCTAGATGGGGAGGCCCTAATTGGTCTATTGTTATGCTCTTATCGGTACCTCCAAAGAGGGGAGGTATGGTGCGTGCTACCATAGCCCGGTAGGCGGCGATAACCTTATGAGCCCAAGTTATATGTATCCCGGGTCCCCGTTTGGACAGTTTTGTTTGGCCACGATGGGGCGGGTGTCACGAGGTGACACAGGGGCTACCCAGGACATGACATGAAAGAGGTATGATTGTCGGTGGGACGAGTATAGATGACGTCGCGGCAATAGACAAGTTATGTTGAAGCAGCACCGGTCCACTCGAATGGGAACAGGTACTAAATACGAGGCCGGGAGCTTCATGGTGTGGGTAAAGTGCACACACTCTGCAGAGTGTAAAATCTATTCGAATTGAAGCCTCCTCGGTCATGGACAGTTGTACTAGGTCAACATTTGGTCTGTCGAGTCTGGAGGAACAACCATATGATATTGCTAATAATGAACCAGAGAAAAGTAAGCTTTGGCAGATTTATAGCACAGGTTCTTGGACATCAGATGATGTCGGAATATGAGATGATAGCCATACGGTGGCTATGAGATAAATGGTCGGAGGACCACAATATTTGGAAAGAATTTGGATGGGACCATGAGAATATTTGGAGTATGGATTATTTACTCGATATGCTTTATCCTCGTCATACCGTATTTACTTAGGTATCTTGCTAGGTAATCCTGTTATGACATGATGATTAATATGATAGATAGCTATGCCATGATGTTAATAATGTTAAGATAACAAATGCATGCTCGAATGCCATGTATTGCTTTGCTTGGTGTATATGTTGGTTTGGTTTGCTTGCGAGTACATTCAAAAGTACTCAGCGGCCTTCAACGTGGCTAGGTTCAGCTAAGGATCGTCGAGGAGCGGGAGCGTTTGCGAGTTAGAAGAGTAACCCACGTCAGATACCTGTGAATGGAGCTCCCAATGTCCTGCTGCAGCTACCCTGCACTTTGGCGGCTCCAATCATCTGTTAAGATACCAGGTAAGGACTTATAAAACCTTAATAGATGTACCGTGTTCATGATACTTGTTGTAAACACAGCATGCGTGAGTGATTTTCTGGGCTGGTGGTGCGGGCGACCGTCTGGCTACAGTGGTAATCATGCAGGGCGCCACAGATACTATTCGGAACATCGTTATAGATTTTACGCTTTGGTTCTTCGGATTTAAGGATCCCGTAAGAAGGGAGGCTGTCGGGTCTTGGCGCCTGTACCTCTCCTCTCGCTGTAATCCTTAATGTAATTTGCCTTCAGGCTTTTGAGTAATATATTCAGGTGGGGACCTCACCCTCCGTGATTGTTCAAAAAAAAAACAGGGCATGACTCAAATTATCCTCGAGTAGATTCTGTGGAGGTTGTAGCGAAGCTGAAGAACATAGAGGTGGATAGATTGGTGTACGGTTCTCTAATTCAGGAGTTTAAAACTTTGTGTTCCAGTTTCGCATGTTGTAAAGTGTGTGGTGGCGTAGATGCTAATGCCTAAGCGCATGTTTTAACGAAAGTTGGGTGTAGTGTGAGACAAGTGCTGCATCAGCGGCAAGGAACCATCTGGAGGTGCGATCTATGGCTAGAGCTCCTGCGTTGCCTAGTTTTAATGGTTCTAAATGTTAAGCGAATGAAATCCTAGCTGATTCTAAAAAAACAAAAATGGACACAAGCTTAGGCGCATCCAAAAAACCCCTGGCATGGTGTGCTGCCGGACAAATCTAGCTGGAAGTGTGTTTGGAGATTTAGAAGTCCAGTGAAAGTAAAAAAGAAAATCATTCGGAAGACACTTCTGGTGCTTTGCCCTGCTGTGTACTTTGGCAAACAGGCATACAAAGGTCGAGAGCGAAGTAGTGGTGCACGGGCACCATGGTGCCATTTATTTAAGAAAAATAAAAATAAAAAGTATTTAGAAGTTTTTAAAAAAAATTGAAAAAATTCTGTGGAAACTTGGATGTGTTCACTATGGATCCCTAAATTTTGCTTTTGAAAAAAAAGTAATTTGTAAGTCATACAAAAAAAGAGGCCCATTTAAAAATACATATTTGTCTTTTCTTTTGTACTGTCGAGTGTGAAAGTAATTTTGTTGAAATTCTGCACATACGGTAACATACATGTGCGTGTGTGTTTACCAAAAAATCAATTTTTTTGCGCGGTAGAATTATTTTTTTAAACGGGCACCATGGTGCCCGTGCAACAACTTGCAATTTTCGTACAATGGTACCGGTTCAATGTTCAGTATGTTGCTGGGGCCTGACGATGTCAAGCACCTTTTATTCCTACTAGTTGCTACGGTGTACCAAGCACCAACTGGGAATTACTCTGCAAAGATATCCAATTAAAATAAAAAGCAAAACAAGCAAAGAATCATATCATACAAGACGCTCCAAGCAAAACTCATAATATGTGACGAATAAAAATATAGCTCCAAGTAAAATACCGATGGTCGTTAGAAGAAAGAGGGGATGCCACTCGGGGGCATCCCCAAGCTTAGTTGCTTGATACTTCTTGAATATTATATTGGGGTGCCTCGGGCATCCCCAAGCTTAGCCTTTTGCTAATCCTTAATCCTTCATCCATCATAATATCACCCAAAACTTGAAAACTTCAATCACACAAAACTCAACAAAACCTTCGTGAGATCCGTTAGTATAAGAAAACAAATCACTACTATAAGTACTGTTGCAAACCCATTCATATTTTATTTTTGCATTATATCTACTGTATTCCAACTTTTCTATGGCAAAAACTCGTCAAAGAAAACCATAGAATTTTCAAAACAAGCACACAACGCAAAGAAAAGAGAATCTGTCAAGAACAGAACAGTCTGTAGCAATCTGGATATTTCCAATACTTCTTTAACTCCAAAAATTCTGAAAATTAGGACAACACAGGAAATTTGTATATCAATCTTTTGTAAAAAAATCAGAATTTTTCGTCTCTTCTGTAATTCTAAACAATTATTTTTCTGGACGCAAAAGTTTCTATTTTCCAACAAGATCAAATCAACTCTCACCCAAATCATCCCAAAGGCTTTGCCTGGCACAAACACTAGTTAAAATCACAAAAACACATCTAATCAGAGGCATAATTGGGTATTTTATTGAAAACAGCAAGAAAACCAAAAAGCAAAAAGATACAAGTTGGGTTGCCTCCCAACGAGCGCTATCGTTTTACGCCCCTAGCTAGGCATAATGCAAAGGATCTAAGTTTTGTCATCTTTAGTTCTAGATCCATACGATGCCCTCATGATTGATTCATATGGTGGCCTAATTCTTGTTCTAGGGAAGTGTTCCATACCCTTCCTTAGTGGAATTGAAACTTAATATTGCCTTCTTTCATATCAATCATGGCACCAATAGTACGGAAAAACGGTCTACGAAGTATAATTGGACAAGACGGATTGCAATCAATATCAAGAACAACAAAATCTATGGGCACGTAATTCCTATTTGCAAGAATAAGAACATCATTAGTTCTTCCCATAGGCTTTTTAATAGTAGAATCCGCCAAGTGCAAATTTAAAGAGCATTCTTCAATAACGGTAAGACCAAGCACATCACATAAAAATTTCGGAATTGTAGAAACACTAGCACCCAAGTCACATAAAGCAAAACACTCATAATTTTTAATCTTGACTTTGATAGTAGGTTCCCATTCGTCATGTAATTATCTAGGAATTGAAACTTCTAACTCCAACTTTTCTTCAAAAGCTTTCATCATAGCATCAACAATATGTTTAGTAAAAGCTTTATTTTATTCATAAGCATGGGGTGAATTTATCATGGATTGCAACAAAGAAATAGAATCAATCAAAGGGCAACTATCATAATTAAAGTCTCTGTAATCCAAAAGAGTGGGCACATCACTAGTTAAAGTTTTGACCTCTTCAAACCCACTTTTATCAATTTTCTCAACAAGATTTTCACCCTCCGAATTATGACGACGCCTTCTAGCTAAAGTTGACTCTTCTTCAGTCCCTTTTTCATCAATCATAATTTTACTAAACAAAGAATCAATAGAAGAAACACCAATCATTTTAAGTTCTTCATTACTTTTATGAAAACAATCATTAGAAAACGCTTTTTCTAAAAATTCTCTTCTAGCTCTAAGCATAGCGGTTCTTTTCTTACTTTCATCCATGGAAACATAAAGAGCTTTAATTGATTCTTCAACCTTAGGCACAAAAAATTTCATCTTGAGATTTTCTACATCACGAGAAATTCTATCAATACTTCTAGACATATCATCAACTTTATTCAGCTTTTCTTCTATCGTAGCCTTGAAAACTTTTTGAGTATTGATAAATTTTTTAATATTATTCTCAAGATCAGAGGTGTTTCTATTATTATTATAAGTAGGATTACCATAGGAATTACCATAATTATTAGAGGAATTACTAGGAAAAGGCCTAGGATTAAAATTACCTCTATAAGCATTGTTATTGAAATTGTTTCGAGAGATAAAATTCACATCTATGGCATCACTATTTTGCTCAATCAAAGTTGACAAAGGCCCATCATTAGAATCAATAGGAGCATTTTTATTAGCAACCAACTTCATAAGAGCACCAACTTTTTCACTCAAAGAATTTATTTCTTCTACCGAATTGACTTTTTTACTAGTAGGAGCTCTTTCGGTATGCCATTGTGAATAATTCGCCATAATATTTTCAAGCAATTTAGTAGATTCACCCAAAGTAATTTCCATAAAAGTACCCCCCGCGGCAGAATCTAAAAGATTTCTAGAAAAACAAAATTCAATCCCTCATAAAAAAATTGTATGATCATCCAAAGATTTAACCCATGAGTTGGGCAATTCCTTAGCATCAATTCATCCTTTCCCAAGATTGTGCAACATGCTCATGTTCAAGTTGCTCGAAATTCATGATCTGGGTTCTAAGGGAAATGATTTTTGCGGGCGAAAAATACTTAGTAATAAAAGCATCCTTGCACTTATTCCAAGAATCGATACTATTGGGAGGCAAAGAAGAAAACCAAATTTTTGCGCGACCTCACAAAGAAAACGGAAATAATTTCAACTTCACAACATCATTGTCCACATCTTTTTTCTTTTGCATATTGCATAATTCCACGAATGTGTTAAGATGGGACGCGCATTCCTCATTAGGAGTACTGGAAAATTGATCTTTCATAACAAGATTCAGCAAAGCAGTATTAATACCACAAGACTCCGCACTAGTGGCGGGAAAACCAATCGGAGTGCTAATAAAATCATTGTTGTTGGTATTTGAGAAATCACACAACTTGGTGTTCTCTTGAGCCATGGTGACTACACAACAACATTGCACTCAAAAACAGATCTGATGAGAAAACGGCGAACGAAAAAGAGGGTGAATAAAACGGCAAATTTTTGTGAAGTGGGGGAGAGGAAAACGAGAGGAAAATGGAAAATAATGTAAATTGCAAGGAGATGAGATTTGTGATTAGGAACCTGGTTGATGTTGATGATGTCTCCCCGGCAACGGCGCCAGAAATTCCTTTTGATGTCTGCTTGAACTACGTCGGTATTTCCCCAAAGAGGAAGGGATGATGCAGTACAGCGATGGTAGGTATTTCCCTTAGTGATTAGACCAAGGTTATCGAACCAGTAGGAGAATCACGCAACACAACATAAACAGCCCCTACACACAAATAACAAATACTCGCAACCCAACGTGTTAAAGGGGTTGTCAATCCCTTTCGGGTAACGGCGCCAGAAATTGCCAAGATGACGTGAGAAAGTTGTAATAGATTGGATAAATAGATCGCAAATAAAATAAAGTGCAGCAAAGTATTTCTGTATTTTTGGATTAATAGTTCTAAAAATAAAAGCAAATAAAATAGATCGCGAAGGCAAATATAGTAAAGAAGAGACCCGGGGGCCGTAGGTTTCACTAGTGGCTTCTCTCGAGAAAAATAGCAAACGGTGGAAAACAAATTACTGTTGGGCAATTGATAGAACTTCAAATACTCATGACGATATCCAGGCAATGATCATTATATAGGCATCACGTCCAAGATTAGTAGATCGACTCCTGCCTGCATCTACTACTATTACTCCACACATCGACCGCTATCCAGCATGCATCTAGTGTATTAAGTTCATGGAAAAATGGAGTAATGCAATAAGAACGATGACATGATGTAGACAAGATATATTTATGTAGAAATAGACCCCATCTTGTTAACCTTAATAGCAACGATACATACGTGTCGGTTCCCTTTCTGTCACTGGGATCAAGCACCGTAAGATCGAACCCATTACAAAGCACCTCTTCCCATTGCAAGATAAATAGATCAAGTTGGCTAAACAAAACCCAAATATCGGAGAAGAAATACGAGGCTATAAGCAATCATGCATATAAGAGATCAAAGAAGACTCAAATAACTTTCATGGATAAAAACATAGATCTGATCATAAACTCAAAGTTCATCGGATCCCAACAAACACACCGTAAAAAGAGTTACATCATATGGATCTCCAAGAGACCATTGTATTAAAAATCAAACGAGAGAGATAAAGCCATCTAGCTACTAACTACGGACCCGTAGGTCTACAAAGAACTGCTCATGCATCATCGAAGAGGCACCAATGAGGATGATGAACCCCTCCGTGATGGTGTCTAGATTGGATCTGGTGTTTCTGGAACTTGCGGCGGCTGGAATTGATTTTCGTCGACTCTCCTAGGGTTTCTGGAATATTGGGGTATTTATAGAGCAAAGAGGCGGTGCGGGAGGCCACCGAGGTGGGCACAACCCACCAGGGCGCGCCTGGGCCTCCAGGCACGCCCTGGTGTCTTGTGCTCACCTCGGGCTCCCTCTTCGGTACTTCTTTGGCCCACTGGATGTCTTCTGGTCCAAAAAATCCACAAAAATTTTCGCTGCGTTTGGACTCCGTTTGGTATTGATTTCCTGCGATGTAAAAAACATGCAGAAAATAGCAACTGGCACTGGGCACTATGTCAATAGGTTAGTACCAAAAAATGATATAAAATGATTATAAAATATCCAAGAATGATAATATAATAGCATGGAACAATCAAAAATTATAGATACGTTGGAGATGTATCAGCATCCCCAACCTTAATTCCTGCTCGTCCTCGAGTAGGTAAATGATAAAAACAGAATTTTTGATGTGGAATGCTGCCTAACATGTTCATCACATATTCTTTTCTTTGTAGCATGGACATATTCGTCTTCTTCATGGACTCGATCTTCTTCCTAGGGGGATTTCAGGCAAGATGACCATAACCTTGGATATCTCTACTATCTTTGCTTGCTAGTTGTCTCGTTGCTATCGCTATGTCGTGCTTCCTACCACATATATGTCAGCCTCCCATATGCCATGATACAGCCTCTAACCACCCTTACCCAGCAAACCATTGTTTGGCTATGTTACCGCTTTGCTCAGCCCCTTTCTTATAGCGTTGCTAGTTGCTGGTGCAGTTGCAGGATTGTTCCATGTTGGGACATGGATATCATGGGATATCACAATATCAATTATTTAATTAATGCATCTATATACTTCATTTTGGGTTGAAGGCTTGGCCTTTTGCTAAGTGTTTTGTTCCACTCATGCCGCCCTAGTTTCCATAATGCTGGTGTTATGATCCATGTTTAGTGTTCCTAACACGTTCAGGGGAATGAGACCCTCTTGATAGTTCGCTGTGAATAACTACTTTCAGCAAGGCCCAACTTTGGTTTTACCATTTGCCAGCATAATAATACTGAATTAAATAATTAATTGGCATAGGGAGTTAGCGCTACCCGTGGATTCTCTTCAACATAATACAGGTGGGCCAGTTCTGATAGTGCTGGCCCAAACTAGAGTCGTGTGCGGCTTCCCGGGGGGCAACTTGGGATTTATGTTGCTGTACACTGTGCTCATCCGGTCGTGCCCTGAGACGAGATACACGCGGCTACTATCAGGGTGTCGGCACGCCGGGAGGTCTTGCTGGACTTGTGTTACCATTGTCGAAATGTCTTGTGCACCGGGATTCCGAGGATACTTCGGGCTGACTCGAGGTTGATCGGGTTTTTCTTGAGGTTGAGGTATTTCCACCGCAGCTTGTGTAGGTTTATGATGGGCCAGGTTGGAACACCCCTGTAGGGTTAAATCTTACGTGAAACCGTGCCCGCGGTTATGTGGTACATGGATATTTATAACCTCTGGTTGTAGATAACTTGACACTAAATCCTAATTAAAATACACCAACCGCGTGCGTAACCGTGACGGTCTCTTTTCGAGGAAGTTTGAGAAGAGAACACGGTGGGGTTATGATTGACTCGTAAGTAGGTGTTCAGTATCACTTAGTGATCATTTGTAGTTTGCTACCATTATGCGTAGTTGCTCTTCTTATTCTTGTACTCGTAAGTTAGCCACCATATAATGCTTAGTGCTTGTTGCAACCTTCACCACTTTATCCCCTTCCATACCCATTAAGCTTTGCTAGTCTTGATACCCATGGTTATGAGATTGCTGAGTCCTCGTGGCTCATAGATTACTAGAACACCATATGCAGGTACAGGTAATGCGATGGCTTGATGTGAGAACGATGCATTTTGCTTTTCGAGTTCTTCTTCTGCTTCTTCTTCTTCTTCTTCATTGATCTCGGGATAGGTTCCTGGTCGGCAACCTGGGCTAGCAGGGTGGATGTCGTTCGTTCTTTTTGTTTGATTTCATCCATAGTCGGATTATGCTCCTTCTGTATGATGTTTGATATGTATTGTTGTATTAATGAGATGATTGCCAGTATTTATATGTATCTCCATCCATTATGTACGTGGTACAATGTAATGATATCCACCTTGCGAGCGTCTCAATATGCGCTTCTACTCTTGGTGGGGCCTTCGAGCCCCTCGAGAATAGGATCGCATATTGGGCGTGACATTACAGCTCGTTTCAGTTAGTGATCTATCTAGGAAACACTACAAACACCTTCTGTCCAGAACCAAAGCTAGCACAAATCAGTCATTTCCTGCCTCCTCTGCCATACACAATCACATAAATGCACTCCCAATGATTGATCTCATCAAGTTGACATGGTTTGACAACACATAGGCGGCATGGCCATGCGGTGCCGGTGGTGACCACGCAGCGACCACGCCAAATCGGCGCTCTGCGCTTGGGTCACCTCGGCCAGCTAGCTCTAGCCGGCTGTGGCTTGTCCATTCGTGCCGACCTCCTTCCCCACTGTCCACGCACCCCTCCCCCAGCGGTTTCCCCCTCGGCCGCTTCCTCGCCGCGCCGTGACGAACGTCGCCGTACCGCCACTGTTGCCACACAGCCGCCGCTGTATAACTCCAACCAGAGCTCTCCGGAAGCACCAGCTGGCCTCCATTGCTCGCCTGTGCCATTCCCCGACACCGGCCACCAGCCTGAGCTGTCGCCTCCGAGCTCTAGGACGCCGGCCAGCTCATCGCCGCGGCTGAGCTTATCCGGTGACCTCGGGCAGCTATAAATAGTCATCCCCGAGCCCCCTCGAGCTCACCAACCCACTCCCCTCACCCTCTAGCCCACTTCCGTGCACTTGCCCAGTCGAATCCCTCATCAGAGCCCTCCAATCGACCGGAGCCGCCGCTCCCAACCATGCCACGCAGAGTCGCCTTCGGCCATCCCTGGCCTCGCTTGAGCCCTCCCCTGGAAGAGGCCCTCGCCGGCACGCCTGCCCGTCCGCTCGGCTGCCCAAGAAGTCCGCCGGAGCGCTGCCGGTCGCCAGCCACCGGAGCCCGACCCCAGCCGCTGCGTCAGGAGAAGCAGAGGAGGAGGAGGAGGAAAGAGGAAGTGGGCGGAGAGAGAGGGACCCAACAGGTGGGCCCCGACCCCACCTGTCGGCGAGAGAGGGGGTGCCAGCTGGGTTAAGTGGAGACGCCCTGGCCACTTTTACGTCTTCCCCGAAGGAAAACATATTTTTCTCCAAGTGTGCGACCAGCCGTGCTGTCAAGGACCTGGTTGTGAATATTTATATTACATATGGGTCCCTAGCAGAAAAACACTTCTATCTTTTTGTTCGCAACTCCGATTCAGGTGAATCCAAAGCCCACCTTCATATTTTTCCGAGCCCGTTCCGATAGCGCCACTTTCATAATATTTACAAAATCTAAAATGACCATTTTTCCCCTGCCCTCTAGTTGGTCCTTTCCAGAGGGAATCATTTCCGGTAAAGCTTCCTGCAAGGCTACCGCACTTCCGTCCAATGAACTCTTCGACTCTCAAGCAAGCCGACCATCTGATATGTGCCCTAAAGCATTGCTTCCGTGTTATTCTTGTATGTTTGAATTAATTGATATGTTTATGCTATAAGTAATTGAATAAGTGAACGGCTGCTAGTTTATATTCACCGTTACATTACTTGTTTATCATTACTGCACTAATGACTTGTATGTGATGCTATATGGGAATAGGTTGTTGTGTTTTTATACTTGTCTATATCATGGACTATCATTATTATTGAAATGGTAAAGAATGTGACATAATAATAACAACAACCTCTTCCGTCGGCTGGATCGAGTCTCATAGTGCCACCGAACTGAGCTCATCAGTGCAACCACATTTGCCTAGATGGGGAGGCCCTAACTTGGTCTATTGTCATGCCTCTTATCGGTACCTCCAAAGAGGGGAGGTTATGCGTGCGTGCTACCATAGCCCGGTAGGCGGCGATAACCTTATGAGCCCAAGTTATATGTATCCAGGGTCCCCGTTTGGGACAGTTTTGTTTGGCCACGATGGTGGCGGGTGTCACGAGGTGACACAGGGGCTACCCAGGACATGACATGAAAGAGGTATGATTGTCGGTGGGACCGTAAGAGTGCGCGGCAATAGACAAGTTATGTTGAAGCAGCACCGGTCCACTCGAATGGGAACAGGTACTAAAGTACGAGGCCGGGAGCTTCATGGTGTGGGTAAAGTGCACAACCTCTGCAGAGTGTAAAAATCTATTCGAATTGAAGCCTCCTCGGTCATGGACAGTTCGTACTAGGTCACACTATTTGGTCTGTGTCGAGTCTGGAGGAACAAACCATATGATATTGCTAATAATGAACCAGAGAAAAGTAAGCTTTGGCAGATTTATAGCACAGGTTCTTGGACATCAGATGATGTCAGGAATATGAGATGATAGCCATACGGTGGCTATGAGATAAATGGTCGGAGGACCACAATATTTGGAACGAATTTGGATGGGACCATGAGAATATTTGGAGTATGGATTATTTACTCGATATGCTTTATCCTCGTCATACCGTATTTACCTTAGTTATCTTGCTAGGTAATCCTGTTATGACATGATGATTAATATTGATAGATAGCTATGCCATGATAGTTAATAATGTTAAGATAACAAATGCATGCTCGAATGCCATGTATTGCTTTGCTTGGTGTATATGTTGGTTTGGTTTGCTTGCGAGTACATTCAAAAGTACTCAGCGGCCTTCAACGTGGCTAGGTTCAGCTAAGGATCCGTCGAGGAGCGGGAGCGTTTGCGAGTTAGAAGAGTAACCCAGTCAGATACCTGTGAATTGGAGCCTCTCCAAGTCCGTGCTGCCTTAGATACTGCTTTTCGGCTGCCATCATCCTTGTAAGATACCAGGTAAGGACTTATAAAACCTTTAATAGATGTACCTGTGTTCATGATACTTGTTGTAAACACGCATGCGTGAGTGATTTTCTGGGCTGGTGTGTGCGGCGACCGTCTGGCTACAGTGGTAATCATGCAGGGCGCCACAGATACTATTCGGAACATCGTTATAGATTTTACGCTTTGGTTCTTCGGATTTAAGGATCCCGTAAGAAGGGAGGCTGTCGTGTCTTGGCGCCTGTACCTCTCCTCTCGCTGTAATCCTTAATGTAATTTGCCTTCAGGCTTTTGAGTAATATATTCAGGTGGGGACCCTCACCCTCCGTGATTGTTCAAAAAAAAAACAGGGCATGACTCAAATTATCCTCGAGTAAGATTCTGTGGAGGTTGTAGCGAAGCTGAAGAACATAGAGGTGGATAGATTGGTGTACGGTTCTCTAATTCAGGAGATTAAAACTTTGTGTTCCAGTTTCGCATGTTGTAAAGTTGTGTGGTGGCGTAGAATTGCTAATGCCTAAGCGCATGTTTTAACGAAAGTTGGGTGTATGTGTGAGCAAGTGCTGCATCAGACGGCAAGGAACCATCTGGAGGTGCGATCTATGGCTAGAGCTCCTGCGTTGCCTAGTTTTAATGGTTCTAAATGTTAAGCGAATGAAATCCTAGCTGATTCTAAAAAAACAAAAATGGACACAAGCTTAGGCGCATCCAAAAAACCAATGGCATTGGTGCTGTCCGGACAAATCCTAGCTGGAAGTGTGTTTGGAGATTTAGAAGTCCAGTGAAAGTAAAAAAGAAAAATCATTCGGAAGACACTTCTTGGTGCTTTGCCCTGCTGTGCTACTTTGGCAAACAGGCATACAAAGGTCGAGAGCGAAGTAGTGGTGCACGGGCACCATGGTGCCATTTATTTAAGAAAAATAAAAATAAAAAGTATTTAGAAGTTTTTAAAAAAAATTGAAAAAAATTCTGTGGAAACTTGGATGTGTTCACTATGGATCCATAAAATTTTGTTTTGAAAAAAAAGTAATTTGTAAGCTATACAAAAAAAGAGGCCCATTTAAAAATACATATTTGTCTTTTCTTTGTACGTCGCGTGTGAAAGTAATTTTGTTTGAAATTCTGCACATACGTAACATACATGTGCGTGTGTGTTTACCAAAAAATTCAATTTTTTTGCGCTGTAGAATTATTATTTTTTAAACGGGCACCATGGTGCCCGTGCACAACTTGCAATTTTCGTACAATGGTCCCGGTTCAATGTTCAGTATGTTGCTGGGGCCTGACGATGTCAAGCACCTTTTATTCCTACTAGTTGCTACGGTGTACCAAGCACCAACTGGGAATTACTCGCACATGAGTATCCATAAAAATACGTGTTCGACGTCCCTTAATTCATACCGCTGTCCGATCGTGCGGAGACGACACATTCATCTCAAAGAAATCCATCGATCATCGTCCGCACACAGTTTCGGGTGAGAATGGCAATTTGTAGACCGTAGTCCCCGCTCTCTGTTTCAATTATTGGTGCCTTCCCCGCAAGTGTTCAACTCTTCCGCCGCCTCCTAACCCTAAGACCCCGCCGCCGCCACGACTCCAGCCACCGCCCCGGTCCCCCTCCTCTTCCCCGTCCGGCGGCCTCGTCGGCGGCAAGAGGAGTGGGGACCCGTCTGTCCTGTTTTATTTTTCTTAGATTTTTGTTTCTCCAGCGACATCGATGAGTTGGTGGCGACGATGGCGTGTTGGAATAAAGTCTCTCCAGTCCCTCGCTATCTCGACGACGTCGGATCCGGCGTCGGCGAAGGGCCAGTGAGAGTTTGTGTCCCCAGATCGGTTGGTTCTCTTCAGGTCTTGGCAGTTCATGTGTCTTTCAAGGAAAGTTGTTGACTGGTGTCTGGTATGGCGACTTCGATATCTTCTTCTGTGTTTTTATGTGGCTTAACCCGGTTTCTCCAACCCTCTGAACTGGTGGTGATAGATTGCAAGCCTATTCTGCTTGGGGTGGTGCTCCAGCCGATGCTGTTTCAACGATTTTTAGATCTCGTCTCAAGGGGCGAGTGGCTATTGCGGTCTTCAAAGCCTTGTATGGCGAGGCCGTTTGCAGGTGTCGCTTTTCTTTGCTGTTGGTTCAGTGCATTTTTCAATCTTTGACGGGCGGCATACAATCAGAGAAAGAAGAAGACTAGTATGCTTTTGAAAGTAATTTTATTTTTTACTAGTCGTTCTACGTTCAGTTGTCTATCCATTGTACTTGTCTTTATTTTCCTCGATGTTAATCAAATCTAAGATGCCCTTTGGGTGTCTTTATTCAAAAAATAAATAATATTATTGGTGCCTTGGCTTCAAAAAACAAAATCAGAACGGACGGTCATGCTAACTTACGTACTAACGGACGACAACAAGCAAATATGTGTAGCTTTCGTGCAGGTCATACTCAAATCGTTAGCATCAGATCCCAACTAATCAAATCGTCAAAACCATTGGTTACATTTCAGAAACGCTAAACCAGCTGATTCGTGCCTGGCATTAATTCCACACGAAGTCGAGCTCGACGACTTTTCCATGCTAATCTAATTTCGACAACTCTGCTCGGTGGTGTGTCGTTGTAACGGGTAGAAAGAACATTAGCCAATATCAGGCAGACACGCAATCGACGCAAAGAAATATTAGCTCGATGGCGCCTCGACTACGTCCAAAAGCCAACGAAAAAAATAGTGCACTATTTCACTGTTATAGCGCCATTATAGCGTATTAGGGAAGGAGATGCTACATTTTGACAAATTCGGCCGCTACGACGCTAATCAGATAATTGGCGCGCTACGGCTCACTATAACATTGTAGCGTGTAACACTGTAGCGTGCACATGATGCAAAAATAAGAAAACCATAGCCCAGCAGGCCCGAAAGGCCAGAACCACTACCCGGCCACACCCTTCTCACTCTCTTTCTCAGATTCTCACACGACATGGACCCAACCCTAGTTCTCATCCCCCTTCCTAGTCAAGATGAGCGGCGGCGGCAACATCTGGTCACGAGCGGAGGCGGAGGCAGCATCTGGTCGTGAGCGGCGCCAGCAGGATCTGGTCATGAGCGGCGGCGGCAGCATCTTCTCAAGAGCGGTGACGGCAGCATCTTCTCGTGGCAGCGGTAGCATCTTCTCACGGCGGTGTCTTCCTCCAGCCTAGCACCGGCAGGGGTGATGTCAGCCACGCCGCTGGCAAGTCAACCACCAGGTAATTGGCAACTCAGCTGCTAATACTTCCAAGTATTCTTTGGCTCCCATTGTGTCGAATCAATAAATTTGGGTTGAATACTCTACCCTCGAAAACTGTTGCGATCCCCTATACTTGTGGGTTATCAATAGACAAATCCACTGCCAGCAACAACATTTATCGGACTACACACATCACGATGTATGATCACCAATAAGTTCTTTGCTCCTTCCTTATGGCCTGTGAACGGTATTTCAGTCACTTCACTTTTCGGAGGAAAGTTGCAAGTGTCAGATGATTCATAATCAAACGACTTCAAAATCCATCATTACGGAATTTCTCCATGCGGGTTTCTCCAATGTGACCAAATGTACTACCACACATGTGTGGTATTCTTTTAGTCTTGCAACATTTAGCGTCAATGTTATGGATGTATCATGTTACCATCAATATTCATAACATACATCCCATCCCATGATGGAAGTATGGCCCTTATGTTATTCATAATACTGAACAACAATTGTTCTTTTATGAACAACACTCTTGCAACAAACATTATGCAAATGGGCTAGAGTGTGTAAAACTCTAAAATGCATTATGAAAGTAAATACAGAGGTAATGTATTATTATCAATATTCATAACATACATCTCATTCATAATGAAAGTATGGCCCTTATGTTATTCATAGCACCGAACATCAAAAGTTCTCCTATGAACAACCTTCTTGCAAGATACTTTATGCAATGGGCTAGAGTGTATGAAGACTCTAAAATGAATTATGAAAACAAATACATAGGTAATGTACCGAGTATAGCAACTTTTACTATGTTCCCAGCACATATCTAAACCTCATTACTGGCAAGTCTTTTAGGCCGTAGTAGTTCTTGTGTCAACTTGGAAGAGAATGCAATCGAACGGGTATTCCTGTGATCAAAGGTCAATCACAATACCCAAGAATCAATGACTAACAGTTTAATCACAATTCCCAAGAACCATTTCTTTGACCAGCCTTCCAAACATCAATAACTTGTATGACATTCATACATGAGCTGGATATTCCAGTCTTCTCTCTTTTTGCCTTTATACTTCTAACAATTTAACTTTCAGTATTTCTCCTACTCTCAGAAGAAGCACCCAACTTTAAGAGTGGCGTTAGCCCCGGACTTCCTAGGTGTGAAAGTCTCACTAACACCCTTCGGACATTTTCTTTCTCTTTAAGTGTTGTTTTATTCACCTTCATTTACATGACAGGCGTTCTTCTGGATCCCTCTCCTAACAGTCAAATGCCCAGTAAAGACTTTACTAATACTTTGCAAACAAACATTGCTTTAGATATATCATATCTTTTAGCCTTTGTCTGCATCTGAAAATAATTTTCAGTTCCATGAATATCACATAACTATCCCAAACTTGTGAAGTTCGGGTCTTATGGAAGCAAACATATTACACTTGACCATAACAGAATTCTAGTTTTTGGATCGAAGGACGAGAGTCACATCATCCATAGCATCAGCGGGAGAATACCGAAAGCATGCTATAGGACAAAGTCCTTCTCGGCACTCTTGAGGACAATCCTCACATTAAGTTACCAACCGTAAAGTTTTAACCAGATATTTAACAGCTATTCAATTTTAATAGGGAAGGTGGAAACATGAGCCATTCTTCTACAACTTTGATGCAAATCACACTTAGACTATGTTCATAATTAATTACACTAAGAATTAAAAGAATTAATTCTAAAGTGCGCGCCCACTCAAATCAATATCTCTTATAATTGATTGTGAGTGATACAAGACCCACATTTCAATTCAATGCCATTGATGTGGACATTACTGATGACGAGAATTTCAATTGGTAGGCAAACTTTCCGATCACATCTCTATGTGACTCTTGTTCATCTTTCGATGGGCGTGTTCTGAGCTTAGGACTATCCTACCTGAACGTCAAAGACAACCAAGTGATCTTCCTGCGAGGTCTGACCGTCACCCGCCTCATTCCTCTCGATTCGTTCGTACCAATGTGGACATGGCGCACCCTGAAAAGATATGAATTTCAGACGGTGCTACACTTGGGTGAACACTAACTACTTTGATATTTTAAGTGAGAGATCACCCTAATAAAAAGCGACTACCGTGCAATCAAAAAGGGTGCATCATAAGGGATGAACATCTCAGGCAATTCACAATAGCATGATATGGTATAACCCTTTCTGACGGAGAAGTCTTTATTTCTTCGTCTTCGGCATTCGCGTCGGTGTTCACCTTCACGAAGTTTGCCACCACCTTGTCGATGCACCAGATAATATTGCTATCTCTACAGCTAATAGAATAATGCATTACAAAGGGTTGACTATCGGTGCACCAAAGTTTGGGCCCTTTAGTACCCCATACTTGTGCACGGGTAGTTGCAGCCATACCCACGGCAAGGCCTGCCGGGGACAGCTGGGAGCAAATACGAGACGACCAAGACGGCATCCGAGCCAATAATCAGAGAACAGAAGACAAGTTGAGCCCCCGGCAAGATCCTTGCCGGGATGGTTTGCGAAGCCTCGGCAAGACCATCACCCTTGAGGTTGAGAGCTCTGACACCATCGACAATGTCAAGACCAAGATCCAGGGGCGTCTGCGTGGTGGCATGCAGATCTTTGTGAAGACCAGAAGGCAAAGTTCCCAGCAAGGTTCTTGCCGGGGACATTTGCGAGGCCCCGGCAAAGATTCTTGCCGAGGACGTTTGCGAGGCCGTGGCAAGGCTCGCACACGGCAAGGTTCCGCCGCCCTACCACCTCTCCAGCACAGCGACTAGCCTGCCAGCCTTGCAAGCACCTATGTGGTGGCATGTAGATCTTCGTGAAGATCCTGCCACCGCTCCAGCGCAGCGGCTAGCCAGTCAGCCTGGCATTGCATGCCTCATCATCCTGGGTGCGTATCAAGACGGGGTGATGCGGTGACGAACGGGACAGGCTCTGTTCCCGTCCCCGATAAAGTTAGGGGCACGTAAACAGCGCATTGAATGCGTTTGTCCTAAGACGTCAATGATAAGCATGTACACTGTAGCAACTTTACACCTCCTGTATGCCTGTACGCCACTGTGGTAGCCCCTTAGTATGAAAGGAGGCCCAAGGTGATACGGGAAAGGACCTTTTGACTTTTTGGACCTTCTAGCCTAGTTTGCATGCGTAGCAGCTAGCCAGAGCCCAAGAACTCTGAATACACCAAAGCAGGACTAGGGTTTTATGCTTCTGAGCGGCCCGAACCTGGGTAAAAATCCCTCGTGTTGATCGTTGGATCTGCTCTTTGTGTACATTTCTTTCTGTGCCGAACCGTAAAAGGGATCCTCGTGATCCCATAGGTGTCGTTTCCCTGACATCCCCGGCGTTCCCAGGGAGGTGATTGAGCACCATCTTGCTGTCTGTCGTCATGCGTGGCCCGTCAAGCAGAAGGTCAGGAAGCAAGCTTTGCAGCAGAAAGAGTTTATTATTGAACAGATCAGGAAGTTGGAAGCGGCAGGTTTGGTCAGAGGAGTGCTCCACCCAACGTGGTTGGCAAATCCGGTTGTTATGCGCAAGGCGAATGGAAAATGGAGGCTGTGCATTGATTATACAGATATCAATAAAGTCTATCCAAAGGATCCTTTCCCCTTACCATGCATCGACCAGATCGTGGACTCCACTACCGGGTGCGACTTGCTGTCATTTCTTGACACCTACTCTATTGGAAATATGCCCTAGAGGAAATAATAAAATAGTTATTATTATATTTCCTTGTTCATGATAATTGTCTATTGTTCATGCTAAAATTGTATTAACCGGAAATCGTAATACATGTGTGAATACATAGACCACAACAAGTCCCTAGTAAGCCTCTAGTTGACTAGCTCGTTGATCAATAGATGGTTATGGTTTCCTGACCATGGACATTGGATGTCGTTGATAACGGGATCACATCATTGGGAGAATGATGTGATGGACAAGACCCAATCCTAAGCATAGCACAAGATCGTGTAGTTCGTCTGCTAAAGCTTTTCTAATGTCAAGTATCATTTCCTTAGACCATGAGATTGTGCAACTCCCGGATACCGTAGGAATGCTTTGGGTGTGCCAAATGTCACAACGTAACTGGGTGGCTATAAAGGCACACTACGGGTATCTCCGAAAGTGTCTGTTGGGTTGGCACGAATCGAGACTGGGATTTGTCACTCCGTGTGACGGAGAGGTATCTCTGGGCCCACTCGGTAGGACATCATCATAATGAGCTCAATGTGACCAAGGAGTTGATCACGAGATGATGTGTTACGAACGAGTAAAGAGACTTGTCGGTAACGAGATTGAACAAGGTATAGGGATACCGACGATCGAATCTCGGGCAAGTATCATACCGGTAGACAAAGGGAATTGCATACGGGATTGATTGAATCCTCGACATCGTGGTTCATCCGATGAGATCATCGTGGAACATGTGGGAGCCAACATGGGTATCCAGATCCCGCTGTTGGTTATTGACCGGAGAGATGTCTCGGTCATGTCTAGATGCCTCCCGAACCCGTAGGGTCTACACACTTAAGGTTCGATGACGCTAGGGTTATAGGGAAAGTTTGTACGTGGTTACCGAATGTTGTTCGGAGTCCCGGATGAGATCCCGGACGTCACGAGGAGTTCCTGAATGGTCCGGAGGTGAAGATTTATATATAGGAAGTGATCATACGGTCACCGGAAGTGTTCGGGGGTATACCGGTATTGTACCGGGGCCACCGAAGGGGTTCCGGGGGTCCACCGGGGAGGGTCCACCTGCCCCGGAGGGCCCTATGGGCTGTATGTGGAAGGGAACCAGCCCCTAAGTGGGCTGGGCGCCATTCCCCCCTAGGGCCCATGCGCCTAGGGTTGGGGGAAACCCTAAAGGGGGCGCCCCCCTTGGCTTGAGGGGCAAGCCCCCTCCCCCTGGCCGCCGCCCCCCCTCTAGATGTCATACAAATTTGCTTAGAACGGCATGAAAATACCGCATATAGGTTGGTATAGTGGACTCATATGGCAAAACTGGTTTAAAGGGTTTTGGATGCACAAGTAGTGATCATACTTAGTGCAAATGAAGGCTAGCAAAAAGATTGAGAAGCGCCCAACCAAGAAACAAAAAATCTCATAAGCGAGCATCAAGCATAACAAACACCAAATAATGCACCACAAGTAGGATGTAATTTCATTGCATAAATATTGGCTTTTGTGCTTGCATAGGGAATCACAAACCTTAACACTAATATTCTTACTAAAGCATAATTACTCATCAACATGACTCACATATCATATCGTCATATCTCAAAACCATTACAAAGAACCAAGTTTATTTTGTCCAATGATCTACATGAAAGTTTTTATTATATCCTCCTTGGATATCTATCACTTTGGGACTAATTTCATTTGTTGCTTTTAATAAGCTCAAACAAATACAAGTGAAGAGCAGGACCATAGTATTTCTTTCTCTCAAATTAATCTAACTGAAGCAAGAGAGAATTTCTTCAAAATTTTACTAACTCCCAAATAAATCTAAGTGAAGCATGAGAGCATTTCTTCAAAGATAACAAAGCACACCGTGCTCAAAAAGATATAAATGAAGCAGTAGAGCAATTCCAAGGCTCTAAAAATTTAAGTGAAGCATAGGAGCAAGCATAGCATAATTTTTGTCTCTCCCAAAAAGGTGTGTCCAGCAAGGATTCAAGAATTAAAATAAAAAGCAAAACAAGCAAAGAATCATATCATACAAGACGCTCCAAGCAAAACTCATAATATGTGACGAATAAAAATATAGCTCCAAGTAAAATACCGATGGTCGTTAGAAGAAAGAGGGGATGCCACTCGGGGGCATCCCCAAGCTTAGTTGCTTGATACTTCTTGAATATTATATTGGGGTGCCTCGGGCATCCCCAAGCTTAGCCTTTTGCTAATCCTTAATCCTTCATCCATCATAATATCACCCAAAACTTGAAAACTTCAATCACACAAAACTCAACAAAACCTTCGTGAGATCCGTTAGTATAAGAAAACAAATCACTACTATAAGTACTGTTGCAAACCCATTCATATTTTATTTTTGCATTATATCTACTGTATTCCAACTTTTCTATGGCAAAAACTCGTCAAAGAAAACCATAGAATTTTCAAAACAAGCACACAACGCAAAGAAAAGAGAATCTGTCAAGAACAGAACAGTCTGTAGCAATCTGGATATTTCCAATACTTCTTTAACTCCAAAAATTCTGAAAATTAGGACAACACAGGAAATTTGTATATCAATCTTTTGTAAAAAAATCAGAATTTTTCGTCTCTTCTGTAATTCTAAACAATTATTTTTCTGGACGCAAAAGTTTCTATTTTCCAACAAGATCAAATCAACTCTCACCCAAATCATCCCAAAGGCTTTGCCTGGCACAAACACTAGTTAAAATCACAAAAACACATCTAATCAGAGGCATAATTGGGTATTTTATTGAAAACAGCAAGAAAACCAAAAAGCAAAAAGATACAAGTTGGGTTGCCTCCCAACGAGCGCTATCGTTTTACGCCCCTAGCTAGGCATAATGCAAAGGATCTAAGTTTTGTCATCTTTAGTTCTAGATCCATACGATGCCCTCATGATTGATTCATATGGTGGCCTAATTCTTGTTCTAGGGAAGTGTTCCATACCCTTCCTTAGTGGAATTGAAACTTAATATTGCCTTCTTTCATATCAATCATGGCACCAATAGTACGGAAAAACGGTCTACGAAGTATAATTGGACAAGACGGATTGCAATCAATATCAAGAACAACAAAATCTATGGGCACGTAATTCCTATTTGCAAGAATAAGAACATCATTAGTTCTTCCCATAGGCTTTTTAATAGTAGAATCCGCCAAGTGCAAATTTAAAGAGCATTCTTCAATAACGGTAAGACCAAGCACATCACATAAAAATTTCGGAATTGTAGAAACACTAGCACCCAAGTCACATAAAGCAAAACACTCATAATTTTTAATCTTGACTTTGATAGTAGGTTCCCATTCGTCATGTAATTATCTAGGAATTGAAACTTCTAACTCCAACTTTTCTTCAAAAGCTTTCATCATAGCATCAACAATATGTTTAGTAAAAGCTTTATTTTATTCATAAGCATGGGGTGAATTTATCATGGATTGCAACAAAGAAATAGAATCAATCAAAGGGCAACTATCATAATTAAAGTCTCTGTAATCCAAAAGAGTGGGCACATCACTAGTTAAAGTTTTGACCTCTTCAAACCCACTTTTATCAATTTTCTCAACAAGATTTTCACCCTCCGAATTATGACGACGCCTTCTAGCTAAAGTTGACTCTTCTTCAGTCCCTTTTTCATCAATCATAATTTTACTAAACAAAGAATCAATAGAAGAAACACCAATCATTTTAAGTTCTTCATTACTTTTATGAAAACAATCATTAGAAAACGCTTTTTCTAAAAATTCTCTTCTAGCTCTAAGCATAGCGGTTCTTTTCTTACTTTCATCCATGGAAACATAAAGAGCTTTAATTGATTCTTCAACCTTAGGCACAAAAAATTTCATCTTGAGATTTTCTACATCACGAGAAATTCTATCAATACTTCTAGACATATCATCAACTTTATTCAGCTTTTCTTCTATCGTAGCCTTGAAAACTTTTTGAGTATTGATAAATTTTTTAATATTATTCTCAAGATCAGAGGTGTTTCTATTATTATTATAAGTAGGATTACCATAGGAATTACCATAATTATTAGAGGAATTACTAGGAAAAGGCCTAGGATTAAAATTACCTCTATAAGCATTGTTATTGAAATTGTTTCGAGAGATAAAATTCACATCTATGGCATCACTATTTTGCTCAATCAAAGTTGACAAAGGCCCATCATTAAAATCAATAGGAGCATTTTTATTAGCAACCAACTTCATAAGAGCATCAACTTTTTCACTCAAAGAATTTATTTCTTCTACCGAATTGATTTTTTTACTAGTAGGAGTTCTTTCGGTATGCCATTGTGAATAATTCGCCATAATATTATCAAGCAATTTAGTAGCTTCACCCAAAATAATTTCCATAAAAGTACCCCCCGCGGCAGAATCTAAAAGATTTCTAGAAACAAAATTCAATCCCGCATAAAAAATTTGTATGATCATCCAAAGATTTAACCCATGAGTTGGGCAATTCCTTAGCATCAATTTCATCCTTTCCCAAGATTGTGCAACATGCTCATGTTCAAGTTGCTTGAAATTCATGATCTGGGTTCTAAGGGAAATGATTTTTGCGGGCAAAAAATACTTAGTAATAAAAGCATCCTTGCACTTATTCCAAGAATCGATACTATTGCGAGGCAAAGAAGAAAACCAAATTCACAACGGCGAACGGAAATAATTTCAACTTCACAACATCATTGCGCGATCTCGCAAAGAAAACGGAAATAATTTCAACTTCACAACATCATTGTCCACATCTTTTTTCTTTTGCATATCGCATAATTCCACGAATGTGTTAAGATGGGACGCGGCATCCTCATTAGGAGTACCGGAAAATTGATGTTTCATAACAAGATTCAGCAAAGCAGTATTAATATCACAAGATTCCACACTAGTTGCAGGAGAAGCAATCGGAGTGCTAATAAAATCATTGTTGTTGGTATTTGAGAAATCACACAACTTGGTGTTCTCTTGAGCCATGGTGACTACACAACAAGATTATACTCAAAAACAGATCTGACGAGAAAACGGCAAACGAAAAAGAGGGTGAATAAAATGGCAAATTTTTGTGAAGTGGGGGAGAGGAAAACAAGAGGAAAATGGCAAATAATGTAAATTGCAAGGAGATGAGATTTGTGATTAGGAACCTGGTTAATGTTGATGATGTCTCCCCGGCAACGGTGCCAGAAATTCCTTTTGATGTCTGCTTGAACTACGTCGGTATTTCCCCAAAGAGGAAGGGATGATGCAGTACAACGATGGTAGGTATTTCCCTTAGTGATGAGACCAAGGTTATCGAACCAGTAGGAGAATCACGCAACACAACGTAAACAGCCCCTACACACAAATAACAAATACTCGCAACCCGACATGTTAAAGGGGTTGTCAATCCCTTTCGGGTAACGGCGCTAGAAATTGGCGAGATGACATGAGAAAGTTGTAATAGATTGGATAAATAGATCGCAAATAAAATAAAGTGCAGCAAAGTATTTCAGTATTTTTGGATTAATAGATCTGAAAATAAAAGCAAATAAAATAGATCGCGAAGGCAAATATATTAAAGAAGAGACCCGGGGGCCGTAGGTTTCACTAGTGGCTTCTCTCGAGAAAAATAGCAAACGGTGGAAAACAAATTACTGTTGGGCAATTGATAGAACTTCAAATACTCATGACGATATCCAGGCAATGATCATTATATAGGCATCACGTCCAAGATTAGTAGACCGACTCCTGCCTGCATCTACTACTATTACTCCACACATCGACCGCTATCCAGCATGCATCTAGTGTATTAAGTTCATGGAAAAATGGAGTAATGCAATGAGAACGATGACATGATGTAGACAAGATCTATTTATGTAGAAATAGACCCCATCTTGTTATCCTTAATAGCAACGATACATACGTGTCGGTTCCCTTTCTGTCACTGGGATCAAGCACCGTAAGATCGAACCCATTACAAAGCACCTCTTCCCATTGCAAGATAAATAGATCAAGTTGGCCAAACAAAACCCAAATATCGGAGAAGAAATACGAGGCTATAAGCAATCATGCATATAAGAGATCAAAGAAGACTCAAATAACTTTCATGGATAAAAACATAGATCTGATCATAAACTCAAAGTTCATCGGATCCCAACAAACACACCGCAAAAAGAGTTACATCATATGGATCTCCAAGAGACCATTGTATTGATAATCAAACGAGAGAGAGAAAGCCATCTAGCTAGTAACTACGGACCCGTAGGTCTACAAAGAACTACTCATGCATCATCGGAGAGGCACCAATGAGGATGATGAACCCCTCCGTGATGGTGTCTAGATTGGATCTGGTGTTTCTGGAACTTGCGGCGGCTGGAATTAATTTTCGTCGACTCTCCTAGGGTTTCTGGAATATTGGGGTATTTATAGAGCAAAGAGGCAGTGCGGGAGGCCACCGAGGTGGGCACAACCCACCAGGGCGCGCCTGGGCCTCCAGGCGCGCCCTGGTGTCTTGTGCTCACCTCGGGCTCCCTCTTTGGTACTTCTTTGGCCCACTGGATGTCTTCTAGTCCAAAAAAATCCACAAAAAGTTTCGCTGTGTTTGGACTCCGTTTGGTATTGATTTCCTGCGATGTAAAAAACTTGCAGAAAACAGCAACTGGCACTGGGCACTATGTCAATAGGTTAGTACCAAAAAATGATATAAAATGATTATAAAACATCCAAGAATGATAATATAACAGCATGGAACAATCAAAAATTATAGATATGTTGGAGATGTATCAGTCACCACCCAGAGGCCAAGCGCCCCTACTCCTCCTGGTCCGTCCTCCTTCATGGGGAGCAGCACCATCACGGGTCCTCTGCCCGAGCTGCTACCCACCACCGACCAACGCAGACCCAAGGCAGGACCTTTCCAAGTCCACCCCGCTCCGGCCACGATACCTCCAAGACCACTGCTGCATCTGTACACCGCGTTGTTGCTTGTTGCACGCCAAGACCGCCTCCGTGGATTCGCCAAGAACCACGGTACCACCGACGTGCCCGAAACGCAAAGACGATCAAGACCGGAGACCTCCATGACCGACCGAGAAGAGCCGCCAAGACCCTCTTCGAACGTGTACAACTACTGTTGCCGTGGATCCGACAAGACCAAGTGTTCCTCTACCGTCACCGCAGACCCGTGAACGACTACTTCCACTACCATTGCGAGAACCCCTGCTTCCCACTACTTCAACGACGACCGTGTACCACTACCACCTCTACGTGAACAACTACACCGCATCGACCCGAACCGCCTCGAACCACTTACTTTGAAGGTATAACCGTCGAGATGACTGCCCGAGAATGAATGCATTGTGTGTATGAGATGTACCCCATGTTTGCACCGTGTCTGAATTGTTTCGTACCCGTTCCTCGTTTCCATGCCACCGACACATGGGAACTCGGTAACCGGGATCACCCCACCATCTTTGCATGACACACTTACGACACTTCTTTTGCATCGGTATCTCAATCGGGTTATCGGGATCGGAATGTTGCCGTGGCATCATTTCCATTTTCGTCGCCGTGGCACCATTTCCATTATCGCCGCTGTGGCACCCTTTTCTTTCCGCCATGGCGACAAGAATGCCTCATATCATTATATGCCAATGTTTTCTTGAAATGCATATAACTTGAATATGTCATCCGCATCATCATAAGAACGTGTAAAAACATTTAACTTGTTGTTTGCATTAATTTTGTATAAATGCCATGCTAAAATGATTTATTTCAAAACTAAATAACCGTAGCTCCGAATTAAATGAACTTTATATGTAAATGGGGTGAAAAAATGTGTAGATTATCTTTGTGCACTTACTTTTGCTGTTTAACAACTTTAAAATATTGTTTTAGGCAGAACAGTACCAAATTAAAAAATTGCATATGGGGATTTTCCGGAATTGTTTTGTGTTGTTTCCGGCCTCATTTAAATTGCCTAGATAGATAGTTTGTTCATGCTTCACCTCTTGTCTTGTTAACCAACATTTAATCTTGATGAGTAGCATAAACGGGAGTGGACTAAATGATTATTGTGGAGTTTTGTCAATATGCAACTCGTTGCATATTGAGAGAGCTTCACTTAATTTGTAGTATTCAAATTGTTGCACTTTGCCATGACATGCCTCTTTAAACCGGACATGCATCATACTTGGATGTGCATCATGCCATGATTATGTGTTGTTTGTTTACCATGTTGTTTGCTTCTTTCCGGTTGTGCTTCTTATCGATAGTTCCGGTTTCATTGCGATCATGAGGATTCGTTCGACTACACTTGGTTCGTCTTCTTCATGGACTCGATCTTCTTCCTAGGGGGATTTCAGGCAAGATGACCATAACCTTGGATATCTCTACTATCTTTGCTTGCTAGTTGTCTCGTTGCTATCGCTATGTCGTGCTTCCTACCACATATATGTCAGCCTCCCATATGCCATGATACAGCCTCTAACCACCCTTACCCAGCAAACCATTGTTTGGCTATGTTACCGCTTTGCTCAGCCCCTTTCTTATAGCGTTGCTAGTTGCTGGTGCAGTTGCAGGATTGTTCCATGTTGGGACATGGATATCATGGGATATCACAATATCAATTATTTAATTAATGCATCTATATACTTCATTTTGGGTTGAAGGCTTGGCCTTTTGCTAAGTGTTTTGTTCCACTCATGCCGCCCTAGTTTCCATAATGCTGGTGTTATGATCCATGTTTAGTGTTCCTAACACGTTCAGGGGAACGAGACCCTCTTGATAGTTCGCTGTGAATAACTACTTTCAGCAAGGCCCAACTTTGGTTTTACCATTTGCCAGCATAATAATACTGAATTAAATAATTAATTGGCATAGGGAGTTAGCGCTACCCGTGGATTCTCTTCAACATAATACAGGTGGGCCAGTTCTGATAGTGCTGGCCCAAACTAGAGTCGTGTGCGGCTTCCCGGGGGGCAACTTGGGATTTATGTTGCTGTACACTGTGCTCATCCGGTCGTGCCCTGAGACGAGATACACGCGGCTACTATCAGGGTGTCGGCACGCCGGGAGGTCTTGCTGGACTTGTGTTACCATTGTCGAAATGTCTTGTGCACCGGGATTCCGAGGATACTTCGGGCTGACTCGAGGTTGATCGGGTTTTTCTTGAGGTTGAGGTATTTCCACCGCAGCTTGTGTAGGTTTATGATGGGCCAGGTTGGAACACCCCTGTAGGGTTAAATCTTACGTGAAACCGTGCCCGCGGTTATGTGGTACTTGGATATTTATAACCTCTGGTTGTAGATAACTTGACACTAAATCCTAATTAAAATACACCAACCGCGTGCGTAACCGTGACGGTCTCTTTTCGAGGAAGTTTGAGAAGAGAACACGGTGGGGTTATGATTGACTCGTAAGTAGGTGTTCAGTATCACTTAGTGATCATTTGTAGTTTGCTACCATTATGCGTAGTTGCTCTTCTTATTCTTGTACTCGTAAGTTAGCCACCATATAATGCTTAGTGCTTGTTGCAACCTTCACCACTTTATCCCCTTCCATACCCATTAAGCTTTGCTAGTCTTGATACCCATGGTTATGAGATTGCTGAGTCCTCGTGGCTCATAGATTACTAGAACACCATATGCAGGTACAGGTAATGCGATGGCTTGATGTGAGAACGATGCATTTTGCTTTTCGAGTTCTTCTTCTGCTTCTTCTTCTTCTTCTTCATTGATCTCGGGATAGGTTCCTGGTCGGCAACCTGGGCTAGCAGGGTGGATGTCGTTCGTTCTTTTTGTTTGATTTCATCCATAGTCGGATTATGCTCCTTCTGTATGATGTTTGATATGTATTGTTGTATTAATGAGATGATTGCCAGTATTTATATGTATCTCCATCCATTATGTACGTGGTACAATGTAATGATATCCACCTTGCGAGCGTCTCAATATGCACTTCTACTCTTGGTGGGGCCTTCGAGCCCCTCGAGAATAGGATCGCATATTGGGCGTGACATTACAGCTCGTTTCAGTTAGTGATCTATCTAGGAAACACTACAAACACCTTCTGTCCAGAACCAAAGCTAGCACAAATCAGTCATTTCCTGCCTCCTCTGCCATACACAATCACATAAATGCACTCCCAATGATTGATCTCATCAAGTTGACATGGTTTGACAACACATAGGCGGCATGGCCATGCGGTGCCGGTGGTGACCACGCAGCGACCACGCCAAATCGGCGCTCTGCGCTTGGGTCACCTCGGCCAGCTAGCTCTAGCCGGCTGTGGCTTGTCCATTCGTGCCGACCTCCTTCCCCACTGTCCACGCACCCCTCCCCCAGCGGTTTCCCCCTCGGCCGCTTCCTCGCCGCGCCGTGACGAACGTCGCCGTACCGCCACTGTTGCCACACAGCCGCCGCTGTATAACTCCAACCAGAGCTCTCCGGAAGCACCAGCTGGCCTCCATTGCTCGCCTGTGCCATTCCCCGACACCGGCCACCAGCCTGAGCTGTCGCCTCCGAGCTCTAGGACGCCGGCCAGCTCATCGCCGCGGCTGAGCTTATCCGGTGACCTCGGGCAGCTATAAATAGTCATCCCCGAGCCCCCTCGAGCTCACCAACCCACTCCCCTCACCCTCTAGCCCACTTCCGTGCACTTGCCCAGTCGAATCCCTCATCAGAGCCCTCCAATCGACCGGAGCCGCCGCTCCCAACCATGCCACGCAGACTCCTTCGCCATCCCTGGCCTCGCTTGAGCCCTCCCCTGGAAGAGGCCCTCGCCGGCACGCCTGCCCGTCCGCTCGGCTGCCCAAGAAGTCCGCCGAGCGCTGCCGGTCGCCACCACCGAGCCCGACCCCAGCCGCTGCGTCAGGAGAGCAGAGGAGGAGGAGGAGGAAAGGGAAGTGGGCGGAGAGAGAGGGACCCAACAGGTGGGCCCCGACCCCACCTGTCGGCGAGAGAGGGGGTGCCAGCTGGGTTAAGTGGAGACGCCCTGGCCACTTTTACGTCTTCCCGAAGGAAAACATATTTTTCTCCAAGTGTGCGACCAGCCGTGCTGTCAAGGACCTGGTTGTGATATTTATATTACATATGGGTCCCTAGCAGAAAAACACTCTATCTTTTTGTTCGCAACTCCGATTCAGGTGAATCCAAAGCCCACCTTCATATTTTTCCGAGCCCGTTCCGATAGCGCCACTTCATAATATTTACAAAATCTAAAATGACCATTTTTCCCCTCCTCTAGTTGGTCCTTTCCAGAGGGAATCATTTCCGGTTAAAGCTTCCTGCAAGGCTACCGCACTTCCGTCCAATGAACTCTTCGACTCTCAAGCCGCCGACCATCTGATATGTGCCCTAAAGCATTGCTTCCGTGTTATTCTTGTATGTTTGAATTAATTGATATGTTTATGCTATATAAATTGAATAAGTGAACGGCTGCTAGTTTATATTCACCGTTACATTACTTGTTTATCATTACTGCACTATGACTTGTATGTGATGCTATATGGGAATAGGTTGTTGTGTTTTTATACTTGTCTATCATGGACTATCATTATTATTGAAATGTAAAGAATGTGACATAATAATAACAACAACCTCTTCCGTCGGCTGGATCGATTCTCATAGTGCCACCGAACTGAGCTCATCAGTGCAACCACATTTGCCTAAATGGGGAGGCCCTAACTTGGTCTATTGTCATGCTCTTATCGGTACCTCCAAAGAGGGGAGGTTATGCGTGCGTGCTACCATAGCCCGGTAGGCGGCATAACCTATGAGCCCAAGTTATATGTATCCAGGGTCCCTTTTGGGACAGTTTTGTTTGGCCACGATGTGGCGGGTGCACAGGTGACACAGGGGCTACCCAGGACATGACATGAAAGAGGTATGATTGTCGGTGGGATCGTAAGAGTGCCCGGCAATAGACAAGTTATGTTGAAGCAGCACCGGTCCACTCGAATGGGAACAGGTACTAAAGTACGAGGCCGGGAGCTTCATGGTGTGGGTAAAGTGCACAACCTCTGCAGAGTGTAAAAATCTATTCGAATTGAAGCCTCCTCGGTCATGGACAGTTCGTACTAGGTCACACTATTTGGTCTGTGTCGAGTCTGGAGGAACAAACCATATGATATTGCTAATAATGAACCAGAGAAAAGTAAGCTTTGGCAGATTTATAGCACAGGTTCTTGGACATCAGATGATGTCAGGAATATGAGATGATAGCCATACGGTGGCTATGAGATAAATGGTCGGAGGACCACAATATTTGGAACGAATTTGGATGGGACCATGAGAATATTTGGAGTATGGATTATTTACTCGATATGCTTTATCCTCGTCATACCGTATTTACCTTAGTTATCTTGCTAGGTAATCCTGTTATGACATGATGATTAATATTGATAGATAGCTATGCCATGATAGTTAATAATGTTAAGATAACAAATGCATGCTCGAATGCCATGTATTGCTTTGCTTGGTGTATATGTTGGTTTGGTTTGCTTGCGAGTACATTCAAAAGTACTCAGCGGCCTTCAACGTGGCTAGGTTCAGCTAAGGATCCGTCGAGGAGCGGGAGCGTTTGCGAGTTAGAAGAGTAACCCAGTCAGATACCTGTGAATTGGAGCCTCTCCAAGTCCGTGCTGCCTTAGATACTGCTTTTCGGCTGCCATCATCCTTGTAAGATACCAGGTAAGGACTTATAAAACCTTTAATAGATGTACCTGTGTTCATGATACTTGTTGTAAACACGCATGCGTGAGTGATTTTCTGGGCTGGTGTGTGCGGCGACCGTCTGGCTACAGTGGTAATCATGCAGGGCGCCACAGATACTATTCGGAACATCGTTATAGATTTTACGCTTTGGTTCTTCGGATTAAGGATCCCGTAAGAAGGGAGGCGGTCGTGTCTTGGCGCCTGTACCTTCCTCTCGCTGTAATCCTTAATGTAATTTGCCTTCGGGCTTTTGAGTAATATATTCAGGTGGGGACCCTCACCCTCCGTGTTGTTCAAAAAAAAAACAGGGCATGACTCAAATTATCCTCGGTAAGATTCTGTGGAGTTTGTAGCGAAGCTGAAGAACATAGAGGTGGATAGATTGGTGTACGGTTCTCTAATTCAGGAGATTAAAACTTTGTGTTCCAGTTTCGCATGTTGTAAAGTTGTGTGGTGGCGTAGAATTGCTAATGCCTAAGCGCATGTTTTAACGAAAGTTGGGTGTATGTGTGAGCAAGTGCTGCATCAGACGGCAAGGAACCATCTGGAGGTGCGATCTATGGCTAGAGCTCCTGCGTTGCCTAGTTTTAATGGTTCTAAATGTTAAGCGAATGAAATCCTAGCTGATTCTAAAAAAACAAAAATGGACACAAGCTTAGGCGCATCCAAAAAACCAATGGCATTGGTGCTGTCCGGACAAATCCTAGCTGGAAGTGTGTTTGGAGATTTAGAAGTCCAGTGAAAGTAAAAAAGAAAAATCATTCGGAAGACACTTCTTGGTGCTTTGCCCTGCTGTGCTACTTTGGCAAACAGGCATACAAAGGTCGAGAGCGAAGTAGTGGTGCACGGGCACCATGGTGCCATTTATTTAAGAAAAATAAAAATAAAAAGTATTTAGAAGTTTTTAAAAAAAATTGAAAAAAATTCTGTGGAAACTTGGATGTGTTCACTATGGATCCATAAAATTTTGTTTTGAAAAAAAAGTAATTTGTAAGCTATACAAAAAAAGAGGCCCATTTAAAAATACATATTTGTCTTTTCTTTGTACGTCGCGTGTGAAAGTAATTTTGTTTGAAATTCTGCACATACGTAACATACATGTGCGTGTGTGTTTACCAAAAAATTCAATTTTTTTGCGCTGTAGAATTATTATTTTTTAAACGGGCACCATGGTGCCCGTGCACAACTTGCAATTTTCGTACAATGGTCCCGGTTCAATGTTCAGTATGTTGCTGGGGCCTGACGATGTCAAGCACCTTTTATTCCTACTAGTTGCTACGGTGTACCAAGCACCAACTGGGAATTACTCGCACATGAGTATCCATAAAAATACGTGTTCGACGTCCCTTAATTCATACCGCTGTCCGATCGTGCGGAGACGACACATTCATCTCAAAGAAATCCATCGATCATCGTCCGCACACAGTTTCGGATGAGAATGGCAATTTGTAGACCGTAGTCCCCGCTCTCTGTTTCAATTATTGGTGCCTTCCCCGCAAGTGTTCAACTCTTCTGCCGCCTCCTAACCCTAAGACCCCGCCGCCGCCACGACTCCAGCCACCGCCCCGGTCCCCCTCCTCTTCCCCGTCCGGCGGCCTCGTCGGCGGCAAGAGGAATGGGGACCCGTCTGTCCTGTTTTATTTTTCTTAGATTTTTGTTTCTCCAGCGACATCGATGAGTTGGTGGCGACGATGGCGTGTTGGAATAAAGTCTCTCCAGTCCCTCGCTATCTCGACGACGTCGGATCCGGCGTCGGCGAAGGGCCAGTGAGAGTTTGTGTCCCCAGATCGGTTGGTTCTCTTCAGGTCTTGGCAGTTCATGTGTCTTTCAAGGAAAGTTGTTGGCTGGTGTCTGGTATGGCGACTTCGATATCTTCTTCTGTGTTTTTATGTGGCTTAACCCGGTTTCTCCAACCCTCTGAACTGGTGGTGATAGATTGCAAGCCTATTCTGCTTGGGGTGGTGCTCCAGCCGATGCTGTTTCAACGATTTTTAGATCTCGTCTCAAGGGGCGAGTGGCTATTGCGGTCTTCAAAGCCTTGTATGGCGAGGCCGTTTGCAGGTGTCGCTTTTCTTTGCTGTTGGTTCAGTGCATTTTTCAATCTTTGACGGGCGGCATACAATCAGAGAAAGAAGAAGACTAGTATGCTTTTGAAAGTAATTTTATTTTTTACTAGTCGTTCTACGTCCAGTTGTCTATCCATTGTACTTGTCTTTATTTTCCTCGATGTTAATCAAATCTAAGATGCCCTTTGGGTGTCTTTATTCAAAAAATAAATAATATTATTGGTGCCTTGGCTTCAAAAAACAAAATCAGAACGGACGGTCATGCTAACTTACGTACTAACGGACGACAACAAGCAAATATGTGTAGCTTTCGTGCAGGTCATACTCAAATCGTTAGCATCAGATCCCAACTAATCAAATCGTCAAAACCATTGGTTACATTTCAGAAACGCTAAACCAGCTGATTCGTGCCTGGCATTAATTCCACACGAAGTCGAGCTCGACGACTTTTCCATGCTAATCTAATTTCGACAACTCTGCTCGGTGGTGTGTCGTTGTAACGGGTAGAAAGAACATTAGCCAATATCAGGCAGACACGCAATCGACGCAAAGAAATATTAGCTCGATGGCGCCTCGACTACGTCCAAAAGCCAACGAAAAAAATAGTGCACTATTTCACTGTTATAGCGCCATTATAGCGTATTAGGGAAGGAGATGCTACATTTTGACAAATTCGGCCGCTACGACGCTAATCAGATAATTGGCGCGCTACGGCTCACTATAACATTGTAGCGTGTAACACTGTAGCGTGCACATGATGCAAAAATAAGAAAACCATAGCCCAGCAGGCCCGAAAGGCCAGAACCACTACCCGGCCACACCCTTCTCACTCTCTTTCTCAGATTCTCACACGACATGGACCCAACCCTAGTTCTCATCCCCCTTCCTAGTCAAGATGAGCGGCGGCGGCAACATCTGGTCACGAGCGGAGGCGGAGGCAGCATCTGGTCGTGAGCGGCGCCAGCAGGATCTGGTCATGAGCGGCGGCGGCAGCATCTTCTCAAGAGCGGTGACGGCAGCATCTTCTCGTGGCAGCGGTAGCATCTTCTCACGGCGGTGTCTTCCTCCAGCCTAGCACCGGCAGGGGTGATGTCAGCCACGCCGCTGGCAAGTCAACCACCAGGTAATTCTCGTTTCCACACCACATGCCAACTTCCTCCCTCGCGCCATCTCCCTGCCCTCCCCGTCTCCCTGCAGTATCTTCATTTGATAATAAAGCACATCCTAGCAACACTGATTGGCCACGATGATTGACTCAGACTAAACAAGCAAAAGGCGTATCATATTTGTTTGTCAGATATGTTGTGTCAAAACTAACGACATCATGAAAAGTGTCATACACTGCTCAACTTCTTGCATCTGCCCAAAAAACATTCCTTAGCCGGGACTCATCATCAAGGTCCATGACACTAAAAAAATTTGGGTTATCGGATTGCATTTTGACACAATAGTCATGAACCACTTCAGCATCACCTCTTCCAAGTTTCAACCTTCTTGTTTTCTCTAGAAAATTGCGACCATTTTTCTCACCAAAAGTTAGGTTCTCATGACCATTTGCTTCCACAACCAAAGAATTGAAACTCATGTTTACTCGTATTCCAGCCTGATCATTCAGCTCAAGCCTTCTTTTGACATGGAAGTCTAACTTTTTGTTGCATCTCAATAACCGAGACTTATGTGGATTTAATGTATGATTATGATCTAAAATGACCGTCGAAAGATAGAGCTTCCCGTCAGGACCATGGGTAATATTAATTTTAGCTTTACATCCTAACCCTGTTGTTGCATTTGGCTTCAACATATTTCTTGAGCTGGACTGAGTCTTACCATAGCGAGAGCAGGAAAGTGTAAGATACTTCAGCTGTCCATTACCATCATTATTTGAGCTTCTTCTCGTCACACCAAAGCCTTTTGCTTTAGCATATTTTTCATAGTAATCTCGCACCTCATTCTCCGTATCAAAGGCCATCCCCAATTTAGGGTCTCCAAGAAACACATCTGGTTGAGCTTCACCATGGTCACCTCGCCACACATTGCTTTCCTTTTGTGGCTTAATGTTGTCCTCATCGCTTGAAATAGACATATCACTTGATTCTTGAACAGCATAAGTTTCAGCATCCATTCCTATAAATCATGAAAAAAAATTAAACATTCTCGTTCAAAGGCAATATAACTAAATTGATATGCTGACTTGTTGCGCTAAAATTTGGCATGTGAACCACGAACTAGACAAGATTTATATAGTCATAAGCAGAGGGGAAAGCGTGAATAATGTGCTATAGTTCTGTAGATTCAAAAAGAAAAAGGAGAAATGATAATAGATCAACATGCAACGGCCTAGACCTGATCAAGAAAAGCTAGATCGAAGATGCAAAAATTGAACATTGTATAGCAAAATTTTGGGGAAGAATCTCGGCTGCTCAGGCTGCTCCCGTCCATGAGCTCTCAGGCACACGTGTGCTCCAGCCTCCAGCAGAACGTTGGCCGCGGCGTCGAAGTTAGGCAGTGACCGGCTGCGACCAGAGCAGTTTAGGCCGGCGGCAACCACAATGTCATTCGCCCTAGAATCCCAGCGGCCGTCTGGAGAACAGGAGGCGGCGGTCCCGTGAATTGGAAACGTCAGAGTCCCAGCGACCCTCGCGTCGCCCCCGCGGGCGACCCGGGGGGAAAACCCTAGCCGCCGCCCCTCGAGTCTCCTCCTCCTCTCTCCCTCCTCGCCGCCGTCCGCAGCGCCGCCGGGCGTAGCCTGGCGGGCTGGGCGGCGGCGGGGCTTCTCCCCATCCTCTCCGTCTTGGCTGGCGCGGGACAGCGGGATCCAGAGGAACGCCGGGCGAACGTGGGGTCCGGCGGCGCGGCGGGCGGGTCTCCCGTCGGCGTCGTGCGCGGCGCGGCGGTGGCGACCTGCGTGTCGTGAGGTGGTGGCTGCGTTGGCCTGACCGGTGGTCGCGGGTGCCGCCGGATCCAGATCGGATCCATCTGGATCCTATCTTCGGACTCCGTCGGCCGCCGCGGGGTGGTGATGATCGTCGCTGGCCACGTCGGATCGGTGGATTCGGCGACTGGAGATCTACGAGGAGTTCTTCTCGATCCTCCTTTCTGGTGGGTTGAGCCCCATGGCTCTTTCATCTTCACGGGTTTCGGATCGTGGCTTGCCGGATCCGGAGTACACGGAGGTTTGGTGGCATAGGATGGGGACCGGAGGAAACTTTGGTCGGTGTGTTCGGCCCGGCATCGGCGACGTCACTCGACGCCGTTATCCTTCCTGGAGGCGAAGCCGAGGTCTCCCCTATCCACCACCGAACCCCTCCCGGACGAAAGTCCAAAATTCAGTCTGGATTGGGCGGCGGCGGCGTCCTGCGCGTCGTATCCTCCATGGAGGCGCCGTCTTGGGAGGAACTGCTGTTCGGGGAGAGATGTTGTGGATGGTGGGCTCCGAGTAGCTCCAGCAGTGGCGATGGTGTGGAGGTTGCCAGGTGGTGCGGCGTTGTATCTACCGCGTCATTGACGACTAGTGTTGGCGGCATGGTGCAGCTGCATATCGACGATGGATGCGGCCGGATGGACGAGCGCAGGGTGGTCGAGCTGTCTGGCGCCATGGTGGCGTCGACGGCAGGCCTGGCAAGGTCTGTGCGTCAGTACCTGCTCTGAAGATGGATCGGTGGAAGAAGGCGGCGGCAGCCTCTGTGAGTGCGCCGGACCGGTGTGTGACCCAGTCCCGGTATGTGGCTAGGATGGGGCATCCGGCATTAGATGTTAGGATTTGGTGCGATGTCTGTTTGGTATTAGGCTCGGACATTCGGCATCACTGCATCAAGGGGATAGGAGTAGCGACAGATGGTGGCTTCAGGCTTACTGATGTAATACTTTGTAAGGTCTTTTGTGCTTAATAATTAATAAAGTGGCCGTATGCATCGTCCAGATGCAGAGGCCGGGGTGCATCCTCCTTTTCTAAAAAAAAAAGAGTCCCAGCGACTGCTCTGCTTTTTTTAGTTTTTATTACATTAATAGCGGTCTGTTGCCTTTCGGGGTTCCTCGTTCAGCGCGGGCTTGCGAACACGTGGACTCCATCCTAGTCAGCGCGTAAAACGTCCGTATGTCCTCCATAAGTGTAGCATTATTGAGGCCGCACAGACGTAAAGCCTCAGTTGTTTTAGCCTTGTTTGTGTAAAGCCTCAAAAGAATGTGTAAACTAATATGTGGTCTTCGTTATAGAATTCGCGACAATAACTTGTTTTGAACAGTCCTAGCTTATTGAGCCACCATTTGTGTATCACACAAAACCCTTAATTTAAATCAAAATCGCTTTGAGAATTGATGAAGACTGTATCGATGTAACTTATTACAACGAACTCTTCATAATTTCTGCTTGCGAGAAAACATGTCATCAATGCTACTTTAGTACTCAATGACATTTTTCACTATTGTCCCATGATCAATACTTTGATCACTTTAGTAACTTACTCGCAACTAATTTGGAGTACTGGACATATCTGGTTGATTTACATACCAAGGAATACATGATTAATCCAAACACAAAAGTGTGTGGAATCTTCATCATGTATTTTGCTCATCAGTGTTTTAAGGACACCGAGTCTTGCTAAAACTCTTTTCATGTGACTTCGGCAAGAAATTCTTCTTGGCGTACCCATGCTAAAACATTTTAGCATCTCATCAATATGCATGTTGGCTTAGCCCTATTAGGCAATACAATCTCTAAAGGTAATTGTGCCTAATACCGAGGCTACCTAGCCCTTAGTACTTTCATTGAAAAAACTATTTTCAGTGAAGTCCTAATTTATGTCAAGAAATTTATATTATCTCTAATCAACAATGTGTCATGCACACAAAGTTTTAGAAATATTATTATACTCCCACTTACTTTCTTGTAAACACAAGCATCTTTGTTATCCTTAATGAAATCAAACTCTTTGACTATTTTATCAAAACAAAAATTCCAACTCCATTTTGCTCGCTTCCGTCCATTGCTGGAACTCTGAAGTTTGCGCACTCACTAGCATCCTTTGGATGAACAAAATTCTTTGGACTGTATCACATACATGTCCTTGGCTGTATTTCCATCTCATGAAAATCCTTTTGGCGTCCATCTATCGTATCTCATAGTTGAAATATGTATTAATTACTAGTATAACCCAAATCGACTTTAAGCATCGCTACGGCGAGACAATCTCGTCATAGTCAACTCCTTGAATTTGTTATAAGCAACAAGTCGAGTTTTATGGATAAAACATTTTTATCCGTATCAGTTTATAGTTCCATTAATATTCATTTAGACTTTAAGTCTTCTGGAGGGTTTATCAAGATCTAAATTTGAATCATTTATATGGATACTATCTTGGATTATTATGGCATTTAGCCAATTCCGGAGTAAGGGCCCGTCAACGCTTCCTTGTATATTGTAAGTATATTGTTGTCTAACAACAATACCTCATTTGCGCACCTGAGAGGTTTGCACAAGTTTTTCCTACATAGTTCAGCTGCAAGTTCGACCTAAGTCCATACATCTCATGTAGAGGCTTCTGTATCAGTCATAGTAGAAAACTCTAGAATTACTTCCAAGGTTTCTTCCCTTTGACCTGATGACGAAGATACTGTCATCTCGTCGAGTTGCAGTGCCCTCCCACTCACTCTTTTGCAAGAAACATTTTCTTCAAACTCATACCGCTCTATGTGTCAAACCTTTTGCTAGTGATGGAGGAATGTCCAACAATTTGGGATAACCTACAAAATAGTACTTGTCTGATTTGGAATAGGTTTGTAAACATCTTACACAAGCCCTATATTCCAAATATTAAGAAAAGACACTATGGTTTGGCATACCATACCATGGTGTTATTTCAACAGATCTGATGGCGCTCTTTTCAGTGTAAAAGTCGCAGTCTCTAAAGCATTACTTTAAAAGTGATAATGGCAAATTGATTTATGTCATCTTTGATCTTACCATGTCATATATGGTTCGATTACATCTTCTCGGACATTCCACTCTCAGTGGTGTTTCGGGAGGTGTGAGTTATGAAAACATAACTCATCAGACATTTGCTAAACTTGTAACTCAAATATTCTTTCTGCAATCTAAAAACATCTTGAACTATTTCAAAAGATCTAGATTTATGTCTCATTAAGGAAATATTCATATACCTACTTGATTCATTACTGAAGATAGACAAATCCACTGCTAGTAACAATACTTATTGGACTACATACATTAGAATGTATGATTACCAATAAGTTTGTTACTCGTTCCTCATGGCATGTGAACGGTATTTACTTACTTTACTTTTGGATGAAAGTTGCAAGTGTCAGATGATTTATAATCAAATGATTTAAATATCCATCAATATGGAATTTCTCCATGTGGGTTTCTTCAATGTGACCAAAATGCAGTGCCACACATTTGTGGTAAACTCTTAGTCTTACGACATTTAGCTTTATTGTTATGGATGTATAATATTATTATCAATATTCATAACATACATCCATTCATAATGGGAGCATGGCCATCTTTTGTTATTGATGACACCGAACAACAATTTTTCTTTTATGAACAACCGTCTTGCAATAAACGTTATGCAATGGGTTAGAGTGTATAAAACTCTAGAATGAATTAACGAAAATAAATACAGAGGTAATATATTATTATCAATCTTCATAGCATACATCTCATTTACAATGGGAGTATGGCCCTTATGTTATTCATAACACCGAACAACAATTGTTCTTTTATGAACAACCTTCTTGCATCAAACATTATGCAATGGGCTAGAGTACATAAACTCAAAATGAATTTATGAAAATAAATACAGAGGTAATATGCTGATGAAAGTATAGTAACTTTTACTATGTTCCCAACGTGTATCCAAAACTCATTACTGGCTAGTCTGTTAGGCCATCGTAGTTCTTGCATTGAGTTGCAATAGAATGCAATTGAATGGGTGTCCATGTGATTAACTTCTAATCACAATACCCAAGAATCAGTGACTAACAGTTTAATCATAATTCCCAAGAATTACTTCTTTAACTAGCCTCGTATACATCTATGACATTCATACCTGAGCTGGACCTTCCAGTCTTATTTCTTTTTGCCCTTATACTTCTAATAGTTTTACATCCAATATTTTTCCTACTCACAGAAGAAGCACCTAACTTTAAGAGTGGCATTAGCCCCGGACATCCTAGGCGTGTAAGTCTCACTAACACCCTTTGGACTTGTCCTTCCTCTTTAAGTTGTTGTTATATGCACCATCATCTCATGACTGGTTTTCTTCTGGATCCCATCTTATCAGTCTAATGCACAGTAAACACTTCACTTATACTTGCAAACAAACATTGCTTTGGATATCTCATATCTTTGGGCCTTTGTTTGTATCTAAAAACTATTTTCCAGTTCCATGAATATCACATAACTATCCCAAACTTTCGAAGTTCGGGTCTCATGGAAGCAAACATATTGCACTTGACCGTAACGGAATTCTAGCTTTTGGATTGAAGGACGAGAGTCACATCATCCATTAGCATCAGCGGGAGAATACCGAAACTATACAATAGAACAAAGTCCTTCTCGGCACTCTTGAGGATAGTCCTCACATTACGTTACCAATCGTAAAGTTTTAACTAGATAAATTATAGCTATTCAATTTTCAACAGGGAAGGTGGAAACGTGAGCCAATATTCTACAACTATAATGCAATTTACACATTGGACAATGTCTAGTAATTAATTGCACTGAGATTTAAATAATTTTAAATAAAGTGCACTCCCACTCAAATCAATATCTCCCATTGTGAATGATTCAAGATCCACATTTCAATTCATCGTCACAGAATCATCATCTCATGACGGGAATTTCAATTGTTTCCAATATATATAGTGGAGTTTGAGTAACTTCTCATAATGCAACTTCACTATTTTCTGAAAATTAAACTCAGTTCTGGTTAAAGGCCTTATCTCCTCGAGGTTATCCAAAGCCAAAATTACCTGGGAGCACCTAATGGCTAGCCGTTTAAGAGAGGCTAAGCTGGTGGCTGATTTCTTTAGATCATATCTTAACCGTTTGAGCTTCCTTGACACGATAGCAGATGCAGAGAGATTTGCTGGCACTGGGGCATCCCAAGATAACTTAACACAGTCCATGAAGCCAGGCATGTCCACCCAATAATTCTCAAAACGGAAAACCTTGGACTTTGGAATGGACGTGTCAATAGGGACCACACATGGAACGTGATCAGAAGAGGTTCTAGCCAGTGGGAGCACGACAGTGTTAGGATAAACAGAAATTCAATCTGCAGTTGTGAAGAACCAATCCAACTGTTCCAAACAGGGCTGCTCTTACATATTATACCAAGTATATGCCCTACCCTTGAGTGGCAGCTCCAGCAATCCAAGGTGGCCAATAATCTCATTGAACAGGAAAATATCATTGACATCACCACCTGGCAAGTTTCTGTTATCCAAAGATCTAATAAAGTTGAAGTCGCCTAGCAACAACTAATTAGCATCTTGAGGAATTTGTAGATTGTAGAGCCAACTCACAAAATCATCCCGAAGAGCACCCTGACAGGGACCATAAACTGAGGCTTGCGTCCATTCCTCAGAATTATGAACTGACTTAAAAGAGACAACCACCCCAAAGCGCTGAACTTCAACAAGATTCCCACTGAATACCGAAAAATTCTAGATAACCAGAATACCACCGGAAGCACCAACAGATGGGGCGTAGGCAAAATTATCAAAATGCCTAGGAAAAAAACTTCGAATCACACGCAGATCAAAGTATTCGCACTTAGTTTCTTGCAGGCAAAGAATAGAGCGTTGACTCTCATCTATTTTTGCTCTAACGTCTCGCTGCATATCTTCAGACTTAAAGCCGCGCACATTCCAGCACAAGACACGCCAATTACGAAAAGTTGTACTATTCATGACAACCCATATAGCAACATCATAAACTCATAACTGCATAACAGAAAGAGTACCACCTAATGAGCAAAACAGACAAGTTCCATAGTTCAACAAGCAAGATGATAAATAAAAACCCAGTCTGACAGAACACGAGACGGCAGGACAGATAAAACGGAGATAGATCACTTGTCATTGGAACTCTTGCTAACTTCAGTAGGCTCAGGGCAAGCCATAAGCTTTGCCACGGTGAGATCCTCCGGGGGGATCTGCAGCGACGCTCCCAAATCCTGCATTGTACGGATCGGCGTTGGTGGTGGTAGCTTGTGGGTTTCCTCCTTCTCCTCAGCAGCTGGCTTGTCTTGTAAGCAGAGCTTCTTGGCGCGTGGACGACGAAATGCAGAAGGCTTCAGTGGGATAGTGGAGGTGGGTTTGAAGCCTGCAAGCTTAGGCTGTGTTTGGTTCAGCTTTTTTTACCAACTTCTGCTTTGAAAAGCCAAAAGCTAACCAAAGGGGTAAATGTTCCAAGCAGCTTTTGAGAATCTATAGCTTCTTCCTAGTGTAAATTTCAAAGCTGGGGGTACCCCAACTTTTCAGCTTCCAGCTTTTCCACAGCAGCTTTTCCACAGTAGCTTTTCCACAACAGCTTTTTTAGAATCTGCAGCTCAACCAAACACAGCCTTAGCAGTGCTATGCATCATTCGCCTTGTAGAGTAGTCTGGTATTGGAACCACAAGCTGGACCGATCGGCGAGCTTGGTTCCGTGTGCGCTTGCCAAGTAGTCCATACTTTGTTTTCGTACGTGGATCCTATTTTGGATTTCTCGGCCTCTAGCCATTTTTTAGAATCTGGGCTCATCATCGCTTCCTCATAGTTCATAGGTTCATCGTTGTCTAACAACATGACGTCCATGACAGGATTACCGTACCATTCAGGGGCAGTTCGTGTCCTGGTCGACCTACAAAGTTCAGTAGCAGCCTGGTTCGAAGTTTCATGATCATCATCATCAGCTTCCTCTTTAGCTAGTGTAGGCACCATAGGAACATCTTTATGTGCTGCGCTACTCTCCAATTTGAGAGAAGGTTCGATAACCTCGTCAAGCTCTACCTTCCTCCCACTCACTTCTTTCGAGAGAAACTCCTTCTCTAGAAAGGATCCATTATTGGCAACAAAGATCTTGCCCTCGGATCTGTGATAGAAGGTATACCCAATTGTCTCTTTAGGGTATCCTACGAAGATGCATTTTTCTGCTTTGGGTTCGAGCTTATCAGGTTGTAGCCTCTTGACATAAGCATCGCATCCCCAAACTTTAAGAAACGATAACTTAGGTTTCTTGCCAAACGATAATTCATACGGTGTCGTTTCAATGGATTTAGACGGTGCCCTATTTAAAGTGAATGCGGCTATCTCTAACGCATAACCCCAAAATGATAGTAGCAAATCGATAAGAGACATCATAGACCACACCATATCTAATAGAGTACGATTACGACATTCGGACACACCATTACGCTGTGGTGTTCTAGGTGGTGTGAGTTGTGAAACAATTCCACATTGTCTTAAATGCAAACCAAACTCGTAACTCAGATATTCACCTCCACGATTAGATCATAGAAATTTTATCTTCTTATTACAATGATTTTCTACTTCACTCTGAAACTCCTTGAACTTTTCAAATGTTTCAGACTCGTGTTTCATTAAGTAAATATACCCATACCTACTTAAATCATCTTTGAATGTCAGGAAATAACGATATCCACCGCATGCTTCAACACTCATTGGACCGCATACATCGGTATGTATTATTTCCAACAAGTAAATTGCCCGCTCCATTATATCGGAAAATGGGGTTCTAGTCATCTTGCCCATGAGGCATGGTTCACATGTTTCAATTGATTCAAAGTCAAGTGATTCCAAAAGTCCATCAATATGGAGTTTCTTAATGTGCTTTACACCAATACGACCTAAGCGGCAGTGCCACAAGTATGTGCTACTATCATTATTCACTTTGCATCTTTTGGCATTAATATTATGAACATGTGCATCACTACTATCGAGATTCAACAAGAATAAACCATTCACATTGGGTGCATCACCATAAGAGATGTTATATAAATGGAACAACCATTATTTTCGGATTTAAATGAATAACCATCTCGCAACAAACAAGATCCAGATATAATGTTCATGCTTAACGTAGGCACCAAATAACAATTATTTACATTTAAAACTAATCCCGAAGGTAGATGTAGAGGGAGCGTGCCAACGGCGATCACGTCAACCTTGGAGCCATTTCCAACGCGCATCGTCACCTCGTCCTTAGCTAGTCTTCGTATATTCTGTAGCTCCTTTTTCGAGGTACAAATATTAGCAACTGAACCAGTGTCAAATACCCAGGCGCTACTACGAGCACTAGTAAGGTACACATCAATAACATGTATATCAAATATACCTTTGTTGACGTTGCCAGCCTTCTTATCTGCCAAGTACTTGGGGCAGTTACGCTTCCAGTGGCCATTCTGTGGGAGATATGCCCTAGAGGCGGTAATAATGGTTATTTTGTATCTCCAAGTTTGTAATTAAAGTTTATATTCCATGCTATAACTACAATGATTCTCGAGTCTGCAATAACATGAGGCTCGAAGGGAAACTCATGTGCATGTGTTCTATGATAAACGGTAAAAAGTATTCCTAGTCATGCCTCTAAGACTAGCTCAAGTATTTCATGATGATCCTGTTTTCCTGATCATGGGCATGACTATGCCAGCAATTTTGAGGGCACAATGTTAGGAGAACACTTGTGTTGAATCGACCCGAATTGATGTTATGCCATGAGATACATTCGTCACAAGTTAATGGTTAATAACACAGAGAAAGTTAATGTTTGCATAATTCCTTTGAACATGAGAGTATCGAGTTCCTTCGTACTTGCGTCGTGAACTTTGGGGTTTGTTAAACATCATCCGTAATTGGGTGGCTATTACGGTGGCTTACGGGTTCACGAAAAAGTATGACAAGCAATGAGATAGCTCAAGATTGGGATTTGCTACTCCGACAATGGAGAGATATTCTCGTGCCCTCTCGGTATTACGGTATCCATCATTTTCTGGCCAAACACAATGTGATTTGATCACAGGGATGCCGAAACGCGGAAACGAGAAAAGAGAACAAAACCGGTAACGAGGTAACTGGCATGGTGGACAAGTTGTTGATCCACGGGGATGCAGACAAATATCACCTCAGGTTTTGTAACATATCATGAAGCAACAGGAATAGCACAGGGCAGTTGGAGGTTCACTCGAATATTCATTCGTGTGGGTATAGGGGTCAATATGGGTGTCCACGGCTCCGATGTTGATCATTGATCGGAAAGTGTTCCGGTCATGTCTATACTTCACCGAACCTATAGGGTCACACGCTTAAGGGTCATCTATCTGCTGAATTCTAGACAAGGAGTCTGAGAGAAATTCACCGGAAAAGTTTCGGAGACAACGGAAGAGTTCCGGAGAGAGAACACCAGAATAGTTTCGGTAATACCGAAAAGTTGTTTTTGGAGTATACCATAAAGTCAAAATGGTTTCGGCACATGCCTAGAAATTATTGGAGGGTGCCAGAATTTCTCTGGGAACTTATGAAATTTTTCTGGAGAGAAAAACCGGAAGTGTTCCGGAGCTGCCGGAACCGCTGTGGTTGCTTTTCGCTGATGAAATCATTGATCTGAAAATGTTTCGGAACACGTCCAGAATTGTTTCAGTGGGTACTGGAATTGTTCTAAGACCCACAAAAATATTTTCGGATCTAACGGTCGTGGAAAAATGGTTTCATAAATAGTAAAATCACTTTATGGTTACTTTATGGAAAGCCACCTATTAGGGCTTTGTCCCAAAATATCTTGGGGATGACATGGATGGATGAGAGCCCCCCATGGGGGCCCACTTGGTGTGGCTGGCCACAAGGGAGCTCCTCCATGGAGCTCCTTTAGCCTTCCCTTTATGCCCCTTTGGAAATTCCATATGATGGTTTTTTTTGGGTATTTCAAGTGCCACCCTACCCCTTGGGTTTTCCTATAAATAGAGGTGGAGTTGCACTCTCCACACTCACTCTTTCTCAACATACACATGCCATGCATGATCTGGCTTTCTCTCTCCCTCCCAGCGAAATAGTTTCGTAGAGCTGAAAGGTTGTCTGGGTTCCGGTGGGAACTAGTTCTGGATGGTGAAGCCTTGCCGGATAGCTCACACCGTATGTGTGCAACCCCGTAGAGAGGTCATAGGTTTGATCTTTTGCCCGAGGGGCTGTTCGAGGGTCCTCCGGAAGGGCTGTCCGGATTACCGTTCGAGCTTCGAGGTTCCTCCCAAAGGGCTGTCCGTGTTACCGTTCGAGCTTCGAGGGTCCTCCCGAAGGGTTGTCCGTGTTACCGTTCGAGCTTCGAGGGTCCTCCTGAAGGGCTGTCCACGACATCGTCCGGGGGACTGTCCAACCGCATCCCAGAGGGCTGTCCGACGAGGGAGTACATCCTCGTGGTTGGGAGGTTGTAAATCCTAGCTGTGGGGATCTGCACCGACGATCGACATCGACTCTACTTCCGCTGCGCTACGAGTCGGTAATGATCAGATCAAACCCTGTATGCAATCTCCATAGTGATCCTGGGCGTGCTCGCTATACCGAAATTTTTTGTTTTCTGTTGCGTTCCCCTACAGTGGCATCAAGAGCCATGCTATGCGTAGATGCAGGTTACGATCTAGAATACATAGAGATGTACGGGTATTGCATAATATAATTTTGTACTAGATGAGATCTATTGCTGAAAATTATTTATGCGGGTAGCAGGTGAAATCTATTACCCGATGTTCTTGTTGCTTCCCTGGAATTTGCGTATTTCTGATCTCAATAACGGTATGGTCGAGTTTCAAAGTTCTGGCAATCCGCGATCCTGACTGATCAACGAAGTGCTAACAGTTCATTGAATTCCACCATAATTAGAGAAAGATGAAATTTCGCAGACAAAAAGGCAATGCAGATATGATCTGCACGGGGGTCATGCGTATGACAAAGTTCAGTATGGGGCTCGAGATTTCATTATCTCGTGTTTCATACACCCTGGAATGTTAATCTAGCGACTCGAATAATCATACTTGATGATAAACGTTGGTGGCTGCAGTTTAAGTCAAAACCTTAGAAGCCACGTAAAATAAAATTTTGCATAAACCGATTAGAGGCGTCTAACTTGGTTTTGCAGGATGTCATGAGATGTGCATATGATGCGGTATAGCAGTGCTCATATTTAATTTGATTATGTATGAGATGACTATACAATGTAAATTAACATGACCTGCGTGTCATGATTCGGCATGATGGCTGGAGCCATATGATTGTCACTTTAATGACCTGCGTGTCAACCTTAAGTAATGCACTTATTTTATTAGCTATAGAGATAGCAATACTATCTGGTGCATCGACAAGGTGGTGGCAATCTTCGCGAAGGTGAACACCATGCAAATGCCGAAGATGAAGAAATACTTGACTTCTTCGTCAGAAGGGGCTATACCATATCATGCTATTATGAATTGCCTGAGATGTTTATCCCTCTTGATGCACCCTTCTTGATTGCACGGTAGTCACTTTTATTAGGGTGATCTCTCATAAAAATATCAAGTAGTTAGTGTTCTCCCAAGTGTAGCACCGTCACGGCACCTATCTTTTCGGTGTGCGCCGTGTCACATGGGTACGAACGATTAGAGAAGTGTGAGGCGGGTGAGTTGAGACCTCGTAGCAAGATCACTTAGTTGTCTTGACGTTCAGGCATGACCGTCATGAGCTCAGAACACGCCCATCGAAAGATGAACAAAAATCGCATAGAGATGTGATTGGCAAGTTTGCCTACCGGTTGAGATTTTCGTCATCAGTGGTGTTACACCAATGGCAAACAATTGATACGCGGATCTCGAATCACTCATAATCAATTTTGAGAGATATTGATTTGATTGAGAGCGCACTTTAGAATAAAATTTGTTTTTTCACTAGTGCAAAGTTAATTATGAACAAAGTCTAAGTGAAACTTGGGTTTGCCGTTGTAGATCAAATGGCTCGCAACACCATGTTCTTCTTAGCCCCGATGTTAGAGAGAGTGAAGTTAGCTGCGACTGGAAACAACTATGCGGACTGGGTCCGTATCCTGAGGATTGTCCTCAGGAGCACTAAGAAAGACTATGTGCTTGATTAACCTCTAGGTGATTCCCCTACGCTAGAAATGGCTTAGGATATCATCAACATGTTTGACACGCGAAAGGATGATTTCAGTGTTGTTAAAAACCTTATATTATCTTGCATGGATCTTGTCTTATAGAACCATTTTGAACGACTTAGTACCTTCGAGATCATCGAGGCACTAGATGTTCTGTATCACAAACAGGATTCGGCTGAAGTTCATGTGATGACTGAGGCCATGAAAGAATGCAATTTAAATAAGAAATCTCTAGTTGATGAGCATAGTGTCAGACTAGCAAACTGTTACGACAGTTATGCTGAAAAGGGAATTAATTTTCCAAAGACACCTGGTAATGATTTGATCCTTACCTCGCTTTATGAAGCGATGCTCAAAACAAATGAGATAGGACCGCAGAATCAGCAAAAGTTGCTGGTGAAGAAGACTGCCAGTTTCAAAAAGAAACGCAAGCCTAAGGGCGGAGCCAAGACTGAAACTGTGTGTTTTCACTGCAAAGGCACTGGACACTGGAAAAGGAACTGCAAGAAGTATCTGGAAGATAAGAAGTCCGGGGAAAACGGAAAAGGTATAATTGTTATACAGGTTAATGTCATTGACATTTTGCTAGCTAGCAAAAATTCTAAGTCTTGGGTATTTGATACCGGATCGGTTGCTCACATTTGCAACTCGATACAGGGACTTCAGAAGGTGCGCAAGCTAGCAAAGAATGAAGTCGTGATGCATGTCGTAACGGCGCTGGAATCGCCGCTCAAGCCGTCGGCATTATGCCTCTACGTCTCCCTTCAGGATTTACCTTAGAACTAAGTAACTGCTACTTTGTTCCGGCATTGTGTAGAAACATTATCTCTGGATCATGTTTAGTACACGATGGGTACTCTTACAAGTCTGAGAACAATGGTTGTTCGCTTTATTGTAAGGATATGTTTTATGGATTTGCACCCATTGTTGGGGGGCTTTTCATACTAAATCTTGAATGTGGAAATGATGTCTTTAACCTTAATGCTAAACGCCTTAAGAAGGCTGATACCACCACCACATTCTTGTGGCACTGTCAGCTTGGCCACATCGGAAAGAAGCGCATGCAAAGACTCCAGTCAGATGGAGTTTTGCCGTCTTTTGATTTTGAATCATTTGACACAAGTGAAGCTTGCTTGATGGAAAAAATGACCAAGACGTGTAGGTGAACGCGACAAAAAACAAAAATTTCCGTACAGTGGGCACGCCCAGGAACACTATGGAGATGCATACAAGGTTTGATCAGATCATTACCGACTTGTAGCGCAGCGGAAGTAGAGTCGATGTTGATCGTCGGTGCAGATCCCCGCAGCTAGGATTTACAACCTCCCAACAGCGAGGATGTATTCCCTCGTAAGCTCACTAGACGGATCTCCGGGCAGCCCTTCAGGAGGCCTCGAGACAGTCCCTTGGATAGTCCCACCGGACGGATCCTCGGAGAGCCCTTCGGGAGGCCCTCAGAGTCTCGGACAGTCACTCGGACAGCCATTCAGGGAGGCACACTCGAACAGCCCCTCGGGCAAAAAGTATGAACCTACGACCTCTCTATGAGGTTGCACACATACAGTGTCACCTATCCGACAGGGCTTCGCCGTCCAGAACTAGTTCCCACCGAAACCCAGACAGCCTTTCGGCTCTACGAAACTATTTCGCTCGGAGGGAAAGAGAAAGCCAGATCATGCATGGCATGTGTATGTGTGAGAGAGAGAGTGTGGAGAGTGCATCTCCACCTCTATTTATAGGAAATCCCAAGGGGTAGGGTGGCACTTGAAATACCAAAAATGCCCATGAAAGGTGTCCTTCACAAGGGCATGAAGGGGAAAGCAAGTGGGCAAGTGGGGCTCCATGGAGGAGCCCCCTCTTGGCCGGCGACTCCCCTTGTGGGCCCCCCCAAAGGGGTCCCTATCCTTCCATGCCATCCCCTTCATCTTTTGAGCAAGGCCCAAAAGAATGGCTTTCCAAAAAGTAACCATAAAGTGATTTTACTATTCACAAAACATTTTTCCGCGATCGTTAAATCCGAAAATATTTCCATGGGTCTTAGAATAATTCCAGTACCCATTAAAACAATTCTGGACGCGTTCCGAAACATTTTTAGATCAATGATTTCATCAGCAAAAAGCAACCTCAGCGGTTCCGGCAGCTCCGGAACACTTCTGATTTTTTTCTCTGAAAAAAATCCCAGAAGTTCACAGAATAATTCTGGCACCCTCCAAGAATTTCCAGGCGTGTGCCGAAACCATTTTGACTTAATGGTATACTCCAAAACAACTTTTCGGTTGTACCGAAACTATTCCAGTGTTCTCTCTCCGGAACTCTTCCGTTGTGTCTGAAACTTTTTTGGTGAATTTCTCTCAGACTCCCTGTTAGTATTCCGCAGATAGATGACCCTTAAGCGTGTGACCCTATAGGTTCAGTGAAGTATAGACATGACCCGAAACACCTTTCGATCAGTGATCAACATCGGAGCCATGGACACCCATATTGACCCCTATACCCACACGAATAAATATTCGAGTGAACCTCCACTTGCCATGTGCTATTCCTGTTGCTTCGCGATATGTTACAAATACCCGAGGTGAGACTTATCGTCATCCCCATGGATCAACAACTTTGTCCACTATGCCAGTTACCTCGTTACCGGTTTTGTTCTCTTTTCTCGTTTGCGTGTTCCGGCATCCCTGTGATCAAATCACATTGTGTCTGGCCAGACGATGATGGATACCGTAATACCGAGAGGGCCTGAGAATATCTCTCCATCGTTGGAGGAGCAAATCCCAATCTTGAGCTATCAAGCCCCTTGACATACTTTCCCATGAACCCGTAAGCCGCTGTAATAGCCACCCAGTTACGGATGACATTTAACAAACCCCAAAGTTCATGAAGCAAGCATGAAGAAACTCGATACTCTCATGGTCTTAGGAATTATGCAAATGTTAACTTTCTCTGTGTTATAACCATTAACTTGTGACGAATGTGTCTCATAGCATAACATCAATTCTGGTCGATTCAACACAAGTGTTCTTCTAACAATGTGCCCTCAAAGTTGCCGGCATAGCCATGCCCATGATCAGGAAAACAGAACCATCATGCAACACTTGAGCTAGTCTTAGAGGCCAGTCTAGGAATACATTTTACCATGTATTATTCCACACGTGCATATGAGTCTTCCTCCAAGCCTCGTGCTTATAGTAGACTCGAGAACCATAGCAGTTATAGCATGGAATATAAACATAATTGGGAACATGGGGGAAAATAACAACATTTATTATTGCCTCTAGGGCATATCTCCTACAGACTCCCACTTGCACTAGAGTCAATAATCTAGTCAATGCTAATGCACTTTACACCTATGGCATACCGGTGTAAAATATGATTCGCTTGTGATATAGTCTGATGTCCAACGGATCTGACAACTTCAGCTCCATGTGTGTCTTCGCATATCCTCGCGTTTTCACGCTTTGACAAAAATTCATATTTTGTGTGGACTTGTCTTTATATATATGTGAATCAACGGTCGAACCTTGATTCCTCAGACTGAGCTATGGAGCAACTATCTACAATAGTGTCCCATTTACCAAAGCCATCTTGGAACCATACTAAGTTCATGAATGAACTATATGATTCAACACCTTTTTGTCGCTTCCAAAGCGTCAACATACTTAGCCTTTGTTATAGAATTCGCCACAGTAACCTGTTTGGAACAATTTCCAAACACCGTGCCACCATATTGTGTATTACACAAAACCCTTAATTTAAATCGAAATTCGCATAGAGTATTGGTGAAGACTGTATCGATGTAACCTTTTACAACGAACTCTTCGTGATCTCCGCTTGCGAGAAAACATGTCATCAGTGCTGCTTTAGTACTCAACGACATTTTTTACTGTTGTGCCATGATCAGTACTTTGATCACTTTGGTATCTATACTCGCAATTTCTTGGGAGTATCGGACATATCTGGTTGTTTTACATACCATGGAATACATGATTAATCCAAACACAGAAGTGTGTGGAATCTCCACCATGTATTTTGCTCATCAGGGTTTTTAGACACCGAGTCTTGCAAAACTCTTTCCATGTGACTTCGGCAAGAATCACTCGTCGTTCTAATGCTAAAAGGTTTTAGCATCTTGTCAATATGTATTTTGGCTCAGCCCCATTAGGTAAATCCATCTCCATATATCATTATGCCTAATATTGAGGCTATCTAGCCAAAGCACTTCATGGAAAAACTATTTTCAATGAAGTCCTAATTCGTGTCAAGAAATTTATATTATTTCCAATCAACACTGTGTCAACCACACAAGGTTTTTAGAAATATTATTATGCTCCCACTTACTTTCTTGTAACCACAAGCATCTTCGTTATCCATTGATGAAATCAAACTCTTTTGACTATTTCATCAAAAACAAAGATTCCAACTCCATTTCGCTATCTTCTGTCCATTGCTGGAACTCTAAAGTTTGCATACTTACTAGCATCCTCTGGATTGACAAAATACCTTGGACTATATCACATGCAAGTCCTCGGTTGCATTTCCATCTCATGGAAATCCTTTTGGCATCCATGTATCATATCTCATGATTGAAATATGTATTAATTGCTAGTTCAACCCGAACCGACTTTAAGCATCGCTATGGAGAGACAATCTCGCCGTAGTCAATTCCTTGAATTTGTTATAAGCAACAAGTCGAGCTTTATGGATAAAACATTTTTATCTATATCAGTTTATAGTTCTATCAATATTTGTTACACTCTAAGTCTTCCGAAGGGTTCATCAAGATATGATCTTGAATCATTTGTATGGAAACTATCTAGGATTGTATTGGCATTTAGCCTATTCCGGAGTCAGGGCCCATCAATGCTTCCTTGTGTATCGTAGGTATACTGTTATCTAACAACAATATCTCATTTGCGCACCTGAGAGGTTTGCACGAGTTTTGCCTATGTGGTTCAGCTTTAAGTTCGACCGAAGTCCATACATCTCATGTAGAGGCTTCCGTATCAGTCGCAGTAGGAAACTCCGGAATCACTTCCAAGGTTCCTTTCCTTTGATTTGATGACGAAGATACTATTATCTCATCGAGTTGCACTGTCCTCCCACTCACCTTTTTGTAAGAACCATTCTCTTTAAAAGCATACCGTTCTTTGTGGCAAAACCCTTTGCCTCGGTATAGTGGTGGGGGAATACCCAATATCTTGGGATAACCTACAAAGTAGCACTTGTCTGATTTGTAATAGGTTTGTAAACATTTTACACAAGCCCCATATTCCAAATGTTAAGAAAAGATATAACATGGTTGGGCGTACCATACCATGGCGGCATTTCAACAGACCTGATGGTGCTCTTTTTAGAGTAAAAGCCGCAGTCTCTAAAGCATTACTTTTAAAAGGGATAATGGCAAATTGATTTATGTCATCTTTGATCTTACCATGTCATAAATGGTTTGATTACATCTTCACGGACTTTCCACTCACAGTGGTGCTCTAAGAGGTGTAAGTTATGAAACTCTTTTCACAACTCATCAGACATTCGCTAAACTTGTAACTCAAATATTCCTTTCTGCAATCTAATTATAGAAACATAATTTTCTTGTTAATAATTTCTACTTCATTTTGAAAACCTTTTGAATGATTTCAAAAGATCCAGACTTACGTCTCATCATGTAAATATCCATATATCTACTTGAGTCATTTCAGAAGATAGACAAACCCACTGCCAGCAACAACATTTATCGGACTACACACATCACGATATATGATCACCAATAAGTTCTTTGCTCGTTCCTTATGGCATGTGAATGGTATTTCAGTCACTTCACTTTTCGGAGGAAAGTTGCAAGTGTCAGATGATTCATAATCAAATGACTTCAAAATCCATCATTAAGGAATTTCTCCATGTGGGTTTCTCCAATGTGACCAAATGCAGTGCCACACATGTGTGGTATTCTTTTAGTCTTGTGACATTTAACGTCAATGTTATGGATATATGATATTACCATCAATATCCATAACATAAATCCCATCCCATGATGGCAGTATGGCCCTTATGTTATTCATAATACTGAACAACAATTGTTCTTTTATGAACAACACTCTTGCAACAAACATTATGCAAATGGGCTAGAGTGTGTAAAACTCTAAAATGCATTATGAAAGTAAATATAGAGGTAATGTATTATTATCAATATTCATAACATACATCTCATTCATAATGAAAGTATGGCCCTTATATTATTCATAACACCGAACATCAAAAGTTCTCTTATGAACAACCTTCTTGCAAGATACTTTATGCAATGGGCTAGAGTTTATGAAAACTCTAAAATGAATTATGAAAACAAATACATAAGTAATGTACCGAGTATAGCAACTTTTACTATGTTCCCAGCACATATCTAAACCTCATTACTGGCAAGTCATTTAGCCATAGTAGTTCTTGTGTCGACTTGCAAGAGAATGAAATCGAATGGGTATTCCTGTGATCAAAGGTCGATCACAATACCCAAGAATCAGTGACTAACAGTTTAATCACAATTCCCAAGAACTCTTTCTTTGACTAGCCTTCCAAACATCAATAACTTGTATGACATTCATACATGAGCTGGATATTCCAGTCTTCTCTCTTTTTGCCTTTATACTTCTAACAATTTAACTTTCAGTATTTCTCCTACTCTCAGAAGAAGCACCCAACTTTAAGAGTGGCGTTAGCCCCGGACTTCCTAGGTGTGAAAGTCTCACTAACACCCTTCGGACATTTCCTTTCTCTTTAAGTTGTTGTTTTATTCACCTTCATTTACATGACAGGCGTTCTTCTGGATCCCTCTCCTAACAGTCAAATGCCCAGTAAACACTTTACTAATACTTTGCAAACAAACATTGCTTTAGATATCTCATATCTTTTAGCCTTTGTCTGCATCTGAAAATAATTTTCAGTTCCATGAATATCACATAACTATCCCAAACTTGTGAATTTCGGGTCTTATGGAAGCAAACGTATTACACTTGACCATAACGGAATTCTAGCTTTTGGATAGAAGGACGAGAGTCACATCATCCATAGCATCAGTGGGAGAATACCGAAAGCATGCGATAGGACAAAGTCCTTCTCGGCACTCTTGAGGACAATCCTCACATTACGTTACCAACCGTAAAGTTGTAACCAGATATTTAACAGCTATTCAATTTTAATCGGGAAGGTGGAAACGCAAGCCATTCTTCTACAACTTTGATGCAAATCACACTTAGACTATGTTCATAATTAATTGCACTAAGAATTAAAAGAATTAATTCTAAAGTGAGCTCCCACACAAATAAATATCTCTCATAATTGATTGTGAGTGATACAAGACCCACATTTCAATTCAACGCCATTGATGTGGACATCACTGATGACGAGAATTTCAATTGGTAGGCAAACTTGCCGATCACATCTCTATGTGACTCTTGTTCATCTTTCGATGGGCGTGTTCCGAGCTCAGGACTATCATGCTTGAACATCAAAGACAACCAAGTGATCTTGCTGCAAGGTCTGACCGTCACCCGCCTCATTCCTCTCGATTCGTTCGTACCCATGTGGACATGGCGCACCCCGAAAAGATACGAATTTCAGACGGTGCTACACTTGGGTGAACACTAACTACTTTGATATTTTAAGTGAGAGATCACCCTAATAAAAAGTGACTACCACGCAATCAAAAATGGTGCATCATAAAGGATGAACATCTCAGGCAATTCATAATAGCATGATATGGTATAGCCCTTTCTGACGAAGAAGTCTTTATTTCTTCGTCTTCGGCATTCGCGTCGATGTTCACCTTCGTGAAGTTTGCCACCACCTTGTCGATGCACCAGATAATATTGCAATCTCTATAGCTAATAGAATAATGCATTACAAAAGGTTGACACGTAGGTCATTAAAGTGACAATCACATGGCTCCAGCCATCATGCCGAATCATGACACGTAGGTCATGTTAGTTTACATTGTATAGTCATCTCATACATAATCAAATTAAATATGAGCACTGCTATACCACATCACATGCACATCTCATGACATCCTGGAAAACCAAGTTAGACACCTCTAATCAGTTTATGCAAAATTTTATTTTACGTGGCTTCTAAGGTTTCAACCAAACCGCAGGTACCAACGTTTATCATCAAGTATGATTATTCAAGTCGCTAGATTAACTTTGCGGGGCGTATAAACACGAGATAATAAAATCTTGAGCCCCATACTAAACTTCGTCATACGCATGACCCCCGTGCAGATCATATCTGCATTGCCCTTTAGTCTGCGAAATTTCATCTTTCTTTTAACTATGATGGAATTCAACGAACTGTTAGCACTTCGTTGATCAATCAGGATCACGGATTGCCAGAACTTTGAAACTCCACCATGCCATTATCAAGATCAAAAATACGCAAATTTCAGGGAAGCAACAAGAACATCGGGAAATAGATTTCATCTGCTACCCGCACAAATAATTTTCAGTAATAGAACTCATCTACTAAAAATTATATTGTGCAACACCCATACATCTCTATGTATTCTAGATCGTAACCTGCATCTACGCATAGCACGGCTCAGGATGCCACTGTAGGGGAATGCGACAGAAAACAAAAATTTCTGTATAGCGAGCATGCGCAGGAACACTATGGAGATGCATAAAAGGTTTGATCAGATCGTTACCGACTCGTTGCGCAGCGGAAGTAGAGTCGATGTTGATCGTCGGTGCAGATCCCCGCAGCTAGGATTTACAACCTCCCAACCATGAGGATGTATTCCTTCGTCAGCTCACGGACGGATCTCCGGGCAGCCCTTCGGGAGGCCTCAGGACAGTCCCTTGGATAGTCCCATCAGACGGATCCTCGGACAGCCCTTTGGGAGGCCCTCAGAGTCTCGGACGGTCACTCGGACAGCCCTTCAGGAGGCACACTCGAACAGCCCTTTGGGAGGCACACTTGACTATTTCATCAAAAACGAAGATTCCAACTCCATTTTGCTATCTTCTGTCCATTGCTGGAACTCTGAAGTTTGCATACTTACTAGCATCCTCTGGATTGACAAAATACCTCGGACTGTATCACATGCAAGTCCTAGGTTGCATTTCTATCTCATGGAAATCCTTTTGGCATCCATGTATCATATCTCATGATTGAAATATGTATTAATTGCTAGTTTAACCCGAACCGACTTTAAGCATCGCTACGGAGAGACAATCTCGCCGTAGTCAATTCCTTGAATATGTTTTAAGCAACAAGTCGAGCTTTATGGATAAAACATTTTTATCCGTATCAGTTTACAGTTCCATCAATATTCGTTAGACTCTAAGTCTTCCGAAGGGTTCATCCAGATATGATCTTGAATCATTTGTATGGAAACTATCTCGGATTGTATTGGCATTTAGCCAATTCCGGAGTCAGGGCCCATCAATGCTTCCTTGTGTATTGTAGGTATATTGTTGTCTAACAACAATATCTCGTTTGCGCACCTGAGTGGTTTGCACGAGTTTTGCCTACGTGGTTCAGGTGCAAGTTCGATCGAAGTCCATACATCTCATGTAGAGGCTTTCTTATCAGTTGCAGTAGGAAACTCTGGAATCACTTCCAAGGTTCCTTTCCTTCGATCTGATGACGAAGATATTGTTATCTCGTCGAGTTGCACTGTCCTCCCACTCACCTTTTTGTAAGAACCATTCTCTTTAAAAGCATACCGTTCTTTGTGGCAAAACCCTTTGCCTCGGTATAGTGGTGGGGGAATACCCAATAACTTGGGATAACCTCAAAGTACCACTTGTCTGATTTGGAATAGGTTTGTAACCATTTTACACAAGCCCCATATTCCAAATGTTAAGAAAAGATATAACATGGTTGGGCGTACCATACCATGGCGTCATTTCAACAGACCTGATGGCGCACTTTTTAGTGTAAAAGCCGCAGTCTCTAAAGCATTACTTTTAAAAGAGATAATGGCAAATTGATTTATGTCATCTTTGATGTTACCATGTCATAAATGGTTTGATTACATCTTCACGGACTTTCCACTCACAGTGGTGCTCCGAGAGGTGTAAGTTATGAAACTCTTTTCACAACTCATCAAACATTCGCTAAACTTGTAACTAAAATATTCCTTTCTGTAATCTAATTGTAGAAACATAATTTTCTTGTTACAATAATAACTAAAAGATCCAGACTTATGTCTCATCAAGTAAATATCCATATATCTACTTGAGTCATTTCAGAAGATAGATGATATGTCTTCGTCGTATCTACTTTTCCAAACACTTTTGCTCTTGTTTTGGACTCTAATTTGCATGATTTGAATGGAACTAACCCGGACTGGCGCTGTTTTCAGCAGAATTGCCATGGTGTTGTTTTTGTGCAGAAATCAAAGTTCTCAGAACTGAACGAAACTTTATGGGGATTTTTTATGGAATTAATTAGGAATTATGGAGCAAAGACCTGCTGCAGAAGGGGTCCCAGGTGGCCACATGGCACCTGGTCACCCTCCCCCCTGGGGCGCGCCCCAGTGCCATGTGGGCCCCTGGTGGCTTCCCTGACCCTACCTCTAGGCCTACTAATTCACATCTTCATAGAAAAAAAATTAGAGAGGAAGAATTATCGTGTTTCACGAGACGAAGCCACCGCCACCTCCTGTTCTTCATCGGGAGGCCAGATCTAGAGCCTGTTTGGGGCTCCGAAGTGGGGGATCTTTGATCTTCGTCATCACCAACCTCTCTTCATCGCCAATTCCATGATGCTCCTCGCCGGAAGTTAGTAATTCCTTCGTAGGCTCATTGGTCGGTGTAGGGGTCGGATGTGATCGATCATGTAATCGAGTTAGTTTTATTAGGGCTTGATCCCTAGTATCCACTATGTTCTGAGATTGATGTTGCTATGACTTTGCTATGCTTAATGCTTGTTACTAGGGCCTGAGTACCATGATTTCATATCTGAACCATTTATCTTTTCACCAATATATTTGTGTTTTAGATCCGATCTTGCAAGTTGTATGCACCTGCTATGTGTTATGATCTGCATCCCCCAGGGTGACAATAACTGGGATTCTTTTCGGTGATTACCGTAGTTTGAGGAGTTCATGTATTCACTATGTGTTAATGCTTTGTTCCGGTTCTCTATTAAAAGGAGGCCTTAATATCCCTTAGTTTCCTTATGGACCCCGCTGCCACGGGAGGGTAGGACAAAAGATGTCATGCAAGTTCTTTTCCATAAGCACGTATGACTATTTACGGAATGCATGCCTACATTGTATTGATGAACTGGAGCTAGTTCTGTGTCGCCCTAGGTTATAACTGCTACATGATCGATATCATCCAAGACACCCATCATCACCGATCCAGTGCCTATGAGTTTCCACATATTGATACGTGCTAAGTTACTACTGTTGCTGCTACTGTTACACTTGCTACAAATCTGCTACTGTTACTATTACTGTTACTACTGCTACTTTTGTTACTCGCTATCAAACTATCATATTAGCTTGCTACTAATCACTTTGCTACAGATATTTAGTCTATAGGTGTGGTTGAATTGACAACTCAACTGCTAATACTTCCAAGTATTCTTTGGCTCCCCTTGTGTCGAATCAATAAATTTGGGTTGAATACTCTACCCTCGAAAACTGTTGCGATCCCCTATACTTGTGGGTTATCAAGACCTTTTTCTGGCGCCGTTGCCGGGGAGCATAGCAATATTTGTGAAGTCACTTGGAATTTATATTTGTTTGCCACTATGAAGAATCTTAAGGATGACAGAACCAAAATCTTTCCCTCAACTATGAGGACAAGTAAGGAACTGCCATCTAGCTCTACACTTGATTCACCATCTATTTTGAGTAAGCTTGCAACACCACCACCTGCTATGTCTCATGTTATTGATGATGCCGCTTTTGCTATGAATGATGCTATTTATGATGCTACTTCTGCTTTGAATGATGCTATTGATGATGCTAGTACTATGCTTGATACTACTATGCCACTTGGTGATTTTCTTGATGAACAAATTGCTAAGGCTAAAGAGATTGAGAAAGCCAAGAGTGCTGAAACTCTTGAGAATCTTGATTCACCTTTATTGCTTCATCCTATTGTTAGAGCTGAAATACCTGATGAACATTGCTTAGATAAAGAATCTGCTTTAGCTATTCTTGATTGCAATAGTAGAGAAGAAGCTTTAGAATTGCTTGCTGTGTTGAAAGAAAAATCTATGAGGGAGAGGATGAAGTGGGATCCTAAGTTTGCTACCTCTCCCATCTTTATCACTGATAAGGATTATGAGTTCTCTGTTGATCCTGAGTTGATTACTTTGGTTGAGTCTGATCCTTTCTATGGTACTGAATCTGAAACTGTTGTGGCACATCTTACTAAGTTGAATGATATTGCTACTCTTTTTGCTCATGAGGAAAAGATTCATTACTATTATATTCTTAAGTTGTTCCCTTTTTCATTAAAGGGAGATGCTAAATCTTGGTACAATACTCTTACTCCTGGTTGTGTGCGTAGTCCCCAGGATATGATTTACTACTTCTCTGAAAAATATTTCCCTGCTCATAAGAAACAAGCTACCTTGCAGGAGATATTTAACTTTGTGCAGGTTGAAGAAGAGAGTCTCCGACAAGCTTGGGGGAGGCTTCTCCAGCTACTTAATGCTTTGCCAGATCATCCTCTGAAGAAAAATGAAATACTTGATATCTTCTATAATGGTATAAATGATGCTTCTAGGGACTACCTAGACAGTTGTGCGGGTTGTGTTTTCAGGGAACGAACCGTTAATCAAGCGGAGGAATTATTAATGAATATATTGAAGAATGATAATGACTGGACACTTCCTGAACCACCGCCTGAACCTACTCTGAAGAAGAGGGGTATTCTATTCCTTAGTCTGGAAAATATGCAAGAAGCAAAGAAATGCATGAAGGAAAAAGGTATTAAAGTTGAAGATGTTAAGAATTTACCACCTATTAAAGAAATACGTGGGCTCAATGCACCACCATCACCACAGGTGGTAGAGGTAAATTCTTTGTTAAAGTTTAATGAAAAAGATGTTCCTTATGGTAAAACTTCTCATCAGTGCTATCTTGAGTTTGATAATTATATTGGAAAGCAAAATTATTTCAATGCTCGTGTCATGAAACAGTTAGAACATAATGCTCATGCTATTGATCGTTTGAGTGACTTACTGTTTAGAATTGTCAATGATGTTAAAGGAGTTAGTAAGCATGCTTCTATGGTTCAAACTCAATTAGAACAAGTAGCTAAATCTCAAAGTGATTTGCTTATTGACATGAATAGAAATATGCATGATCATGCTGTTAGAGTTATGACTAGGGGTGGTAGGATGACCCAGGAATCTCTTTATCCTGAGGGACACCCCAAGAGAGCTGAACAAGACTCTCAGAGAGCTAATGTTGATGCTCCTAGTTCTTCTAAAAAGAAGAGGAAAAAGAAAAATGATAAGACTTTGCATGCTTCTAGTGAACCGGAAGTAGAAAAACCTCCTGATGTTAATCTTGATGTTTCTATTTCTGATGCTGAAACACAATCAGGTGATGAACATACACTTGATGCTACTAATGAGGTTCTTGCAGATACTCAGCCAGAAAATGGTGGAGAGCCAGATAATGATATTGATATTGAACCTGCTGAGGATCTTGATAACCCACAACCTAAGAATAAAAGGTATGAGAAAAAGGACTTTGTCTCTAGAAAGCACGGTAAGGAATGAGAACCATGGGTTCAAAAGCCCATGCATTTTCCTCCTAAGCCTTCCAAGACTAAGGATGAGGAGGACTTTGAGCATTTTGTTGAAGTACTTAAACCTATTGTTTTACGTACTTGCTTGATTGATATGTTGAAAATGCCTCCTTATGCTAAGTATATGAAAGATATTGTTACTAACAAAAGAAAGATTCCTGAGGCTGAAATTTCTACTATGCTTGCTAATTATTCTTTTAAGGATGGTGTTTCTAAGAAATTGGGAGACCCAGGTATACCAACTATACCTTGTTGCATTAAAAGAAATTATGATAGAACTGCCTTATGTGATTTGGGAGCCGGTGTTAGTGTTATGCCTTTCTCTTTATATAAAAGACTGGATTTGAACAAACTCACTCCTACTGAGATTTCTTTGCAGATGGCTGACAAGTCAATAGCCATTCCTATCGGTATTTGTGAGGATGTGCCCGTTGTGGTTGCAAATGTTACTATCCTAACGGACTTTGTTATACTTGATATGCCCGAGGATGATAACTTATCGATTATCCTTGGAAGACCCTTCTTGAATACTGCAAGGGCTGTTATTGATTACAACAAAAGCAAAGTCACTTTTCATGTCAATGGTAATGAACACACGGTGCATTTTCCGAAGAAACAATTTCAAGTGAATGGTATTAATGTTATCGGAAAAACTCCTACTATCACTGTTGGAAGCTGTCAACGACCTATTCCTACTGTCAAAAAGAAATATGAAATAATTATGGTAGGGGATATGCCTGTCCCCATTGAGGTAACTTAGTGTTTTCACGAAAATTCTTCGGTTTCATGTTAATTGAAAGGGGTTATTAATAAGACTTGATGAACCTTATCAATGGATTCTTTTTTAGAGGCATGAGATTGATGAATTTAGCAAGCACAAATTTCTGTACCCAATTTTTATTCTCTATTTTTATTAGTTAAATAAAGTAAAATGCCATGTTTTTCCTGTTTTCTGAATTTTCCGTGCAATAAAAAGTGCTCAGAAATGAAAGTGCTCAGAATGCCCTGAAATTTTTACATGATTTTTTATAGAATATATTAGAATTTCTGGCATAAAAATCAGTGCAGAAGAGCACCCTGGGTGGCCACATGGCACCAGCCCCCCCCCCCCCCCCCCGGGGCGCGCCCCTATGCCATGTGGGCCACCCAGGGGCCCCATCACTTATCCCTTCCAGCCATCTCCGTCTTCCTCCTTAGAAAAAAATTTGCCTGCTCTCTTGCCCGTGTTCTAGCTCATCTTGCTGTGATTTTCGATCTCCTTGCTCGGAACTCCGTTTCCAAAACTGTTTTGAGGAATTGCTCCTTGGTATGTGACTCCTCCAATGCTCCAATTAGTTTTTGTTTTAGTGGTTTATATTTTGCATATTTAGTTACTCTTGGTGCTACAGAAAATAAGCTTGCATGTTGAATTCTTTGAGTGCTAAGTACTTTGAATGCTTGATATGGCCTCTAGGCACTTGTATGAGTAGTTGCTATCAATTTTGTGAAGTTTTGTTAACATCTTTTTGTGGATCAAAAATTTTCAGAAATTTTGCTCAAAGAAAGTTGAACTTCCTTCGGAGGAGCTCCTCTAGGAGGAAATCCACGGAGACATCCTCGAGCTCAAGCTCTGCATGCCCATCTTATGAACAGCCCCGAGCAAGTTCGATGAGAGGTGCAGAAACACAAGGATGCCGATGACCGTGTTCGGGCTTTATGTTGGGGACAGGAATCAAGGAGGAGTTTGAGGAATATATTCATAATGCCGACCTCACCGCGTACATGGCAGATAAGCCTGATCAGTACCTTCACCTTACCCATTCCTTTACTCAGCATTTTTCGTACAATCCTCGCACCTCTAGAGTTTTGTTTCGCCTTTATGATGATCTCCATAGTCTATCTCTAGAAGAATTCTGTTTTGCTTGCAAACTTCCATATTGGGGGTAGCTAAACGAACCACCTACAGATAAGTACTCATTGTTTTTAAGCAGCCTTTGTTTGGGTGAGGATAGAGGGGTTACACAGGCCAGAATAAATAGTATTCAATTCCTCGCTATTCGCTATTTTGCACTTTTCAATGGGAAGTGCATCGCGGGCAAGCAGGATTGTAGTGCACTTTGTGCTCCTGATCTGAGTATTATTCATACTGCTTTGACCGGCGAGAAGCATTATAATTTGGGTGTTATTGCAGCACGTAGGTTGCAATGCAACGCAAACAATGGTGATTTATATGGAGGGATCTATGCTTCATGTGTAGCTGCACACTTAAGGATCCGTCCGAAGTTCAATGACACCATTGTACCTTACAAATACTTGAACTTCGCCACTATGCGTGCACATAGGTTTCTGAAGTCAGACGCATGCACGTATGAGTATAATTTGATTTTTAACAAATATGACCCTGTGTATGTGCTTTTGCCTGCACCTGCTGTCTTTGATTTTTAGGCTAAGGGAAGGTAATCTTTCACGAAGAGCGAGGCGCAAGAGTACAATGCAGAAATTGAGGCTGCCCGTCAAGCTGAGGAGGCTGCCTAGTAGGCTTCTTCGAGCTACCACCTCGACTATTATCCTGGACAGGGATGGCAGTAGACCAAGCTAGGCCAAAAGCCTAAGCTTGGGGGAGTAAGTATTTCCCACCGACATTTTATTCATGCTCACATTTCACTCTAGTTGTCGGTGCTCATACTTTTTCATTGTATTATCCATGTTAGTTTTATTTTCTCGCTTTCTTCTTGTGTGTTTGAAAAACTTTAAGAAAACCCAAAAACATAGTTAGTTTCTTTTTGGTTTTTGCTTTCCAGTTTAATTAGTTGTAGCCTCTAAAAATCAAAAACCCAAAAAGATTTCTCGATTCTTCTTTTGCTTGTTGGGAGCTTTCCCATGTAAATAGTTTTTCTAGTTTTTGTTTTTCTTTCTTTAATTTGCCTTCTTCAAGAAAAACCAAAAACTCCAAAAATATTTCGGTGTGTTTGAGGAGTTCATGTATTCACTATGTGTTAATTTGCCTTCTTTCCGGTGATTACCGTAGTTTGAGGAGTTCATGTATTCTCTATGTGTTAATGCTTTGTTCCGGTTCTCTATTAAAAGGAGGCCTTAATATCCCTTAGTTTCCTTATGGACCCCGCTGCCACGGGAGGGTAGGACAAAAGATGCCATGCAAGTTCTTTTCCATAAGCACGTACGACTATTTACGGAATGCATGCCTACATTGTATTGATGAACTGGAGCTAGTTCTGGGTCGCCCTAGGTTATAACTGCTACATGATCGATATCATCCAACACACCCATCATCACCGATCCAGTGCCTACGAGTTTCCACATATTGATACTTGCTAAGTTACTACTGTTGCTGCTACTGTTACACTTGCTACAAATGTGCTCCTGTTACCATTACTGTTACTGCTGCTACTTTTGTTACTCGCTATCAAACTATCATATTATCTTGCTACTAATCACTTTGCTACAGATATTTAGTCTCCAGGAATGGCTGAATTGGCAACTCAGCTGCTAATACTTCCAAGTATTCTTTGGCTCCCATTGTGTCGAATCAATAAATTTGGGTTGAATACTCTACCCTCGAAAACTGTTGCGATCCCCTATACTTGTGGGTTATCAATAGACAAATCCACTGCCAGCAACAACATTTATCGGACTACACACATCACGATGTATGATCACCAATAAGTTCTTTGCTCCTTCCTTATGGCCTGTGAACGGTATTTCAGTCACTTCACTTTTCGGAGGAAAGTTGCAAGTGTCAGATGATTCATAATCAAACGACTTCAAAATCCATCATTACGGAATTTCTCCATGCGGGTTTCTCCAATGTGACCAAATGTACTACCACACATGTGTGGTATTCTTTTAGTCTTGCAACATTTAGCGTCAATGTTATGGATGTATCATGTTACCATCAATATTCATAACATACATCCCATCCCATGATGGAAGTATGGCCCTTATGTTATTCATAATACTGAACAACAATTGTTCTTTTATGAACAACACTCTTGCAACAAACATTATGCAAATGGGCTAGAGTGTGTAAAACTCTAAAATGCATTATGAAAGTAAATACAGAGGTAATGTATTATTATCAATATTCATAACATACATCTCATTCATAATGAAAGCATGGCCCTTATGTTATTCATAGCACCGAACATCAAAAGTTCTCCTATGAACAACCTTCTTGCAAGATACTTTATGCAATGGGCTAGAGTGTATGAAGACTCTAAAATGAATTATGAAAACAAATACATAGGTAATGTACCGAGTATAGCAACTTTTACTATGTTCCCAGCACATATCTAAACCTCATTACTGGCAAGTCTTTTAGGCCGTAGTAGTTCTTGTGTCAACTTGGAAGAGAATGCAATCGAACGGGTATTCCTGTGATCAAAGGTCAATCACAATACCCAAGAATCAATGACTAACAGTTTAATCACAATTCCCAAGAACCATTTCTTTGACCAGCCTTCCAAACATCAATAACTTGTATGACATTCATACATGAGCTGGATATTCCAGTCTTCTCTCTTTTTGCCTTTATACTTCTAACAATTTAACTTTCAGTATTTCTCCTACTCTCAGAAGAAGCACCCAACTTTAAGAGTGGCGTTAGCCCCGGACTTCCTAGGTGTGAAAGTCTCACTAACACCCTTCGGACATTTTCTTTCTCTTTAAGTGTTGTTTTATTCACCTTCATTTACATGACAGGCGTTCTTCTGGATCCCTCTCCTAACAGTCAAATGCCCAGTAAAGACTTTACTAATACTTTGCAAACAAACATTGCTTTAGATATATCATATCTTTTAGCCTTTGTCTGCATCTGAAAATAATTTTCAGTTCCATGAATATCACATAACTATCCCAAACTTGTGAAGTTCGGGTCTTATGGAAGCAAACATATTACACTTGACCATAACAGAATTCTAGTTTTTGGATCGAAGGACGAGAGTCACATCATCCATAGCATCAGCGGGAGAATACCGAAAGCATGCTATAGGACAAAGTCCTTCTCGGCACTCTTGAGGACAATCCTCACATTAAGTTACCAACCGTAAAGTTTTAACCAGATATTTAACAGCTATTCAATTTTAATAGGGAAGGTGGAAACATGAGCCATTCTTCTACAACTTTGATGCAAATCACACTTAGACTATGTTCATAATTAATTACACTAAGAATTAAAAGAATTAATTCTAAAGTGCGCGCCCACTCAAATCAATATCTCTTATAATTGATTGTGAGTGATACAAGACCCACATTTCAATTCAATGCCATTGATGTGGACATTACTGATGACGAGAATTTCAATTGGTAGGCAAACTTTCCGATCACATCTCTATGTGACTCTTGTTCATCTTTCGATGGGCGTGTTCTGAGCTTAGGACTATCCTACCTGAACGTCAAAGACAACCAAGTGATCTTCCTGCGAGGTCTGACCGTCACCCGCCTCATTCCTCTCGATTCGTTCGTACCAATGTGGACATGGCGCACCCTGAAAAGATATGAATTTCAGACGGTGCTACACTTGGGTGAACACTAACTACTTTGATATTTTAAGTGAGAGATCACCCTAATAAAAAGCGACTACCGTGCAATCAAAAAGGGTGCATCATAAGGGATGAACATCTCAGGCAATTCACAATAGCATGATATGGTATAACCCTTTCTGACGGAGAAGTCTTTATTTCTTCGTCTTCGGCATTCGCGTCGGTGTTCACCTTCACGAAGTTTGCCACCACCTTGTCGATGCACCAGATAATATTGCTATCTCTACAGCTAATAGAATAATGCATTACAAAGGGTTGACTATCGGTGCACCAAAGTTTGGGCCCTTTAGTACCCCATACTTGTGCACGGGTAGTTGCAGCCATACCCACGGCAAGGCCTGCCGGGGACAGCTGGGAGCAAATACGAGACGACCAAGACGGCATCCGAGCCAATAATCAGAGAACAGAAGACAAGTTGAGCCCCCGGCAAGATCCTTGCCGGGATGGTTTGCGAAGCCTCGGCAAGACCATCACCCTTGAGGTTGAGAGCTCTGACACCATCGACAATGTCAAGACCAAGATCCAGGGGCGTCTGCGTGGTGGCATGCAGATCTTTGTGAAGACCAGAAGGCAAAGTTCCCAGCAAGGTTCTTGCCGGGGACATTTGCGAGGCCCCGGCAAAGATTCTTGCCGAGGACGTTTGCGAGGCCGCGGCAAGGCTCGCACACGGCAAGGTTCCGCCGCCCTACCACCTCTCCAGCACAGCGACTAGCCTGCCAGCCTTGCAAGCACCTATGTGGTGGCATGTAGATCTTCGTGAAGATCCTGCCACCGCTCCAGCGCAGCGGCTAGCCAGTCAGCCTGGCATTGCATGCCTCATCATCCTGGGTGCGTATCAAGACGGGGTGATGCGGCGACGAACGGGACAGGCTCTGTTCCCGTCCCCGATAAAGTTAGGGGCACGTAAACAGCGCATTGAATGCGTTTGTCCTAAGACGTCAATGATAAGCATGTACACTGTAGCAACTTTACACCTCCTGTATGCCTGTACGCCACTGTGGTAGCCCCTTAGTATGAAAGGAGGCCCAAGGTGATACGGGAAAGGACCTTTTAACTTTTTGGACCTTCTAGCCTAGTTTGCATGCGTAGCAGCTAGCCAGAGCCCAAGAACTCTGAATACACCAAAGCAGGACTAGGGTTTTATGCTTCTGAGCGGCCCGAACCTGGGTAAAAATCCCTCGTGTTGATCATTGGATCTGCTCTTTGTGTACATTTCTTTCTATGCCGAACCGTAAAAGGGATCCTCGTGATCCCATAGGTGTCGTTTCCCTGACATCCCCGGCGTTCCCAGGGAGGTGATTGAGCACCATCTTGCTGTCTGTCGTCATGCGTGGCCCGTCAAGCAGAAGGTCAGGAAGCAAGCTTTGCAGCAGAAAGAGTTTATTATTGAATAGATCAGGAAGTTGGAAGCGGCAGGTTTGGTCAGAGGAGTGCTCCACCCAACATGGTTGGCAAATCCGGTTGTTATGCGCAAGGCGAATGGAAAATGGAGGCTGTGCATTGATTATACAGATATCAATAAAGTCTATCCAAAGGATCCTTTCCCCTTACCATGCATCGACCAGATCGTGGACTCCACTACCGGGTGCGACTTGCTGTCATTTCTTGACACCTACTCTGTTGGAAATATGCCCTAGAGGAAATAATAAAATAGTTATTATTATATTTCCTTGTTCATGATAATTGTCTATTGTTCATGCTAAAATTGTATTAACCGGAAATCGTAATACATGTGTGAATACATAGACCACAACAAGTCCCTAGTAAGCCTCTAGTTGACTAGCTCGTTGATCAATAGATGGTTATGGTTTCCTGACCATGGACATTGGATGTCGTTGATAACGGGATCACATCATTGGGAGAATGATGTGATGGACAAGACCCAATCCTAAGCATAGCACAAGATCGTGTAGTTCGTCTGCTAAAGCTTTTCTAATGTCAAGTATCATTTCCTTAGACCATGAGATTGTGCAACTCCCGGATACCGTAGGAATGCTTTGGGTGTGCCAAATGTCACAATGTAACTGGGTGGCTATAAAGGCACACTACGGGTATCTCCGAAAGTGTCTGTTGGGTTGGCACGAATCGAGACTGGGATTTGTCACTCCGTGTGACGGAGAGGTATCTCTGGGCCCACTCGGTAGGACATCATCATAATGAGCTCAATGTGACCAAGGAGTTGATCACGAGATGATGTGTTACGAACGAGTAAAGAGACTTGTCGGTAACGAGATTGAACAAGGTATAGGGATACCGACGATCGAATCTCGGGCAAGTATCATACCGGTAGACAAAGGGAATTGCATACGGGATTGATTGAATCCTCGACATCGTGGTTCATCCGATGAGATCATCGTGGAACATGTGGGAGCCAACATGGGTATCCAGATCCCGCTGTTGGTTATTGACCGGAGAGATGTCTCGGTCATGTCTAGATGCCTCCCGAACCCGTAGGGTCTACACACTTAAGGTTCGATGACGCTAGGGTTATAGGGAAAGTTTGTACGTGGTTACCGAATGTTGTTCGGAGTCCCGGATGAGATCCCGGACGTCACGAGGAGTTCCTGAATGGTCCGGAGGTGAAGATTTATATATGGGAAGTGATCATACGGTCACCGGAAGTGTTCGGGGGTATACCGGTATTGTACCGGGGCCACCGAAGGGGTTCCCGGGGTCCACCGGGAGGGTCCACCTGCCCCGGAGGGCCCTATGGGCTGTATGTGGAAGGGAACCAGCCCCTAAGTGGGCTGGGCGCCATTCCCCCCTAGGGCCCATGCGCCTAGGGTTGGGGGAAACCCTAAAGGGGGCGCCCCCCTTGGCTTGGGGGGCAAGCCCCCTCCCCCTGGCCGCCGCCCCCCCTCTAGATCTCATCTAGAGGGGCCGGCCCCCTTCCCCCTTGGCCCTATAAATAGAGGGGAGGAGGGAGGGCAGCAGCACCACATCCAAGGCGCAGCCCTCCCCCTCTCCAACACCTCCTCCTCCTTCCGCGGTGCTTGGCGAAGCCCTGCCGGAGTACCACGCTGCTCCAACACCACCACGCCGTCGTGCTGCTGCAGGAGTTGTCTTCTCAAACCTCTCCCTCTCTCCTTGCTGGATCAAGGCGTGGGAGACGTCACCGGGCTGCACGTGTGTTGAACGCGGAGGCGCCGTTGTTCGGCGCTTAGATCGGAATCAACCGTGATCTGAATCGCTACGAGTACGACTCCTTCATCCGCGTTCTTGTAACGCTTCCGCATCGTGATCTTCAAGGGTATGAAGATGCACTCCCCTCTCTCTTGTTGCTAGTTTCTCCATAGATTGATCTTGGTGATGCGTAGAAAATTTTTTAATTTCTGCGACGATCCCCAACAGAGGCATCAAGAGCTAGGTCTATGCGTAGTTTCTATGCACGAGTAGAACACAAGTTGTTGTGGGCGTTGATTTTGTCAATTTACTTGCCGTTACTAGTCTTATCTTGATTCGGCGGCACTGTGGGATGAAGCGGCCCGGACCGACCTTGCACGTACGCTTACGTGAGACAGGTTCCACCGACTGACATGCACTAGTTGCATAAGGTGGCTAGCGGGTGTCTGTCTCTCCCACTTTAGTCGGATCGGATTCGATGAAAAGGGTCCTTATGAAGGGTAAATAGAAATTGGCATATCACATTGTGGTTTTGGCGTAGGTAAGAAACGTTCTTGCTAGAAACCTATAGCAGCCACGTAAAAATTTGCAACAACAATTAGAGGACGTCTAACTTGTTCTTGCAGCATATGCCATGTGATGTGATATGGCCAAGAGGATGTGATGAATGATATATGTGATGTATGAGATTGATCATGTTCTTGTAATAGGAATCACGACTTGCATGTCGATGAGTATGACAACCGGCAGGAGCCTTAGGAGTTGTCTTAATTTATTGTATGACCTGCGTGTCAATGAAAAGCCATGTAATTACTTTACTTTATTGCTAACCGTTAGCCATAGTAGTAGAAGTAATAGTTGGCGAGACAACTTCATGAAGACACAATGATGGAGATCATGATGATGGAGATCATGGTGTCATGCCGGTGACGATGATGATCATGGCACCCCGAAGATGGAGATCAAAAGGAGCAAAATGATATTGGCCATATCATGTCACTATTTGATTGCATGTGATGTTTATCATGTTTGTTACATCTTATTTGCTTAGAACGACGGTAGCATAAATAAGATGATCCCTCGCTAAAATTTCAAGAAAGTGTTCCCCCTAACTATGCACCGTTGCGAAGGTTCGTTGTTTCGAAGCACCACGTGATGATCGGGTGTGATAGATTCTAACGTTCGAATACAACGGGTGTAAGCCAGATTTACACATGCAAAACACTTAGGTTGACTTGACGAGCCTAGCATGTACAGACATGGCCTCGGAACACGGAAGACCGAAAGGTCGAACATGAGTCGTATAGAAGATATGATCAACATGGAGATGTTCACTGTTGATGACTAGTCCGTCTCACATGATGATCGGACACGGCCTAGTCGATTCGGATCATGTATCACTTAGATGACTAGAGGGATGTCTATCTGAGTGGGAGTTCATTGAATAATTTGATTAGATGAACTTAATTATCATGAACTTAGTCTAAAATCTTTACAATATGTCTTGTAGATCAAATGGCCCACGCTAATGTTGCCCTCAACTTCAACGCGTTCCTAGAGAAAACCAAGCTGAAAGACGATGGTAGCAACTACACGGACTGGGTCCGTAACCTGAGGATTATCCTCATAGCTGCCAAGAAAGCATATGTCCTTGAAGCACCACTTGGTGACGCACCTGTTTTCCCAGCAACTCAAGACGTTATGAACGTCTGGCAGTCGCGTAGTGATGATTACTCTCTGGTTCAGTGTGGCATGCTTTACAGCTTAGAATCGGGGCTCCAAAAGCGTTTTGAGCAACACGAAGCATATGAGATGTTCCAAGAGCTGAAAATGGTTTTCCAAGCTCATGCCCGAGTCGAGAGATATGAAGTCTCCGACAAGTTCTACAGTTGTAAGATGGAGGAGAATAGTTCTGTCAGCGAGCACATACTCAAAATGTCTGGGTTGCACAACCGCTTGTCTCAGCTGGGAGTTAATCTCCCGGATGATGCAGTCATTGACAGAATCCTTCAGTCGCTTCCACCTAGCTACAAGAGCTTTGTGATGAACTTCAATATGCAGGGGATGGAAAAAACCATTCCTGAGGTATATTCAATGCTGAAATCAGCGGAGGTGGAGATCAAAAAGGAACATCAAGTGTTGATGGTGAATAAAACCACTAAGTTCAAGAAAGGCAAGGGTAAAAAGAACTTCAAGAAGGACGGCAAGGGAGTTGCCGCGCCCGGTAAGCAAGCTGCTGGGAAGAAGCCAAAGAATGGACCCAAGCCTGAGACTGAATGCTTTTATTGCAAGGGAAACGGTCACTGGAAGCGGAACTGCCCCAAGTACTTAGCGGATAAGAAGGCCGGCAATACCAAAGGTATATGTGATATACATGTTATTGATGTGTACCTTACCAGCGCTCGTAGTAGCTCCTGGGTATTTGATACCGGTGCAGTTGCTCATATTTGTAACTCAAAACAGGAGCTGCGGAATAAGCGGAGACTGGCGAAGGACGAGGTGACGATGCGCGTCGGGAATGGTTCCAAGGTCGATGTGATCGCCGTCGGCACGCTACCTCTACATCTGCCTACGGGATTAGTTTTAAACCTCAATAATTGTTATTTAGTGCCAGCTTTGAGCATGAACATTGTATCTGGATCTCGCTTAATGCGAGATGGCTACTCATTTAAATCTGAGAATAATGGTTGTTCTATTTATATGAGAGACATGTTTTATGGTCATGCCCCGCTGGTCAATGGTTTATTCTTATTGAATCTTGAACGTGATGTTACACATATTCATAGTGTGAATGCCAAAAAATGTAAGGTTGATAATGATAGTCCCACATACTTGTGGCACTGCCGCCTTGGTCACATTGGTGTCAAACGCATGAAGAAACTCCATGCAGATGGACTTTTGGAGTCTCTTGATTATGAATCATTTGACACGTGCGAACCATGCCTCATGGGCAAAATGACCAAGACTCCGTTCTCCGGAACAATGGAGCGAGCAACCAACTTATTGGAAATCATACATACTGATGTGTGCGGTCCAATGAGCGTTGAGGCTCGCGGTGGTTATCGTTATGTTCTCACCCTCACAGATGACTTAAGTAGATATGGGTATGTCTACTTAATGAAACACAAGTCTGAGACCTTTGAAAAGTTCAAGGAATTTCAGAGTGAGGTTGAGAATCAACGTGACAGGAAAATAAAGTTCTTACGATCAGATCGTGGAGGGGAATATTTGAGTCACGAGTTTGGCACGCACTTAAGGAAATGTGGAATTGTTTCACAACTCACGCCGCCTGGAACACCTCAGCGTAATGGTGTGTCCGAACATCATAATCGCACTCTATTGGATATGGTGTGATCTATGATGTCTCTTACTGATCTACCGCTATCATTTTGGGGTTATGCTTTGGAGACTGCCGCATTCACTTTAAATAGGGCTCCGTCGAAATCCGTTGAGACGACACCATATGAATTATGGTTTGGGAAGAAACCTAAGCTATCATTTCTGAAAGTTTGGGGATGCGATGCTTATGTCAAGAAACTTCAACCTGAAAAGCTCGAACCCAAATCGGAAAAATGCGTCTTCATAGGATACCCTAAGGAAACTATTGGGTATACCTTCTACCTCAGATCCGAAGGCAAGGTCTTTGTTGCCAAGAATGGATCCTTTCTAGAGAAAGAGTTTCTCTCGAAAGAAGTAAGTGGGAGGAAAGTAGAACTTGATGAGGTAACCCCTCTTGAACCGGAGAGTAGTGCAGCTCAGGAAGATGTTTCTGTGGTGCTTGCACCGACTAGAAAGGAAGTTAATGATGATGATCATGAGACTTCGGATCAAGTTGCTACTGAAATTTGTAGGTCCACGAGGACACGTTCCGCACCAGAGTGGTACGGCAACCCTGTCCTGGAAATCATGTTGTTAGACAACGGTGAACCTTCGAACTATGAAGAAGCGATGGCGGGCCCGGATTCCAACAAATGGCTTGAAGCCATGAAATCCGAGATAGGATCCATGTATGAAAACGAAGTATGGACTTTGACAGACTTGCCCGATGATCAGCAAGCCATAGAGAACAAATGGATCTTTAAGAAGAAGACAGACGCGGATGGTAATGTGACCATCTATAAGGCTCGACTTGTCGCTAAGGGTTATCGACAAGTTCAAGGGGTTGACTACGATGAGACCTTCTCACCCGTAGCGAAGCTGAAGTCCGTCCGAATCATGTTAGCAATTGCCGCATTCTATGATTATGAGATATGGCAAATGGACGTCAAAACGGCATTCCTTAATGGTTTCCTTAAGGAAGAATTGTATATGATGCAGCCGGAAGGTTTTGTCGATCCTAAGAATGCTAACAAGGTATGCAAGCTCCAGCGCTCAATCTATGGGCTGGTGCAAGCATCTCGGAGTTGGAACATTCGCTTTGATGAGATGATCAAAGCGTTTGGGTTTACACAGACTTATGGAGAAGCCTGTGTTTACAAGAAAGTGAGTGGGAGCTCTGTAGCATTTCTCATATTATATGTGGATGACATACTATTAATGGGAAATGATATAGAATTCTTGGAAAGCATAAAGGCCTACTTGAATAAGTGTTTTTCAATGAAGGACCTTGGAGAAGCTGCTTACATATTAGGCATCAAGATCTATAGAGATAGATCGAGACGCCTCATTGGACTTTCGCAAAGCACATACCTTGATAAGATATTGAAGAAGTTCAATATGGATCAGTCCAAGAAGGGGTTCTTGCCTATATTACAAGGTGTGAGATTGAGCACGGCTCAATGCCCGACCTCGGCAGAAGATAGAGAAGTGATGAGTGTCATCCCCTATGCCTCATCCATAGGGTCTATTATGTATGCCATGCTGTGTACCAGACCTGATGTAAACCTTGCCATAAGTTTGGTAGGAAGGTACCAAAGTAATCCCGGCAAGGAACACTGGACAGCGGTCAAGAACATCCTGAAGTACCTGAAAAGGACTAAGGATATGTTTCTCGTTTATGGAGGTGACGAAGAGCTCGTCGTAAAGGGTTACGTCGATGCTAGCTTCGATACAGATCTGGATGACTCCAAGTCACAAACCGGATACGTGTATATTTTGAATGGTGGGGCAGTCAGCTGGTGCAGTTGCAAGCAGAGCGTCGTGGCAGGATCTATATGTGAAGCGGAGTACATAGCAGCCTCGGAGGCAGCACAGGAAGCAGTCTGGATGAAGGAGTTCATCACCGACCTAGGAGTTATTCCCAATGCGTCGGGCCCAATGACTCTCTTCTGTGACAACACTGGAGCTATTGCCCTTGCCAAGGAGCCCAGGTTTCACAAGAAGACCAGGCATATCAAGCGTCGCTTCAACTCCATTCGTGAACATGTTCAAGATGGAGACATAGATATTTGTAAAGTGCATACGGATCTGAATGTCGCAGATCCGTTGACTAAACCTCTTCCACGAGCAAAACATGATCAACACCAGAACTCTATGGGTGTTCGATTCATCACAATGTAACTAGATTATTGACTCTAGTGCAAGTGGGAGACTGTTGGAAATATGCCCTAGAGGCAATAATAAAATAGTTATTATTATATTTCCTTGTTCATGATAATTGTCTATTGTTCATGCTAAAATTGTATTAACCGGAAATCGTAATACATGTGTGAATACATAGACCACAACAAGTCCCTAGTAAGCCTTTAGTTGACTAGCTCGTTGATCAATAGATGGTTACGGTTTCCTGACCATGGACATTGGATGTCATTGATAATGGGATCACATCATTGGGAGAATGATGTGATGGACAAGACCCAATCCTAAGCATAGCACAAGATCGTGTAGTTTGTCTGCTAAAGCTTTTCTAATGTCAAGTATCATTTCCTTAGACCATGAGATTGTGCAACTCCCGGATACCGTAGGAATGCTTTGGGTGTGCCAAACGTCACAATGTAACTGGGTGGCTATAAAGGCACACTACGGGTATCTCCGAAAGTGTCTGTTGGGTTGGCACGAATCGAGACTGGGATTTGTCACTCCGTGTGACGGAGAGGTATCTCTGGGCCCACTCGGTAGGACATCATCATAATGAGCTCAATGTGACCAAGGAGTTGATCATGGGATGATGTGTTACGAATGAGTAAAGAGACTTGTCGGTAACGAGATTGAACAAGGTATAGGGATACCGACGATCGAATCTCGGGCAAGTATCATACCGGTAGACAAAGGGAATTGCATACGGGATTGATTGAATCCTCGACATCATGGTTCATCCGATGAGATCATCGTGGAACATGTGGGAGCCAACATGGGTATCCAGATCCCGCTGTTGGTTATTGACCGGAGAGATGTCTCGGTCATGTCTAGATGCCTCCCGAACCCGTAGGGTCTACACACTTAAGGTTCGATGACGCTAGGGTTATAGGGAAAGTTTGTACGTGGTTACCGAATGTTGTTCGGAGTCCCGGATGAGATCCCGGATGTCACGAGGAGTTCCAGAATGGTCCGGAGGTGAAGATTTATATATGGGAAGTGATCATACGGTCACCGGAAGTGCTCGGGGGTATACCGGTATTGTACCGGGGCCACCGAAGGGGTTCCGGGGGTCCACCGGGAGGGTCCACCTGCCCCGGAGGGCCCTATGGGCTGTATGTGGAAGGGAACCAGCCCCTAAGTGGGCTGGGCGCCATTCCCCCCTAGGGCCCATGCGCCTAGGGTTGGGGGAAACCCTAAAGGGGGCGCCCCCCTTGGCTTGGGGGGCAAGCCCCCTCCCCCTGGCCGCCGCCACCCCTCTAGATCTCATCTAGAGGGGCCGGCCCCCTTCCCCCTTGGCCCTATAAATAGAGGGGAGGAGGGAGGGCAGCAGCACCACATCCAAGGCGCAGCCCTCCCCCTCTCCAACACCTCCTCCTCCTTCCGCGGTGCTTGGCGGAGCCCTGCCGGAGTACCACGCTGCTCCAACACCACCATGCCGTCGTGCTGCTGCTGGAGTTGTCTTCCCCAACCTCTACCTCTCTCCTTGCTGGATCAAGGCATGGGAGACGTCACCGGGCTGCACGTGTGTTGAACGCGGAGGCGCCGTTGTTCGGCGCTTAGATCGGAATCAGCCGCGATCTGAATCGCTACGAGTACGACTCCTTCATCCGCGTTCTTGTAACGCTTCCGCATCGCGATCTTCAAGGGTATGAAGATGCACTCCCCTCTCTCTCGTTGCTAGTTTCTCCATAGATTGATCTTGGTGATGCGTAGAAAAAAATTTAATTTCTGCAACGATCCCCCACATACTCAGGGTACCATCAAATCTTCATGACGAAGGAAGATGAAGAGAAGACCGCGTTTATCACCCCATGTGGTACGTATTGTTTTATATGAATGCCTTTCGGGTTGAAAAGCGTTGGTTCAACGTTTGCAAGAGTGGTTCAGATCGGTTTTGAGCCCCAGCTACATAGAAATATGGAAGCTTATATGGATGACTTAGTGGTCAAAACCAAAGACAAGGCAACGCTCATACAAGATCTAGAAGAAACATTTGCAAATTTGTGCAAGATCAATCTCAATCTCAATCCTGAGAAGTGTGTGTTTGGCATCCCATCCGGCAAGCTTCTCAGATTCTTTGTGTCTCAGCGTGGGATCGAGGCGAACCCCGACAAGATCAAGGCAATTGAGCATATTGAAGCACCAAGACGAGTCAAAGATGTGCGTCGACTTGCTGGTTGTGTTGCTGCGTTAAGCAGGTTCACTCCAAATCTGCTGAGCGCACCCTGCCCTTTTTTAAGATCTTGAAAAAGGCAGGTCCAATGAAAAGGACTCCGGAAGTGGAGGCAGCGCTGCAAGATTTGAAGAGGTACCTCTCCTCTACGCCAACACTAGTCGCGCCTAAGCCACAAGAGCCGTTGCTGCTATATTTAGCGGCAACGAATCAAGTGGTCAGTGCTGCGCTAGTGGCACAGAGAGAAGTAGATGAAGAAGCAGTGGCAGCGGCGAGGCCATCAAATGACGAGCCGGGATCGCCCCCGGCAGAGTCTGGTGCCGGCAAGACGGGATCTGCGAAAGCAGATGAAGTGACACAGAAGAAGAAGATGGTGCAGCACCCAGTTTATTTTGTCATCTCCCTTTTGCAGGGGGCTAGATCAAGATACTCTGGCATGCAGAAGTTGCTCTTCGGCCTCCTTATGGCCTCGAGGAAGCTGCGCCACTATTGCCAGGCACATGAGATCACCGTCATCACTCGCTTCCCGTTGCAACGGATATTACATAACCGAGATGCGACTGGAAGGATTGTGGAGTGGGAGTTGGAACTGTCGAGCTTTAGTCTCAGGTTTGAAAGCACTTAAACAATTCAGAGTAGAGCCTTGGTGGAGTTCATTGCAGAATGGACCTCAACGCCTGACGAGGAGATTCAAGAAACCACTCTCCCCGGCAAGGAAATGATCCGAGACTGGGTTATGTATTTTGATGGAGCTTTCTTGCTGCAAGGCGCCGGTGCTAGTGTGCTGCTTGTCGCGCCCACTGGAGAGCACCTCAAATACGTAGTCCAGATGCACTTTCCCCGGGAGAGATCAACAAACAACACTTCAGAGTATGAGGGACTGCTTGCCGGTCTCAGGATCGCGGCAGACCTTGGAATCAGGAAGCTCATCGTCAGAGGTGATTCACAGCTTGTCGTCAAGCAAGTTAACAAAGATTATTAGAGCCCATTGATGGAAGCTTACGTAGATGAAGTGAGGAAATTGGAGGAGCGTTTTGATGGTCTGCAGGCAGAGCATATTCCTCGAGCAGAGAACAGCATTGCTGATGACCTATCAAAATGTGTTGCCCTCAAGTTACCTGTGGAACCAGGGACTTTTGTGCTTCGACTGACTCAGCCATCCATTGAACCATCAGCAGCCCAAGATAAACAAAGGAAGTTGAGCTCCGGCAAGTACTTTCCCGCTGAGCTGCCAGGAGCTGCCGGCAAGGAAGTTACCGGGGACGACGCCAAGCTTGCCGGGGAGCGACAGGCTCCAGCAGGGCCTCGAGCCCTTGCTGTAGAGACAACTGCCCCCGTGGCAGAAGACATGCCTTTAGTCCTTGTCGTCGAGCCTCAGGCTCCAGCATGGGCACAGCACATCGTTTAGTTCCTCCAAATAGGGGAACTCCCCGAGGAACAGGAAGAAGCAGAGAAAGTAGCATGTCAGTCTAATATGTACTAGTTTGTGGACGATGTCATGTACAGAAAAAGACCGAACGGCGTGAAATTGAAGTGCATTCCTCGGGAGGACGGATTGGAGCTGTTGGCAGAGATACATGGAGGCATATGTGGCTCTCACATAGGGTCAAGGGCTCTTGCCGGTAAGGCATTCCGGAAAGGATTCTTCTGGCCCACTGCCCTCCAGGATGCAACTACACTAGTAACCAAGTGTGAAGCGTGTCAGTTCCATTCAAAGAAATTGCATCAGCCACCTCAAGCTCTTCAGACGATCCCTCTTTCCTGGCCATTTTCGGTCTGGGGGCTCGACATATTGGGCCCTTTTCCCCGTGCTGTCGGGGGCTTTGAGTACTTGTACGTCGCAATCGACAAGTTCACAAAGTGGCTGGAAGTGGAGGCAGTGAGAAAGGTGACAGCACAGTCAGCCGTCAAGTTCTTCAAAGGACTAGTTTGCCGTTTTGGCATGCCAAACAGAGTCATCACCGACAACGGCACCCAGTTCACGAGCCGCACCTTCATGCAATATATCCAGGACCTTGGCAGCAAAATCTGTTTTGCTTCTGTTGCTCATCCGAGAAGCAACGGCCAGGCGGAAAGGGCAAATGCTGAAGTGCTGCGAGGCCTCAAGACGAGGACCTTCGACAGGCTGCACAAGTGCGGAAGACACAGGATTGATGAGTTGCCGGCAGTTCTTTGGTCAATCAGGACGACACCAAATCGAGCTACTGGCCAGACACCCTTCTCCCTGGTATACAGGGCGGAAGCAGTTCTCCCCATAGAACTCATATACGGGTCGCCTCGAGTGCTCGCTTATGATGAGCTTGAGCAAGAGCAATTGCAGCAATATGATGCTATGCTCCTTGAGGAAGATCGTCTTCATGCTGTTGTGCGAGCTGCGCGCTACCAGCAAGCCTTGCGCTGCTACCATAGCCGCAAGGTTCACGCCCGAAGCCTTGAGGAAGGCGACCTTGTTCTTCGGCGTGTTCAGTCGGCCAAGAATTCCAACAAGTTGACGCCAAAGTGGGAAGGCCCTTATCGGGTAATACGAATCACCAGGCCCGGCGCAGTCCGCCTGGAGACTGAAGATGGCATTCCAGTGAGCAACTCCTGGAATATCGAACATCTTCACAAGTTTTACCCGTAAGGCGCGGTTGCCGGGACCCCCGGCAACCCCATTTTGTACTAGCCTTGCCGGCAAGGCATATAACCCTATGTACAAAGCCAGGCGCAGACCCTGTGCACAGTTGAATAAGTTTAAGTATGTACAGTTCTTGTTGATTTCCATGTTTATTTATATGCATGCCTGTCCAAGATATTGTACTATGTTTGTTTCCGGCAAAACTGATGAACCGCCAAGGTTCCATGTTCCTATTTTCTCTTCTTTCTTTTTCTCAAAGGATAGAAGGTTCCCTCGCATGCAAGTTTGCCGGGGGATGATGGTATGGAGTGTGGACACCGACGGGCGACGTTCGGAGTGACATCTTGCGAAAAAGAATACAGCAGCGAAAAGCTAAGTTGCGAAACCCTGAGTAAATTTATTTTAAATGCGAGGTTATTTTCCTTGGACGATTTCGGTTCTTGTATGGAAAACCTGCACGCGAAGGAACCTTGTCATGATTGGTTGCTCCCTTACTCTGTTTCGAGTCCGCTCAACAATTCAAGTGGCTGCACTAAGAACGGCAAGGTATCTTGCCGGCAGCGACATCCCCGGCAGGCTGCTAAGGATCCGTTCCTCAAAGCGCTCGCGGCAAGGGTGCGCGCACCGGCAAGTTTTTCCCAAACAAAGCGTAGGGTGTATGCCATACAAAGAGAAATCAGACAAGAAAGATAGCATGCATTCATCCAAAACACAGCAAGTTATATTACATCAATAGTTGCCGCAATTCTAACTTAAGATAGATTGTTTTGGGCATGAATTCGTGGCGGCAAGAAGAAGTGAAGCGGCTAATCCCTGCGCTGGCCTTCGACCCTCTTGATGTGGTCCACCTTGTCGATGATGGGCGCGACAAGCTCTTCCAGCGCCTTGCGGTCTGCGTCCTTCGGCAAGCGATCGAGCACGTTGGTGAAGTCGAGGCCGGGGTTCATGTGCACCACTTTGATAAGCACCTTGAGAAGGACGGCCTGGCAGAGTTTGCGGGATTCACTGGCCATTTGGGTTGCTCGGCTAGAGTGGAGCAGCTTTAGGGCGTCAAGGAGGGCCTCGAAGAACATGGTCAGCCTGGCGCTCGGAGACACCCTCACTTCAGTAGAATACCTGAAGTTCGGCAGGCCCATGGTGGACAGTTGTGCTGCGAGCCTTTCCACGACGTCAACAAGGCACTCAGTCCAGATCCCCATGCCTTTTTCATAGTCATTATAGGTGGCGGCGGAGCTCTCAAGCAGCTCCTTCTCGTCCCGGAGGTTTTTGGTCAGGGTCTTCTCGCGAGCCCTGCTGCTCTCAAGGGACTCCTCTAGTGTGGTCAGCTTCAGTTTCAGATCGGTAATGGAGTTGTTGGCTGCGGAGAGCTGCTTGGTCTTGTCGGATATGGTGGTTTGCATCTCCGCCAGGTCGTGGAGAGTTTTCTCTCTGTCACCTTTGAGCGTCGAGAGCTCCTTGCCATGTTCCTCCAGATCCGCCTCTAGCCTCTTCACCTTGTCAGCCAACTCATTCTTGGCGGCCTCTGCAGCTTTGGTGTCATTGATGGCTTCCTTCAGCTTGCCGGTGTGGTACAAGGCTAGAGCATCAAGTGCTTCTTTGTGTTTCTGCTCCAGCTCTTGGGTCCGCTGCGCGACAAGCCTTTCAATTTCCTCGTCCTTGCCATGGAGCTTGGTGGCAAGCACCTTTTCACGAGCGGCAAGGTCTTCTTCATGAGCATCGAGCCCGACGCGGCGTTCCGTTAACCGGGCCTCTTCTGCAGCAGCCCGTTCAGTGGCCTCTTCCTGTGCCTTCTCAATGTTAGACTGCTTTAAGAGGAGCTCGTCCCAACTCTGGCCCAGCTGCTCCTGGCCAGCCCTTAGCTCTTGCCGAGCCTCGATGAACCAAACTTGCGTTTGCTCGATGCGCTTCCGGAAGTCTGCCTCTGCTGCTTCGACAACTGCTGCCCTGGAGTCCAATTTCTCTTTCTGGGTGCGGTGAAGCGCTTGGAGTTTCTGGAAGTTGTCGCTCATGGACTGGAGGAGCTGATCTTCTTTGGATCCACTGCTGCTGGCGCGCGACTCGTCAACAATCTTGAGCCCAGCAGCAGCAATGATCTCTTCATCAAAAGTTTCTCCCTCGCTGGGCGCTCCAGTGCTTGCCGTCCCCGGGATGTTGACGAACAGGTTCTCGCCAACCTTTAAGTATCTGCTTGAGGGGGAGCCTCGGATGTTGACGGTTGATCCTCGGCGACCGCCTCCCCGGCAACTGAGGGCTCTGGGACTGGCACAGCGCCGGGCGCTCATGCGGCAGGGATGCCGTCAGTACGGTCACTGATCTCCTCGCCGGCCCCTCCAGCGGACCCCTTGGTGGCCTCTTCATGCACGTCCTTGGCGGCCTCATCAGCAGCGACTTTAGCGGCTTCAGCGGCAGCATCCTTGGCAGTCTCCACGATGATGACATCGACGTCCATCTAATTCGCCGAGGGGAGGTCTGAGAGCCAAGGAGGAGAAACAAGATGAAAACCAAGTTTGAAGTTCAAAGCAGAAAGAAAAGAGAAAAAGATCATGCTGGAAAAATGACAAGTGCAGGGAAGCAGGCAGCTTACCTGTGACAAGCTGTTGGGAGGTGGCTCCCTCCCCGACAACATTTGTTGCCGGTGTAGGGCTGCCGGCGCCCGTGCTTGCCGGCTCTTCCTCCACGCGAGTGGACTCGTTAGTGGAAACCCTTGCCGGGGATCCCTCCCTGGGCGGTGTGGTTGACGGAGGCGGCATATCGGGGGTGGCCCTCAGTGGCTCTTCCTGTTGCTGTTCTTCTCCTGCAAACCCGGCAAGGTCAGCAGTGAAGATGTACACCCCAACACTCGCCAGCGGGAAATGAGTAGTGGACTCACGCTGGGGGCTGGGTTGGGGGCTGCGTCGTGGGCTGGGCTCCGGGCTAATGAGGATGGTCTCTGGCACACTTGCGGTGCTTGTCGGGGGCTCGTCGCCCATTGAAGTTTTGGCCTTCTTCGCCACCCTTTGTGCCAATGTTTCCGTATCTCTGCGGGGACAGGCCAAAGCAAGAACAAATAAAGATTAGTAAAATCAGAGATTCAAGGGATAGAGGAGGCGGTAGGGTACTTACTCTTCTTCTTCCGGACTCTCTTCTCCCTCCGGGCTAAAAGCAGCGAGGTCGAAGGCGCCCTCCACTATAACGTCCATACGAAGGGGCGGAGAAGGGGACCTGGGCCACTTGGCCGTGGCAGGAGCGGCGGCCTGATGTGAGTCTGCTCCAGTTGCCGGCGCTGTCACATGAGCCGCCCCCTCTGCTTTCTTTGCCGCCGCGGTCGCGCGCCTCATCTGGCGCACAGGTTGCTGCTGGGCCTCTTGCCGCTGCACAGCCTTGCCGGCCGCCCCCTCGCCGGGGACCTCTTCGTGTGAGGAAGCTTGCTGGACTGGCTCGCCGGAGATGGCTCACCGAAGGACACGCTTCTTCTTCTCTGGAGCTGGGGGCTCCACATACGGCTGTTCCTCAGCTGTATCTTCGATAGAAGGGCAATTGACAGCTACGCCAATATGCTCTCCGGCAGTCTCACCTTGCTCGGCAAGGTTTTCTTCTTCGTTGGCTTCATCTTCCATGAAGCCAACGTTGCCGGCCTCCATGGCAAGGGCCGCCTCTTCCACCCTGCTGGCAATATATGCCACTTCTTCGTCAGTGGTGGGGCAGATGAGGTTTGTTTCTTCCCGGATGGCCCTCTCCGACAAGTTGTTGAGGAATTCTTGTGCCTGCTCCTCGGATGGCTCGACCCAGGTCTGGTCAAGGCCATGGGCGTTGAACACCGGCATCATGGCAATGATCGAGTTCAGGGTAGAGTTGTTGCACAGGGGAATTATGCCTGCTGGCAACCTGAGCGACCTGTCGGCCTTGAGCTGGAATAGCTTGTGGCAGAGAGCCGCGTGCTGCATGACCGTCAGGTTGTTGTTCAGACCAGGGCGCAGCCTCATGATATCTGCTGCGTTCCGATATTCCCAAGCTGGTCTCCCCTTGTTCTGCAGAGGGGCGATGCAGCGGCGGAGGAAGTCAGCGCCAACCATCTCGATTGTGAGCCCGGCAGCCTTGAGGCGGTGGATCCTGTTGATTGCGATTGTGATCTTCCCGTCTTCAGGGTCGAGGGTGCTCCAACCATTGCCGCGGGTCAGTCTTGTTTGCCGGGGCATACAGAACGGCTGCAGATCTTCCTCCACAATCCAGCACCACTTGCACCGCCATTCATCCCACTTCTCCTTGTAATCTCCGTCTGGGTACTTCTCCTTGTTCCATACCCTTGGGATCCAGGCGACACAGCCAGAAAGGGCCTCTCCTGCCTGCATGCGGGGGATGAAGTAATGGCGGAAGAGGGCTATGTTGGGGACCACTCCAGCAAAATTCTCGTAGAGATGGGCGAAGATGGACATACATGCCACGGCATTCGGCGTAAAATCCAAGATATGGAAGCCGTATGTGTACATGATGTCGTTGAGGAAATCAGAAAATGGGGGGCAGACCCTGCAGTAGAAGTAGTCGGCAAAGAAAGGCAATTTATCTGGGGCAGCCTCGGCGCAGGAAGCTAGGATGACGCGGGTGGCAGGATGCCCCTTTGTCGCTCTCTGTCGGAGTAAATGACCACGCGTAGCCACATCAGCCCCCCATGGTATTTCAAGACATCGGGGCCGGCCGCGCCCCTCACGCCCTCCGGAAGCACGACCGCCTTCTTGGGCCGGCTGGTCTAGAGGGCCGGCTGCAAGAAAGCGGCAAGACCACAGAAGGCGGCCGCAAGGGGGCCGACTCCTGGCAGACGGCCCCACGCCCCCTCGAAGTCAGCACCACATTACCACGACAAGACAAGGCATGGCTACAGTACGGCCTGCCACCCCCGAACCCAGGATAGGACTCGGCCGCAGAGCCGTGTACTGGGCGGACACCCCCCACCCAGCGCGACACTGTAACCACGCAGTCCGCGACATCACTAGCGCTAGAGGGAGCCACACTCCCATGATGAGCGGCCAGTACGGCCCACAGGCGGCGGGCCCTACCTATCCGCGAGCCACCCGAAGGTGGCCCACCTCAAGCAGGCGGTGATAAGGGAGGGCCGACTCCTAGCAGGCGGCTCTTCTCCCCCTTGAAGTTTGTGCGCCATCAACCAGATGAGACGGGGTATGGCTACAGTGAGCGCCCGTCAGGCGGCGGACTGTAGCCACGCTCCCTCCGACAAAGCCTTCATCATCAGGGGCGAGGCTACAGTATAAAGCAGTCAACATGGCCCGCAGGTGGCGGGCCCTACCTGACGGCTGAGATCATGGCAGTCGGTGGGGCCCACCAGGCAGCGGGCCCCAGCGGTCGGCGGAGAAGCCGGCAACCAGAGACGCTGACGGCCGGGTCCTACACCCGGCCGGATTACCATTGTATCCCTAGGAGGTAGGCCTATATAAACCCCCCAGGCTCACCCATGCAAGGGGGTTCGGTTCAGCACCCACGCCATTCACACATACATGTAGAGAGAGGAGTAGAGTTAGCCTTGCCCTTCTCCCTCCTCTAGCCGAAACAGCTCAAGGAGCAAGCTTGTAGCTACTTTGTTGATCATAGTCATCATGCGAAGACCCCGCAGAGTAGGACTAGGGGTGTTATCTCCTAGGAGAGCCCCGAACCTGGGTAAGATTCGCAGGCGTATGCGGTCTCGCTCACTCCCGCTTCTAGAGCCCGTCGACGTACTCTTGTCCCCATCCATGATAAGCCACCCCCTGGCATATGTCGCACGATATCCCTGACATTTGGCACCCATCATGGGGCAAGGTGCACCGTCGTCCGGAAACACGTTCTGGACGGGAACCCTCTTCCTTCCTGGTGAGCGCAGCCAGCCCGGCACGCCTGACGGTGTTTGCGCCGACATGCTGCGTGGCGCGGAAGCCGCCTGTGCCGCGAGCTGCCTCGCTTATCTCATCGGCGGGATCCACCTACCCGACGAGCTCGCACCCGACGTGGGCGCTGCCAGCTCCGAGAGCTGCCTTGTCGACCTCCTCGGCAAGCTTCACATCGCCAACGAGCCGGCCTCCGACCTGGAGTCCGTTGGCTCCACCGACCCGCCCGTCGGCATGGTCATCGACGCCGATGCTGCGCCTTCTGATGCCTTCCCCGGTGACGTGGTGATCTTCGACAACCCGCTTCCTGTTGCAGATAGCAGCACCAGCACTAGCACCATTACCGAGGTGCTAGTCATCAGCAACGATGGAGCCTCCAGCGAGGCCGGCTGGGACCTGTTGCAGGCGGCAATGCGGGACCTGTTCGCGCCCATAGCGCCCGGTGTGAACGGCAAAACGCTGGAAGCATGTCGCGTTGCACTCCTCGACAGCGCCAACAAGTTGGCAGCCATGAGACGCCTCACCGAGGCCTACCAGCGCGAGATCGATCGCGCCATCTACGGCACGCCGGCTGCCGGCGAACCGAGCCGCGTGGGCACGGTCTGGCAGTGCGGCGCAGCCATCGCCAGCATGCTGGGGGCTGACCGCCCGGTCTACGCCACGCCAATGGAGAACTTACGCGCCGCCCAGGCGGCGGCAGATGAGCTGGATTGCCTGGAGGGCGACGAGCGCCGCTGCATGACAAAGCGCGTCCAGCAGCTCATCGACGCGGCCGCCGCGTAGCAAGAGGCCGGCCGCCGCGTGGTGGAACCCGGCTTGCAGGAAGAGAACCTTCCCCCTCGCCGAGAGCATGGCGCGACCTCCCGGACTGAGGAAATCAAGAGCCGGCTGTTAGCCACGGCCGCACACGCATCATCATCGAGCGCGGCCAAGACGGCCGCCCACGAGCAGTGGAACGGCGGGACGATCGACCGCCTCCCCCGAACGGAGAGGCGGACACCGTCCCCCCTCTCTTTTCCTCCCCCCCCCCCCCCCCCCCCCCCCCCCCCCCCCCCCCCCCCCCCCCGCCTGTTGAGCATCTGATTCTCGAAGACAGGCTGCGACCCCGTGAAGGAGTCGGAGAGAACGACGCCCGCCCCTGGATCGACCGCTTGGCTCGATCCCTGGCGTTAGAAGAAGAAGATGCGATCGGCCCGCCTTGTTTCGGCCCCTGCATTCGCGACGAGCCCTTCGCCAAAGGGTTCTCGCTTCCTTGAGACACTCCCAAGTACAACGGTTCCGTGAAGCCGGAGGATTGGCTGGTTGACTACTCCACCGCCATCAGCATAGCAAACGGCAACAAACGCGTTGCCGTGAAGTACGTTCCGCTCATGCTCCAGGGCACGGCCCGGACAAGGCTGAACAGCCTCAAGCCCTACAGCGTCAACAACTGGCTGGACTTCACCGAAGTTTTTATCCGCAACTTCACCAGCACCTACAAGCGGCCGCCCAAGGCTCGCCAGCTCTCCCTGTGCGTCCAAGGCCCAACCGAGTCCACCCGCGAGTACTTGACGCGGTGGGCCGAACTGCGCAACTCCTGCGAAGGGGTGCATGAGGTGCAAGCCATAGAGTACTTCACTACCGGGTGCCAAGAGGGCACCTTACTCAAGCACCGACTCCTCTGCGACGAGCCGGCCACACTCGATGAGCTGCTGATCATAGCGGACAAGTACGCCACCGCCGATTCCTCCATGAAGTCGGAGCTCCGAGTGGACGCATCTGGGAAGATGCTCCCTCCGGCCCCTCAGACGCCTGCCGGTGACTCCAGTCGGCGCCAGCAGTCGAACGACAATGAACGCAAGGCCCAGCAGCCGGCTTCCACCAGCCGGCAGGTGGCAGCAGTTGAAGACCAATAGCCAGAAGTGCAGCCCGGCCCCAAGTGTCAAAAAGGCGGCAAGCCTGCTTGGTTGCCCGCCTTCTCCTTCGAGCAAACCCTTGATGCTCCCTGCAAGTTCCACAGCGGCGCGAAGCCGTCCAATCACACCACCCGGAAGTGCCACTGGCTCACCCGCATTGCCAAAGGCGAAGGACTGCCCCCTCCGCCTTCTGGCCTGCCGGCTCCACCTCCTCAGCAGCCGGCGGCCCGCCCTGTCGGCGCAGTCCAAGATGAATTCCCCGAAGAACATGGAGCCTACGTCGTCTTCATCAGTGTAGCCGACGACAGGCACAGCCGGCGTCAGCAGCACCGCGAGGTGAACACGGTCGCTTCTAAGGTCCCAGAGTTCATGCACTGGTCCGAGAGGCCTATCAGCTGGAGCCGCGCTGACCACCCGGAGGTGATGCCTTCTCCGGGTTCCTACGCCCTGGTGCTGGATGCCACCTTTTCAACGGAGCGGCGAGCCTGTCGCTTCTCCCGAGTTCCAATAGACGGCGATAGCAGCATCAACATCCTCTACCGTGACACCCTGGAGAAGCTGTGCGTCAAGGAGAAGCAGCTCCAGCCCAGTCGGACTGTCTTCCATGGCATTGTACCTGGCCTATCCTGCTCTCCTCTCGGCAAGATCAAGATAGATGTCCTCTTCGGAGACAAAGATCACTTCCGCCATGAGCCAATCTGGTTCGAGGTGGTGGACCTGGGGAGCCCCTACCACGCGCTCCTTGGCCGACCTGCTTTGGCCAAGTTCATGGCGGTGTCACACTACCCCTACCGCAAGATGAAGATGCCGGGTACCAAGGGCATTATCACCGTAGCCGGTGACTACCAGAAGTCGGCCACGTGTGCTACTGCCAGCAGTCGGCTGGCCGAGTCCCTTATCATCGCGGCGGAAAGGCGGCTCCTTGACCGGGTTGTGGCCATGGCCAGCAAGCAGCCAGACCTGTCACCGGATCCCAAGGAGTCAGAGGCCCAGGGCTCCTTCCAGCCGGCCAAAGAAACCAAGAAGATTCCCTTGGACCCTGAGCACCCGGAGAGATTTGCTGTCGTGGGGGCCCACCTCGACAGTAAATAGGAAAGCGAGCTCGTCGATTTCCTCCATGAGAATCGGGACATCTTCGCATGGTCTCCCAAGGACATGCCGGGTGTTCCGACGGATTTCGCCGAGCACAAGCTACATGTCAGATCGGATGCAAAACCAGTTAAGCAACCCCTCCGCCGCCTGTCAGAAGAGAAGAGAAGAATCGTTGGCGAGGAGATCGCCCGGCTTCTGGCGGCCGGCTTCATCATGGAAGTGTTCTTTCCAGAATGGCTTGCCAACCCAGTCCTTGTACTGAAGAAGAACAACAAGTGGCGCATGTGCATTGATTACACCAGCCTCAACAAAGCTTGCCCCAAAGATCCGTTTGCTCTGCCTCGGATAGACCAAGTGATTGACTCCACAGCCAGATGCGAGCTGTTGAGTTTTTTGGATGCCTACTCTGGCTACCACCAGATCAAGCTTAACCCGGCCGATCGGCTGAAAACCGCCTTCATCACACCATTCGGAGCCTTCTGCTACCTGACCATGACATTCGGCCTGAGAAATGTCGGTGCCACATTTCAGGGTTGCATGCAGAAGTGCCTCCTCAAGCAACTCGGCAGAAATGCCCACGTCTATGTAGATGACATTGTGGTGAAGACGGAAAAGCGCGGTACCCTCCTGGAGGATCTCAAGGAGACCTTCGATAATTTGCGCCGTTTTCAAATCACGCTGAACCCAGAAAAGTATGTCTTCGGAGTCCCAGCCGGCCAGCTCCTTGGTTTCCTTGTCTCAGAACGCGGCATCGAGTGCAACCCTGCGAAGATCAAGGCCATTGAGCGGATGGAGAGGCCCACCCGGCTGCGAGACGTCCAGAAGTTCACTGGGTGCTTGGCATCCCTCAGTCGTTTCATCAGTCGGTTGGGCGAGAAGGCTCTTCCCCTGTACCAGCTAATGAAGAAAACCACTCACTTCGAGTGGAACGACAAGGCGGACGAGGCTTTCCTCCAGCTCAAGAAAATGCTGACTACGCCGCCTGTCCTGGCGGCTCCAGCTGCTAAGGAGCCCATGTTCCTCTACATTGCCGCCACCAGCCGGGTGGTAAGCACTGTCATTGTGGTCGAGCGCCCAAAGGACAGCAAGGCATAGCCGGTCCAGAGGCCCGTCTACTACCTGAGTGAAGTGTTGTCGGCCTCCAAGCAGAATTACCCCCACTACCAGAAGATGTGCTACGGCGTATACTTCGCCGCCAAGAAGCTCAAGTAGTACTTTCAAGAGCACTCCATTACGGTTGTCTGCACTGCCCCACTTGCCGAGATCATAGGCAACAGAGACGCATCAGGCCGGTTGGCCAAGTGGGCCATCGAGCTAGCTCCCCACACCATCCTCTACCAACCCCGCACCGCCATCAAGTCCCAAGCGCTGGCCGACTTCCTCGTCGACTGGGCCGAGACCCAGAACCTGCCGCCGGCGCCGGATTCCACCCATTGGCGAATGCACTTTGATGGCTCAAAGATGCGCACCGGTCTGGGAGCCGGCATCATCCTCACCTCTCCCAAAGGCAACAAGCTCAAGTACACGTTGCAAATTCACTTTGTCGCCTCCAACAACGTGGCCGAGTACGAGGCGCTCGTACACGGACTTCGACTGGCCAAAGATATTGGCATATGCCGGAATGTGTGCTACGGCAACTCGGACTTGGTAGTCCAGCAGTCGTCTGGCGACTGGGATGCCAAGGATGCAAACATGGCGAGCTACCGCTTCCTCATCCAGCAGATCAGTGGATACTTTGACGGGTGCGAGTTCCTTCACGTGCCACGAGCCGAGAACGAGCAAGCTGATGCCCTGGCACGGATCGGCTCCACCCACCAAGCGATACCAGCCGGCGTTTCCCTTCAATGCCTCCGCAAGCCATCTATCAAGCCTTCGCCGAAATCTGAGTCCATCTTCATGCCGGCTGCTCCCGGAACAGTCGAATCCGACTCGGGGGCTGCAACAGCCGGCCTGGGGACTTCGGCAGGCGGCTCGGGGACTGCAGCAGTCGCACCCAGCCCGGGGACTGCAGCAGTCGGTCCGGGGACTTCAGCGACACAACAAGCGGTGGCTCACTCCAACCCGCCTCCTCCCAACCCAACCGCCCTGCTTCCAATGGCCGTGATGACAGTGGTCGAAGCACCGTCATGGGCGCAGCCCATCCTCAACTTCCTGGTAAGCGGAGAGCTACTAGCCGATGAGACCTCGGCCCGGCAAGTGCAACGCCGGGCAGCAGCATACACGATAGTGAACAGAGAGCTTGTCAGACACAGCGTGACTGGCGTTTTCCAGCGCTGCGTTGAGCCAGAAAAGGGCAAGGCAATCCTCAGAGACATCCATCAAGGCGAATGCGGCCACCACGCGGCCTCCAGATCCCTTGTCGCCAAAGCTTTCCGCCATGGATTCTTCTGGCCGACTGCTTTGGACGACGCCAAGGACTTGGTCAAGAAGTGTAAAGGGTGCCAGAAATTCAGCTCCAAGCAACACCTACCGGCTTCCGCACTCAAGACCATCCCCCTCACTTGGCCATTTGCCGTCTGGGGGTTGGACATGGTGGGCCCGTTCAAAACGGCACGCAGCGGCATGACCCATCTGCTGGTCGCCGTGGATAAATTCACCAAGTGGATTGAAGCAAAGCCAATTAAGAAGCTGAACGGTCCAACTGTGGTGACCTTCATCACTGACATCACCGTCCGGTACGGTATACCACACAGCATCATCACCGACAATGGCACAAACTTTGCCAAAGGTGCCTTGGCCCGTTTCTGCGTGACGTAGGGCATCCGACTGGACTTAGCGTCCGTTACCCATCCGCAGTCAAACGGCCAAGTCGAGCGAGCAAACAGCCTCATCTTGTCCGGCATCAAGCCCCGACTGGTCGAGCCGCTGGAGCGCTCGGCCGGCTGCTGGATCGAGGAGCTACCGGCCGTCCTCTGGAGTCTCCGGACCATGCCGAACAAATCGACCGGCTTCACTCCCTTCTTCCTCGTGTACGGGGCCGAGGCTGTCATCCCAACTGATATCAAGTTTGACTCGCCTCGCGTCACCATGTACACAGAGGCGGAGGCAAGGGAGGCGCGAGAAGACAGCGTCGACCTGCTGGAAGAAGGCCGGCTGCTGGCACTCAGCCGGTCCGCCATCTACCAGCAGGCCCTATGCCGCTACCACAGCCGGAAGGTCAAGCCACGATCTTTCTAAGAGGGGGACCTTGTGCTCCGGCTGATCCAGCGAACAGCCAGCCAGCACAAGCTCTCGGCCCCTTGGGAAGGACCCTTCGTCATCAGCAAAGCCTTGGGCAACAACTCCTACTACCTCATCGATGCACAGAAGCCCAGGGCACGCAAGAGGGACGATTCCGGTAAGGAAACGGAGCGCCCATGGAAGGCAAATCTCCTCCAAAGATTTTACAGCTAATGCAGTATGTACCACGCTACCTTGCGTATTAAGAGTGAAGGCATCGGGTCCCTCGAGGAGAACTCGGGGACTACCATTTTTATCTGTACGATAAGTTTATGCCTGAGGATGTGTTGTTTCATCCCTCCGCCTGGCACCGGGTTCCGACCAGTCGGCCCGGGGGCTCGCCGCCTTGTCCTATGTTGGTGCCACCTGCAGTCGGACAAGTAGTGTGCAGACATCTAAGCCCTCTCTTGCCTTAAGCCGCAGCTCGCAGAGCGACTGTCCGGCTGGCAAGAGCTAAAGGCAGGAAACGGTGTCCACACGAAAAATGACTAAGGAAAAAAGCATCAACATAGGCTAAGCCGGCTCCCCGCCTCACCCTCCGGCTGCTGAGCAGCCGGCCGGCCGGCTTCTCACTTGACTTGCTACGTTCTAAAATGGCCCAAGTACTTGTCTTCCTAAACGGCCAAGCACCGGACCCAGCCACAGACCGCAGAGCGGCTGTCCGGCTGGCAGGGCGGTAGCCAAAGGAAGGCGGCAAAGGAAAAAGCCAAAAAAGAGCAGAAAAACAAGGCAAAGTTAGAACCCGGCAGAGCACAACTTGTGCGAATAAAGTTGATTTACATAGCAGAGCTCATAGCCAGCATTCAACAAAGTTTGAATACACCCCCAGCAGGTGGAATTGCGCGAATTTAACATGCTTGTTCAAAAGATTACAAGAACAGGAAAGATAAGACAAAGTGGCCATCTAGTCCAAAGGAGCAGCAGGCGGGTCCGACGGGTTGGCAGAGGCAGCGGCGCCGGATGGTGGAGCGGCCGACTGAAGGGTCTCGGCCTGATCGCCCCCGGCAGCAGTCGGTGCGGTAGCACGCGGCTCGTTGGTCGAGGCTTGGTCGGGCTGAGGCCGGCTGTCCGCTCCGTCGTCCGGTGCGTCGTCTTCGCTGTCCTCGTCCTCTTCGTCCTTGCCCTCGTCGCTGGAGGCGATCTCTTCCACCGAGTCCCCCGCATCCCCCGGGTTCAGCCCGAACCAGTCGGGCAGCACCTCAGCGCCTTCCTCGTCCAGCTTGGGGATGAAAACGGTGGTGTCGACGTACTCGGCGATCGCTGCCGCGTGTTGAGAAAGTGCAGGGCCCACCGCCGCCAGCTCCGGTCCGGCCTCCTGCCGGAAGGTGGCCAGCTGGGCCAGGTCCAGCCCAGGATACCATGCCTTGGCGAACTCCAAGGCCGTCCGCGCACCCGCCCAAGCTGCGGTGCCCTTCCAAGCCTCGAAGCGGCCGACCGCTACCTCCAGCCAGTCGGCAGTCCGACTGGGGGTGCGTGGAATTTGAGCGTCGGGCCAAAAGGCGGCCAACACCTGAGCCCCGGCGCGCTACAGGCAACGAAGCATCCTGTGAGCCGGCTGCAAGCGCGTCTTGATAGCCAGAAGCTGTTCGCCGAGATTCCGAGGCGCGTTGGGCGCAATGTCCACGCATGTTTTCCTCCGCATGTCGTGACGCGCCTCGATGGCCTGGCTGACGGCGACGGAGTGACCTGGAAAGTATTCTGCACAAGAAGAAGATTAAAGATTAGAAGCCAGAGGCCGACTCCTGCTGCAGTCGACGGCTGTTCAAAAGAAGAAGTAACTTACCATCAATCATGTCCTCGATCTCGCCGTAGCCATCGGTCAGGAGTCTCTCCTTCTCGGCACAGTTCGAGCATTGAGTCTCGAACTCGGCCTTGAGGGAGTCTTCCTCCTCCTTCAGCTTCCGGAGCTCCGCCTTGTACCGCTCTGCCTGGTCCGCCAGCTCCTTGGCCAGGCGGTCGCATTCCTGGGCCGCCTGGCCGCACGGATGTTGTGGTAATCCTGCAACAAAGACAACAGAAGAAAGTAACGAGTCAGTACTCAGAGCTCGACCTGAAGTTCCGAGCCGCCTGCTCAGCAGCCAGCCCGGAACTCGGGGGCTACACCCAGTGGGTGCGCTGGCGCGCCCCCACGGAAGATTACAAAGAAACGAAAACAAGAAACGTACCCGAACGGCCGCCCGCGTCGCCAGGAACTCCTGCGTGTACTGCTGGAGAGCGGCGCCTTGGGCGTTGAACCGGGCCAGGAATTCCTGCGAGGCCGCGTTCAAAACACCCGTACCACCCCCAGATGTCCAATCCGGTGGGGCGGCGCTGGTAGCCTCGGCGTCGGGCGCCGACGAGCTAGCGACCCCGACCTCCAACGGCCGCGATGCTGAGGCCGCCTTCCCCGCACGCCGACGCGCCGGGATACGGGTTGCGGGAGTCGGACCCACCATCAACTCACCGCTGGCTGGCGGCACCAGCGATGCGTCAGGACGACTGCCCTGGGTGTCAACAGCCGGCGTACGCAGGGGCACCTCCGCCTCCAGGATAACAGGGTCCCCTCCCCTCTCTTGGACCGGCTGGTCATCGCCGGCCCCTCCAGTCAGAGCCTGGACCTCCAACACCACAGGCTCCGCAGATTGCGGACCGGTGGACTCTAGAGCCTGGCTGCGGGACGCCTCCTTCGCCTGCGTCTTGGCGGCCGTGTCCGCCTGCTCCTTGGCCGCGGCATCGGCTTGGGCCTCGGCCGCCGCGTCGGCCTCCGCCTTCTCCCGGGCCGCAGCTTCCCGCTCCTCTCGCGCCTCCCGCGCGTTCTTCTTCGTCGCCTCCTGGAGGGCGGCAAGCGGATCCACGTGGCGGGGGCCCGCGATGTCGTCTGCCACCCCGATCACCGAGCCGGATGGGGCTCGCGACAAGGAAAGTGGGGCGCTGCGCGCCAAGGAAGGAATAGAGTAAAAAGATTGCAAAGATAGAAAAAAAGCAAACGCAAAGCAAGATGCGAGAAAGGACAAGGCACTTACGTGGACACCAGCGGGAGCCGCTTTGGGGCCTTCTGGAAGAGGGCCGCCTTCGCGGCAGCCTCTTGCCGTTTGGTCGCGGCGGCCGAGGTCCTGGCCTTCTTGGGCCGGCTGCCGAACAACCCGGCGTCGGCCCGGTGCTTCGGTGCGCCGGCTGCTGCGGTCGGCACGGCCGAGGAGCTGGCGCCCGCCCTGTCGGCACCATGGGCACGGCGCGGCTCTTCGTCCTCCTCGTCGTTGTCTGGCCAATCCCCGAGGCCGCCTCCTAAGGAGACGTCTGCTCCCTCGCCGCCGCCGCCTGTGGCGTCGTCCTCCTCCTGAGCGGCCGCCCCCAGGTCGGGGTCGTCCACGTCACTCACCGACTGGTCCGCCATGTACTGGTGACCCGGGGCCGGCGTATCAGTGGCCGTCTGGCCTAGGAAGCGCTGCACCAAGGCCGACTGGTCAGGCGGCAAGAAAGAACCCGGACGAACAAAGGAAAAAAGAATAAGGAGACGTACCGGAGGCGGCGGGTTGGCCCGGCTGTATGGCGGCTTGCCGAATTGCCACTCCGTCTCCGACAGTTTGCAGTCGGAGAAGAAATTCACCATGCGGACCACCTCCATGTCCAGCATCACCTTGGTGGACATCCGGCATGGATCCCGGCGCCCACTCATGTCGCTGATCAAGTGGGGCCGGGCTTGGAGGGGCAGCACTCGGCGCTTCACGAACGCGGTCAGCAGGTCTGAGGCCTTGAGGCCCTCCGACGCCGTCATCTCCTGGAACCGGAGGAGCGTGGTGGAGCACGTGGCCGACAGGGTTCTCGGCCGGAACTTCCAGTTGGTGCGAGGCTCGACAGGCGGGCCGGCTGCGTAGGCCGGCAGGTTGACGTAGTCCCGCGTCGAGTGGATGTTCTCGACGTAGAAGTATGACTTCTGCCACAGTTTGGCCGACTACAGCAGGGCAAGAGCCGGGAAGCGGACCCTGGATCCTGTGCGCCGCACCGCGACACAGGCTCCGCACTTGGCCGCCTCGTTCTTGGCGGCGGTGCCGAGCTTGAGATAGAAAAGCTCTCGCCACAGCTCGAGTGTGGGGAGCATGCCGAGGTAGCCCTCGCACAGGATGACGAAGCCGGAGAGCAGCACCACCGTATTCGGAGTAAGATGGTGGGGCTGCACTTCGTAGAAGTCCAAAAACGAGTGAAAGAATCCGCTCGCCGGAAGGCCAAAGCCGTGGAGGAAATGCGACCGAAAGACTACGCGCTCGCCGCCTTCCGGCGCCGGCGAGATCTCCCTTTCGGGGAGGACACGCACCTTGACGTTCGATGCTTTGGGGAGCCGCCGTGTCTGGCGAAGGAACTCCAAGTGCCCGTCATGGACGTTGGAGCCGTCCCAGTCGCCCGCGCGGCCGCTTGGCGCCATGGGCTCTGTGCTCGGCGGCGGCGCAAGGCGGCTGCGGCGCGTGGAGGTCCGGCAATGGCGGGCTGCGGCAGCAGTCCGGCGAGAGGAGAGGCCACGGCAACAGCAAGAGGAAGAGGAAGGAGAAAAGCAAAGAGAAGGGAGAGGAGGGCGCGCGTGCGTTCTGCCGCCCCCCTCCTCCCCCTACTTATAGCCCTCTGGCGGTGGAGCCGAGGGGGCGGAACATGGGGGGCGCAAGATTAATTGCGCCCACTCCCCCCACGACCCTGCAATTACAGTGCCGTGATGGCGTGTATTAATCACACCCGAGAATCGCAACCGCCCGCCTCGGCCGCAGCAGATCCGCATGCATGCCGAGGCCCTGTAGTGGCGGGCCCTGGCCTGCGGCGATGTCTCGTCGCGCACACGGGCTGGCAGGCCGGCCTGGCCTGCTGGCGCCGCGTGGCGGGCGAGCCATGGGCGGCAAGCTTGTCGTCCGGCTGGCATCTAACCCGGCCTCCGCCACGATGATTCGAATTCGCCAGGTGGCCGGCCTGGCCTTGGCCGGCTCCTGGCAATCGGCCTCTCCAGAAGACGGACGAAGCCCAACTACCAGGCCACTCAAAGTAGGAAGCTGCTGAGGCTCCTTGCTTTTCAGCCGCGGTGCCCCACCAGCTTCGGGGACTACTGTCGGAGTAAATGACCACGGGTAGCCACATCAGCCCCCCATGGTATTTCAAGACATCGGGGCCGGCCGCGCCCCTCACGCCCTCCGGAAGCACGACCGCCTTCTTGGGCCGGCTGGTCTAGAGGGCCAGCTGCTAGAAAGCGGCAAGACCATAGAAGGTGGCCGCAAGGGGGCCAACTCCTCGCAGACGGCCCCACGCCCCCTCGAAGTTAGCACCACATTACCACGACAAGACAAGGCATGGCTACAGTACGGCCTGCCACCCCCGAACCGAGGATGGGACTCGGCCGCAGAGCCGTGTACTGGACGGACACCCCCCGCCCAGCGCGACACTATAACCACGCAGTCCGTGACATCACTAGCGCCAGAGGGAGCCACGCTCCCACGACGGGTGGTCAGTACGGCCCGCAGGCGGCGGGCCCTACCTGTCCGCGAGCCACCCGAAGGCGGCCCACCTCAAGCAGGCGGCGATAAGGGAGGGCCGACTCCTAGCAGGCGGCCCTTCTCCCCCTTGAAGTCTGTGCGCCATCAACCAGATGAGACTGGGTATGGCTACAGTGAGCGCCCATCAGGCGGCGGACTGTAGCCACGCTCCCTCCGACAAAGCCTTCGTCATCAGGGGCGAGGCTACAGTATAAAGCAGTCACCGTGGCCCGCAGGCGGCAAGCCCTACCTGACGGCTGAGATCATGGCAGTCAGCGGGGCCCACCAGGCAGCGGGCCCCAGCGGTCGGCGGAGAAGCTGGCAACCAGAGACGCTAATGGCCGGGTCCTACACCCGGCCAGATTACCATTGTACCCCTGGGAGGTAGGCCTATATAAACCCCCCAGGCTCACCCATGCAAGGGGGTTCGGTTCAGCACCCACGCCATTCACACATACACGTAGAGAGAGGAGTAGAGTTAGCCTTGCCCTTCTGCCTCCTCTAGCCGAAACAGCTCAAGGAGCAAGCTTGTAGCTACTTTGTTGATCATAGTCATCATGCGGAGACCCCGCAGAGCAGGACTAGGGGTGTTATCTCCTAGGAGAGCCCCGAACCTGGGTAAGATTCGCAGGCGTATGCGGTCTCGCTCACTCCCGCTTCTAGAGCCCGGCGACGTACTCTTGTCCCCATCGATGATAAGCCACCCCCTGGCATATGTCGCACGATATCCCCGACATTTGGCGCCCACCGTGGGGCAAGGTGCACCGTCGTTCGGAAACACGTTCTGGACGGGAACCCTCTTCCTTCCTGGTGAGCGCAGCCAGCCCGGCACGCCTGACGGCGTTTGCGCCGACATGCTGCGTGGCACGGAAGCCGCCTGTGCCGCGAGCTGCCTCGCCGATCACATCGGCGGGATCCGCCTCCCCGATGAGCCCGCACCCAACGCGGGCGCTGCCAGCTCCGAGAGCTGCCTTGTCGACCTCCTCGGCAAGCTTCACATCGCCAATGAGCCGGCCTTCGACCTGGAGTCCGTTGGCTCCACCGACCCGCCCGTCGGCATGGTCATCGACGCCGATGCCGCGCCTTCTGATGCCTTCCCCGGTGACGTGGTGATCTTCGACGACCCGCTTCCTGTTGCAGACAGCAGCTCCAGCACCAGCACCGTTACCGAGGTGCTAGTCATCAGCCACGATGGAGCCTCCAGCGAGGCCGGCTGGGACCCGTTGCAGGAGGCAATGCGGGACCTGTCCGCGCCCATAGCGCCCGGTGCGAACGGCGAAATGCTGGAAGCGTGCCGCATTGCACTCCTCGACAGCGCCAACAAGTTGGCAGCCATGAGACGCCTCACCGAGGCCTACCAGCGCGAGATCGATCGCGCCGTCTGCGGCACGCCGGCTGCCGGCGAACCGAGCCGTGTGGGCATGGTCCGGCAGTGCAGTGCAGCCATCGCCAGCATGCTGGGGGCCGACCGCCCGGTCTACGCCATGCAAATGGAGAACTTATGCGCCGCCCAGGCGGTGGCAGATGAGCTGGATCGCCTGGAGGGCGATGAGCACCGCTGCATGACGGAGCGCGTCCAGCAGCTCATCGACGCGGCCGCCGCGCAGCAAGAGGCCGGCCACCGCATGGTGGAACCCGGCTTGCAGGACGAGAACCTTCCCCCTCGCCGAGAGCATGGCGCAACCTCCCGGACGCCGACAGCCGGTGCCTGCGACCAAGGAAATCAAGAGCCGGCTGTTAGCCACGGCCGCACACGCATCACCATCGAGCGCGACCAAGACGGCCGCCCACAAGCAGTGGAACGGCGGGACGATCGACCGCCTCCCCCGCGCAGGGAGAGGCGCGCCCCCCCCCCCCCCCCCCCCCCGCCTGTTGAGCATCCAATTCTCAGAGACAGGCTGCAACCCCGTGAAGGAGTCGGAGAGAATGACGCCTGCCTCCGGATCGACCGCTTGGCTCGATCCCTGGCGTTAGACGAAGAAGATGCGATCGGCCCGCCTTGTTTCGGCCCACGCATTCGCGACGAGCCCTTCCATCTCGATTGTGAGCCCGGCAGCCTTGAGGCGGTGGATCCTATTGATTGCAATTGTGATCTTCCCGTCTTCAGGGTCGAGGGCGCTCCAACCATTGCCGCGGGTCAGTCTCATTTGCCGGGGCATACAGAACGGTTGCGGATCTTCCTCCACAATCCAGCACCTTTTGCCCCGCCATTCATCCCACTTCTCCTTGTAATCTCCGTCTGGGTACTTCTCCTTGTTCCATACCCTTGGGATCCAGGCGACACAGCCAGAAAGGGCCTCTCCTGCTTGCATGCGGGGGATGAACTAATGGCAGAAGAGGGCTGTGTTGGGGACCACTCCAGCAAAATTCTCGCAGAGATGGGCGAAGATGGACATACATGCCACGGCATTCGGCGTAAAATCCAAGATATGGAAGCCGTATGTGTACATGATGTCATTGAGGAAATCAGAAAATGGGGGGCAGACCCCGCAGTAGAAGTAGTCGGCAAAGAAAGGGAATTTATCTGGGGCAGCCTCGGCGCAGGAAGCTGGGATGACGCGGGTGGCAGGATGCCCCTTTGTCGCTCTCTGTCGGAGTAAATGACCACGGGTAGCCACATCAGCCCCCCATGGTATTTCAAGACATCGGGGCCGGCCGCGCCCCTCACGCCCTCCGGAAGCACGACCGCCTTCTTGGGCCGGCTGGTCTACAGGGCCGGCTGCTACAAAGCGGCAAGACCACAGAAGGCGGCCGCAAGGGGGCCGAATCCTGGCAGACGGCCCCACGCCCCCTCGAAGTCAGCACCACATTACCACGACAAGACAAGGCATGCCTACAGTACGGCCTGCCACCCCCGAACCCAGGATGGGACTCGGCCGCAGAGCCGTGTACTGGGCGGACACCCCCCGCCCAGCGCGACACTGTAACCACGCAGTCCATGACATCACTAGCGCCAGAGGGAGCCACGCTCCCACGACGGGTGGTCAGTACGGCCCGCAGGCGGCGGGCCCTACCTGTCCGCGAGCCACCCGAAGGCGGCCCACCTCAAGCAGGCGGCAATAAGGGAGGGCCGACTCCTAGCAGGCGGCCCTTCTCCCCCTTGAAGTCTGTGCGCCATCAACCAGATGAGATGGGGTATGGCTACAGTAAGCGCCCGTCAGGCGGCGGACTATAGCCACGCTCCCTCCGACAAAGCCTTCGTCATCAGGGGCGAGGCTATAGTATAAAGTAGTCAACGTGGCCCGCAGGCGGCGGGCCCTACCTGACGGCTGAGATCATGGCAGTCGGCGGGGCCCACCAGGCGGCAGGCCCCAGCGGTCGGCGGAGAAGCCGGCAACCAGAGACGCTGACGGCCGGGTCCTACACCCGGCCGGATTACCATTGTACCCCTGGAGGGTAGGCCTATATAAACCGTCCAGGCTCACCCATGCAAGGTGGTTCCGTTCAGCACCCACGCCATTCACACATACACGTAGAGAGAGGAGTAGAGTTAGCCTTGCCCTTCTCCCTCCTCTAGCCGAAACAGCTCAAGGAGCAAGCTTGTAGCTACTTTGTTGATCATAGTCATCATGCGGAGACCCTGCAGAGCAGGACTAGGGGTGTTTTCTCCTAGGAGAGCCCCAAACCTGGGTAAGATTCGCAGGCGTATGCGGTCTTGCTCACTCCCGCTTCTAGAGCCCGGCGACGTACTCTTGTCCCCATCCATGATAAGCCACCCCCTGGCATATGCACAGATACCGCTCCTTCAGAGCGCGCGCGTCGAGCGTCAGGGCGAAGACGACGTTCTTTTTCCGCATCTTCACCAACTCGCTCTCCGGCACCTCTTTGCCCTTGTTCGCCTTGGGCACTTCCTTGCCCTTGCTTGCTTTGGGCGCCATGGTGACAGGGGAGGGCAGGAGACCAAGGGCGGCGAGAGTGTGGAGGCGGCGGACGAACGAGGGGGCTCTGGTTTGGGCTCGAGGAAGGAGACGACGGCGGTTCCTAGATTGGAATGGGCGAGAGGTAAATGAGTGGCACCTCTACGGATTCCTCTTTTTATGGGGAAGGCACGGGGCTACCTCTTTACTGTTCGATGTGAAGGCGTCTGTGTAGGTGTGCTACTGCTGCGACCATTCCGCGCACGTATCCCATGTCGCGCACTCAATGCGGATCATGGGGAAGCACAACAGACGAGATGATTATAGCAGTTAAACCCTGCCACGCGTGCCCGTGCATTGTTTGGGCCTAGCCCAACAACGCCTCGCACTCGTGTGTGCCCCAGGCCCGGGGGCTCCTGTCGGTGCACCAAAGTTTGGGCCCTTTAGTACCCCATACTTGTGCACGGGCAGTTGCAGCCATACCCGTGGCAAGGCCTGCCGGGGACAGCTGGGAGCAAATACGAGACGACCAAGACGGCATCCGAGCCAATAATTAGAGAACAGAAGACAAGTTGAGCCCCCGGCAAGATCCTTGCCGGGATGGTTTGCGAAGCCCCGGCAAGACCATCACCCTTGAGGTTGAGAGCTCTGACACCATCGACAATGTCAAGACCAAGATCCAGGCGCGTCTGCGTGGTGGCATGCAGATCTTTGTGAAGACCAGAAGGCAAAGTTCCCAGCAAGGTTCTTGTCGGGGACATTTGCGAGGCCCCGGCAAAGATTCTTGCCGGGGATGTTTGCGAGGCCGCGGCAAGGCTTGCACACGGCAAGGTTCCGCCGCCCTGCCACCTCTCCAGCACAACGACTAGCCTGCCAGCCTAGCAAGCGCCTACGTGGTGGCATGCAGATCTTCGTGAAGATCCTGCCACCACTCCAGCGCAGCGGCTAGCCAGTCAGCCTGGCATTGCATGCCTCGTCATCCTGGGTGCGTGTCAAGACGGGGTGAGGCGGCAATAGACGGGACGGGCTCTGTTCCCGTCCCCGATAAAGTTAGGGGCACGTAAACAGCACATTGAATGCGTTTGTCCTAAGACGTCAGTGATAAGCATGTAAACTGTAGCAACTTTACACCTCCTGTATGCCTGTACGCCATTGTGGTAGCCCCTTAGTATAAAAGAAGGCCCAAGGCGATACGGGAAAGGACCTTTTGACTTTTTGGACCTTCTAGCCCAGTTTGCATGCGTAGCAGCTAGCCAGAGCCCAAGAACTCTGAATACACCAAAGCAGGACTAGGGTTTTACGTTTCTGAGCGGCCCGAACCTGGGTAAATATCCCTCGTGTTGATCGTTGGATCTACTCTTTGTGTACATTTCTTTCCCTGCCGAACCGTAGAAGGGATCCTCGTGATCCCATAGCTGTCGTTTCCTCGACAATGACACGCAGGTCATTAAAGTGACAATCACATGGCTCCAGCCATCATGCCGAATCATGACACGCAAGTCATGTTAATTTACATTGTATTGTCATCTCATACATAATCAAATTAAATATGAGCACTGCTATACCACATCACATGCACATCTCATGACATCCTGCAAAACCAAGTTAGACACCTCTAATCGGTTTATGCAAAATTTTATTTTACATGGCTTCTAAGGTTTCAACCAAACCGCAGGTACCAACGTTTATCATCAAGTATGATTATTCAAGTCACTAGATTAACTTTGCGGGGCGTATGAAACATGAGATAATAAAATCTTGAGCCCCTTACTGAACTTTGTCATACGCATGACCCCCGTGCAGATCATATCTGCATTGCCCTTTAGTCTGCGAAATTTCATCTTTCTTTTAACTATGGTGGAATTCAATGAACTGTTAGCAGTTCATTGATCAATAAGGATCACGGATTGCCAGAACTTTGAAACTCCACCATGCCGTTATCAAGATCAAAAATACGCAAATTTCAGGGAAGCAACAAGAACATCGGGTAACATATTTCATCTGCTACCTGCACAAATAATTTTCAGTAATAGAACTCATCTACTACAAATTATATTGTGCAACACCCATACATCTCTATGTATTCTATATCGTAACATGCATCTACGCATAGCACGGCTCATGATGCCACTGTAGGGGAACGCAACAGAAAACAAAAATTTCCGTACAGCGAGCACGCCCAGGAACAATATGGAGATGCATACAAGGTTTGATCAGATCGTTACCGACTCGTAGCGCAGCGGAAGTAGAGTCGATGTTGATCGTCGGTGCAGATCCCCGCAACTAGGATTTACAACCTCCCAACCGTGAGGATGTACTCCCTCGTCAGCTCACCGGACGGATCTCCGGGCAGCCCTTTGGGAGGCCTCGGGACAGTCCCTTGGATAGTCCCACCAGACGGATCCTCGGACAGCCCTTTGGGAGGCACACTCGAATAGCCCCTCAGGCAAAAAGGATGAACCTACGACCTCTCTATGGGTTTGCACACATACGGTGTCACCTATCCGGTAAGGCTTCGCCGTCCAGAACTAGTTCCCACCGGAACCCAGACAGCCTTTCGGCTCTACGAAACTATTTCACTGGGAGGGAGAGAGAAAGCCAGATGCTGCATGGCATGTGTATGTGAGAGAGAGTGAGTGTGGAGAGTGCATATCCACCTCTATTTATAGGAAATCCCAAGGGGTAGGGTAGCACTTGAAATACCAAAAATGTCCATGAAAGGTGTCCTTCACAAGGGCATGAAGGGGAAAGCAAGTGGGCAAGTGGGACTCCATGGAGGAGCCCCCTCTTGGCCGGCGACTCCCCTTGTGCCCCCCCCCCCCCCAAAGGGGTCCCTATCCTTCCATGTCATCCCCTTGATCTTTTGAGCAAAGCCCAAAAGAATGGCTTTCCAAAAAGTAACCATAAAGTGATTTTTACTATTCACGAAACCATTTTTCCGTAACCATTAAATCCGAAAATATTTCCATGGGTCTTAGAATAATTCCATTGCCCATTAAAACAATTTTGGACGCATTCCAAAACATTTTCAGATCAATGATTTCATCAGCGAAAAGCAACCACAGCGGTTCCGGCAGCTACGGAACACTTCCGGTTTTTTTCTCCTAAAAAATCCCAGAAGTTCACAGAACAATTCTGGCACCCTCCAAGAATTTCCAGGCATGTGCCGAAACCAGTTTGACTTAATGGTATACTCCGAAACAACTTTTCGGTTTTACCGAAACTATTCCAGTGTTCTCTCTCCGGAACTCTTCCGTTGTGTCCGAATCTTTTTCGGTGAATTTCTCTTAGACTCCCTGTCTAGTATTCAGCAGATAGATGACCCTTAAGCATGTGACCCTATAGGTTCGGTGAATTATAGACATGACCCGGAACACCTTCCGATCAATGATCAACATCGGAGCCGTGGACACCCATATTGACCCCTATACCCACACGAATAAATATTCGAGTGAACCTCCAGTTGTCGTGTGCTATTCATGTTGCTTCGCGATATGCTACAAATACCCGAGGTGAGACTTATCGGCATCCCCGTGGATCAACAACTTTGTCCACTATGCCAGTTACCTCGTTACCGGTTTTGTTCTCTTTTCTCGTTTCCGTGTTCCGGCATCCCCATGATCAAATCACATTGTGTCTGGCCAGACGATGAAGGATACCATAACACCAAGAGGGCCTGAGAATATCTCTCCATCGTCGAAGGAGCAAATCCCGATCTTGAGCTATCAAGCCCCTTGACATACTTTCCCATGAACCCGTAAGCCGCCGTAATAGCCACCCAGTTACGGATGACGTTTAACAAACCCCAAAGTTCATGAAGCAAGCATGAAGAAACTCGATACTCTCATGGTCTAAGGAATTATGCAAATGTTAACTTTCTCTGTGTTATAACCATTAACTTGTGACGAATGTGTCACATAGCATAACATCAATTCGGGTCGATTCAACACAAGTGTTCTTCTAACAATGTGCCCTCAAAGTTCCCGGCATAGCCATGCCCATGATCAGGAAAACAAAACCATCACGCAACACTTGAGCTAGTCTTAGAGGACAGACTAGGAATACATTTTACCGTTTATTATTCCACACGTGCATATGAGTCTTCCTCCGAGCCTCGTGGTTATTGTAGACTCAAGAACCATAGCAATAATAGCACGGAATATAAACATAATTGGGAACATGGGGATAAATAATAACATTTATTATTGCCTCTAGGGCATATCTCCTACAAGACGCCGTTCACGGGTCATCCTGAACGGGCGGGTGAATTATTGGAAATAATACATAGTGATGTATGTGGTCCGATGAGCACAACCGCACTGGGTGGGTATTTCTACTTCGTGACTTTTACTGACGATTTAAGTAGGTATGGATATATCTACTTGATGAAGCATAAGTCAGAAACCTTTGAAAAGTTCAAAGAGTTTCAGAATGAGGTAGAAAATCATTGTGACAAAAGGATTAAGTTTCTGCGATCAGATCACGGGGGCGAATATCTTAGTCATGAGTTTAGCCAACATCTGAGTGACCGTGGAATCATTTCACAGCTTACGCCTCCCGGAACTCCTTAGCGAAATGGAGTGTCGGAATGATGTAACCGAACCCTGTTAGACATGGTAAGGTCGATGATGTCTCTTATAGATCTGCCGATATCTTTTTGGGGTCACGCACTGGAAACTGCCGCTCACACACTAAACAAAGCACCGTCTAAGTCTGTTGAGACAACACCATATGAGATATGGCACGGGAAGAAACCCGACCTGTCGTTTCTCAAAATTTGGGGTTGTCAGGCATACGTAAAGCGTTTACAGCCAAGCAAACTTGATCCCAGATCAGTCAAATGTTACTTTGTAGGTTATCCCAAGAAGACAGTTGGGTATTCTTTCTACCACGCCTCTGAAAACAAAGTGTTTGTTGCAAAACATGGAGTCTTTCTCGAGAAAGAGTTTCTCGCTAAAGAAGTGAGTGGAAGGACAGTACATCTTGATGAGATTACTGAATCTTCAGCAACCGTTGATATGTCTAAGGAACCAAAAGTAATTCCACAAATTATCCCTACAACCGAGCTAGAAGTTGTCGCATGTGATGCGGAAACTTCAGACAAGCTTGTATTTGAACCGCGTAGATCAGGTAGGGCTGTTGAGCCACCTGAGTGGTTTCATAATGAAATCTTCATTCTTGAAGACGATGAACCTGCACACTACAAGGAAGCGATGGCGGGCCCCAGATCAAGGGAATGGCACAAAGCCATGAAATCCGAGATGGAATCCATGTATGAAAACCAAGTTTTGAACTTGGAAGAACTTCCAGAAGGCGTAAAGCCTATTGGTTGTAAATGGATTTTCAAAAGAAAGACGGACGCGGATGGTAACATTACTATCCACAAAGCTAGACTTGTCACGAAAGGGTTCACGCAAGTTCCAGGAGTGGACTACGACAAGACTTTCTCGCCCGTAGCTATGCTTAGGTCTGTTCGGATATTACTAGCCATTGTTGCTTATTTCGATTATGAAATATGGCAGATGGACGTCAAAACGGCTTTCCTAAATGGAAACCTCAAAGAGGATGTATACAAGATACAGCCAGAAGGTTTTGTCATTCATAAGGATGCTGGAAAGGTATCCAAACTTCAGAAAGCCATTTATGGTCTGAAGCAAGCGTCAAGGAGCTGGAACATTCATTTTGATGAAGTGGTCAAACAGTTTGGCTTCATCAGGAATGACGAAGAATCTTGTGTTTACAGGAAGTTTAGTGAGAGCGCAAAAGCATTTCTAATCTTGTATGTGGATGACATATTGTTGATTGGAAATGACGTGAATTTTCTTAGCGAAATAAAAGAATCATTGAAGAAGAGTTTTTCAATGAAAGACTTAGGCGAAGCAGCATATGTATTGGGCATCAGAATCTATAGAGATAGATCAAAACGCCTGATAGCGCTTAGCCAAAGCACATACATTGACAAGGTGTTGAAAAGGTTCAACATGGAGAACTCCAAGAAAGGCCTACTCCCCATGTCACCTGGCACAGTGCTTTGCAAGAATCAGTGTCCTCGAACTCTCGATGAGCGAGTACAAATGAATGATGTTCCATATGCTTCGGCAGTTGGTTCTATTATGTATGCCATGCTATGTACAAGACCGGACATTTCCTATGCGCTAAGTGTTAGCAGCCGGTACCAAAGTGATCCAGGATTGGAACACTAGGCCGCAGTCAAAAATATTCTTAAGTACCTCAGAAGGACCAAGGATTTACTCCTTGTGTACGGAGGTGATGACGAGCTCATTGTAAGTGGTTACACTGATGCAGGCTTCATGACTGACCCAGATGACTTCAAATCTCAATCAGGCTATGTTTTCATATTGAACGGTGGTGCAGTTGATTGGAAAAGTTCCAAACAAAAGACTGTGGCGGATTCTACGACAGAGGCGGAATATGTTGCTGCTTCAGAAGCCTCCAAGAAGGCGATATGGATCAAGCAATTTCTTGAAGACCTTGGTGTGGTTCCAAGTGCTCTGGACCCGGTGGAGATCTATTGTGATAATAGTGGCGCTGTGGCTCAGGCAAGGGAGCCAAGTTCGCACCATAAGACAAGACATATTGAACGCAAATATAAACTCATTCGACATCATGTCGAAGCGGGTTTAGTGAAAGTATGCAAAGTTCACACGGATCTGAATGTGTCAGACCTGATGACAAAGCCTCTACCACGAGCGAAGCATGAGCAGCACCGGATAGCCATTGGTGTTTTGGAAGCCATGTAACTAGATTATGACTCTAGTGCAAGTGGGAGTCTGTGGGAGATATGCCCTAGAGGCAGTAATAATGGTTATTTTGTATCTCCAAGTTTGTAATTAAAGTTTATGTTCCATGCTATAACTGCAATGATTCTCAAGTCTGCAATAACACGAGGCTCGGAGGGAAACTCATGTGCACGTGTGGTATGTTAAATGGTAAAAAGTATTCCTAGTCATGCCTCTAAGACTAGCTCAAGTATTGCATGATGATCCTATTTTCCTAATCATGGGCATGGCTATGCCAGCAATTTTGAGGGCACAATGTTAGGAGAACACTTGTGTTGAATCGACCCGAATTGATGTTATGCCATGAGATACATTCATCACAAGTTAATGGTTAATAACACAAAGAAAGTTAATGTTTGCATAATTCCTTTGACCATGAGAGTATCGAGTTCCTTCGTACTTGCTTCATGAACTTTGGGGTTTGTTAAACGTCATCCGTAACTGGGTGGCTATTACGGCGTCTTACGGGTTCACGGAAAAGTATGACAAGGAATGAGATAGCTCAAGATTGGGATTTTCTACTTCGACGATGGAGAGATATTCTTGGGCCCTCTCGGTGTTATGGTATCCATCATCGTCTGGCCAGACACAATGTGATTTGATCACAGGGATGTCGGAATGCGAAAACGAGAAAAGAGAACAAAACCGGTAACGAGGTAACTGGCATAGTGGACAAGTTGTTGATCCACGGGGATGCAGACAAATCTCACCTCCGGTTTTGTAACATATCACAAAGCAACAGGAATAGCACACGGCAACTGGAGGTTCACTCGAATATTCATTCATGTGGGTATAGGGGTCAATATGGGTGTCCACGGCTCCGATGTTGATCATTGATCGGAAGGTGTTCCGGTCATGTCCATACTTCACCGAACCTATAGGGTCACATGCTTAAGGGTCATATATCTGCTGAATTCTAGACAGGGAGTCTGAGAGAAATTCATCGGAAAAGTTTCGGAGACAACGGAAGAGTTTCGGAGAGAGAACACTGGAATAGTTTTGGTAAAATCAAAAAGTTGTTTCAGAGTATACCATAAATTCAAAATGGTTTTGGCACATGCTAGGAAATTATTGGAGGGTGCCAGAATTGTTCTGGGAACTTCTGAGATTTTTCCGGAGAGAAAAACTGGAAGTGTTCCGGAGCTGCCGGAACCGCTGTGGTTGCTTTTCGCTGATGAAACCATTGATCTGGAAATGTTTCAAAACGCGTCCATAATTGTTTTAGTGGGTACTGGAATTATTCTAAGACCCATAGAAATATTTTCGGATCTAACGGTCGCGGAAAAATGGTTTTGTGAATAGTAAAATCACTTTATGGTTACTTTATGGAAAGCCACCTATTAGGGCTTTGTCCCAAAATATCTTGGGGATGACATGGATGGATGAGAGCCCCCCATGGGGGCCCACTTGGTGTGGCCGGCCACAAGGGAGCTCCTCCATGGAGCTCCTTTAGCCTTCCCTTTATGCCCCTTTGGAAATTCCATATGATGGGTTTTTTGGGTATTTCAAGTGCCACCCTACCCCTTGGGTTTTCCTATAAATAGAGGTGGAGATGCACTCTCCACACTCACTCTTTCTCAACATACACATGCCATGCATGATCTGGCTTTCTCTCTCCCTCCCAGCGAAATAGTTTCGTAGAGCCGAAAGGTTGTCTGGGTTCCGGTGCGAACTAGTTCTGGATGGCAAAGCGCTGCCGGATAGCTGACACCGTAAGTGTGCAACCCGGTAGAGAGGTCATAGGTTCGATATTTTGTCCGAGGGGCTGTTCGAGGATCCTCCCGAAGGGCTGTCCGGGTTACCATTCGAGCTTCGAGGGTCCTCCCGAAGGGCTGTCCGTGTTACCGTTTGAGCTTCGAGGGTCCTCCCGAAGGGCTGTCCGTGTTACCGTTCGAGCTTCGAGGGTCCTCTCGAAGGGCTGTCCGCGACATCGTCCGGGGGACTGTCCAACCGCCTCCCGGAGGGCTGTCCGACGAGGGAGTACATCCTCGCAGTTGGGAGGTTGTAAATCCTAGCTGTAGGGATCTGCACCGATGATCGACATCGACTCTACTTCCGCTGCGCTACGAGTCGGTAATGATCAGATCAAACCCTATATGCAATCTCCATAGTGATCCTGGGCGTGCTCGCTATACCGAAAAATTTTGTTTTCTATTGCGTTCCCCTACACATTCCCCTTGCAGTAGAAACACTCAGTGTCAGGTTTAAAACTGGTGGTCTTCTTAACCATCAACACTTGATGTTCTTTCTTGATTTCCACTTCCGTGGTTTTAAGCATCACAAAAACCTCAGGGAGTGTCTTCTGCATCCATTGCATGTTATACTTCATCACAAAGCCCTTGTAGCTTGGTGGCAGTGACTGGAGAACCCTGTCAATCATTGATTCATCAGGAATCTTAATTCCCAGCTGATTCAGGTGATCGGTGTACCCAGACATTTTAAGTACGTGCTCACTAATGGAGCTGTTCTCTTCCATCTTATAGCTAAAGAATCTGTCTGAAGCGTCATACCTCTCCACACGGGCATGAGTCTGAAATACCAATTTTGGTTCCTCAATCATCTCATATGCCATGTGGTGCTCAAAACGTTTTTGGGGTCTTGATTCTAAACCGTACAGAATGGCGCACTGAACTACCGAGTGGTTATCAGCACGTGTCTGCCAGACATTCACAGTATATGCAGGCATCCCAGGAAGGGGTGGTGCACCGAGTGCAGCGGTGAGGATAATCCTTAGATTGCGGAGCCAGTCCACAAAGTTGCTTCCATCATCTTTCAGTTTTTTTTCTCTAGGAACGCATTGAAATTGAGCAGAGCTACAGTGCGAGCCATTGATCTACAACATATTTGCAAAGACATTTAGACTATGTTCATGTTAATTAGTTCAAATTAATCAAATTACTAATGAACTCCCACTTAAATCAACATCCCTCAAGTTGTTTAGTGATACATGATCCAAATTCACTAAACCAAGTCTGATCATCACATGAAAAGGAGCAGTTTCAATGGTGAACATCAACATATTGATCATATCATCCATAAGACTCATGTTTAACCTTTCGGTTCAATGTGTTCTAAGGCCATGTATGTACATGCTAGGCTCCTCAAATTAACCAAAGTATTTTTGCGTGTCCAAAACTGGCTTGCACCCGTTGTATGTGAATGTAGAGTCTATCACACCCGATCATCATGAGGTGCTTCAAAATGATGATCTTTCGCAATGGTGCATACTAAGGAACAACACTTTTATCTTGATATTAAGTGTGAGGAATCATCTTATAATGCTATTGTCGTGATCTAGGCAAAACAAGATGCATAAAAAGGCAACATCACATGCAAGTATAATGTGACATGATATGGCCTTTTTCTTCTTGTGCCTTTGATCATCATCTCCAAAGCACCGGCATGATCTTCATCACCACCAACATGTCACCTAGGTCCTCGGTGCTGTCATATAGTTGTCTCCACGAACCATTGCTTCTACAACTATTGATAACCCATAGCGATAAATTAAGCAATTATATGGTGTTTAAATATTGACACGCAGGTCATACAATAATATTAAGACAATCATGTGGCTCCTGCCAGTTTCCGTACTCATCGACATGCAAGTCGTGAAAGATTAAAAAACATGATCATCTCATACATCACATCATATCTTGGCCATACCACATCACATGCAATACAAAACCAAGTTAGGCGTCCTCTACTTTGTTCTTGCAAATTTTTATGTGGCTTCTAAGGGCAACGTATCAAAACCGTTCTTACCTACGCAAAGCCACAACGGTGGTATACAAGTTGCCTTTTTAACCTTTTTAGGACCGCCGTTGTTAAATCAGATTTTAACTATAGTGGGTGAGACAGACACCCGCCAGCCGCTTTATGCAATACAAGTTACATGTCAAGCGCGGAACCGGTCTCTTGTGCGTGGACAAGTAAAGTTGGCCCAGGCCGCTTTATCCCACTATGCCGCCAAATCCAAAATAACAAAGGAGGGTAGCAACATGAACATCAACGCCAACAACAAAATTGTGTTCTACTTGTGTAAAGCATCTACGCATAGATGTGGATATGATGCCACTGTTGGGAATCGTTGCATGAAAAACAAAACAAAATTCTATGAGATAATGAATTCACCCAAGATATAATCTACTAGATGCTAGCAACGAGTGGGAGAAAGTCTACATACCCTTGTAGACCGAGAGCGGAAACGTTCTAACGAACTTGATTGATGTAGTCGTACTTTCTTCGTGATCCAATCCGATCAAGCACCGCACGAACGGCACCTCCGAGATATGCACATGTACGGCTCGGTGACGTCTCCCCTTCTTGATCCAGCAAGCAAGAGGTGGAAGTAGATGGGATCTGGACTAGCAGCACGATGGCGTGGTGGTGGAGTTATGGTGGAACACCTGCAGGGCTTCGCCAACCGTCTGCGGAGAGGTGGGAGGAGTAGAAGGAGGGGAGGCGCCAAGGGTTTAGGATGGTTGCTGGCCCCTACGCCTCCCTCCCTTTATATAGGCTTGGGGGAGGAAGCCTGGCCCCTCCTCCAATCTCCTAAGGGCTGCGCATCAAAGGGGGGGAAGGAAATCCCCTCCTTCCTTCCCCACCGATCGCGATCCCTCCTTTTTAGGAATCTTGATCTTATCCCTTCGGGATATGATCCTATTCCTTTTAGGGGTGATTTTGGTGCACATGGACCAGAGGTGTGGGGCCTTGGCCCACTACCCATGTCCACGTGGGTCCCTCCACACAGGTGGGCCCCACTCTGGAACCTTCTAAAACCTTCTCGGTATAATACCAAAAAATCCCGAACTTTTCCGGTAACCCTGAAAATACTTTCCATATATGTTTTCTTTGTCTCTGGACCATTCCGAAGCTCCTTATGATGTCCCGGATCCCATCCGAGACTCCGAACTATCTTTGGTCTCACCATTATGAATATCCCATTACTACCCTAGCGTTACCGAATGTTAAGTCTGTGACCCTACGGGTTCGAGAATTATGTGGACATGATCAAGACTCCTCTCCAATCAATAACCAATAGCAGGACCTGGATGCCCATAATTACTCCCACAAATTCAACAAAGATCTTTATCGGTTTGAACCACGATGTAAAGGATTGAAACAATCCCGTATTCCATTCCCTTTGTCTCGTGATATTTTACTTGCCCGAGATTCCATCGTTGGTATCACCATACCTAGTTCATTCTTGTTATCGGCAAGTTCTCTTTACTCCTTCCGTAATACAATATCCGCTTGACCAAACACATTAGTCACATGCTTGCAAGCTACTTAGTATGTTGTATTACCGAGAGGGCCCAGAGATATCTCTCCGTCACATGGAGTGACAAAGCCCAGTCTTGATCCATGCAACCCAACTAGTACCTTCTGAGATACTTGAAGAGCACCTTTATGATCACCCGGTTACAAAGTGACAGTTGATACCCACAAAGCATTCTTCCGGTATTAGGGAGTGGCATGATCTCATGGTCTAAGGAATAGATACTTGACATTAAGAAAGCTATAGCAATTTGAACTAAGTGACACGATCAGATGCTAAGCTTATGATTATGTCTGTCCATCACATCATTCTCCTAATGATATGATCTCGTTATTAAATGACAACTCATGTCTATGGTTAGGAAACCTTAACCATCTTTAATCAACAAGCTAGTCTAGTAGAGGCTTACTAGGGACACAGTGTTTGTTTATGTATCCACACATGTATTTGAGTTTCTGGTTAATGCAATTATAGCATGGCGAATAAACACTTATCAAGAACAAGGAAATATGATAATAACAACTTTATTATTGCCTCTAGGGAATATTTCCAATAGATTATCTTGCTTGAACGTCAAGACAACCAAGTGATCTTGCTGCGAGGTCTGACCTCACCTACCTTACACTTCTCTAATCATTCGTGCCCATGTAGCCATGTGGCACCCCGAAAAGATACTTGCTGTGACGGTGCTACAGTTGGGAGAACACTAACTACTTGATATTTTCAAGTGAGAGATCACCCTAATAAAAGCGACTACCGTGCAATCAAAAGGGTGCATAAAAAGGGATAAACATCTCAGGAAATTCACAATAGCATGATATGGTATAGCCCTTTCTGACAGAGAAGTCTTCATTGTCTTCATGAAAATTCAGCCAAACCTTTGCCGTGGCAGCAGTTTCTAAAACTACTCCCGTGGCAGAACCGTTTCGCCAAGGCTTGTTTTTTTCCCTTTTTATCCATCTTTGGCTTTTGCTTCGGTGACCACCTTCGCAAAGCTTGTCACCACCTTGTTAATGCATCAAATAATATTGCTATATCTATAGCTAATAAAATTAATGCATTACATTGAGGTTCACACGCAGGTCATTAAAGTGACAATCATATGACTCCAGCCACCATGCCGAATCATGACACGCAAGTCATGTTAATTACATCATATAGTCATCTCATACAAAATCTCATTAAATATGATGAAGACTATACCACATCATATGCACATCCTGCCAAACCTAGTTAGACGCCTCTAATCGGTTCATACAAGATTTTATTTTACGTGGCTTCTAAGGTTTCAATCAAACCGCAGCTACCAAAGTTCATCATCAAGTATGATTATTCAAGTCGCTAGATTAACTTTGAGGGGCGTATGAAACACGAGATAAAAAATCTCGAGCCCCATACTGAACTTCGTCATACGCAAGAACCCCGTGCAGATCATATCCGTATTGCCCTTTAGTCTGCTAAATTTCATCTTTCTTTACCTATGGTGGAACCCAAAGAACTGAAGCATTTCATTGATCTGTCATGCTCGCGGATTGCCAAAACTTTGTAAGCAAAATTCCACCATGCCGTCAAGATCAGAAATATGCAAATTCAATGGAAGCAACAAGAACATCGGGCAATAGATTTCATCTACTACCCGCACAAATAATTTTCAGCAATAGAACTCATCTCTTGTGACGCCCCCCTTTATAACCATGCACTAATCATACACGCATTATCCACGATCATGAATGGTGACTCATGTTAATATCACAACACAATCTACGACACAAATTTCATCATAAATATTTATATTACAAACCAGGGCCACGAGGACCCATAATACATTAGTCAACAAACAACATAAGTCTGGGTACAGACAAGTAAAACAAGTTTTGCCTTAATAAGGCTAAGCAAAACAATGACACTAAATCAAAAAGGTGCAGGCCTCCTGCGTGCCTGGGGCCTCCGAACTACTCGTCGACGTCAATCTCCACGGATTATCCTCCATTGGCACCACCTGCATCCGCGGTGCTACCAGCTGTTGCAGCAACCGAGTGAATGAAAAGAATAGCAAAGCAGATGTTAGTCCTCATCCAAAGAACTCACAAGACTTACATCAGATCTATACTAGATATGCATCGGTATCAAAGGAATGGGGCTATATCTTTGGACTAAACTGCAGAAATGCTAGAATAAGGGGGAGAAGCTCAACTTAACGAAGACTACCAGCATCTTGCAGCAATAGAAGAGGGGAGCGTATAAGGTACCAACTTATACCTACATATAGCAATAACATACATAGAGATCCTTCCTCGACTCCCTGCAAGAAGTGATCTCCTGGTATTCCTGTCTATTGTCTTGGTGTGTTTTATCAAGTATCCGATTAAAGTAGTAAGAGGTCGGGATATGTATCCAAGCCGTCTTATTACTGTGGACACAGCTATTCGAATAGTTTAACTTTCCTGCTGGGGTGCACCACATAGCCCGATACGCTCGATTACCTCTAGCTGGATACACATTTCTAGGTAATGCCCGGCCTCAGGTGATCGACATGCCGAAGTCCTACCTAAAAGTGCAACTAATCCCCGGGTGGTTTTGGTAATTAATAACAACATATATCTCATTGAACTAATATACATTCAAGTGAAAGATTTCAGGAAGTTCAATGATTGGCATGGCAAGGACTAGGGAATGTGGACCCCTCAAAATGCTAAGGACATGCATTGGCAAAATCTCAAGACTCTTCATTTTTGGTTTAGTGATCCAAGATCACATTGAGTCCATAGGAAAGCTAATACTATTAAAAGGGGATGAGGTATTGTTGATGAGGTTGTTGCTCAAAATGCTTAGTGATATTGCTCCAAAAACCCTCAATCACTTTCCCAAAAACACATATGTCCAAAACCCTAATTCATCATTTCGGCCCCACCGATACCATCTTTTCAGACCCACCAAGATGATCATTCACTTTGCCACAGCCAAACCCTAACAAATCGGATCCACCGATATGGATCTCGGTCCCACCGAGATGGCCTTGCCAACTCTCTATCATCAGTTGCAATTATTTCAGTCCCACCGAGTTTTTGCAATCGGTGCCACCGAGATGGCTTGCCAACTTTTTATTGCCTTATTGCATTACTTCGGTCCCATCAAGATGATGCAATCGGTGCCACCGAAATGAGGTTTTCCCTACCATTGCACATCAGTCGCTCCGAGATGTTTCCATTCGGTCCCACTGAAACTTCTAAAGTTCATATCTTTTGCACAGGTCGGTCTCACCGAGAATTCTAGTCGGTGCCACCGAGTTTGGTCAAAAGTGTGTAACGGTTGGATTTCGTGTGGAGAATATATATATATACCCCTTCACCCCCCCCCCCCTCTTACTTAGTAAGAGAGCTATCAGAACGTGCCTACACTGCCACCATACATTTTCTGAGAGAGAACCACCTACTCATGTGTTGAGATCAAGATATTCCAATCCAATCATTTGAATCTTGATTTCTAGCCTACCCCAAGTTGCTTTCCACTCAAATCCTTCCTCCACCATAGCCAAATCTGTGAGAGAGTGTTTGAGTGTTGGGGAGACTATCATTTGAAGCACAAGAGCAAGGATTTCATCATCAACACACTGTCTACTACCTTTTGGAGAGTGGTGTCTCCTAGATTGGTTAGGTGTCACTTGGGAGCCTCCAAGATCATGTGGAGTTGAACCAAGGAGTTTGTAAGGGCAAGGAGATCGCCTACTTCATGAAGATCTACCCGAGTGAGGCTAGTCCTTCGTGGACGGAAGCCATGGTGGAATAGACAAGGCTGCTTCTTCGTGGACCCTTCATGGGTGGAGCCCTCCGTGGACTCGTGCAGCCGTTACCTGCCGTGGGTTGAAGTCTCCATCAACGTGGACGTACGATAGCACCACCTATCGGAACCACGGGAAAAATCTTCGTGTCACCATTGTGTTTGCTATCTACAAACCCCTCCTTTACTTACATGTGCAATGTTCTACTTTCCGCTGCTATACTCTTAGAATTGCATGTGTAGGGTGATACTTTACTTGTGTATATGCTAAAATCTGCCCACAACTAAAATTGGGAAAAGGATAGATTTTTATTTGGTCAAGTAGTCTAATCACCCCCCCCCCCCTCTAGACATACTTTCGATCCTACACTACCTCAGCTCTCCAGAGAGGTAAACACGTCCATCTATATCCTAAGCGCAAAGGGGTCATCGGTCGATCACCCTAAGCACTCCTGCACATTGCGACGATGGCCCAGACCAAGCCCACCTAGCTCTTCCAGGCATAGGTGGTATCCGCTCACCCGGGCGTGTGCCACTGATCTGTGACATCTGACAGAGCTTTCAGGAGGAACTGGTGACGCCGAGGGCCCCATAACCATTATCCCGCGCAGTGGTTAGTGCGTATATGCCAGTGGCAATCTCAGATCAAATACCCAATCTTGTTAAGCATGTTATTATTATATAACCATGGACACCGACAAGGGCCAGGCCCACCTCTCTCCTTGATGGTCTCCACCTGCCCTGTCATTCTGCCACAGTGAATGTTTCGTGTCGGCTGTCGGGATAGATCCTGAGCTACCACCACATCCTGGATGATACCGCTAATAGCCAGCCGCCATAGTGAATCACTTGTAGGTGCTTTCCGAGCCGACCCGACTTCAACATATCATCACTCGCGGGTGCTCTTCGAGCTGACCCGACTTTAGTATGAACAATTTTTAGTGTAGTAGTATAAGTATATCCGTGATCATCGCCCGAAGAGATCACAGCCCGATAGTATAGCATGGCAAACGGACAAGGGTGTAGGGCCACTGATGGGACTCTGGCCACTCTAGCCCAACTATACTAAGCATAATAGGATATCAGGTAAAGTACCAACAAAAGTTAACAAAAACAGGCTATGCATCAGAATATGATCTACCGATAAAACAACAACTGCATCACTACTCTAATGCAAGAATTAGAGGAAAAGAATGGGCGATATCGGAATAATCAAGGGGGTTAGCTTGCCTGAAAGCTCTGCTGAGAAGGACAGATCATCGGTGACGTAGTCGTACTCGGGGTCAATGGTAGCCTCAGGGTCTACCGGAAAGAAGTAACGAGGGGGAAACAAATAAACAACGGGTATACAAATGCAACACAGATGCATGACATGGCAAAATGTGATGATGATTTACTCTAATGCATTGCTAAGCATTTAATTAGAAGAGAGAAATTATTTGGTAATATTTTCCTAGCTCCATTCATTATTCATTTAGCTGGTCTAGCAGCAAATTTTCAATTTTCATTATGTTAGCGTGGTTTTTCATGTATGCAGATGACATATTCGGATTCGTTGTATTTTTCTCATCATTTTTCATATATAAATTATTTTCATCCGAGTTACGGATTATTTTATATGATTTTTCAAAGTTTTAATGGTTTTTTGGATTTTCTGGAATTAATTTAATTCAAAAATATATTAAATTTAAATTGCTATGGGTACACAGAAGTGTACCCAGCAATATACACATGTGGCTAACCGTGGGGTCCAGTGGGCTGAGTCAGCAGGTCAACAGGTCAACATTGACCAGTCAAACTGACAGGTGGGGCCAGTGTGTCATAGACACATATTTTTATTAGCAGGTTATTTATTTTAATCAATTAGATTAATTAAGTTGCGGGTCCCATGTGTCAGTGACACATGTTTATAACAAAGGTATTTAACAGAGTAGGGTCCCACTGGCAGTGTCTAATTAGCAAGGGTCAACAGTATTCGCAATTAGCACTAACAGTTGACTAATCCAGCTGGGCCCGCATGTCATTGAGACATGGCCGGCTGTTCAAACAAAAGGCGCGTGCGTCGCCGGAGACAGAGCGCGGCGGAGGTGCTCATTCGGCTGCTCCCGGCGACATTGAATTGATGAATTAGAGCTATTGTGTATCGCTCTAGGTTGTGACTGTTACATGATGAATGTCATCCAAACGAATATCCATCACTGATCCAATGCCTACGCTTTGCTCATAGTCTTTGCTAAGTTACTACTATTGCTGCTACTGTTACAATCGCTACAAAACTGCTACTGTTACTGCTGTTACTGCTACTATCAAAACTATCAAACTACTCTGCTACTAAATACTTTGCTGCAGACAAACAACTCTCCAGGTGTGGTTGAATTGACAACTCAACTACTAAGGCTTATAAATATTCGTTGGCTCCCCTTGTGTCGAATCAACAAATTTGGGTGAAATACTTACCTCGAAGACTGTTACGATCCCCTATACTTGTGGGTCATCAAGACTGTTTTCTGGCGCCGTTACCGGGGAGCATAACTCTATTTATTAAGTTCACTTGGGAGTTGAATATTTTCTTATCACTATGAAGAATTTGAAGGACTCTAAGACCAAGATCGTACGCTTTAAGACGAGGGGAGGTAAGGAATTGTCATCTAGCTCTGCACTTGATTCACCATCTGTTTTAAGTCGACTTGCGACACCACCACCTATTATTCAATCTAATATGTCGCAAGTAATAGACACTTCTTCTGCTATTGATGATACTCATGATGATGCTACTACTTTTCTTGATGAAACCGTGCCACTTGGTGATTTTCTTGATGCTCAAATTGCTAAAGCTAAAGAATTTGAAACTAATGAAAATAATGAAATAGATGAATCACCTGCCACACCTAGCACTCTTATTAGTACTAAAATGCTTGATATACCTAAAGGTTATGTTATGGATGGGGAGATTGCTAAGGAATTTCTTGCTTGTAATGGTATGGAGAATCTGAAAAGGTTGCTAAGTAAACTGAAGGAAAAATCTATGAATGAAATGATGAAATATGATCCTAAGTTTGCAACCTCTCCTATCTTTGTTACTGATAAGGATTATGAATTATCTATTGATCCTGAACTTATTACTTTAGTAGAATCCGATCCTTTTCATGGTTATGAATCTGAAACTGTCGTGACACATCTCACTAAATTAAATGATATTGCCACTCTATTTGCTCAAGAGAAAAAAATCGATATTACTATATCCTTAAGTTGTTTCCTTTCTCGTTAAAGGGTGATGCTAAAGAATGGTTCAATACTCTTCCTCCTGGTTGCGTGCGTAGTCCCTAGGATATGATATATTACTTCACTGAAAAATGTTTTCCTACTCATAAGAAACAAGCTGCCTTACAGAAAATATATAACTTTGTGCAATTTGAGGAAGAGCATCTCCCTCAAGCTTGGGGGAGGCTCCTCCAATTATTAAATGCTTTGCCAGATCATCCTCTTAAGAATAATGAAATACTTGATATTTTTTACAATGGACTAACCGATGCATCTAGGGACTACCTAGATAGTTGTGTTGATTGTGTTTTCAGGGAACGAACTGTTGAACAGGCTCAGGAATTATTGAATAACCTATTAAGAAATGCCGATGATTGAACACTTCCTGAACCACCACCCAAGCCCACTCCGAAGAAAAGAGGTATTCTATTCCTTAGTCCAGAAGATATGCAAGAAGCTAAGAAATCTATGAAAGAGAAAGATATTAAAGCTGAAGATGTTAAGAATCTACCACCTATTGAAGAAATATATGGACTCAATACCCCGACACAGGTAGTAGAGGTAAATTCTCTTCATAGGTTTGATGAGGATGATATTCCTTATAATAAATCTCATAGTCAGTGTTTGGATGAATTTGATAATTTTATTATAAAGCAAGAAAACTTCAATAAATACATAAGTGATCAACTGAAACGCAATGCTATTATGATTGAACGATTGAGTGACTTGATGTTTAGAATTACTAATGATGTTAAGGGTTTATGTAAACACTCTTCTATGGTTCAAACACAGCTAGAACAGGTTGCCAAATCATAAAATGACTTGCTTAATAAAATGAACAATAAAATCAATGATCATGTTGTTAGAGTATTGACTAGAGGAGGTAAGATGCCTCAGGATCCTCTATATCCTGAGGGCCATCCTAAGAGAATTGAGCAAGATTCTCAGAGAATTAATGATACTACACCTAGTTCACTTAAGAAGAAGAAGAAGAAAAAAGAATAAGCATAAAATTTTGCATGCTTCTAGTGAACTTACTATAGAAAATTCTTCTGAGAATCCAAATGATGTTTCTATTTTTGATGCTGAGACACAGTCTGGTAATAAACATGAGCCTAGTGATAATGATAATTAAGATGCTAATGATGATCATGTTAATACTTGACCAGACAATAATAAAGAATCTGTTAATGATGTAGAAATAGAACGTGAAGTTGAGCTTGATGACCCACCTCGTAGGAATAAAAGATATGATAAAAAGGATTTTGTTGCTAGAAAACATGATAAAGAAAGAGAATCATAGGTTTAGAAACCTATGTCTTTTCCTAGCAAGCCTATAAAATATAGGGATGAAGAGGCTTTTAATCGTTTTGTTGAAATGCTTAGACCTTTGTATTTGCGAACACCCTTGACTGAAATAATGAAAATGCCTCCTTATACTAAATATACGAAGGATATCGTTATCAATAAAAGAAAAATACCCGACACTGAAATTTCTATAGCGCCTGTCACAGGCTCGAGCGCCTCGAGCTGATAGACTGCAGTATGGTTGAGCACTGCACGCTCAAGATTGACACGCCGCGCTCCGGGCTCCGGGTGCTCAAGTTCGTTCGCTTTAGCACCACGCGGATCGAGCTTGTCTCTGTCCCCAAGCTTAGGCAAGTGTTGTGCCAATATTGGCTCATGCCAGGGCGTGGCAGGCGTCATTCATCCTGAGCAAGTGCCTGTCAAGGAGTGTCACCAACCTGTCGACACTATCTCTCGATTTTAACTGCCAAATGGTAAGTTGATTTCTCAAGCTTCCAAATATCCTACCTTCTTCTTCCTCTTCCTCTACTAAATGGTACGTACCTAGCTGTCTATTAATTGTTTTCTTCTTCTTGCTGCAGATTTGGATCAAGCCGGACGTCCAAATCAGCTCACTGCTATGTTCAAAAACCTGACGGATGTGGTGCTTTCCAATATCTTCCCTGAGTGTGATCTGAGTTGGACCCTGTTTATCCTTGAAGCTGCACCTGCCCTCAAGAATTTCAGTGTATGGCTTCACATTGCTTCACCTTTTTTAGATTTAATCCACATCTTAGCCTGATGGATATGTCTCATTTCTAGTATGACATGTTTCCGAAATTAATATTCAGCATTAACAACATATGCCAGCAAGATGATCTGATTTTCAATCACTCACAAACTTTAATCTATCACACATACTAGAAGTAGTGCATAAAGGATGATTTTATCATCTCTGCATTAGAACTGGATATAGGGAACGCATGGCTTGCATATGAATGAGGTTGCAACGCAAATGGAAGTTACGATACTCCATTTGAATTTTGCGGAGAGGATTATAATTTCATATGGATCCTTGAAGCATATTCATCTGTGATACTACATTATGTAGGATTTAGTTCCCGCAAATTCTTCCAAGGCTCCACAAAAGGCCCAAACTTACTTAAATGGTAGAATTGAGCTTGTCGAAAAAATTAATGGCAAAGATGTGTAACTGCAATTGTTGCTATATATGTTTTCACGCGTGAATTGGTGGTGAGTTTAATCTTAACATGTATTGTTTGTTTTTTATGTCCATGCATGAAGTTATCTCGAGATCTGCATTCAGTTGGCAAAATGTTGGTGCCGAGAGGACGAACGTGGTGTGGGAACCATCCAAGGATTTGAAGCACTTGGAAGTTGCTGGCGTTGTCTGGGTTCGAGGAGAAGACAAGGTGACTGACTACATAAGGTTTATCATGGAGCGAGCTGTAGGGTTGAAGAGAATCGAGTTGTGGGGTGAACGCAGCCCATGCTTGTACTGCTATGACATTGACATTAAAAGGAGGTCCCAGGTGAATGAAGCTTGCCGGCATCAGGTCAAGGAGCGACTCATGAATGGGATCCTCCTCATCTGTGGAGATAATCATTTGTTCCCCGCCAAAAGAAGAAGAAGAAAAAATGCGTTGACGGATACGGTCACAGAAGCTAGCAGTAATTTGAACTCGTAGTTACTGATAGCCAGATAATACTTGATCGGTATTAGTAGCTAGATTATGCGTACTGCAATATGGATGCATATATATCTTGCTCCTCAATGTGCCGGGTAATTGCCTACCCTGCCTTATGCTGATTTGTTAACCTGCTAGGGGCATCATTGAAATTCTCCTCCCCCTTCCAAGAATGTGTCTCTGGGAGACTTTCTGGTACTCGCCTTTTGAATTTGTGTAGTTAACATCAACACTGAAGCTACCGCAAAGCGGGGTTCACCGTAACAGTCTTTCTGGTAATAGACTCGCCTTTCGAATTTGTGTAGTTAACATCAACACTGAAGCGGGGTTCGCCGCGACAGTCGTAGAGGATTCAGTACACAAAGTTACTTGCTGTATGCTGATCTTGCACCCCCTGGAGGGTGACGCTGAAATTCTAGAGGGCGATATTGGACCCCCTGGAGGGTGACGCTGAAATTCTAGAGGGTTTCACTTTTCAGGAACCTTGTGGGTAGCATATATCAACCAAACACACCCCCAATGTTTCAATCAAATAATAGGACAACACAGCAAAAAACAACACGCACATGTCGTCTCCTTCCCATGGTACAAAATCACTTCACAAACTCCATAGAAGTGCATCAGGAAACACGACGGTCTTATTGAATCACCGAGCTAAATATATGCCAGAGGAGCGTGTCAAGGTAACAAGCTGTGATGTCATACAGCAAACTACCCAACATGATGAGAAGAAAAAATAGCAATTCTTCAGGATGGTAACAAACCATTATCCGTAGGAAGTTGGTTGGCCGAATGCATTCACACAAGATGCATGCACACCGACCCCCATGCTCTCGACTCTCGTTTATCTCGTGTTTCCCGTCGGACAAATCCTTCATATCAACATTCATTTGTTTACTAAAATTCACTACGCCAAAAAAAGAAAGGTCTGGAACAAATTATTGTTATTAGCTCATGACTTTGGCGACGACTCCGGCGCCGACGGTCCTCCCTCCTTCCCTCAGCGCGAATCTTAGACCTGGATAGCACAAAACAGACGGATGAAGTCTTCTGCTACTACTAAAGCGTATCAGATGCCGAAAAGTTCAAAGAACGAAATGCAATCGTACCTGGTTCGAGTGGAACAGGCAACATCAACTCAAAGATTGCGGTTACGTTGTCACCAGGCATAACCATCTTCACATCCGGAGGCAACTCAATTTTCCCACAGATATCAGCTGTCCTGAAGTAGAACTGTGGGCTGTAATTTGAGAAGAAGGCAGTGTGGCGACCACCTTCATCCTTGGTGAGGACGTAAATTTCGGCCTCAAACTTCTTGTAGGTTTTTACGGTGCCGGGTTTGCAGACCACCTGAAATAGTAGGAAATGTCGGCAAGTGAAAACCAATATAAAAAATGCACCAAGTAATGCTGGAAAAGGAACCAGATAGAGATAGTGTCACAAATAAGAAAGACCAAAATGAATCAAAGGTATGCAGCAATAGAAAAAAAAAGGACAGTGTAAAACAAATGTTCTACAGCTGAAAACAGAAGTAAATTTAGATCCACTATCTACATGTTCAACTAAGAATCTGGCTTACTGACCTGACCACGCTCGACATCACCGCGCTTAAGACCACGGAGAAGAAGACCAACATTGTCACCAGCCTAAACAGTAAACACAACGTTATTTGTAAGCACGAGACTCAGAATTGATCAAGAATAACACAAGGTCTACTTTCAGAAACGTTACCTCTCCATGATCCATCATCTTTTTGAACATCTCAACACCAGTAACTGTAGTCTTCACCGGACCACTCTGTGACCAGGAATATGTTCCATCAAGGTAGCAAACATAATGAGTAATAAACGTGCGAGGAAAACTAGGAAACTAGTGTCACTAGTCTTTGCCTAGTGTGGCATCTAGGCTCATGTGTGCATAGCAAATACGGAAGAACTACACCTACAAGTAATAATCTCATGTGCAACTTTATTGGGATTTACCATGAGAATATGTATTTGATTATTTGGTGATACACAATAGCTGCATAAAGCTAGTCAAATTC